>CM060984.1:241513356-242713356 GCA_030765065.1 Deroplatys truncata | reverse complement strand
TGTAGCTATTGTTTTTAATATAATTTTCTGTGTGAGTTGGTTTCCTGTAAATGCTGTATGTTAGTTTGTTGTGTGCATTATTTCTGTCATCCTGATGTCTAGGTAAGGTAATTGGCCATTTTCTTCTTTTTCTATTGTGAATTTTATAGATGTTTTTTTGTAAATTCAATAATTTCAAAGCATCTGGCAAAATCAGTTGGAAACATGCTGATGATAGGAGCAAACCGTTCTCCTGAAACGTGTTCAAGTAAGAGCATTTTAGTGATGTAGTGTAACAACCTGCAACTCTCTCTATTTTAAATTCAACATATGCATTCCCAGTAGTGGACCTTTCTTGGACCAGCCTGGCCTTATCTGCTGGTAGTTGTGCTTCACATGTCCACAGCGTACGAGCAACAAAGTGGGATTTTTTCTTTATGGAGCAAGGGAGAAATGCCCATCGAGATCCACAGGGATATGCAGCCCATATGGGTAAAACTGTCTCACTTTGAGAAATGTGAAGTGGTGGTGGTGTGAGTTTGCAAAAAGCCATGAAGCCTTGCATGACACTGAGCATTTGAGAAGGTCGCCATGTTCGTTGCTGACTGACAACAACATTTCCTGTGTGGATGCAATGGTGAAAGTGGATCGATTTGTGCACTTCAAGGTCATTTTCCGGGAGCTTGGCATTTTTATGGGAATGTTTATGACATTGTTCATGAGTACTTAGGGTACTGGAGGTTTCATGTTGGTGGATGCCTAAGTAGTTGGATGACATGATGAAAGGGAAGCGAATGATTACTTGCTTCGCTGAATGATCTGCAATGGTATGTCAAGGAGGGTGAAGGTTTCCTGGACCACATTCTTACTGGCAATGAAACATGGATACTGCAATTCACACCAGAATTGAAGCAGCAGAACGTGGTGTGGAAACATCCGGGTTTGCCTGTGGCAAAAAAAATAATTCAGTGACATCTGTTGGGAAAGTGATGTTAACGTGCTTCTAGGATCACTGTGGACCACTCCAGCTGGAGTTCATGTCACAAAGTGCAACCATCAATACTGACAATCATTGTTCCACACTGTCACATCTGCAGGCTGCAATCAGGCGAAAGTGCCAAGGGATTCTTGATGTGGACAACATGATTCTCCTCCACGACAATGCGAGGCCACATGTGGCAATCAGAACCGCCGACAAGCCCTGGACATCTCACTGGGAGAATATGGGCCACCCACCATACAGTCCAGATCTTGCCCTTAGTAATTTCCATGTTTTCGAACCACTGAAGAAGTTCCTGGCAGGACAGTGATTCACATGCAACGATGAAGCCAAGACAGCAGTCCGACAGTGGTTCCACAGTCAGCTCGACAAATTCTACCACAGGGGCATCTCAAATTTAGTGCTGTGATGGGACAAATGTGTGAACCGGTGTGGAGACTTTGTGGCAAAATAGTGTAAGGTGCGTAGAATAGTAGGTATATTTGTAATTAGCTGTATGTAACTTATTTTGGCTAATAAGAAATAGGGGCAAACACTTTCTGACTCACCCTCATAGTTAACTAATAGTTTCATATTTTAGATTCAAATTTGTGAAGCGTGTTGCTAAAGAAGTTTAATGCATATAAAATGCATGTACGTTGTGATACAGTTTTGTGTGAATTTACTTAACGTCAATAAATTATTTTTCAGGGATTGCTACAACAAGGTCTGCTTTGCAGAGGCTTTGTAAACAGACACTACTTTCTGTTCAGGTGAAACGATTAGAAGTAGATGTGAATAAACTCATTGATGAAGTAGTTACGGATTTTTTCAGGCTCAGGGCCTTAAAATGTGTAAATACATCAAAATCAAGGTAAGTAAATATGAAGTCCAAAGAATTTAAATATATAACCCTTTCTGCGAGAAATTAGTTTCAGCCAGATTTTACTAAGTTTAAAACTTTTTTAAAATTGAAAATATTATGCTATTTACACTTTTCATGCACATTATAACTAATATTTTGTAAAAGTTAGTGATCATACTTGACTTTATGCAGATTTCGAAAAAATGTACTAAGATGCTGAGTGCAAACACAAACTGTGCTGAGAGTATATACCTATAAACATTGGTATTACACACTCACAGGTTCACTTTAGTAGTTTTATTTGTGTGGTAGAGTTTGAAACAGCTTTCTGGTTGGAAAGGGACTTGTCAGTTCAGAGTACTGGTACTGGTAACAGCTTCTAATACCAGTTAATCCAGGCACTCATCATTGGAGTCACTTGAGTTATTCTTGCAACCAGCGTGCAGCAGAGTGGCTTGTATATCATTATCCAATAGTGAATTATTTTGTGAAATTTGTAGTTTACTATTAAGTCTCTTGTTTACTGTTGCTAGTAGTTCTCATCCATACAATAGGTTAGGTTTTATAACACTAACTCCATACATTCTGTAATCTAATGTGTTATACTTTCTTTCTCGCTGCACATTTCACATATTCCTTTATCTCTGCTTCATATCCCTCTTAGAAATATTGTTTCTGTTCTCATCCAAGCTATCCCTTCTTTTTCTTGTCTCTTAAAGTAATCTGTATATCGTTCTCATCCCCAGTTTCTTTTTATTTGTTTATAAAATTGTAATGATTTCTTGTTTTCTAAACTTCCCCATAGAATAACAAACTTGGTACGTAAAGTTCAGCATCTTACAAGGATGTGACACGATTTTCAAGAAAATCCCTCCCACCCCAAACTATCCTTTACATGGAAAATCTTTTATTATTTTTCTATCCTCTAAAAAATGGCTTTTACAATTTTGATTAAAATATATGTTTAAGATATCTGTATTACAAATGAAATGTAAATCTTGAATTTTATGGGAATAGGCTGTGAAGCCCTCTTCATTCTCAATGACTTTTGTATAACTGGTAAACCATAACTAAGCTAAGACATGGACAAAATCTTACTACATAAAAATGTAGATTTTGTTAAGGCACACAATTTATGTTCAAATACAATTTTTTGTGGCATTAACCATTTCTGAGATTCTTTGTTATTTGTTGAATTTTCAAATACTTATACTATTTTCAAGTGGTTAGTTGCTATTTGCTTTTTTCTTGTGGTCATGCAAAGAGCATGGAATTACAAAGCCATCACATAGTG
Organism: Deroplatys truncata; assembly: GCA_030765065.1. Classification (NCBI taxonomy): domain Eukaryota; kingdom Metazoa; phylum Arthropoda; class Insecta; order Mantodea; family Mantidae; genus Deroplatys; species Deroplatys truncata. The sequence goes on along the minus strand of CM060984.1, from coordinate 242,710,239 downwards.
ATCCATTTTTACTTTCTCTACCGTGTACATAGTAGATACAGAAAATACTGCATGCCACCCAAAAAATTGATACTGACGGTTCACGGAAATACATGTTTTGAGGCCGCCTGAATCCAAAAAAAACATTTTTAGAAAAAGGTCTGTGTATGTGCGAGTGTGTGCATGCATGCACCAAACTTGGTATTTAATTTCAGTGCTTTCCAAAGGTACAACACTAAGATTTTCATGCAAATCCTCCACCCCAAACTACCCTTTACATGGAATATTTACTGAATTTTTTTATTTTCTAAAAAGTGGCTGTAATGATTTCATAAAATTACCATATATTAAAGATATTTGCATGACAGATAAATGTAGTTCTCTTTAAAACACACTTTATTTCAAATAACTTTTTTTGTGGCATCAGCCATTTCCAAGTTATTCGTTTTTAATGTTTTGAATTGTTCAACACTTTGTTGTTCCTTTAAAGTCTTGTTGATTTTCAGTTGTTTCTCATGATATGAAAAAAGTATGGAATTTTATAGTGTCCAGTTCTTAAATATTTGACTATCACTATTCCCTTCATATCTATAACAAAATGTATAATGGAGCTATTTCCAGAAAGGTTTATCTTGATTAAAATGAAGAAGAAAAGAAAACAAAAACTTTAGTAGGAATAATTGATATATGTACCCACTAAATAAATAAATATAAATAAATAAATTATTTATCACAAAACAGTTACAAAGTGAGCAAAGGCTCGGTAAACAGGTGACACGTCAGATAGAATACAAACAAAAATTATTTTACACAGCAGTCATACATGTGTTTAACAAAAACATTCTATTTATCTAGTATAAGAATTTAGGACAAAAGTCCTTTCATCAATAAAACCTACAATATGCAATAGCAAATTTTACGTGTTTATAGCACCACGTTGTGGAAGCCAATTTACGAGAGCAAATATGTGTTTACTTCACGCGAAGCCATCTTGTGTGACGTCATTCGTTGGTCTGGTCCATAGTTCCCTCTGGCGTAGCAATTTGTATCAGTTTTTGAAATAATTTATTTTAAATGTCCTCCGGTTAGCTGTTTGGGATCGAACATGTTTCTCTTGCAGGGTGTGAAGCAGAAAGGAATCTTTTGTCTAGAAATGATATTGACGAAGAAGTTGGTTTTATAATCTTTATTGCAGAACACGTTCACGAACACTTTCACAGATTTATCTAGATAATCGCCATACTGAAACTGTTTATAACAACTGCTTATCACTTTTAACTCACGTACTTCAACTTTATATATTCAACTGTATAATACTTTATAAGATTTCTCATACTTCTGCTGCGCGTAACTTTACGAATTGAGAGACTGACATGAGAATCTTGTTGAACCGGGAGCTGACGTGTTATGTGTTGAGAATCTTGTTGAACACTGGGGACGATGTATAATGTTTTGAGAATCTTGCCGAACTGGGGACGATGTGTAATGTGTTGTGAATCTTGTTGCACACTGGGGGATCGACGTGGAGTGTACGGAGAATTTTGTATAACTGGGTGACCCTCTCTTGAATTTACACTATTTATAGGCTTACCTCAAGATACGCCTAAAGATTATAAATGAACTGCTATTGGCTAATAAAACGCGCCAACATTAGCGTCTATTTTAACATCCAATGAAAACCACTAATACATATTTCTTTTAGAAAACATTCTGGAAGCTTTTTTTACCGAAAAGGCGCGAAACATTACGTAACTTCCTGGTTCCCGATAACGATAAACAACTCATTCCACCGCTGCATTCTTGTGTTATTGTTAACAGTTTCAGTAAAGCCATATATTATTATTTACCAATAATAATTACAATTATTAAACCTCTGAAATCAATGTTACATAAAAATACATATTCATATAAAAATAATTATTTACATTTGAGTAATTTGTGATACAAATTACCGTATCAAATATCTTACAAGTTACAATTTATTTACATATTTAAAAACTATCCTCCATATATTCCCTTACCAAGTAATAATTGAAATAGAGGGTAGAGAAAGTTATGTGAATGTAACACATAAGATTTTTTTACACTCTTATTGCTTTAGCCTACGCATTCTCCTTATATCTACAGTAAAATGTGTAAGCGTGTAACAAAGGTTTATCTCGATTAACAAGAAGTAAATAGAGGAATATGCATTTGTAACAATAGTTTATAGAAGAGTGAGTAGAAAAATTGATGTGAATGTGACATAAAAGATTTTTATATGGATTTTTGCTTTTGTTGGTTGAGTGCATGGAGCCTTCATCTAGCTTATTTTTAAAGAATATGTATGGAAATTATGAAGAAAGATGATAATTTGCATTTGTGTGCAATTTTAATTTTTTTATGTTTTTTACAGTGTTGAATCAAGCAGCCAGAATATTTTAACAGTGCAGTTAGATGGTTCATTTAATACTTCTCAGAGCAAAAGTGGTAATGTTAAAACTTATCGTGTTGGTGTTGCTACAGAGATTACTGTTAATAGATTAGGAAAGGCAGCAATTAAAGGTACGTTGAACATTAAATGTTTTCCATTGGTGCATGCTTTTAATTTGTGATGTGTTAAACCTTTACCAGAATAGAAGTATTTTAATCACTGCACAGCAGTTATGAATTGCATATTTGCCAACTTATATGATTTGTGCATAAAATGTATGGTGGTGGCTGTTTTTACAACTTTACAGCGAAGTAGGTGTTCTTATGGCTTTGTGGACAGATTCGAAGTGTCACCATGGACATGACAAAGATTCTGTTGTATTATCCATGCTAATTGGAATACAGTGCTTAAATAGGCCAGAGTTTATTGGTGTCTATGCTTCATCATGATCATGGTCCCTTCACTGGCTCGCTGCAGCAAAATGCATAGCATACTGATTTAAAATTTCATTGCACCACTAGTAATCTCTAGTAACCAGCAGTAAATGGATGCGAACATTGAGTAATGGACAGCATGAATTATAAAGTCAACTCCCTCATATAAATTATCTTATTTGAATTCTATGGCTGCAAGATATACATTTCCTATTTTTAGTGACAGTTTTTGTGTATAGTTAATGTTATGAAGTGTAAAATATGGACTAGAAATGTATGTATAACCTAGGAAGTGGTGTTCTCTGCTTTAATACAAGTTTATTGTGGTAGCAGGAGGAATTTCAACATGTGTGACAGAAGGAAGCAGTACTTCTAGCTCTTCAAAGATTCTTATGAAACAGAATTTCCATTTATTTTATGAGGGGTGGCAAAAAAGAAACCGGAGTGATTGTTGTACGCATTTCCGGCTTAGTCGATGACAAAGAGAAGAGTGGGGGATTGCCCTTGGTACTCTCCCTGACACATGTACAAAATTTCATGCCGCTGTGGTAGTTAGTCTGGCTGTGAGCCTTCTTAGAAACGGGTCGTGTATTGAGCTCCGTCGGAATTATGCTACGCTCTAAAGTAGAACGTGTCAACATCAAATTCCTCACACAGCTTGGAAAACCTGCCACAGAAGCTTATGATTTGTTGAAACAAGTTTATGAGATCAGTGTATCTCGTACGCAAGTTCTCGAGTGGGTTAAGAGGTTAAGGGTGGAATGGAAGATGTCGAAGACGATCCGAAATCACTTCCACTTTGAAAACTGAAGAGAATGTGGAGAAGGTTGGTAGAATTGTTCGATAAGACCACCTGAAGGGTGCCTGAAGGTCAGACTGCCAATCTCGATTAACATGAAGCATATGGAGAATAAGCATTTGTAAAAATAGTTTGTACAAGAGTAGAGAAAGTCATGTGAGTGTAATACATCAGATTTTTTTTTTGTCCTGGTAATGCAAAGAGAATGGAATGCGCCACATAGCAACCAGCTCTTAAAATATTTGATTATCACTTAAAGCCTACCAGTTACCCTTGCATCTACAAGAAAATTAGCAATAAGATTAATATCTCGATATCTTGATTAACATGAAGCATATGGAGAATAAGCGTTTGTAAAAATAGTTTGTACAAGAGTAGAGAAAGTCATATGAGTCTAACACATCAGATATTTTTTTTTTAATAAAGTGTACCAGAATATCTGGGATTTGAGTCCAAATAATTGAGTTTTAGGCTGTTAGGGTTTAAAAAATGTACTATTTTTGAGGTGAATTAAATTTTAAAATATTTTTCCAAAAAAAAGCCACTTCTTAAACTTTATTCTAATAACATTTATAGCACCAATACTAATTTTGGCTGCATTGGGGTGAATGGTTTCTGAGAAAAGTGTAGCTATGTTAACACTACCAAGCTAGGGAAAAATTTCATGTCCTGGTTCCCTTAAGTATTTTAAGTACCGGCTTACATAATTAACACTATTGGGCCAATAAGTGATAATTAGTTGTTCTTCCACACAAGCGGTATGTGGGCTAAAGTTGGAAATGTAGAATTAGACTGAAAAATTGAATGCCATATGAACCATAGATCTTTGGCTTGCAGTGCCACTTCTCTACCATGGAAAAATGCAAGTCAGTTGGGAAATTTAGTGTACCAGCATGTTACTAGGGCAGCTCAGTTGGTTAAAGCAATGGCGCGAAAAGTTGAATCTGAGCTTTGGCACTGAATGTTTCAGTATGATTTTGCCTTTCCAAACTCTAATGGTTTTGAATGTTATGACCTCCTTCTTACAGTATCTGTGCTCTGGATACAAAAAACATACATTATTACAGTTGAAACCATTTCTGGTGAATACTTACCAAGATTAACAGGAAGTAGGCAGAAAAATAAGCTTTTATTGAATAATTTGTATAACAGCCATGAAATGGATAGAGAAAGTAATGTGAGAGTTACACACCATATTCGCATGTTTTATTTAAAGCAATTCTGTTTCTATAGGATGTGTGGATCTGAAGCAAGCACACATGCTGTACAAGGACTTGGTGCGAGCACAGAAAAGTTTGGTGGTAGCATCCCACTTACATTTGTTATATTTAGTCACTCCTTATGACTTTGTACATAACATGAAGCCTAATACCAGCATCTACTTTACTAAGGTAAATCTGTACTAATATTATAAAGAGAGAATATTTGTGTGTGTACTTATATCTAGGGTAATCTCAAAATCCATTCAAGCATTTTCAATAATTCTTCCTCCGTTGAAAAGCCATATTGTTTCTGATGGATGGGCTATAAAACACTCATGAGGTACTAAAATACTAGCTTATGTACTAGAATACACACACATTGGAGTTATGTAAGAACATATTTGTGAAGAAAGCTTTGACTTTCCATTGAGAAAGCCATGGAGTAGAAAAAACCGGGTCTCGTATGTAAACTAAGACCGTACACACAGTGTTTGTGCTCTGCGCTACAACATTTGTCTCAGCTGAATGCACATCATGCATAGCTGCGCTGCTTTAAGTGTATATATAATCTTATATGCAGTCTTCCTTATAAAAGTTGCTGGAAGTATTGTCCTTCCTGGGTTGTACAGGCATTGTATCTAGTAACCACATTCTGGCTGACGTCCAATGTGTACGGATTTGTTCGATACACTTTTTCTTTCAGTGTACCCCACAAGTAAAATCACACACTGTTAGATCTGGAGAACGAGGGGGGAAATAGACCGGCACTGATCACTCTGTCTGCAAACACTTCCGAGATTGTCAGAAGAGATTCTTCAGCTGTATGAGCAGGGGCTGAATCCTGTTGAAATCACCCACGCAATTTTTCTTCTTCTGTTAACTGATGGAAGAACGGTGTCAAAATGTGATCTTGGTACCTCTCTGCAGTAACTCCAACTCGATAAAAATAGACCCAATTATTCATCTTGCACCAACAGCACACCAAACACCAATCTTCCTATCATAACGAGGGACTTCATAAACACCATTAGGATTTTCTGCACACCAATAGCGAGAGTTATGACTCTTCACACGACCATTAAGATGAAACCAGGCCTCATCTGGAAACAACACAAGCTGTGGGTGGAATAAATAATCATTCAATGATGCAAGATACCACTCACAATATCTCAGTCTTGTGGCTGGGTCAGCAGGTTTTTTAAACAATGGGTCTGTGTAAACCTGTACAGTTTGAGGTATAACAGCTTTGAAGCTTTGTGTGCAGAAGAAACTAAAATCTTGTTGTCTAATTTTGTGAGTGATTTATTCGGTGACTGTTCAAGATTCGCACCAATGTCATCTAGCTTTTCCTCTGTGAAAACTGTTCGTGTGCGCATATGTTTTTTATTGAGCACTGAGGCATTAGTTTCAAATTTATTTATACTTATGTGAATCTGTGCTCATGAAGGTGGCATTTCACCAGGAAATTGCTAAACAAATGCATTGCATATTCATCAAGCCAACTCGTGCTTAAAATAACTTGAAAATACGATGTTACAATGATAACTGTCTTACATTTATAACAGCTGAGATGAGACCAGCGACTGCTGCTTGTGAGGTCAAACACATGCATGCATCTCCACTACTGCAGCTTATGTATCGGACGGTAAACACACCACTTGATGGTCTGAGTTTAAATGCGAGACCCAGTAGTTGTTATTACTCCACAAAATATGCATATAAAATAAAACAAATGCAGTATGTATTTTGTTCCAAAAAATATATATGTAGATGGTCACGATTTAGCAATTAAGACTCAGCAAAACAAAAGAGAATCAAATGTGTTTAATGCTATTATACGTATGTGATACTGTTGCCAAAAATATTTTAATAAACCTCATGTAAGAAGTTTTTATTAATTTCCTTTGTACTTATGGCGTAATCAAGTTCGTTTGCAGGACTCGCTACATAATTGTATAAAGAGAGAAAATTGCTGACGTTAGACATCAGTGAACTGGTACTTTAAATTAACAATCGAGAAGATTGCTTTTCTCGATGGTCACAGACTGGTATCTTTTTCAAAGCGGTTAACTTGTTGGCTTGGGAGTACGGAATCTACATATTCACCAGCTTCACCTCTATTTTATTGTATATTTTAAAGGTTTCTACATTATGTGAAAACTATGTAGCTTTTATTGTCTGGATTTTACCCAATTGGGTTTTTCATTTTGGATTGCCATAGTCCTTGGTTTGTCTAATCTCCTTCGTCAAGTCCTTTTTCTTCCATATCTTCTTTAATTTATGTTTTCTTAGGCTTATGAATGTCAGTTTTTGCATGAATAATTTCCCCATGGGATGGGGAACAGGCCCATTGCCACAACCCCCAACCTGGAGGACGGAAAATGTACCTTTTTTATATTATTAAATAACCACAGCATCAAAGAGAAGGTGCAAAGGTTTAAAATTCCACCCACTGTAATTGTCTGAGTTACCTGACCATTTTGACCAATGATTGCTGCACTGCCAAAGGGTATTTATAGGCTATGAAGCGTTTCCAAAATTTGGAAGGCTGTTGGAAGTCAGATGTTCTGTAAATGTTTAACACTCTTTTGCAGGAATATCAGGGGAGCATTATTAGGAATAGCTGGGGCTGTATGAAATTACGATTATAAGGGGTAAGGGGGAAAATTCACCATAAAATTCCTTTAGGTCATTATACAATAATATTATGAAGAAGAGAGGGAATTAAATGAAATTAATTTGTTATTGAAGTTTAAGAAGCTAATTCTGCAACGTTGGGTAAACCAACTAGTAGTGCTATAATTTTAAAATTAACTGTTTCTTTAATTTGAAGATTGAGAAGCTAGTAACAGTGATGTGTCATAATTTAAAATAGAGAGAGTTGGAGGTTGTTACACTACATCACTAAAAGGTACTTTAAATGCATTTTGGGAGAACGGTTTGCTCCCATCCTCAGCTTGTTTCCAACTGATTTTACCAGTTACTGCCTGGGGGATGTGTGTGGTTAGTGGTGTTCTCTGGTGCTGGGTTGATGAACCTCCAAAGGCTACTGGGTGGCAGTAGTTCAACATAATTTCTGGTCTTCAAACCATGAAATCACTCCAAACTTAAAACTCTTAAAACCGATCAACAACAGCTATGAATCGGACATCTGGGAAAAAATACACATCGTCAAACACAGGAGTCACCTAATGAATTTCGAACTACTGCCACCCAGCAGCCTTTGGAGGTTCAAGAACCTGGCAACAGAGAACGCCACTAACCACACACATTCCCCAAACAGTAACTGGCAAAATCAGTTGGAAACATGCTAACGATGGGAGCAAACTGTTCTCCCAAAACACGTTCAAAGTAAGTACCTTTTAGTGATGTAGTGTAACAACATCCAACTCTCTTTATTGTAAATTAACTGTTTCTATCTGGCAACCAAAGCATTATCATGAATCATATCCCACAAGCCATGTATTATATGTTTTTTGGATAATATTTGTATAATACACAAAAAAGTTTATACCTCTAACAGGCTGCAACTAACTAGTGTTAAAACAACTTATTTTGTAAATGCCCTTCAGCCTGAATACTCACAGGATTATTTGCATTAACTGGATATTTTCTGAGCTAAATCATGAAATTTTACATTTTGAACCCCCACCTTCTTCACTTTTGCTCAAGAGGGCATAACATTGAAGTGATGACATAACCATTCCCTGTCCATTAATTTGTTTGTTTCTTTATTTTTTAAAATTTTTTCCAGTTTGGCAAGCTTGACAAGCATGATATACAGACAGCATGCATTTTAGGGATAACAGAGGCGTGCATGGTGAGGCTTGTAAATGGCCAAAAGATTAAGGTAAGGTTTTAAAATAATAATAATTTTTGTTTTGTTTTACCTATATTGCTCATTTTGCTTGGCACCCTGGCCTTATGGCTGAGCTGAGCAGCCTTTGATCCATCCTCTCCCTTCTTCGTTTGCCCTTCTACCTTTCTTATCTCTCTTACCTTTTTAATCCATTTTTCCTTTACTTTCTTTAAGAACTCCCCCATGTTCTTATTTTTGTCTTCTTCTTTTCTTGTTAACACTTTAATTGCTGCTATTTTTACCCATTTTTCCTCCCATACTTTTTGTCTCCATTCTGCTAATTCTTTGCATTCTGTCATATAATGCTCTGTGCTTTCACTGCCTCCGCATAGTTCACAAATTTTTCTTTTTCTGCCTCTTAACCCTCTCAGTTACATTGATCCTGTTCTCATCCAAACAAACACTTCTTTTTCAGCTCTATTACAATAATCCACATACCCTTCTCTTCCCCATTTTCTTTTTACTAATCTATAGAACACTAGTTATTTTTTATTCTCTAAGCTTCCCCAGATTTCTTGTCTTTCTGTGTCCTGCACTCTGTTTCTTACCGTTTTCCAGAAGACGTTGCTATTTCTTTCTCCTGCTTTCCAAATATCTCCCATTCCTATCTTCTCCATAATTAATAATAAATTACTACTACTACCACCACTGCCATCCTTTAATTTCTCTATCCTACATGTTGTAGATAGAAGAAATATTGTATTTCATCAAAAAATTTGCTTAAATCTTATTTCATTAGCAAGTATATTTTACGTAGTCCTCTAAACAATAATTTAAATTCTTCTTCTTCTTCTTCTTCTTCTTCTTCTTCTTCTTCTTCTTCTTCTTCTTCTTCTTCTTCTTCTTCTTCTTCTTCTTCTTCTTCTTCTTCTTCTGCTCCTCATCCTTCTCTTTATTTTTCTCCACTTTCATTTCTTTTTCGTTCTTTTGTTCTTTGTTACTTTCATTTATACAGCTCTATTAATCTACTATGATCATACAAGCAACTTTTCACTTTGAAAATAAATTTGAATCTTTGTAATTCCTTCACATTTAATTAAATAATAATATTAATTTTTATTTTCTTATAGACTCTTACAATACAAGGTTCCAAGCATCGTTAGCTTTATATACATTAAATCATTATTTACACACAGAGTATAACTCTCCAACATATATTTTTGTATTAAGAAATTCTTTAGTTTACGTCTACAGTATTGGGTAGTTTATTGCACATAAACTGGTTCTCATTATGTTTAGGAATGTTCATACAAAGTAGTTTTCTTTTCTTTCAATTGTTTAAACAGTTTCAGACTCTCTCCTTTTGAATTCAGCAAATACTTCATAGCATATTATCCATCTCCCACATTGCACAACGTAATTAATGTATGTTTATATTAGTTACCTTTAAATCTTCAAACTTTAGGAGAAATATTAATATTTTCAGCTACAGGTATATCATTGCAACTTACTATCGCTCCTTGAATGATCCTTTATTTGTATGCAGATGCTTGATTTTTATGGAAGTCTTGTTCTCAAAAATAAGGAAGAAATATACTTTTTAATAGACATTGTACAGAGAGAGCCAAAAAACTACCAACCGGCTGTGCAGGGTTTTTCCTGTCCGCGTCCTCAGTGCTTGTTGACTTCTGCCGCTATCATAGAAAAGCGCGGATGAAATCATACAATATTTTTAAAATTACTTATAAAGGCTTTACTTACCAACTTTTATGAAAGCAGATGCTGAAACTGGCCACCGTCGTCCATACATTTTTGGCACCTCTTTAGGAAACTGTCTATCCCTCGCCGTAGTTCACGTTGAGAAATGCTGGCAATTTCCTGGCAGATATTTTGTTTTAATTCCTCCAGAGTGTGTGGGTTTGTCTTGTACGCTTTATGTTTTAAGTTACCGCAGAGATAGAAATCGCAGAGGATTAGGTCGGGGGACCAAGGGGGCCACAAATCTCTACTAATAATTCTGTCCTCAAACACACTTTCAAAATACTGGCCATGTGAGCTCTTTCAGAGTCTTGTTGAATAAAGGCAAAATCACGCTCCTTGGCTGTTAATTCTCTAAAAAAAAAAAAGGGACAAAATTGTATTCACATATGTATGGGCGTCAACTGATGACCCAAAAAAAATTGCCAGCATTTCTCAACAGAACTACAGCAAGTGATGGATAGTTTCCTAAAGAGGTGCCAAAAATGTATGGACAACGACGGTGGCCAGTTTCATCACCTCCTTTCATAAAATTGGTAAGTAAAGCCTTTAAAAGTAATTTTAAAAATGTTGTATGGTTTCATCCGCACCTTTCTATGATACCGGCAGACGGCAACGAGTGCCGAGGATGCGGACAGGAAGAACACCATGCAGCTGGTTTGTTGTTTTTTGGCTCTCCCTGTATTATCCTTCATTATATGCTATTTTCGACTAAAAACCATAATACAATTACATTTACTCATTTTTTACATTTGCTGCAATAGGAGAGAATGATTAATATAAAGCACAGCAGTCCCCATTATGTCTCAGGTATTTCTGCTGAATGTGTGACTTTAGAATCGCACCTCAGATTCAGAGGTAATAAAAAGCCCCTTGGATTGAGAAATCCAATTAAAGTAAATTTAAAGTTGTTGCAGACTGCTTCTATAGTGAAGGAATTTGTATATGTGACAGAGCTTTCATTTGGACGTGTAGTTGTATTATGGGAAATTATTTTCTCTGCAGTGCACGGTTTCTAACCAGTTCTGTTTCCCCTCCACTCCGTGTGCTGGGCTAATCAGTTGACGTGAAATCTCTGTACAGATGTTTGTGTGTTGTGAGACCACATGTTTCAGTGTGTTATAATGCCAAAAAGTCTGTATACTTTAGCACACAGAATCTTCATGTATGATTCCATGTGACAATAAACTTTTGTAGAGAAGTGAGACAGCAATTTATAGACAGATTCCCTGCTGTTCATAAGCCTCACAGAGAAACAGTTCGTAATTTTGTGAATAGATTTAGGGAAATGGGATCTATTCTTGTTAAGAAACTGTATTCATAAGAGCAAGAACTCGATGACATCAGAAAAAATCTGATGTGTTACACTCTCATGACTTTCTCTAGTCTTGTACAAACTATTTTTACAAATGCTTATTCTCCATATGCTTCATGTTAATCGAGATGTTAATCTTATTGCTAATTTTCTTGTACATGCAAGGGGAATTGGTAGGCTTTAAGCGATAGTCAAATATTTTAAGAGCTGGTTGCTATGTGGTGCATTCCATTCTCTTTGCATGTCCAGGACATAAAAATAATGAATAACAAATTCCCATTTGAGAAAAAGTATAAGTATTGCAAAATTTAAGGGAATAACAAGCAATATCTCAAAAATGTTCACTCAATAAAAAAAATGTATATGACATAAATTGTGTATTTTAATGCGATCTACATTTTTTGTGTAGTAAAATTTTGTCTATCTCTTATGGTTTACCAGTTATGGAAAAGTCGTTCACAATGAAGAATACTTTTGGAGACATTCCCAGAAAATTTGAGATATACATTTCATTTGTCATGAAAACATCTTAAACATATGATATTTTAATCAATATCGTTAGAGCCATTTTTGAGAAAATTAAAATTTTCGAAAAATGTGCCATGTAAAGGGTAATCTGGGGTGGGGGGATTTTCTTTAAAACCTTCGTGTCGCATCTCTGGAAGATACTGAACCTAAAAAGCAAGTTTGGTGTTTATCCAACTGTTCGTTTCTGAGTTATTCTGTTCACAGACACACACACGGACATGTTTCCAAAAATGCTTTGTTTTTGGATTCAGGGGGTCTCAAAACATATATTTCCGGTGAAATCTTGGTATCGAATGTTTGGGTGGAATACAATACTTCCCCTACTTATTATACGTAGTAGAGAAAGTAAAAAGTTAGAAACAAAGTCTAAAGAAATAGCTTGAGAAAGCTTGCACAGGAATCAGGAATTTCAGAAATCTTGGCTTGGAATGCCACTAAATGTTTAAAATGAAAACACTATAAGATAAGTAGTTTATGAGTTGCAACCACATGATAATATGAGTAGAGTTAATTTCTGTAATTGATTGTTGGAAATGTTAATGATCTCTCTAATGACCCACATTTCAAGTTTTTGTATGGACGAAGCATGATTTTATTTACTTGGTCATGAAGAATTACTGAGTGTTAATGCAAATTTTTTTAAAAGATGTGAGAGATGTGTGGCAGCACAAGGACATTATTTCCAATATCTTCTATGACAAAGGCATGTGGTTGTTGCAGTTATGATTTGCATGAGAAATCTATGCGCTTGAATTTAAAGGGCTATAAATATCCAACAGCAAACAGCATGTTTCCCGCATCAAACAAATTCCTGTTAGGCAGGCCAGGCATTCAAACAAAGACAGCTTAAAACTGGTGTATATTATTATACTTTTATAGCAAACAAATCTGCCTAACTGATTTTGCTGCCTGCAGGTGGAAGGGTGAGGTTTAAATTCAAATTCACTAAGACTTTATTGATGTTATTTTAAACCTGATCAGAGAGGCACCATGATTGATTGTCTACCATTCTTATTTGTATAAAGTGTCCTGGTTGTATATAACCTCTCATGAATTAACATTTTTAAAATGTTTTAGGTAGAGGATCAAGTGCTGCAAAGGTTTTACTTGACCTTGATGCTGAACGATTTGTGGCATCAGGTGTCTGTTTGGGAAGTAGCGCAGGAGTACCAGGTTCCAAGAGGATTTGTGCAGAACTTAATGACATCATCAGCATCCTTTGCTTCCTCTGTTCTACATTTCTGTGAGGTTAGTGCTAAATCTTAAGCTGCCTTAAATTTTATTGAGCTTGGAGTTGACTAAACACTCAAAAGGTTTCACTTACCTTCTACGCTGATATGGAGAAACATTTTTTACACTCTTGCACACAGTATCATATGCTGTGGACATTGGATCTCTCATGGCAACAGGTTTTCACATTATTGAGGTTCCCAAGGTTGAGGTTCAATTCCGGTGGGGGGGCGATGGAGTTTTTGGAGCATAAAGGTCCTTAGCATGGCTTCCTTCAGAAGGGAAGTGAAGCCAGCAGTCCTGTGTCTTAGATTTATAACAAGTAAAAGAATCTCAAGCCTGATAGAGGCCTCTGAGCAAAATTTCCAGTCTTTCATGCCTAATATAGAATGAGATGCTAAGAACCATAGTAGTTAAAGAGCATCCATAAATAAAAGTCAGTTTATTTTACACATTGAGGAAATTATTGTCTATCTTTGACTGTTCTTGTTTCTTTAAAAGATCTTCTAAGAGCTAATTATTTTATATTCATTGTGGTTTTCAACAGTTAGATTACCTCATTTATACTATGGTTTATTTTCTGGAACTTATCATTTTCATTCATTCATTTATTAGCTCCAATTATAAATACATTTTACAATGATTGTCAAATTTTTAAAATATGAGTGTTACATAAAAAGAATAAATGTATATACACTCATAATTGAAGAAAGAAATATTTACATCAGCAATTTATACTCTTCTACCGACTAACAGATACATATGAAAGTTACGTAACAAAATTTACCTCAAGGTTTATATGCATACAGCAATTTATACTCTTCTACTGAATAAAATACATTTTCTAACAGATACATTTTAGTTACTTTAAGTTTTTTCTTATCTTCTGTTATTTGTTTTATGTGGTTAGGTAGGTGATTGTACAAATCTTTAGTATTGTTTTCTGTACTTTTATGTCTCAATGATCCTCTTAATCTATTAATAAAATAGTTCTGCTTTGTTCTTGTGTTATGTCTATGTATGTTCATGTTCTTAGTTTGACTAACATGATTTTTTATTGTATATTTAATGCATTCATATATATATACAGTGCAGGAAATGTTAGTATATTTAATGTTTTATAGGCATTTCTGTAAGTATCAAGCTTTTTTAAATTACATATTACTCTCAAGGCACGTTTCTGAAGCCTAAATATTCTTAACCTTCTGTGCGTTGCCCCATAATATAACCCCATAACTTAGGTACGAATGTATGAATGCATAATATATTTGTAGCAAGCTCTTTCTATCTATTATTTGTGCAGACTGTCTTAGGATATATAGCTCTGTGTTTATTTTTTTGGCTGTTTTATCGATATGCTTCTTCCAACTTAATTTATAATCTATCACTAGTCCTAAAAAGTTTGTTTCTGTAACCTGCTGATTTTATCTATTTTCTATCTTTAGTTGTATATTGGACTGTGTTGCGTTACTTAGTGTTACTTGCATCCGCTCTGTTTTGTTGATAATCATCTACCACTGATTAGTGTATCTGTTTGAAATCTGCTTTAGTCTTACCTTCAAACTCTTGGATTTTCAATGTATATCTTAGTGAAACCAAAGCAGTTGATTTGATATACCTGCAGTTATTCTTTTGCTGTTGATTTGTCCATTTTCTGTGATTTAATACATTTCTAAGAGAGAATCTATTTATAAGAGCCATAAGTGTTTTGTTTCTTGAAAACCTTTTTCAGACCCTGTATTTTTTGAGGTTAGAAGATTTTCTAAGCAGGTTAACAGCTTCTTTCTAGGGACATCTGGGAAGGGAGACAGAGAGTAACATTTCATTGTTATGTTTTCCATTAGTTCTAAAGAGTTTCTAATGCTGAAGCTGGAGGAATGGAAGAATGAATTGAATTTATTATTGAGTCATTTTGTCAACTCATATGTAATTGATGAATAAACCAGTGGTGGTGGTTGTGATGGTGGCGGTGGTGGTCTGTTTACAAATTTCTGATTGTCAAAATTACAGTAATTTACTAAAAATAAAAACTTTTAAGGGAATCTTTGCAAATATTGTTCTGTTTCTGAAATTCTCAAATTAAAGAAAGGAGAAAAAAGAGATAGAAACAGAGTAATCTAGACAGTATTAAAACATACAACAAATAACATATGAAACATTATTTACAAGTCATTTTAAATTATTTAAATATCTACACTTAAGGAACATTTTTTAATTTTGTTTTAAATATGAATCCAGTTAGTTGGTTGTTGCAATTTGGCATTACATTTAAATGTTTTCAAATATTTTCTTACTGAAGATGTCTTCTAAAATAATCTTCCATTCTGTTTTATGTTGCATTTTAAATTATGAGATTCAAAGACATTTTTCAAAGTAATAATAGTACTTTGCCTCTGTATATATATATAAGTTTCTCTACAGGGCTGATTATTTCAGTGCCATTTTAATCAAATTTGAATTGCAAATCAATAGGAACTGGAAGAATTTTGGGCTTTCAAGGATCTTATGGGTAACTTCAGTCAACGACTGTCTCATTGCTGCACAGCAGAACTTCTACCATTGATGGAACTGCCTGCAGTTAAGAGGGTGAGTATCATGCACTTTACTTTGTCTTTGTTACGGTGCTATTTGAAAAGGAAATCTAGAAAAGAAATATTGATAAAATTGTAAAACTCTCCTTTCCATGTTTTGCTCTCCTTCTATTTTCTAGGTGGGTGTTTCAGAATGTGTCCCACTGATAAATTATCAACGCCTTGCATGTTGATTTAAAGCTTTTCAGCTGACAAGTTTATAAAACATTTATTAAAAGCAATTATATTTGTATAGGTGTCCCAGAATTCAACTACACAAACTGTAAGGCTTGAGGTGGGGTCCTAGAAAAGCATTTTGAGACCTCTGATTCCTTTTGTAAACTTCAGAAGTTATGATGCTTTTGTGAAATTGGGGTCCAAGCTGATATGTTAATATAATGTGCGTGCGTATTAGATTTTCATTCAAAATGCTTAAGTCTTGCCCAAATAGACAAAACAATTATGTTCATATCCTAAAGCCTTCACTTTTTAAACACATGTTACATCTTAGACCAGCATGAAATGTAGTAATTATCCATTTGAAGAGTTATTAATTTTTTGTATATAACAGAAATGTAATGATGATACTGCAGTATAGTGACATATTTTGCAAAAATTTCATTGGTTTCTCTCATTGGAAAGAATTGCATTGTGATTCAATATATCATTTAGATTACTCTTGTTTATCTGTTTTCAGTATTCACAACCTTACACTATACAAAAATGTACACAGTAATATACAAGAATATGCTGAGATTACACATTAAGGGTTGTCAGTAACTATCAAGTTTTTCTACAGCTTTGTATTACTTTCTCTAACATATACATAGTAAGTGGAGAAGGTATTGCATTTCACCCAAAAATTTAACATTAAGATTTCAGCATAAATACATGTTTTTAGGTCCCCTGAATCCAAAAAAAAGAATCATTTTTTAGAAAAAGGGCCGTGTGTGTGTGTGTGTGTGCGCGTGCGCATTTGCATGGGTTTGCATACAGTATGACTCAAGAACAAAAAGTCAGATAAATATCAAACTTAGTATTTAAGTTCAGTTTCTTCCAAAAATGTGACACAAAGGTTTTCAAAATTTTTGATTTTCTGAAAAATGACTAACAATTTTGATTAAAATACAATTTATTAAAGATGTTTACATGGCAAGTAAAACATATACAGTAGAATCTCGTTAGTATGTTTTTGCAGGTACCAAGGATTTGGACTTTTTAGACAGGAAAACGTGTTAACAAAAATATAAAATCTGCAATTTAAGAACATAATTATGTAATAAAATCAAATAATTACTACATTTCCATGTGGAATTGAAATCAATTTGAGTCTGTTTCCATGTTAAATTCAATACGCATTGAGATTGATTTGGATCACAAAGTCCGAGAATAAATAATTCAAGCTTTTATGTTAGTCAACTTGGATTTATTTGGTGAACCTGTTAAACATATGTTAGTTTCTCTGTATAATTTAAGCAGGTTTTGAGATTAGTGAATGTTTTTTTTTAAGAATAAATTGCGAACTATGGAAGTGATAAAAATGGCTTTGCTGTGTGTTTTATTACACATGTGATAACAATTTCTGCTAAAAAAAAACCAAAATGACAAGTGTGCAGTGTGTTATGAGTACAGTACAGGATAGTATCTTTGGCGTATTCAATATGGTAGATGTTTCCATGCAACAGATTTCAATCTGATTCTCTTCTGATCCTACTTTCCAACAGGAAAGTTTTGTTTTAGCATTTTTCCCTTTTACAAAAGCATTTTGAATCAATTTATGTTTACTAACAATTGTGTTTAAGATTGATGAGGGGTTGTTAACTTCTTTGCTATATCCACAAGTTTCATATTTGGATTGCAAACTACTTCAAGATTTTAAGTTTTTTACTGTTGGTTATTTGTTGCACTTTCTTTATATTATTGTAAATGAAAAGTTAAAATACAAACTATACCCCCACCACCGTAACGTTGCACTTGACAGCTAGTGTTTAAATTGGTACACTCACAAAAAAACAGAAGAAAAGCTTTAACCGTTTGACTTCTTAAGCCAATTACAAGACAGCATTCCGGATGGTCGATGACAAAGCAGAAGTGGAATGCTAATTGGAAGCAGCTCTGTTGCCGGATGTAGCTATTCCCAACCACGTGCTTCAGTTTGTGAATCTCTAGCACGAGCGTCGAGTTGTTCTTTGCAAGCTACATATTGTTCGTTTATACATATACTTATTTATTTATATTTATCTATTTTTATATATATTTCATTCATATTATTTATTAATACAAGATTAAGTGCGATAATGTCTGAAAAACAATATCGATCGGTGAGTGATGATTCACGAAGTGAAAATCCTTTGCGTCGAGGTGTGCTACTTAATAGTCAGGCATTGGAACTATTCAGGACCCGGGAATTCTTTGAACAGGAAAAGGAGCACGCGAAGCTTCACGGCCCTCCCTCTATTCCTGCCGATAAAGCCTTACACTGTCACTTCAACCCTATCGAATTAGTGTGGAGCGACATTAAGGCTTATGTGAGGGAGAACAACAAGTCATTTACCATTACTGAGGTGGAAAGGCTTTTGTGGGAAGGTGTGGCGACGGAGGACACGGCTTCGTGGAAGAAGAAAGTAGATCATGTAAATAAGCTAATATGAAAAGCAGAAGAAATAGACGGAATTATTAGTGAGTGTGAACCATTAATGATATGCCTTGGTAAAGATAATGATGATGACTATAATGCTCGCAGTTTTAAATCGATGAGTGAAAATAACTTTGTTATCACAGCTTATAATTTGTTTCATTTCTCCTCATTATAGCAGGAAAGTTTGCATTATTCTGTTTCTATATTGTCAAAAGTGCATAATTTATTTTACGTATGCTGCAATGTTTATGCAGAGTTATTTTCAATTAACAATAATAATACAAAATGGTTATTATTCAGTACACTTTTTGTATGCGGCTTAGACACGATAGAAAGAACTATCAGCTGCTGTTGTTTACTAGCCACTCTGGCAATGTTGCAACCGCAATATAGCCAACTTTACGTGAAGCCACACGAACTGTCAAGTGCAAAGATTCAGCGGCGGGGGTATAGATATGTTTGGTCAACACTCAACAAGTGGAAACTATCGTTGGCATCAAGCTAAAGCATTCTCTTTCCTGCGTACTTAAATCGTGTCACACAAGTATACATACGTACATGCATGTCATTGGCTGCCGGTCTCTACCCCATGACCAAGGATTGACCAAGGATGCCAAACTTTGAACATAGTAAGTGCCTACTTCCACTGGACTGACCAAGGATTGACCAAGGAGTCAAACTTTGAACGTAGTAAGCAGGACCGCGAAAATGTACTAAACAATGTTACTTATATTTGGTGCATTTTGTGCTGGAAGTTTTATAATTCAACGTAATACACGGGAAAACGTATTAATGAGGAACGTGCTAACGAGATTGCACTGTATCTTGAATTTTCGGGAATAGCCTGTGAAGTCGTGTTCATTCGGAAGGAATTTTATATAATCTTGCATAAGTGGTAAACACTAAGTGACATGAAAATTTACTACACAAGAAATGTAGATCTGTTAAAAGCACATAATTTATTTCAAACCACTTTTTTGATGGTATAAGCCATTTCCGAGGTATCTGTTATTAATGGTTTGAATTGTTCATTACTCTGTCATTCTTCAAAGTCCTGTTGACACTCTCTTGTTTCTCATGATTGCCTGCAAAGAGTATGGAATTTTAAGGTCAGCATATAGCATCCAGCTCTTAAACATTTGATTATTGCTGTTCCCTTTGTACCCTAATGAAACGTGTAATGTAGCTATTTCTGCAAAAGTTTTTCTCGATTAAGACGAAGCAGATAAACAAACAAGCTTTTGTAAGAATAATTTGTATACCCACTAATAAATGATGGAGGGTAGAGAAAGTCATGTGAATGCAACACATCAGATTTTTTTACAAAGTCGTTTGTGCTATTTCTTTAATAGATAATCTTATTTTAAATCATCTAAAATATATAGCCCCATAAGTCACACACATGTGACGTGTGTGCATGTGCGCACGCTTTTTTTTTCTACATGCACTATTGAAGAGCACCCATTAAAAACAGTATAATACTGATTTATGGCATAATCAAAACATAAAATTAAAATGTGGTTAAGAATTATACCCTAAATGGTTAGAATAACTGCATGGCTTAAATATAACAAGCATGAAACTTTGAATGAAAACCTATAAAAATTCATACTATACAGTATGATCCATTTGGTTATGGGTAAAATGAAAACACTGTAAAACATTCAATACTGAACTTCATGTGTTGAAACTTGGGGTATATATCCTTGAAAGATTGGAGATTTCTCAGATATGTAGAAAATGACAAATCTCCCATGCCTAGTGAGGGGTGTACCATCTTGTTGGAATACAATGTTCATTTCCTCAACTTGTGGCAACAGAAGCAATTGTAACATATTTAAATAAGCTCCATAGCATACATCTTTTCTACAAAGCAGAATGGTCCATACTCTTTATTGCGACTTACTCCACACTAAACATTAACTTTTGGATGTCGTCCTCCATGGTGTAGTGGTTACCATGCTAGCCTCTAGTTCCTGAGGTCACAGTTCAAACCTGGCGGAGGGCATTGGATTTTTTCGGGCGTAAAAATCTGTAGCATGGCTTCCTTCGAAAGGGAAAAGAAAGCCGGTGATCCTGTGTCATAGATTTACGGCATGTAAAAGAACCTCAAGCCTGATAAAGAAGCCTCTGAGCAAAATTAACGCTGTTTCACGTCCAATATAGAATGGGACGCTAAGGACCACAGTAGTTAAAGAGCGTCCATTAATAAAACTCAATTTAATTTAACTTTTGGACTTTATGTTTGAAGCACATAGTAGACATGGGGATTTTCCCTTGCCCAAATAATGCAGTTGTGAGGTTAACTCTCCCACTTCATCTGTAAATAGTCACTTGTTATCAACTTCAGTCATTTGGCACAACATGAAATGAGCTTCATGATCCTCTTTGCATAAGGCTTGTAGACATTGCAAGTGATATGGGTACAGTTTCAGGTACATTCATCTCTGCTGCGTTGACTTAAACTTTTCTTAGGACTCTTTGTCAAGGCTTCAGAGATAGCTGCTTCTCTTACTGGGTTTCACCTGTGACCCCCTTCATAATGTTTTAACACAAAACTCATTTCTACTGTGGCAGTAATTTGTATCACAATAATGTAAATGCCAGAGTGATTGTAGTGTAAATAAGCATTATTGTATGACATTGATTTGAGATGTTTGTTAATTATAAACATTGTTAGGAAATAAGTTTACATGGCCTCACTGAAACTGACAATAAGAGTGGATAACAATGAGCGCGGGGCTGAGTTGAATATTAATTAGAAGAGACAAACAAATGACGTCAAATTGGCATGCTTTTCTTAGAAATGGAGGGAATTTCTTCCCTAGAGCATATGTTTTCATAATTTTTGATTGGATATAAAAATAGATGCTAATGTTGGTGCGTTTTATTAACCAATAGCAGCTCGGTTATGATCTTTAGGCATATCGGGGTGTGGGAGTATAAAAAGCTAAAGTCAGAGGCAGATTTCATCAGTCCAACAGAAGCATTCGCGTGTAATACGTCGACCAGTTCAACAAAATCATCCACGCGTTACACGTCGCCGAGTCCAACAGAATCATTCAGAAGTTAAACGTCGCTTAGTTCATCAGGATCGTTCATGAGTTACACGTCGCAATTCTACAGAATCTCTCGCGTCTTAAAGTTTGTTATAAATGTGAAACACGCGAATTAATAATGTGCAGTAAATAAGTGATTATAGTGATATTAGAAAATATAACAGTTTCAGTCTGGCGTGTATCAAAAGTCAACATGTGAAATTGAATAATGTGTGACGACAATAAAAGTGTAAAAACAAATTCTTTTATTAGTTGATATTGTAATGAAAAGAAGCTAGAAACAGTGATGTGTATTGAATTTATTTAAAGGTGAGTCGGAATTGTTACACTAACATCACTTAAGTTTACTCACTTAACATGTTTCGGGAAACCGTTGTTCCCATCATCAGAAGGTTAATTCGACTGGCCCGTGTTGTTGGTGTTTCCGTTTTTTGGACTGGATCCTGTGGTGGCACCTTGTGGTGGAGAAATGTACTTCCAGAGAGGATTTGGTGGCGGCAAATCAAAATTCATTAGATGTGTGTTGTGTTTTAGAATGGTGATCTTCTCCCATGCATCTAATTCGGCTGCAAATTTAGCTGGTTTGACTAATGTAATATTGGGTTTGATGTTGTGATTAGTGATCCAAAAATGGTGTGAAACAGCAGATTTGTCCATTTGTTTGTATTTAATACATCTCATGTGCTCCTTTAGCCTAGTTTCTAGGTTTCTTTTTGTCTTACCTATGTATACTTTATTGCAATCTGAACAATTGATTTTATAGATTCCAGCTTTTTTGTCTTGTGGAATGGGGTCTTTTAACTTGTTACAAAGTAATTTCTCTATGTTAAATTTGTTCTGTGGAGCTAGGCTGATGTTATGTTTCATGAAAATCTTCTTAAATTTGTGAAAAGTTCCTGGGTGGTATGTGAATTTCTTGAACTTTAGCTCTTTATCTTGCTGGCTGAGATTTGTTGTGTTTCTGATGTGCATCTGTCGTTTGAATTTTGCAATTTTTTTGTTAATAGTTGTTTTGTTGTACCCATTATGTA
The DNA here is from genome assembly GCA_030765065.1 of Deroplatys truncata. NCBI lineage: Eukaryota > Metazoa > Arthropoda > Insecta > Mantodea > Mantidae > Deroplatys > Deroplatys truncata. The sequence goes on along the minus strand of CM060984.1, from coordinate 242,687,484 downwards.
TTGCTGTGTCTACTATATGCTGGTATTCTAACTGGTATTCTTTTTTATTTAAGGGGGTATATACCAGTCTATGTGTTAGGCTGTTTAGTACTGCATGTTTGTGTGTGGTTGGATTGAAACTCTTATTTTTTATGTAATTAGTAGAGTGTGTTGGCTTCCTGTATATGCCAAAGGTTAGGTTCTTTTGTTCTCTGATGATTTTTAGGTCTAAAAATGGTAGCATGCCTTCTTTTTCTATTTCTATGGTGAATTTTATTGATTGGTTCTGTAGGTTTAGTAAGGCTAAGGAGTCTTGTATGAACCTGTTAGGGACAACAGCGAAGATGTCGTCAACATATCTGTGCCAAACTTTAAACATGTATGGAAAGGAAGTTGTTATGTGTGTTTCTAAGTAGCTCATAAATAAATCTGCCAAGAAGGGTGAAAGTGGGTTGCCCATGGTTAAACCAGTTGGTTGTTGATAGAACTTCTTATTGAAACTAAAACAATTTTGTGCAATGCATAAATTGGTAAGTTGTATGAGGTCTACTATTTCTTCTTCAAGTAGGTTAGTCTGCTGTAGCCATTTCTTTAATTGACGCAGGAGTTGATCTGTAGGAACACTTGGAAATAGTGCAGTGACATCAAAGGAAACTAATCTGTCTTCTGGTTCTAGTTCCAGGGATTTTATCTTCTGTATTAAATCTTCTGAATTCATTATGTTTTTGCTATTGAATTTTGGTAGTGAAGAGAATCTCTGTACTAACCATTTTGCCAGTTTGTAGGTAGGAGAATCAATATTGCTGACGATTGGTCTCATCTTATTACCCGGTTTGTGTATTTTAGGTAGAGCATACATTCTTGGTAAAGTGGGGTGATCTGGTTTTAATCTAGATTTATCAGTGTCTGTTATAGTTTTGCTTTCCTGGATGGTTTGATTGAAGGCTTTTAAATGTAATTTTAATGGGTCTTCTTGAATTTGTATGTAATTTTCTTGTTGCAGCATATTTTCTACTCTGGCAATATAATCATCTTGTTGCAGTACAACTAGTTTATTTCCCTTGTCAGCTTTTGTGTATACTACTGGTTTTGATTTTAATGTTTTGATCACATGTTTGGTTGGGAAATTGTTATGTTTATCTGCTTGTATTTCTTGGAGAACCATTTCACATTCTTTTTTTATAGTGGTTTTACTATTTTCATTTAGGTTGTAAGTAGCAATCTCAATGTCTGCGACTATTTCATCGGTTGTTTTTGTGTAGCCAACACATGTTTTTAGGCCAAGGTTTAATACCGATAATTCTGCTTTGGTGAAAGTTACATTTGAAAGATTAATTACGTCTGGGTATGACATCGTTTTTTCATTTTTTAGGTTAGGTTTATATGAATGTTGCTTCCGGCGTAGTATGTCTAGTTTTTTCTTTAGTTTCAGCGTTTTTGTTTTCATCCTGTAGCTAAGAATAGTGAGGAATTTTGATTGCATGTTTTGCCAAAGTGGGTAGCCGAGTGTGTCCGTTAATTTAAGGTGAAGAGCATATAATTCCAGTTCCAATTTTTGTTATTAACTGGAATTATATGCTCTTCACCTTAAATTAACGGACACACTCGGCTACCCACTTTGGCAAAACATGCAATCAAAATTCCTCACTATTCTTAGCTACAGGATGAAAACAAAAACGCTGAAACTAAAGAAAAAACTAGACATACTACGCCGGAAGCAACATTCATATAAACCTAACCTAAAAAATGAAAAAACGATGTCATACCCAGACGTAATTAATCTTTCAAATGTAACTTTCACCAAAGCAGAATTATCGGTATTAAACCTTGGCCTAAAAACATGTGTTGGCTACACAAAAACAACCGATGAAATAGTCGCAGACATTGAGATTGCTACTTACAACCTAAATGAAAATAGTAAAACCACTATAAAAAAAGAATGTGAAATGGTTCTCCAAGAAATACAAGCAGATAAACATAACAATTTCCCAACCAAACATGTGATCAAAACATTAAAATCAAAACCAGTAGTATACACAAAAGCTGACAAGGGAAATAAACTAGTTGTACTGCAACAAGATGATTATATTGCCAGAGTAGAAAATATGCTGCAACAAGAAAATTACATACAAATTCAAGAAGACCCATTAAAATTACATTTAAAAGCCTTCAATCAAACCATCCAGGAAAGCAAAACTATAACAGACACTGATAAATCTAGATTAAAACCAGATCACCCCACTTTACCAAGAATGTATGCTCTACCTAAAATACACAAACCGGGTAATAAGATGAGACCAATCGTCAGCAATATTGATTCTCCTACCTACAAACTGGCAAAATGGTTAGTACAGAGATTCTCTTCACTACCAAAATTCAATAGCAAAAACATAATGAATTCAGAAGATTTAATACAGAAGATAAAATCCCTGGAACTAGAACCAGAAGACAGATTAGTTTCCTTTGATGTCACTGCACTATTTCCAAGTGTTCCTACAGATCAACTCCTGCGTCAATTAAAGAAATGGCTACAGCAGACTAACCTACTTGAAGAAGAAATAGTAGACCTCATACAACTTACCAATTTATGCATTGCACAAAATTGTTTTAGTTTCAATAAGAAGTTCTATCAACAACCAACTGGTTTAACCATGGGCAACCCACTTTCACCCTTCTTGGCAGATTTATTTATGAGCTACTTAGAAACACACATAACAACTTCCTTTCCATACATGTTTAAAGTTTGGCACAGATATGTTGACGACATCTTCGCTGTTGTCCCTAACAGGTTCATACAAGACTCCTTAGCCTTACTAAACCTACAGAACCAATCAATAAAATTCACCATAGAAATAGAAAAAGAAGGCATGCTACCATTTTTAGACCTAAAAATCATCAGAGAACAAAAGAACCTAACCTTTGGCATATACAGGAAGCCAACACACTCTACTAATTACATAAAAAATAAGAGTTTCAATCCAACCACACACAAACATGCAGTACTAAACAGCCTAACACATAGACTGGTATATACCCCCTTAAATAAAAAAGAATACCAGTTAGAATACCAGCATATAGTAGACACAGCAATACATAATGGGTACAACAAAACAACTATTAACAAAAAAATTGCAAAATTCAAACGACAGATGCACATCAGAAACACAACAAATCTCAGCCAGCAAGATAAAGAGCTAAAGTTCAAGAAATTCACATACCACCCAGGAACTTTTCACAAATTTAAGAAGATTTTCATGAAACATAACATCAGCCTAGCTCCACAGAACAAATTTAACATAGAGAAATTACTTTGTAACAAGTTAAAAGACCCCATTCCACAAGACAAAAAAGCTGGAATCTATAAAATCAATTGTTCAGATTGCAATAAAGTATACATAGGTAAGACAAAAAGAAACCTAGAAACTAGGCTAAAGGAGCACATGAGATGTATTAAATACAAACAAATGGACAAATCTGCTGTTTCACACCATTTTTGGATCACTAATCACAACATCAAACCCAATATTACATTAGTCAAACCAGCTAAATTTGCAGCCGAATTAGATGCATGGGAGAAGATCACCATTCTAAAACACAACACACATCTAATGAATTTTGATTTGCCGCCACCAAATCCTCTCTGGAAGTACATTTCTCCACCACAAGGTGCCACCACAGGATCCAGTCCAAAAAACGGAAACACCAACAACACGGGCCAGTCGAATTAACCTTCTGATGATGGGAACAACGGTTTCCCGAAACATGTTAAGTGAGTAAACTTAAGTGATGTTAGTGTAACAATTCCGACTCACCTTTAAATAAATTCTTTTATCAGTGTTATCTTTCAGTAAAACTCCTTTCCGTTTACACACCCTGATCAAGAGATATGTTCGATTGAATAATAAAAATAGCTAGCCGAAGGACAATGAACCCAACATTCAAAGTAGTAATACAATAACAGGCGCCCAGCAAAAGATAACACGAAGTGACCGCGACAAATTGGCTCACATACGTGGTGCATATAAACATGAAGCATCTTCCAACTACCAACAAATATAATACTCCACTACAAATATTTGATATATTAAGTACATTATGCACACCATACTTATGTCAAAATTCTCTTTGAACTTAATACACTCAAATTTTGTATACCAAAGAAGGCATTGTGCTCGTTGTTGGTTTGCAATAGCTATTTCAGTCATCTACAATTTTCATTTTTCATTATGCAACGTTGATTTCCATTCTTATCGCATATGATAAGAAGCAAAATATTACCAGCAGGAAATGCCTTCTACTATCATATTAGTTTCTATAATAATATTTAATATTATCCACATGGCTCACCCTGTAGCAACTATTGTATTTACGCGAATCTAATGGACATTCATTATTTGAAACTTAAAATTATTATAAAAAGGGTTTGTATCGAATGTAAAGCACATCAATGATGGAAAATAGGTAATAGGTCTTTTTATTTAAATTTATTTAATACACAATGGATTTATCATATATATATAAACCATCAGATTATAGAATTGAAAGTGTCCAATTGTTAGGTGACACATCGTTAAAGAACAAAATTTGTGTTGCGCGCTGTTTTACACCCTGTTGTTTTGATGATAACTTCCTTTGTCCCCTTCGCAGTAATAGTGTAGTTCCATGTCATATCAAACCAAATTGGTGTCTCATCAGTGTTGCCTATTTGCCCCATGGAAATTTTTTTTTTCCCTCCTGAAGTGAAATGATATACCGCTGAAATGGTTGTAGTTTGTCCTCAAAATCTGCAGGAAGCTTCTGGCACGTTGCTGTACAGCGTCTTAGACATGAACCCGTCCGCTCCATGAAACGATCCACCCATCCACGGTAGTCTTAAACTCTTGTTTCAGAATACCAAGAACTTCAGCCTCCTCTTTAGCTTTCTTTTGTACAGTGTCGCTAGTCACGGGTTGCACATTCTTCCTCCTTTCACGTACAAATTCCAACACTTTTTCTTCAACTTCAGGATGTCTTCCTTTGTGAGGAGCCATAAATTTCTTCCTACTAGCTTTAGTAGCAAATAATGACAATTTCTGTTTGCACCACAAGCGAACGTTGCTCTCTGATACATTGAACTCCCTTCCTGCCTTTATATTACCATTTTTTTTCAGCATAAAGGATTACTTTATGCTTTAAAAATGCATCATAAGATGTTCTTCTCTGTTTGCCCTTGCCCTCCATATCATAACTAAAAGCGCTCCATAATAGGCCAATGATAAATGAGTGGCTAGCTTGTTGCGAGTTTCTGGATGCATGTTTACTCCAGCAATCCATTGTAACATAATAAACAAAAAATTTGAATGAAGTTACTGGCGTTCTACGGAACGGATTTGTACTCAGATCTAATGCACCAGTGAATCTAATGTGCACCACGATTTTGAGTACTACATTTGGTCAAAAAAGGTGCGCATTAGATTCACGTAAGTACGGTAGTTATCAAATAATGCAATTTTAAAATGTGCATTAATATGGTTTGTGCTATATAATCTGCTATTAGTGCAGTTATCTGTGAAATTTTGCACATAATGATGAGTCCCAGAATTTAGGAAAACAGAGGTCGACCCAAATTCCCAGTTATGCTATAGTTAGTGGTACTTTGCTTGAGATTAAATATTTTATTTAATTGTAAGTTTTTCTGTATTGTAACCAAAGAGCAGAAACTATAATTGAGCTAAGTAACAGTTTTAAAGTGCACACTCCAGAAAATAATTGATTTGCTTTTCAGGGGAGAGCCAAGCAGCTTTACAAGGCGGGATTCAAAACTCTGCATGACATTGCAAAAGCTGATCCACAGATGTTGGTGAAATCGATAGATATTATGCCAAAGAAGGTGGCAAACCAGATCATTGCAGCAGCAAAGGTATTCACTGGACTGAACACTGCCTTACATCAATGCATTTTATGCAACATTCAGTATTTTTCAAAAGTGAATCTGCTTCTTTCCTTACTGTTTATTTTCTGTACTACATACCTATACTAAGTAGAAGAAGAATTGCATTTTACCCAAAAACTCCATACCAGGATTTCACCAAAAATACATGTTTTGAGACTCCTTCAATCAAAAAGAAAAGAGGTTTGTGTGTGAACACTATAATTAAAGAACGGAAAGTTGGTTAAATATCAATTTAAGTATTTAAAATTCAGCATCTTCCAAGGATGCAACATGGTTTTCAGGAAAATCCTCCCCACCCGACTACCCTTTATATGCAAAAAGTTTTGTTATTATTTATTTTCCCAAGAATGACTTAACAATTTTGATTAAAACACCATATGTTTAAGATATTTGCATGACAAATAAAATGTATGTATTGAATTTTCTGCAAATAGCCTATGAAGTCCTCTTCATTTGGAATAACTTGTGTAATTCCTAAACCGTAAAACAAAGACAAAATCTTACTACATAGAAAATCTAGATCTCATTAAAGCACACAATTTCTTTAAATAACATTTTTTTTTGTGGTGTTAATCATTTGTGAGATATTCATTGTTATTGGTTTGGATTTTCAAATAGCTATACCTCTTTTCAAGTGGTAATTTGCTATTCATTTTTCTTGTGATCATGCAAAGAGCAAGGAAAGCCATCACGTAGCAATCCACTTTTTAAAAATCTGACTGTCATTTAGCCTACTGTACTCTTTTTATACCTATGGTGAAATGTGTAAATGTATAAACTAAGTTTACATAGGTTAACAAAAAGGAGTTAGAATAATAGACTTTGTAAGAAGAGTGAGTAGAGAGTCATATGAATGCAACACATCAGATATGCAAATATACTGCTGACACTGCATTCACCAGCCCACTGATTAGGGCTCTAATAGCACAATGGTTAACATGCTGGAAAGTCATGATGAAGACCGGAAGTTCAAATTATGCCTGTGAATAAATGAGATTTTTATTCATTTCTTGCATTTATTTATGATGTTCATTAAAGCATATTCCAACAAGTAGCAGTTTATGTTTTAATGAAATTCACATAATTAAATTAATTAAATGAAATGACACTCTATGCCCAACTATCAGTTCTTGTTAAATTTACTAAACATAAAAAGTACCTTCAAGTGGCAGTATTTGAACCTGGGACCTCCACCACTGAAGGCCAATGCGCGGATATGACGTGATGCAGTGGACAGTGTTTACAGTATAGCCTGCACAATGCTGAGACTACATAACTTCTCAATCCGCAGGTTGAGAAGACTCGCCCGATATATATATATATTTTTTTTTGGCACTATTTACTTTGTTTTGCATTTTTATTCATGCACACCTGCTGATATGTACTTTCTGGGAAATACACGCACTCTCTTTAGAATTTCAGTCTTTATTTTTTCTTAGTGCCCGTTCACATAGAAATGTTACTGCAAATGCCACAGGAACATAAAAGCTTGTGGTGAGGTTAATAAATGGGGCCATTCACAATGATTTCCATAGGGGGCTAATGACCTAGAAGTTGAACGCCCTTAAACAAAACCAAACCAAACAATGATTTCCATGAACATGAACACTACTGCCAGATGCTGGCGCCAAACCTTGCAATCTCTAAGCTTTCATGTTTGCATGAATGGGATTGAAGGGGGATGAAAAAACACTATTACACCTCATAGAAACAGAAAAGAGGAGAAATGGAGTCATTTGGTGAGAAGTTAATTATTTTATTTGAAAACCGTCTTTATGCCAAAAAACATAAATCTTATAAAGATAATTTGGTAAAACAAAATATTTGGAAACAGATTGCAAATGAACTGAATAGGTTTTAATTATTATTATAGTGTCTTTTGACATTGTGTGAGACTTTATAGCTTATAAACTATTCCATTTACTTTCATGTATGTAGAAATATAATATATAACACAAACACAATTAATGAAGTTTGTAACAACATAAAATCCACTGCTGCATTGTTGTTAATCATCGCATCTCCATTTTTAATTGCTTTCACACTTCAATTGTGTTGTTTTGACACGAACGTTTTGTGAATGGCAAGATGAATCTTGTGTTCATGTTATAGTTTACTTCCTTGCATTAATGTTAAAGTTTCTATCCTTTACAGTTGATGTGGCAAACAGCATCCATAACTCCTTTGTGCCAATCCATGTAAGCACCTAGGCTTAACTGCTTGAGGGGTGCTAGAAGGGGGAGAAAAAAGAAAAAGAAAGAAAAGAAAAAAAAAACAAAACAAATTGGTAGTTTTTGTCTCAAAATGCAGTTTCCAAAGTTAATGCAGTACCTCTCAAGTTTTGATGTTCCTGATTTTTATTCTCATGTCCTTTTTGCATAATCACAAGTGGTCATTTTAGAAAACAATACCATTAAATTATTCAGATGTTTGCATTGTCTATTTTGAATAATAATCAAAATTAATGTATTATTTTCACTGTTTTGTTTCTCTAAGTTGCTCCTGGTAGAAAAGGCTGAAAGCTTGCGAGAAGAAGCTGAAGATGTTCTGGAAGGTCTAGTGGCACCAATGGATCAACATGATTATGGAATGTTGAAAATTACATTTACTACATAGGATAACCCTTAAAATAAAAAAGAGTTGAGCTTTTGTATAGAACATATCTTTCCACACTTACGACATACACAATGGTGGTTGGTTAATACAATGCTCTTGTGCTGTTTGTATAGAAAGGGAGGAAGGTAAATATTTACTGTTTTACATATTTATGTTTTGATAGTGAAATAAAAAGTATTTGTAAATATATAGGAATGATTACACTTGATAGGTTAGTGAACAGCCTGTGAGGCAGCTATAGTTTAATTTATTAATCCTTTAACATCAATTCAGTACATAGTACATTGATACAGGATATGTTACATTACAATAAAGTTATATATAATTTGAGTTCAACTATGATATACAATAGATATATTTATAAATTAAATGACATACTACTAGATAACTTAACGGATTAGTACAATGTCTTATGCAAACAAGGATTTATTAAACTGTAAATATTCCTTTACGGTGTAGAAGCAGTGTTCCTGCAAGAAAGCCTTTGTTCTAGTTTTAAACACATTATAATTATTTATATCTTTAATGGCATTAGGTAGGGAATTATAATTCCTTATACTGGAGTGCAGTACTGCATTCTTACATATTGTAGTTCTGACAGAGGTTAAGTGTATATCCTTATTATGTCTAGTGTAATGACTATGGACATTGTCATTATTTTGAATATTAAATTTATTTCTTTTTACAAGTAAGACTGTTTCCAATATATAAGAACATGCCAAAGTAAGTATGCCAAGTTTTCTGAATAGTGGTTTACATGAGCATAACCTTTTTTTACCACATATAATTCGTATGGCTTGTTTTTGTTTGATAAATACATCCTTAGTTTCTGGTGAGTTTCCCCAAAATATGATACCATATTTAATTATTGAATGTATATGTGCATAATAAGTTGTTAACAGCACATGGAGACTGACATTTTGACTTAAAATTCTTAAGGCATATACATTCCTGCTTAATTTGGTTATTAAATGTTTTATATGAGTGTTCCATTTCAAGTTATTCTGTATCCACAAGCCCAAAAAGTTTGTCTCGTTTTTATATGAGATTAATTTATTATTTAATTTTACTTCAGGGATGTTATAATTATTGTTTGCACTATCAGTAATATGAAATTTAAGACAAACAGTTTTGACCGTATTTAAAACCAGGTTGTTATTATCTAACCAATATACCAGATCTTTACTGGCCTGGTTTAGTGAATTATTTAACATTTCATTTCTCTTTTCTGTTATTAGTAAATTAGTATCATCTGCAAATAGAACAATGTTATGAGCTTGTATGTTATTTGTTAAGTCGTTTATATACAAGATAAATAAAAATGGTCCAAGTATAGAGCCTTGTAGTACTCCATAAGTTATATCAAGTGCATTAGATCTAACTGCCAAAAGTGCATTAGTGTTAGCATTATAATCTGTAATCTCTGTTATTTGCTTACGGTTTGTAAGGTAAGATTCAAACCAAGAATATGCTAATCCTCTTATACCAAAGTCAAATAATTTTGTTAGCAAAATTTTGTGGTTAATAGTATCGAAAGCTTTAGTTAAATCTAGAAATATGCCAATTGCTTTATCTTTATTATCTAAAGCAGTTATGACACTATTTAAGAAAGAATATATCGCAGTCTCTGTTGATTTTTCTCGTCGGAATCCATGCTGTGAATTAGTGATTATATTATTTTTTCCAATAAACGATACAAGTCTTCTATACATTATTTTTTCCAATATCTTTGAAAATACGGAGGGTATGGAAATAGGACGGTAGTTAGCTACCTCAGTCTTTTTCCCTTTTTTGTGCAAGGGTATAACCTTAGATATTTTTAACATGTCTGGAAATATTCCACTAGTCATGGATACATTACACAAATGGACAAGTGGACCAATTATGTGGTCACTACATCTTTTTATAATTATATCTGGTACATCATCAATACCTGCAGAATATGTATTATTCAATCCATTTATTATGTTTAGCATTTCCTCAGGCGTAACTTCATAAAGGTATATAGAGTTTACATTATTGGTAGTATTAGTCTTTATTAGACTGTCAAGATGTCCATTACTATTTTGAACCAAATCTTTAATTATTTCTGTAAAGTAGGTATTAAAACATGTAACAACTTCTGTTGCATCAGTAATCTTTCTATCATTATGCTCAAGTTCTATTTTACCTTGCATATGACGTGTTTTATTAGTCATTTGGTTTACTATTTGCCACATAGCTTTGGTCTTATTTTTAGAGTTTTTAATATGATTGTCATTACTATTGATTTTAGCCTGTCTTATAACTTTATTTAGTATGCGTTTATAATTCTTAAAATAATTATCAAAATCTGTCGTTGTACTACCCTTACTTAAGTCATATAGTAATCTTCTACGTTCACATGACTTTCTTATACCTGGAGTTAACCAATTTCTCTTAGCTTTCCCATTGGAGGTTCTTGATGTTTTGAGAGGAAATGCAGTATTAAAGTAGAACATAAAACTATTTGCAAACAATCTAAATTTCTCATTAGTATCAGCTGTATTATACATATCAAGCCAATCTTCCTTGCTTAAGAGATAATTCATATACAAAATATTATCATTGCTAAATATTCTTTTTTTTATGAGTGTTGATCTAAACATCTTAGTATTATTAGTTTCAATTTGAATTATTTGCGCCTCATGATCACTAAATCCTGTATTTATCACCTGTGCTTTATATGTACAATTTTCATTAATTATAATTTGATCTACCGCAGTTTTTGAGTGACTAGTTATTCTTGTAGGGGATGTTATGACATGCATTAGGTTATAACTTCTAAGCAGATGTATGAGGTCTTGCTTTTCTTTGCTGTCTTTAAGAAAGTCAATATTTAAATCACCACATAATGCAAATTTTTTTTTGGTTTTCACGAGAATGTTGAGTAGTCTCTCTAAGCTATTTTGAAAAATCCTAACATTACTATCTGGGGCACGGTATAAAACAATCACAGTAATATCTAGTTCAATCAAATCCACACCTGCAACTTCAAAATCACTTTCACGACATAATGTCCGGCATGTACCTATATTTATGAAACGGATACCTGTTTTAATAAATATGCATACCCCACCCCCACTTTTGTTAGATCTACAATATGAGCTGGCTAATGTATAATTTGGTATCTGTATGTAATTGATTTCATTGCTCTTTAACCAGTGCTCAGAAATGCACAAGACACCAACCTCATTCAGATCTTTATCTAATAGGATTTCAATGTAATTTAATTTATTGTGAATAGATTGGACATTTTGATGAAAAATTGTTACATAGTGTGCATCTATTTTTATAGGCTTTCTTACAGAATCACTTACCTTTAACAGTTTCGTTTTTTCTGTTCCATCCATACATTTAGTAAGAGTGGTAGTGAGATTCGCCGAAGTGGCACCTATAACATCGTTCGTCCCTGATAGTTGGTTGGATTCCACAGCTTTAAAGTAGTGGTCCCCAGAAGCATTCACACTTACAACATTAGTTTCTGTTCTGCATATTTTGTTAAACACCTGCACACTTCGATCACTATTTCCAGTCATTAATGCAACATCCACCACCCGGTTTACTCGTTTCCCATTATCACCGAACTAATTACATCGCACAACAGCATTCCAAACTTATGAGACCCTCCGCGGTTGAAGTGAATGCCGTCTCTTCCAAACTCATTATTCTCTAGCCAAAAATTTCCATCCACAAATGTGCAAATCTTTGTGGAACACAGCCAATTCAGTTCTTTATTAATCCTCATTACTTTTTTTTCCGTTGTATCACTCCGTCTTATCACGCCACTAATAATTATCTTGGCGTTAGGTGACTCTCGTCGTATATAGTTAATAATATCCATGGTATCTCCCATGATTTCTTCTGCATATACTCCTGGTTTTACATCATTAGATCCTGCATGCACCACCACGACGTCAGGATTGCGTTCTTTCAAGTTAATTCTCTCCATTTGGTGCTTTAGTTCATTTAACTTAATTCCCGGAAAGCACCGCACATCATGTCCACGATTTCTACACAACTGTCCTGCAAACTTTATCATGGAGTCTCCCACTACCAAAACATCAGGCGATTTGTTTCTTTTAACGCTGTTATTCACATGGTTTTCGTGGTAGTTTGAACTCACTTGGCTAGTATCCATCAGCACATTAAATCTGTTTTTCGTTTCGACCTCACTTCTGTTGTATTTTGTATGTTGCATTCCATTATTCTGAGTTGGATGCTGATATCTTCTATTGTGTTTGTGCAGCACTTCAGTATATCCATTATTATCCTTGCTTGCTACCTTCGTTTGAAGGATTAAGTTTGCTTCTTTTACTTCCGTAATTTCTTTTTCTAATACTTCAATTTCATTTCTCAGGACGACACTTTCTGTTTTGTCTTTGTAAAGCGCGTCTCTCTCATTTTGCAGAACCTTGTTCTCACTTCGAAGGCGTATTATTTCTTTCTGCGCTTCTCTCAAATCCTTATTCAAAATGTCAATGATTGTATGAAGCGACGCCGCCATTTCCTTCTCACGCACGCCCCCGATCGTCAATTCATCTTGACACAATTTACTTGTTTGCTTTACCGAATTGCCTTGATCCCCCAGGTTGCCTACATTCACACAAATTCCTTTACTAATATGGTTCAAATTAGTACCATCTTCAGTTGCTGTATCGGTATATTTACCATTGTTTTTTCTATATTTATACTGCATGCTTCGCGTCACAACACCACTCGCCGCCATGTTGAATAGTACACAAGTACCTCATTTATCAGAATTGGGTGGGACCAGAGGTAATCCAGATAACCTGGAAACAAACTCTTGATGTATTGGATCACTGCAAAAGCAGAAGAGAAAAGAATTGAAAGCAGCCCAAATCAGACATGTGTGATCTGTCATGAAAACCAATGAAACAATCTCACAGTTTAGTTTTGTTATTCTGTGACAGACCATGATAATGGTACTTACTTTTGGCTTGAAGTGTGCAACCAACACCAGTCTCTACACTACCTGCAGTGCCAGCATTACAACCGTGCATATGTATATGTATTTATCAAAGGATGCACATATTTTCAAGGTGAAAAGTTAAGCAAAAGTCAGTCCAGATACAGCAGAAATCAGCGTTAATGAAAGAGGTTTTGTATAGTGAAAGAGTATTTTTATAACACAAGTGAATAACTACTGTCCATTCCAAACCAGAGTGCCTTTCACTGAAAACAAACTCTTTGTATTATCCGCGCGAAAGTAGTTCGCAATCCCCGCCCCTAATGGCTGCTTGTTCCCTTCTCATGTGCTTGTTGAACACTATTTAATCTATAAAAATGCACCCGAGAATCATAGTTCAAAATGCAACCTGAGGTAATAATCGATTTTATAAATATGCGGCAATGAACATTTTACTTACGTTAATCACAATCCTTGGGCAAAAGTGCAACACCCAAATCCGAATCCTCCGAAGATGACTCAGCTGCCGTATCAGAATCAGAACTACTCTCCAAAATAATGACAAGCTTATCCACAATTCCACAGCACTGACGCACTTAAAACAAGTTCCCACATTTTATCCTCTTGTATGTTGTATTATGGCTGTTTATATTCCCTGCTCGCTTTCGTTACACTTCTCACTGGAACGCCTGTAAAACCCGATATTACTTTCGTAATATGCAATAATGCAAATGTCTGGGATTTTTGTAATAGTGAGTTGAATATATGAAGTATTGTTTGTTTTTAGTCACCTTTTAACTGTTTCCCGCTTCTGTGTTTGAACAGTTTATTCGCACTACACGCACCTTCCTCTGCCATGTGAGCTCAAATACCAACTGACTAAATCACAAGATTTGACCTGAGCTGAGCATATGTGTGTTAGTGTATTATGAATGACTGTTTGCTTATCATATATCCTGTGTTACGCAAAGTGTTTATTCGGTACTCAGATAGCACCTCTGGGAATTCATTGCTGCATTTCTTGTGTATGTAAGCGAGTGGCAGTTGTGCATGTCGGTTGGTATTAACTAGCAAGATGCTCTCTGCGTTAGCGCAATAGCAGGCAAAAATCGTATTTTGTAATCTCTTAGCAGCTAGTATATATCCATTACCTTTAACTACGAGTTCTTATGATAACCGCAATAAAATGTGCAATTCTATACCTTTTCTGCTCTAATATTTCATAATACATGTATTAAGGAACTATTTACGTTGGCATAAGAGTATATTCTTGGGTTCATGACAAGCCGAAGCACATGCTTCTGTTTACATCAGAGGGAACTCTGGTTTGGAATGGACAATAGTATAGAAATCTAATAAAATGTAGATATGTTTATACACTTTGTTAAATTTGTATAAGTTGTGTACAGTGATAAGCAAATAACAGCTTTTGTTATAATAGTTGGATTACTGGGGTGGGAACCTGAGAAATCATATGTACATAGATGTCTTTGAATGGTATTAAATTTTTATTACAATCGGTTTTTGTCTTTTCTTAGTATAATGAAACTACTGACAACATATCAAAGATGTGAGTTGTTTATAAACTTGAAGTATGAAAATGTACAGCTAACATTAAGAATTGTGATTGACTTTGTATTTAAAGAGCATCATTTCAAAACATAGCACATTCACTGACAATCTAAACTGTTTTGAGACAAATTTGTATTCTTAAGAATGTATTTTCATTTGCCATAACTTTTGTTTGTTACAAAGTGCCTTTTTGTTTGTGTAATTTAAGCTTGAATTTTACGTTTTCATACTTGTCAACTTCTATGGTTTGCACGTAAAATGAATGAGAGTAGAGGTTTTTATATGACTGTATGGTAAAGGAAGTGTTTTTACAGCTTTGTGAGCAGATTCAAAGTGTTACAGATTCTCAACATGAACATGACAAAGCATTAAATTCTATTGCATTATACTGTAACTTAAGATTACAGACTGAATGGTGTACAGTGCTATGATAGGCCAGAGCTTATCTGTGTGTCTATCCTTCATGGTCCTCTTCACTGGGCTGCAACAAAATGCAAGGTGCTGATTTAAAATTTTATTGCACCACAGTGACCTCCAGTAATCAGCACTAAATGGGTGCGAACATTCAGTAATGGATGACGTGAATTATAAAGTCAACTCCCTCATGTAAATTGTTTATCTTATTTGCATTGTATGACTGCAGGATATAAGTTTTCCATCTTTTATGGCAGTTTTTTTATTATAATTAATGTTATAGAGCATAAAATATGGACTAGAAATGTGTGTATAGCATAGGAAGTGATGTTCTTTGCTTTAATGTGTGTTTATTGTGGTATCAGGAAGAGTTTGAGCATGTGTGACAAAGAAGCAGTACTACGTTCTAGCAGGTTTTCAAGCAAATTAAATTAAATTGTGTTTTATATATGGACACTCTTTAAGTACTATGGTCCTTAGCGTCCCATTCTATATTGGGCATGAAAGACCGGAAATTTTGCTCAGAGGACTCTTTATCAGCCTTGAGGTTCTTTTGCATGCCGTAAATCTACGACATGGGACCACGGCTTTACTTCCCTTCCGAAGGAAACCATGCTAAGGATTTTTACGCCCGAAAAAATCCATCACCCTCCGCTGGGTTTGAACCTGTGACCTCGGGAACTAGAGGCTAACCAGGTAACCACTGTGCCATGGAGAGATCGACGGTCTTCAAGCAGGGGTGTCATTTCAGGGTATAGGGGGTTCAATTGAACACCCACCCCCAAGTTATGAGAAGTAATTAGGTTGCTGGTTATTATTGCTCTACCAAAAGAAAACTCACTAGAACTGTACTTCCCTCCCCCAGCAGAAAATGAAATGATGCTCCTGTCTTCAAGGATTCTTATAAAATAAGACTTCCCATTTATTTTGCATGGAAGTTTTGTACATTTACGGTACTGAATGTTTTATGCATTCCAAATTTCATGTCGTCGTAAAATTATTATGCTCAATCAATGGTAATTAATTATTCTTTCACAGAAACCATGTATAGGACAAAGTTGAAGTACAATCAGATTGAAAAGTTCAATGTCATAGCCAGGATTTGTACCAGGATCTTACGGTTTCTGTCGAGTTGCTCTAACTGAGTTACCATGGCAACATGCCAGCACAATATTAAATTCCTTAACTGACTTGCATTTTTCCCTGTAAACCACAAGGAGATCTCAAATACATTTTTGAGATGACATACACCAATGGCGAGTTGTGATGTCATAAGTACTTTAAGTTCTAGGCTTCATAATTTAACCAACTGTTAGGTCAGTCAATGGTAATTAACTGTTCTTTCACACAAGCTGTGTGTATGACAAGGTTGGATCAGACTGAACAACTCAATGCCATAGCCGGGATTTGAATCACGGTCTTTGGCTTTCCGTGCTGTTGCTGGGCTCTCATGGCTTCATGCTGGCATGAATGGAAGAACAATTAATTAGCACTGATTAACCTGTGACTTAAAGCACTTACCAGATTGAAAGTTGACTTTGGGATATTGTTGTCTCAAAATGAATTTGAGAACACCTTGTGGTTTATCGGTAAAAATGTGAGTCAGTTGGAGAATTTAATGTTGTATGGGCATGTTGCCATGGTAGCTAGGTTGTTAGAGCAACATGTAAAGTCAAATATCTGTGGTTCAAATCCCAGCTACGGCTACCTTTCCAACTTGAGCCACACACAGTGCATGTGGAAGAACATTGATTGACCTAATAAGTGTACAAGTTGTATTTAACAGACCAAAAAGTTTTGTTTTAAAACTTTGTGTACATCACAGCAAGATGAATCAGTTGATGAAGAGTTAGCCAAATATGGACTGGGAGAGCAGCTAGTGTTACAACATTCAAAAGCATATTGGGGAAAAGGATTGATTCTGTATTTTGACAGTTATTTCGTATCCATTGCTTTGCTTGAACTACTCAAAACAGAAAATGTTTGGCTTGCAGTATGGTTTGTGCCAGTTGTAAACGTCTGTATCACTGGGTAACTATGACTATCATAAATAAAATGTGAGTATAAGTTTTGATTTAGATTGAGTCACACTTTTCTTTTTTTACACTCACCTTCACTAATTAAAGTTACATAAAACAGAAACGTTTTCGAGGGCATTCGTCCTCGTCAGCGACTGGGTGACTAAGGGTCGCTTTCTCCCATGTCCTCTTCTTCCTCATCCTGCGAATTCTGACCCTGTTGCCATCTGGTGTTGGGGGCACAAAGTTTTAACACATTGCTTACAGGCGGGATTTCAAAATTAATGACGTTGTTGCTGTTTTTGATGATGTGTATTTTTTCCCAGATGTTCAATTCTATTGGTGTGGTGAGGGGTTTTAACACCTTTATACTTTGGCCAATGTTGTGGTTTTCAGTCCAAAAATGGTGTGATACAGCCGATTTCTCTATTTGTTTTAGTTTTATGTTTCTTTGGTGTTCCTTGAGTCTGGTTTCCAAGTTTCTTTTAGTTTTTCCTATGTAGTATTTCTCACAATCCTCACAACTCATCTCGTAAATTCCGGATTTTAGTGTGTTTGGGATGGTATTTTTGAGAGGTGTGTTTAGTACGTTCTTCAAGCTGAATTTGTTCTGTGGAGCTAGTCTAATGTTACATTTGTTGAAGATTTGTTCAAATTTTCTAAAGGCCCAAGGGTGGTATGTGAATTTCTTGTATTTCCAATTTGTGTATGAGAGAGGCGTTAGAGTAGTGGAATGTGAAATTGCATTGAGTTTTTCCTTCTTGTATATCATGTTGCTTATGAGATCCGAGTTGAATCCATTAGTTATTGCTATTTTTTCTATATGTTGTTGTTCTTTTAAAAATTCTTCTTTACTCAAGGGAACGCTATGCAACCGGTGGATTAAACTTCTAAAGATGGCTAGTTGGTGCGAAGTTGGGTTGCAACCATTTTTCTTTATATAGTTGTCCACATGTGTGGGTTTTCTATGTATGCCGAATTTAAAGCTATTTTGATCTCTGGTTATAGTAAGGTCCAGGAAGGGTAAGGTATTGTTCTCTTCAATTTCGATAGTGAATTTAATGCTGTTGTCCTGAAGGTTCAACAGTTTCAAAGTGTCTTCTGTTAGTTTCTGTGGTATGATGGAAAAAATATCATCAACATATCTCCGCCAAATTTATATATGTGGGGGAAAGCTTTCACTATGTGGACTTCAAGGTGGCTCATATATAGTTCTGCCAGAATGGGGGACAGTGGGCTTCCCATTGCTAGTCCTTTTGAGTGTTTGTAGAATTTATGGTTAAAAGTGAAGAAGTTATGTCTAGTGCATAATTCTGCAAGGTTGATGTCATCTATTTCTGTGGAGCCTATTGTAGTCTGATCTAACCATTTTCTAAGTAGTGTAGGGATTTTTTCTATGGGAATACTGGTGAAAACTGCTTTGACATCAAACGATACCATTATGTGGTTTTTTGGGATGTTGTAGGTCTGCAGGTGGTTTATTAATTCCGTGGAGTTTTCAATTCCCAGGTTTTCAAACTTTTTGTAGGTTTTTAGTTTGTTTACTAACCACTTAGCAATGTGGTAAGTAGGTGAATTAATGCCATTGATAATGGGTCTCATACTATTGTCATCTTTGTGTACTTTTGGTAAGCAGTATAATCTTGGTAAAGTGGGGTTAGCAGACTTAAGAAAGTATTTTTCAGATGTTGTAAGGGTGTTGTTAACAGAGAGAGCCTTATTTACAACATTTATGCATCTAGTTAAAGGGTTCTTGGAGATTTCTTCATAGTCCGGGCTATTTAGCATCTGGACTATGCTATTCACAAGAACTATTGCTCAAGGACTGGTTTCTAAAACAAAACTGCCAAGGAAAACATGAATATATGCATAAGCAGTTTTCTTTTGAAAATGTATTTTTTGTTTGTTAGCACCATTGTTGATGAGACCTTCTATATCCTTGTTCTCACAGTTGGCAATTAAGCTTAGTATCATATGACTTGGCCACCGAACTAAGAATTTTTTTTTTAATTTATTTATGGATGCTCTTTAATTATTATGGTTCCTAGCGTCCCCTTCTATATTGGGCATGAAAGACTGGAAATTTTGCTCAGGGGCCTCTTTACCAGGCTTGAGGTTCTTTTATGTGCTGTAAACCTATGACGCAGGATCACTGGTTTTACTTCTTTTCCAAAGAAGCCATGCTAAGGATTTTTACACCCAAAAAAAAAAAAAAAAAAAATCCATCACCCTCCACTGGGTTTGAACCTGTGACCTCTGAAACTAGAGGCAAGCATGGTACCCCTAGACAACAGAGTACGACAACTCAGTCACTCATCCTAAATGATTTTAAGACTAATCATCTTAAAAATATGTTGATGCAATCCTACCATTAAAAAGTGGTTACTGTTCCGTATCGTGCATAATTGGCTCATTATGGCAATGTTACAATAATAGCAATGATGTACTCCAAGTTGCTAAGGAGATGAAACCATTTTGTGAGATTCTTTTCTCCGAAACAATTAAGATGCAAAAACCTCTGTACATTATTAAGTATAGAATAATTAAGATCTGAATTTATGATTACTTACTATCTCTGCTCATAATAGGCTATATTGCAGTCCATAACACCTTTTCACTTCTCTCCCAGGAAGGGGGTCCTTCTCTGTGGTCTAGGGGTACCATGCTAGCCTCTAGTTCATGGGTTCAAACCTGGTGGAGGGCAATGGATTTTTTAGGGTGTAAAAATCCTTAGCATGGCTTCCTTCGGAAGGGAAGTAAAGCAGGTAGTCCAGTGTTGTAGGTTTATGGCATGTAAAAGAACCTCAAGCCTGATAGAGAGACCTCTGAGCAAAATTTCTGGTCTTTCACATTCAATATAGAATGGGATGTTAAGAACCATAGTAGTTAAAGAGCGTCCATAAATAAATAAAAACAAAAACCTCAAAAAACCCTCCCAGGAAGGGAATGCATGGAAGTGGCTGTCTTATTTATTGCTTCAACACACCAGGTAATAGTAAATTAAATGCTGAGACAGACTCTAACATACGAAGATGCTCTCACTTATGTCAGCTATGAATGCCAAATTATTTCATGACTTGTTTCCTAAAATGTACTGGACCATAGCCAGTTTTTGTATGTCTTGAGGTAGAAGCTTCTTGGTATTTTTGAGGTCTTCCGCTGCATTTAGCATCCAATACAGAACCACTCGCAAATGTCACCCTCTCCAATTTCCATAAATTAACTTCAGTTGGGACTGCTTTATTGAAGTGATGAAAGAAGTTTTCTCCGATTTCATGTATTTTGCCAAATTGTTTCTTTCAGGAATCCATATGCTCACAATAAGATGTTCTTCAATTCAGTATCTGATTGTGTCTGTCATTGCTTACAGGATTAAAATGAAACAGCATAGCACAACAATTGATATTCAACTGTGCTCCAGGAAAAATCTTGCTTGTAAAAATAGCATTAACATTCCCTGAGCCAATACTCTTTGGCTTAGAAATATAGCTATAAGTTAGTTTGCGCTTGCAACAGATATGTTATTTCAATAAAACATCTATCTGATTGTGACTTGTTGTCCACTCTGTAGATAGATACAGTATATTGCACATTATGTACCTAACACTGCGATCCTCAAGGGATCCATTGTGCATATATCTCCAGGTGGAACACGTGAGGTGAGGGAACCACAGGAGAGGCATAAGTAGATAGAGAGTTCCTTACAGTTCCAGGTTGACCACCCAGCCATGTAAGAGGCACTCGGAGATGTCCCTCCCGTGGGACTGGAGAAACATTTCCAAAGTGCAAGCCTCTGTGCCATCTGCCTGATACCTACAAATCACAGCCCTGGAATCAACCTGAAGCATGAAAGGAAATGGGGGAAGGAGGAGAGGCATGGAGAATACAGCACTCCAGCAGTCACCTTTATCAACCAGGAAAACCCCATGTTCAGAATGGATTTGAACCCAGGACCTCCTGAATGCAAGCCTCACACGTTACCACAGAGGCATATTGCTTGGTGTATATTGCATTTACATAATTTTATTGACTTTTTTTGGATGTTGTAGGAGAATTAAAACAAGCATGTTTGTTTTCTTAATGTATTTATAATGAAAGATTGTTAACTATGCTAATTACTGGCATATGTTTTCATTAATTGGGTTCTGTCGTATATAACATCACATAACTTTGTCATATGTTTATTTTTATTCATGTGATTCAATACAGGGTGCTGCACAATTTGGTAGTAACTTAATATTAATGCATGTATCAAGCAGAGCAATTGTTTATCTACAATCATTCTAAAATAAATATTCCTTACTATTTAACTGAGCAAAACTGTAAATATCAACTTGAACTGGAAATGAGGTAAATTATTTACATATGTATATTTACAGTAAGTCATGCCTTCATGAAGTGAAAAGAATAAATGTAAAAATTTTTAACATCAAGTTTCTAGTCCATTATTTTTACATTTAATGATTTCTGATTGCTTCAGTATCTATACTTTTTACATTTTTAAAGACCTTTAGTCCTGTGAAATAAAATTTAAAGGGGAGGTTATTCTTTTATGTGAATTACATAATTAATCTTTTGGTTCATTTCTAGCACTTATGTTATTAATTTATATGAAGAATATTTCATGTAAAGATAAACATGGTGGAGGTCTGCATGGACTTGTGCCTAGACCCAGCCCAGCTGGGTTTGGGCTTAATTTGAATAATGTTTCTCAGGCTTGGACTTGAAAATAAAGATGAAAAGAAAAAAAAAGATTATCACATTCAACAAATGCATTTTATTTGTCATGTAAATATCTTAAACATACGATATTGTATCAAGATTAGTGCCATTTTTTATAATAACAAATAATGAAAACTTTTTCCATGTAAAGATCAAAGAGACTAATTTATCACAATTTATGGCCTGCAATGTTGAGAAGCTCAGAATAGCACAATTATCACAGCATGCACACATCCTTAACATACACAGTAATACTAGTAATAATAAATGCTCGCTTTGGCCAATTGCGAATAACATTACAACAGTATGGCAGCTGCCAAACTCCCTCCATCCACCCACACCCAGGACATCCTGGACAGAGTGCAATAATAGGGGCAGCATGTGGTCAATAAGGCCGCTTACTATATGGGGGTTCTAGGACCTCAGTCACTATGTAAAAATGCTCCTCAATTGGCCCCAAGGAACCTAAGCACATCCTTTACCACACCTTCATACAGTGGAAAAAATTCCTGTACCAGTACCAGAAATTAAACTCGAGTCCCTCCACACCACAGGCAGAAGCATTTTGTATTATAATAATAAACTGCAAAATGATTTTGTTTAAAACAAAATTTAGACAATCGGGCTCAGGCCAGGTGGTACAGTATGTTGTCAGGCTAGGTTCTGATCGGGCCGGGTTGGGCCCAAGAATTTCGACCCATGCAGACCTCTAATATATGGCACAATATTTGATAACTAATCTGTATTACACTCCTTAACGTATAGCTTTATCACATAGCACATTATTTATCTGGATTAGGTGTGACCGGAGATAATCCAGAAATAAACTATTAAATGAATACAAACTTTGATGTACAATAGTGAAATTTGGATCATTGTAAAAACCAGAATAGAAAAGAATTGAAAGCCATCCAGATGAGACATCTATGATCACTAACAGGACTGTCATGAAAACTACTGAAACATAATCTCACACATTTTAGTTTTAATTCATCTGTGTATGTCACTTGCTGTGTGTGACTGATGGCAATATCTACACTACTGGCAGTGCCAATGTTATAACATACACATTTGTATGTATTTATCAAGGGGCACACATTTTCATGGTGAGAAAGTAAGCAAAAATCAGTCCGGATTAATAAAGGCTGATAAAGGAAGTTCTTGTGTACTTTAAAAAGGTAATACCTTTAATCTCAACAACCAGGCATGGATAATTTGATCGCCAGTTTGCCATCAAGGTTAATGTTGATGACCTTGCTACTGGAACCACCATGTTCAAAGCTTGTAGTAATTAATTTTATTTTCGCGCAAATAAGATTTCTATTATTCACTATAATCGAATAGATAGTATGTAATACATCTGCATTAAGGGCACCAGAGAATCTTGGAGGCAGAAAATACTCAACTTCATCTTGTGTTTTCGAACTCTTCCTTGTTCTCCATTGATACCCTTATTGCAGTGTACAGAGCAGTCGTTGTATGATGGCGCCACAGATCGCATATATGCATGTTCCGCCTGCACTGGAGGTTCTTTCTGCTGCACATATTGGTGAATGACCTGCTCAAGGCTCCATTTATCAGCTGTGTTATATTCATACTGTGTCAGTTGTTACCTTCTGTTCATGCTGTAAGCACTAGAGTTTGTGCATCTCAAAGGTGAAAGTTTATTCAAGACGTCTAAGTTGTGTGTGGTTTGCTTAAGAGTGTTCTTGTTATTGTTGCTGTTGTCTTATTATTAGTCCACTGAAATGCCTACCAACAAATTCATGCTTTAACAACAAATTTTTATATACGATACATATTAGAAACCGAATCATATAGACAGGTGTGTAGAAAATTTCAGGAGAAATTTGCTGGGATTCCAGTTCCAGGTACTGTAGATGTCTGGTTAATAAGTTAGGGTAATGGTATTGCTAAATGCTAAACCTAAGAAGCAAAAACAAAATATTCTAATGGAGGAAAAAATTTACAAAATTGGTGCATCATTTGAACCCTAAAATATAAAGTATAGGTACAATCTCCACACCATTGACGAGCTTAAGGACAATATAAGAATAGAAATTATGAGAATTACGCAAGAAGAACCTATGTGTGTGAATGGAAATTTCATCTGCAGATACCAGGAATACCTTGTTGCAGATGGATCACTTATAACAAGGTTAGCTCTCATTATAGTGCATGTTACTATCACCTGGGATATTTAGAACAGAAAACCCCCCAGAGTAATAGGCAGTGTGTGAAGCATGCATACGTGTGGTCTGCACCCCGCAATATAGCAAATGCTCTGTATTATCTCCTTCAGCACAATGAAAACTGCCAGCATCCTGTACTATGCTGTTAACATTCCATTCACATACGTCTTTTACTTCAATAGCTTTAGCCAAGCAAAACTCGGCAAACAAACATGAACTGTCAATTTCTGCATTGCCCTATCTTGAAATATTGACTTTTGCCTCTGATCATCGTGGTTCTGATCTCAAAACAGTCCAACAAAACTTGGTGTCATGTGGAAATTTGTGACTCCATAAAGCTAAACGGTTGTATGTCTGCATTGTAACATTTATTTAGAAATGAAAAGGAGATAAAAAATTCTCTTAGACTGCTTGGTCACATTTGTAAAATATCAACAACATGACTTGAAAGCTCAAGAAGTTGGCTTTTCTTTGGTTGCTGACATTATGAAGCTAGTGAAGCCAGATGTAGATTACATAATACAATTTATTTAGAAATGAATAAAGTACATTTTGTGGTGATCACAGTCACACAGTTTCAACAATATTTCTTGATAGTTAAGTAATTATTGTCATTTTTACATTCTCTATCATATGCATAATAGGCAGAGAAGGTATTGCATTCCACCCAAAAATTTGATACTGAAATTTTACCAGAAATGTATATTTTGAGGGCCCTGAATTCCCCCCCCCAAAAAAAAAAGGTTTGTGTGTGTCTGAACAGCATAATCCAAAAATGGAAAGTCGGTTAAATACCAAACTCATATTTAAGTTCAATATTCTCCAAGAATGCAATACGTCAATTTTGAGAAAAATTTCCTCACCCCAAATTACCCTTTATGTGGTAACATTTTCATTATTTTTGAGCTTACAAAAAAGGCTCTAAAGATTTTGATTAAAACTACCATATGTTTAAGATATTTACATGACAATAAAATGTATGTTTTGCATTTTTTGGGAATAGCCTGTGAAGTCTTCTTCATTCTGAATGACTTTTGTATAATTGGTAAATCATAAGAGATAGACAAAATCTTACTACACACACACACACACCAAAAGAAAAGAAGGTAGATCTTGTTAAAACGTACAATTTAAGTGAAGTCAAATTTTTGGTGGTGTTAACCATTTTTGAGATGTTCTTGGTTATTGGTTTGACTTTTCAAGTACTTTTTTCTCGTAGTTATGCAAGAGTATGAAATTATAAAGCCATCTCATACTGTTCCACTTTTTAAAAATCTTACTATTGCTTTAGTCTACTTATACCTACATACAATGAAATGTGCAATGAAAATTTATCTCTATCAGTAAGAGGTAGACGGAAGGTTAAACCTATGTAAGAATAGCTTAGATTGAGTAGAGAAAGTCATGTGAATGTAACACAGATTTTGTTTCTAGTTGCTAAGTAAATAATAGTATATTATGCAACAAGACTGTAATGGTAGTAATTAAGATACAAGTATGTTTATGAATGGTATCAAGTTCCATAATCTTAATTACCATTATAGTCAAGTTGCATACAGCTGGTTTTGGTCGACCACACTATAATTTCAAAGCTTTGAGTTTTTAAACAAAGATCTTAACTTGTTAATTGTGTGCAATTAAATGCTGATCGGGTGGCAACACCTTTGAACATGTTTGCAAATAGTGCAACAGATGGCAGTACTGTTGAGTCCAAGCTGTATTGACTCTTTTTTTTTTCCAGGTGATGTGAAAGGAATGCATATTAAAGAAAGGAAATGAACTCCATTTATTAGAATATTAAAATTACAATGAAAATATTTTATTTTAAATACACATATTTCATTGTTTATTTGGGAAGTAATACACATATTTCATTGTTTATTTGGGAAGTGGATCCTAGTGGAGTGGTACTTTGAGGGTGTTTACAGGTAGGGGCAATAGAAAGCTGCGTGCCACCGAGTAAGATCATAATGAGTCTCTGAAGTTTATAGAGTCCCTAATAATTCAGTTATGTCACATGTAATCAGTGTACTATAGTGTGCTTGACCAAAAATAATAAAAATAGTGGAAGAAATAATAATTATGTTTACTCTAACAAAAGTTAAATTAGCATAACTTTCAGACATTTGTGAAAGATGTTTAAAAATTTGAAAAATCTGGTGGATCTATGGGAGGTGATGTTAAATGAAACTTAAGCACTATATTTAACAATGCTACATCTTAATATAATAGTGCTCTCTACGCTATTATGTTAAAATATAGCAGTATTATATTGGATGTTATAGTGAGAGCATTTTAGTGAAAACAATCAAATTATATATAACTATACTAAAGATGAAAAAATTATATTAATGTACACCTGAGTAATATTGTATTTGTCAGCTTTGGTAAACAAAGAGAAAGAAAATGAAAACATGATCTATCAGCTTGGAAATCTAACACTCAGCCAAAAGAAGCTACGATCACATGCTGTGTAGTCTAAGGACATTGCTAGAAGAGTGTATCTGAGAATTTTCTGCTTATGTCTTGAAAGTGTGAAGTGCCGGCCAGAACAAGAATTAGGTAGAATGTGTTCTCTATCTGGTACTATGTTGTTCATATGTGAAAAATTTTTGTGCTGTAAGAGATTTTTCTCTAAACTTAGGCCTGGAATGTTTTCTTCCCTAATTTCCTTTCACATATCAACAGTGTCATATGTAGTAAGAGTGGGTGTTAAAAGATTCTGCTACTTCCATATCATGTGGACATATTTGGGAAATGGTTTAAATGTTGACAGGATTCTTATTCAAAAGAGGACAATAAGAATTATTACAAGTTTATCTTATAGTGCTCATTGCAGACCCTTGTTTAGAAGTTTAAAAATATGTATTATTATTAATGAATATGTTTATAACTTGAAGTATTGTGTTATTCAGAAGTTAGAGACAGTGAACCGAAACAATAATTTAATTGAATGTTGAATTGGTGGATATTCACTGACTCAAGATTCAGTTAAATTAATGTTTATAACTCTTTTATTTTTATGAAAACTAATTTAAATAATTTCTATATTCGATCTCAGCTTCGCAACTATCCTACTTGTAATAATTTTTTATTGTTGCAGCCAATGTAAGATTAATAAAATGCAAACAGTGGTTTCATACTAATGCTTTAGATGTGTTTAACTGATTTAACTAGGGATGCCCACTCTATTGGCTTAAATACCTTTAAGCGTGTTTTAAAATGCTGATAATTGACATATTTTTTATACTATTAAGGAATTTTTAGTAGCTGTAATATTGATATTGTATTTTAACATTACTTTTTACTTTCTCTACTACGTATAGTAAGTAGGGGAAGTATTGTATTCCACCCAAAAATTTGGTACCGAGATTTCACCGGAAATACATGTTTTGAGACCCCCTGAATCCAAAAAAAGCATTTTTGGAAACATGTCCGTGTGTGTGTCTGTCTGTGAACAGCATAACTCAGAAACGAACAGTCAGATAAACACCAAACTTGGTATTTAGATTCAGTATCTTCCAGAGATGCGACACAAAGGTTTTCAAGAAAATCCCCCCACCCCAGATTACCCTTTACATGGAACATTTTACGAAAATTTTAATTTTCTCAAAAATGGCTCTAACGATTTTGATTGAAATATCATATGTTTAAGATATGTTCATGACAAATAAAATGTATCTTGAATTTTCTGGGAATGTCTCCAAAAGTATTCTTTATTGTGAACGACTTTTGCATAACTGGTAAACCATAAGAGATAGACAAAATTTTACTACACAAAAAATGCAGATCGCGTTAAAATACACAATTTATGTCATATGCAGTTTTTTTGTTGAGTGAACCATTTTTGAGATATTGCTTGTTATTCCCTTAAATTTTTCAATACTTATTTTCTCAAATGAGAATTCGTTATTCATTTTTTTGTCTTGGATATGCAAAGAGTATTAATCTGTGGCAAAGGGAATGGTGCTGCATCTAGCAACCAGCTATTAAGAGATATGTATGTGCTTAAAGGCTACTGTATTTCTATATTGCCCTTGTAAATATATTTTCCCCTTACATCTACAAGAAAATTAGCAATAAGATAGAGTCTGCAAATGTTTATCTCGATTAACATGAAGAAGATGGAGAATAAGCGTTTGTAAAAATAGTTTGTACAAGAGTAGAGAAAGTCATGTGAGTGTAACACATCATTTTTTTTTTTTTTTGCTGTTGTCGATAATTATGGGATTTCATGACAAGTAAATAAATAAATGCTAAATACTAAAAAATGAATAATTTCGTTGAACATGTGGCTTTGCTGTTCAACGGTGTGAGCATTATCTTCCTAATTTGGAACCACTTGCCAGTTTCTACACTCCACTGTTCTGTCTCAAACTAGAACAATCCTCTTGTAAACATATGGGAGGAAATACTCTTAGGCCGCTGATGGGGAGAGAACCTTCATGGGTGTTTTCTTTTATTTGTTTTCGCACAATGACCGCCTCTAAGAAGTACAGCACTGTAAGTAGTTTTCTAATCACTGCTCAATGTGACTTAGTTTTGGGGAAAGAAAAATCCACAAAGGTTTAGACTCTCTTTAACCTGCACTTAACACCACAGATGTGTTTGAGGCTTGTGAATTCTGAAAGGAGTGTTTATAACAGAACATAATATATAAACAGAGTGACATAGATTAAACCGAAGACAGATGCAATTTTACACTATTAACTTATTATTGTTAAACAGTTGTATTCTCATACCATACAGCCGTCTCGGAACAAAGTAGGTGTCGTGATGAATGCTGATTGTGATGCTCCTTCAGTTTCACATATTCACAAGCCCAGAACAGAGTCAGCTTATCATTGGAGCAGGCCTGTCAATCTCCCGAAATAAAACACACCTGAGGCAAATTGTTACATGATGCTTATGAAAGAAATGCTACTACTACACTATAGCATTGTGTAACACATAGATTTAATAAGTTATTGGCAGTGTTGTAGTCGACTTATTGTCAAGAAGTTAGCAATGCTATAGCTAGTGTTGCAAAATTATAAGCACACATGTAACACGAAACATGTCTTGTTGTTTACAACAGGATTGTTCTTGTTTGAGATAGAGTATAAGAAAAGGTGCACACAAAGCAACTGGCTTGCAGGGAATTCTAAACAAATTTAATCACTTTGTAAAGCATCCTTAGGCTGATAATAAGATGTACGGAGGGTTGCCCCACTTAAGCTCGGACGAACTTGAATCACCCTCCCACTCCGTCATTGCTCAAACTGCTTATGCTTATTATTGCATCAGCTCACTGCGAGTGCCAGCTGTCTGAGGCAAAGTTTACTCGTAATGGCTTCAACAATCGCTGACTTGTGGCAGGGGTACATTGTAGGGCTTTCCAATGCCACTTACAGCCTTTCAATGATAGTGAAAGGTGCAAACAGAAAGGTCTTACCATAAGTAAGTCGTGTGTGGGGCATATAACACAACTGCATAAGAGTGGATTCCCACCTGAGGCTCAGTGTGCAAGAAAAAGGCCACAACCAACAGGACCTAAAGCAGTAGTAGCCAAGGTAAGTACAACAGTGACTCAAGAAAACCCAAAGAAGCATTTCCAGCCGCATTGGAATATCCAAAGGGACCGTCTATTGGATATTTGGGTCTAGAACGATGCCATAAAGCATGTGGACACGCCTTGAAAGAGTGGCTTATCAGAGAATGCTTCACCAGTGCAAGAAAACTATGACCACCACCTGGCAGGTGAAATGTGGCAATGAGTGCTTTCTTTAGATAAAGCATGGGTTTATCTAGGCGACACAAAAAAGCCCAGAGCCATTTATTACCATCAAGTGGGTTAAAAGGGGCGCTCCAACTTTATTCGGGAGAACAAGGAAAAATTTTCCAAGGGATTCATGGTGGTTGCGGGTTATTGCTCCCAGGGGAAACTCGGCATTCACAGAGTTGCCAACAGTGTAAAAATTAAGGCAGCCTACTATCGAAGAAATATGCACCCAATTTTTGATGAAGAGATTCCTTGGTTGTATGGTGAGGATGCCCCAAATGTTTGGATCCACATGGATAAAGCATCCGGTCACACTTGGTCTTCCCAGCATTACTACCACCAGAAAGCTATGGAAACGGGCGTCAATGTGATACCATTTAAAAGGATCCCTGTGAAGTCACCAGGTGCCTTGCCAATGGATTTTTGCGGATTTGGTTTGCTGAAACACCACCTTGCTTCTCTGCATCCCACCACAATTGAAGGACTCTGGAAAGCCTGCCAGGAGGAATGGGCTAACATCCCCCTTCCTGTTCTTAGATGCAGCCTTCTTCAATGGAAATTGTGCTGCAGGGCCATAATTAAAGCCTGTGGAAATCACATTGAACACAATAGACGAAAGGGAATCTCGCCATGAACAAACATAAGCAAAAACATCGAGCTTAAGTGGGGCAACCCTTCGTATTTGTCCAGTGGCTGAATCCTATCTTTTTTTGGTGATACCAAAGTTACACTGTAGTTTTCATTGTGTATGAAAAGATAAGTAGATGTTGAACATTATTCAGGAATAATATAATGGAAAATCTGAAATATATCTTTTAATTTGGCACTTAATGGAATGTTTTATTCCTTTCTCCTTGCATTGAGGAATCATACAGAGTTATACTGATTATGATTATGGCAATGTGACCCACTTGTCGATCAGACATTGACAAAAATATTTCATTACAGTTCAAAGAAGGAGCAATTCTTAACTGTAGAAGACTCATATAAGGCAGAAAAAGTCTCTTGGAGTTAACATTTCTTAATAGTCTCACAACAACTGACTTGCTTTAAACTTAATCTTGTTCTTACGTACATACTTAGATCTGTTAACACAAGCAGAATTCGTCCAACTTAAAACTGAAAGCACCACTTGTGTGATGATGCCAGGACAACGGTGATCATATGGATGCTTCCACAGAGCTTTCCTCAGTAGTTGTTGAATCTTCCCAACTTCCGAGTTCCTTTGTCATGGCCAATTTGCTCTTCATATCTTGTGTCAGTGGCGGAATGTGTCCACGAGGTATCAGGAATGTTGAGAGATTGAAGAGATCCAAAAACACTTTGTAACGATCACTGTGGACAAAAGAATTAAAAATAGGACACACATATTAATACCAAGGTATGTTAAGTCAAGCACAACTTATTTTCTAACAGTTGCAAAGATTTTGTAGCTCTCTTAAATATGAGCAATGACATCCTACACAACTACAAGCTTTACTGCACAACTAATGAAGAAGTCGTGAATGTTTGCAATTTGTTGTTCACACATAATGTTTACACTTTTGAAAGTGTCTGAAACTGGATATACTCGATGGAGTAATATTTTACTGGACACAACTTCTACCAATATAATTACATATCATGAGAATCCTACAACAAAATAGATAATAGCCTACCTTATAAGAAAAGTAATACACAACTCAGTAGGATTTTCTGGTTCCATGAAAACATTAAGCTTTTTGACTTAAATTATAAACACAATAAAATTAACCCTTAATTTGTCAGAATACCAAATAGTTACGTATATTACACCTACAGATTCAAGGAACAAAAAGTATTAATTTTGTCTTTTATTGATTGTTGTTTATTTTATTTTGGGCCATGAGCCAAGCATAAGAAATGACCATACCAGTGTAATGTCTTTGCTTTTTATTATATAATATAAAAATTTGGCGTTGTATGAAACAAAATAATGCACATTACAAAGCGGGGAAAATATTTTATATATTTGTTTCAAAATTCTGGCCAAGCCATTCAACTCATATGTAAAAGCTCACTTTTCGTCTTTGTAATGTAAATTACTTTTACTGTTACAACATTAGGATCAGAAAATTAATTTTATGAGCATAATGTAGGAGGAATTCCATCCCTTCTTCTCCAATGCTGTTGGTGGCCAAGTAGTATAACTACACAGGGGCCAAAAATGTTCTGTTGGTTCTCCACAATGCTTAATGGCCATGTGCATCATTCTCGATCAAAGTTTGATCGCAGTCAATTCGACATTTAACTGCGTTCAACACAATATTTTGGTACATTGATAATGAAATGGCTAAAGTTAAATGAGGTAGTTGATTGCGGTCAAACAAGGGTGCTGGACTGATCAATTCCATTGATTGCATTCAAGTTGCACAAAATGGCTGCCCATTTTGATTTTCTTGAAGGTATTGAGGATGATTTCTGCCCTGCTAAGGAAAAAGGCAAGAACTACATGAACTTGAAAATGGAGATCAAAGTTTAATCAATTTCTCACTACAGAGAGAGCCAAAAAACGAACCGACTGCGCAGGGTTTTTTCCTGTCCGCATCCCCAGTGCTCATTGCTGTTTGCCGCTATCATATAAAGGCATGGATGAAACCATACAACATTTTTAAAACTACTTTTAAAGGCTTTACTTACCAACTTTATGAAAGGAGATGCTGACACTGGCCACCGTCGTCCATACATTTTTGGCACCTCTCTAGGAAACTATCCATCACTTGCCGTAGTTCACGTTGAGAAATGCTGGCAATTTCCTGGTGGATATTTTGTTTTAATTCTTCCAGGGTGTGTGGGTTTGTCTTGTACACTTTGTTTTAAGTTACCCCAGAGATAGAAATTGCAGGGTGTTAGGTTGGGCGACCGAGGGGGCCAAAAATCTCTACTAATAATTCTGTCCTCAAACGCACTTTAAATTGTTCTCATCAAAATATTGGCCATATAAGCTATTGCAGAGTCTTGTTGAAAAACGGCAAAATCACGCTCCCTGTCTGTTAATTCTCTAAAAAAAGGGGGCAAAATTTATTCATAAATGTACAGGTGTCAACTGTTGACTGAATAAAAAACTTAAAACAAAGTGTACAAGACAAAGCCACGCATCCTGAAAGAATTAAAACAAAATATCCGCCAGGAAATTGCCAGCATTTATCAACGTGAACTACGGCGAGTAATGGATAGTTTCCTAAAGAGGTGCCAAAAATGTATGGACAACAACGGTGGCCAGTTTCAGCATCTCCTTTCATAAAGTTGGTAAGTAAAGTCTTTAAAAGTACTTTCGTCTTCCTGTACTTTCTACTCTATGGATGATGTTGAAATAAACACATTAGTCATAAAAATACTAAGAAACTTTATCTGCGGCATCAGAAATTATGTTTTTTCTCAAATTATTGGATTATGACAGATACTGCCTTTTTACAAAGTGTATGTGGCTTTGATTGATAAAGCAGTAAGTGGAAGTTACCACCTTTTTTTGTTGCATGTTGTATATGCTGCATTTTTCTTTTGTACTCTGATTAAAATACAGAAAAATTAAAATCACAGGATTTAAGTATGCATTTTATTCCAGTCAAACTGAATTTTATAACAATGAATTATTTGACTAAACCAGATTTATTCGCATTCCAAAATGTTTTCCCAAAATAATCTGTTCTCGAGCTTTAGTGGAGTGAGGTTTCTGATTATGACTTTTTTCTTTTCCTTAGAAATTCTGTATGGTTGTGTGTGTTGAATTGGTTCAGGGAGTGAGTTTTTCTTTACAGCAGCCTGTTTCAACAAATTGAGTTTAAGATATTCACTTGATTCATAGTCTGCTTTATACAGGAGATTATGAACACATCTTGTTGCATAAATATGCACAATTTTAAAAAGAAAAACTTTCTCAGGATTGCAACGTTTGGAGTTCCACTTAGAAGCTGAAGACAAATCTCGAAAATGATAGAAATCTGAAATGTTCATTACTTTTGTAATCACTTTGCCTTTGTCGTCCTCTGTGGTGTGGAGGCTTACCATGCTAACATGTAGTTTCCGAGGTCGCAGGTTCAAACCCGGCAGAAGTTGATGCATTTTTTTTGGGCGTAAAAATCCATAGCATGACTTCTTTTGAAGGGAAGTAAAGCTGGTGGCACTGTGTTGTAGATTTATGGCATGTAAAAGAACCTCAAGACTTGTAAAGAGACCTCTGAGCAAAACTTCCGGTCTTTCATGCCCAGTATGGAATGGGGCACTAAGAACCATAGTTGTTAAAAGAGTGTCCATTTTTAAAACTCAGTTTAATTTTAATTTACTTTGCCTTTATTTGCAGACTGTACAGCACTGACAAAATCGTTGAAGTCATAGGTGTTTCCTTGGCATTTCAACGATAATTCAACTTGGTGATGAAAACTGCCACAAGAAATGAATGTATGTCTAGGTTCGAAATAGTTCACTTCGACTGATTTCGCATTCACTCTCAAAGAATTTACTATGTAAACCAGAAGAGAGAGAGAGAGGCCCAATTTTTGTTTTATGTAACCAAAGTATGAACAGCTCTGAATCCCTGTGAAACACGAACTGCATGAAAGTACTTATTAACTCTTCTGATCCCTTCATGCCACAATGCAGCAAAAGGAAGTATGTTGCTCTGATTTGATCCCACAGGTGCAAAAGTTTCATTATAAGCAATAAGCCTATTGGTGAAGATGGCCTTTTTAAATGTGTCAGTATGAGCTAGCTTTATAACCTTTTCCACGTCAGCAGATACACATACTGTTCCAGATTCAAAGTTGTTGTTTACATGCGTCCTGTAAAGTGCACAAGCACTGGAAGCTTGCTTAATATGCTAGTCCCAATGAATACAGGTTTCATTTCAGCATGCAGATTGTCTATTGTGACCAACATTGTGTAAACTAAAAGTCTCACATTGTTTATGTTCCAGTTTTGTAAAATGTATGTTTTCTTCAGCAAGCATTTTTCTATATGCCTTGTAGTAACATTTTAGTTGGGAATTCTTCATGCATCACTGTAATTGCCACATCATTAGGGAGGTATTTAACATTCGGTGCATGTTCACGTCGGTAATGAGTTACTGTTGGATGCAAAGTTTCAATGTGTCTGCAGACAACATCTTGATTTATTTTGAATTTTGGAGGATGCTGCCCTCTCAAATCTTCATTTGGAAGAATGGCTCCTTGTTTTGACTTGTGAAGAACATTGAAAATTACTTTCATTATTTTTCTTGTAGCCCAATGTTGTCAGATAAAAAGTTTTGCAAACAATAAACATATTAGAATTCCTATTAGAGTTTTCACTTCCTGTTCGCCTTTAGAGCATGTATGGAAAATTAATTTACATTGATCCATCCAGGATAGAGACCAATACTTTTCATGAATATCTTTTCTTTGAGTGTTGCTAAATAGTTAACAGATTTTCTTTTCTTTTCTTCCATTCTGCACTTCTTTTTCTTCGTTTTTTTTCCACTATCTATAGCTGAAGAAGTCTCTTCTTCATTACCTAAATCATCTTCCTTCCTCTCACTACCTATTATAATGGCCTGTTCCAGTTGTTTGTACACATCTTTGTCCTTCTGTTCTTCATCTTCCTCTTCTACTGTGTCATTAGGAACAATTTCCTCAAAATATCTCTACCACATTTTCGCTAATATCTTCATAAACAGGATCAAAATTATAACCGTGTTCTATATGCACTTCATTACTTATAAATTGTAATTATACATTGTTCAGAATGTCATCACATTGTTCAGTGTTTCTTTTTGAACCAGTTCCAATAATTCCAACATTTTTTTCCCTCTGGACATTCTGTAAATAATAAAAAAAATTGCTCAGTGTATGTCATTTTATACTCTTAGTAGGGCTCTGTTATCCTGTTAATATCCAGAATGATTTCACCAATATTAAAGGAATATTTGGTTGTTACCTGTAACGTAACGAAGCTTATACTTCCTGCTGATAATTTCTGTAAAACACATCTTCACATTAACTTCTTACTAGACAGATTACCAACAATTTAAATAACGAACAAGGTAGCAGTGTGCAGACACTGCCTTTTACATTGTAGCGGGCATTTGCTGCTTTTTTTTCCATTGTTAAGTTGCAGTGCAGGATAAAAATACAACCATAAAAGGCAGTAGGTATCTTTGCAGATACTGCTTTCTTATGGTACAATCTCTACTTACTGCTTTTTAAGGTTGTATTATGATGCAGGACATCAAGATGATTCCAAAAACGCCATATTTTTTGTTCCTGCAGCTACTCCCTTTTTCCTTAGCAAGGCATATTTAATGTACCTTGATTACTTTAATCGGGACCAATGTCAAAACCGGATCATTGTAGAAAGAAGTGACCCTCTTAAAGAGTATGGGGACACAGGAAATTTGAAGAACAATTCCAGCTATCGGAGGAGTGTGTGGTAGCTAGTAAATGAAATAAATGAGGGGTTGGAGTGCCCTACAAACCACACTTGCCCTTTTCCACACATGAATGCAGTTTTAACAATTAGATCATGTGCTATAGAAGGTCTTAACATTGTGATTGGGGATATTTATAGCATCCACTGAACAACAGTGTTGCATATTATCAGTAATGTATCAGATATAATTAC
Source organism: Deroplatys truncata (assembly GCA_030765065.1). Taxonomy (NCBI): domain Eukaryota; kingdom Metazoa; phylum Arthropoda; class Insecta; order Mantodea; family Mantidae; genus Deroplatys; species Deroplatys truncata. The sequence goes on along the minus strand of CM060984.1, from coordinate 242,650,718 downwards.
TTCTTTTTGTCCTCGAAATTGTGTTTTATTTATGGATGCTCTTTAACTGCTATGGTTCTTAGCATCCCATTCTACATTGGGCGTGAAAGACAGGAAATTTTGCTCAGAGGCCTCTTTATCAGGCTTGAGGTTCTTTTACATGTCATAAATCTACAACGCGCGTCCACTGGATTTAATTCCCTTCTGAAGAAAGCCATGTTAAGGATCACCCTCCAGGGTTGAACTGTGACCTTGGAACTATAGGTTAGGATGGTTCCCCTAGACCACGGAGGACAACTTTTTTTCTTTCTCCTTGATTTGTATTGCTCCTGTGGAGGGCAGAATTATCAAATCGATGGATTTCTGGATGTCGTGCAAAATATAGATGTGCATTTATTATTGTATCAGTGTTTGTTAAACTGCTGTCATTATTTTAATAACGATAGCCAAAGGCAATATAAACTATAATAAAAACTCAGTTATTACATTTGTTAACTTATAATTTACATCACATCACTATTATGAAATCAGGAATTTTGCAATATTATCTAAATGTTAGATATAATGCAGTTTCAAATAAGCTTTCTTTTAATTTCCCGAAAGTTTACACATCATGATTCACACTATTTTAACTTTACTTATTTGGTTTTTACAACTTGCCTGGTGTCATGTTTAAATGCATGGCTAAACACATCCATGCCTCCTGATTGCCCTTTAAAGAACATGAGTCAGTCTTTTTGTTTTCCATTTTATTGAAATATGAGACAGCTATACAACAGGATGTATATTCTCATGCTGAGAAAAATGTTGGAGACCACTTTTGTTTTCCATTTTCGTTTACCGCCAAAAGATTATCCATTCATAAAACATTTTAAAATCAAAACAAAAACTAAGTGATATAGACAAGGATATTGTAATTGCACTGCAGCCTCTTGGATATAAGAGTTGAATGCTTTCCATTGAGTAATTCTCGTACAATCCTGAGTGTTCAGCAACCTAGTGTATGGTCAAGTGATGGCAGTTCCTTGAACAAGAATTAACAATGATGCACCGCAACTACAGTTAACTGCGGTCAAGGTTTGATCACGTTTCAGTGAACCTTGATCAAGAATGGTGCACATGGCCATAATGGGTGACTTAAGTATCTAATATTTGATTTTTTTTTAAATTGTGCAATTCTTGTTGAACAGAATGATCTATGGCTTTACATGGTTGTGACACTATTTACGCCTTTAAATGCCTGCCATTCCTCTAAGTTAAATTGTTTTTTCTCAAAAGTATATTTTCTTTGCTTTATGTACCTTTTTCTCTGAAAGTACTGGGCCAATCATAGTGAAACCTTGCAGGAACATGTAAAAATAATGCCTGCTTATTTTGAACTATAATCATGTGTGTATCTTGGATAAGATGAACTTTAGTGAATATTATTAGCAAAATAATATGCATGTTTTCTTCGAGGATATTTTTTTCAAGAATTATAAAAGCTGCAATGAAGCAATTGGATTCATTTTCAAAGTTGTATTATTTATAGTTTCTGCAAAAAAAAGAAAGAACATAAATTTCTATTAAAAAAGAATTGATGTGATACATTCACATGACTTTCTTTACCCTCTATCTTTATTAGTGGTATACAAACTATTCTTACTAAAGCTTACTTTTCTATCTACTACATTTGATCCAAATAAACCTTTGCAAAAGTAGCTACACTGCACATTTTGTTATAGATATAAAGAGAACGATAGTCAAATGTTTAACAACTAGACGCTATATGCTGGCCTTAAAATTCCATACTGTTTCCATTGAATCGTGAGAAACAACTGAAAATCGATGGGACTTTAAAAAATTATAATCGTTGAAAATTTGAACCGTTAATAGCGGATATCTCAGAAATGGCTTATGCCACAAAAAACTTATTTTAAGTAAATTATGTGTTTTAAACAGATCTACATTTTTATGTGGCACATTTTCATGTATCACATGTATCATTGTTTACAAGTTATACAAGATTATACATAATTCCTTCTGAATGAAGAGGACTACAAAGGCTGTTCTCAGAAAATTCAAGATATACTTTTTATTTCTCATGTAAATATCTTTCATATATGGTATTTTATTATTGTTTCTAATATATGTCAACAAGCTCCCCAGAGTAATAAATGAACATGCTCACCCAGCTCTCTTTGCTGATGATACAAGTATTATAATTAAAGAACACAACATCAGTCACCTCTCAGAGTTATCCAACGGTATTTTCAGTGTGCTAAATAATTGGTTCGATAGTAACAAAATTCATATAAACTTTGAAAAAAGTAAGTATATCAATTTTCGCACAAAAAATAAAAGTATTGCAGACATAAGAATTGAACATGAAGGCAATGAAATTACTGAAACTTGTGGCATAAAATTTCTTGGTCTTATTATAGATCATAATATGAATTGGAAAGACCATATTGACTACATCCTACCAAAACTAAGCTCTGCATGTTTTGCAATTAGATCATTAATTCATTTTACAAATAAAAGCATCCTAAAAGCAGTATATTATGCTTATTTTTATTCAATTATGACTTATGGAATAACATTTTGGGGAAATGCAGTAGACACAAAAAAAAAATTTCTTTTACAAAAAAAGGTAATAAGAATAATGGCAGGTGTAAAGAAATCAACTCATTGTAAACAACTATTCAAAACATTTGGAATTCTACCATTAGCCTGCGAGTATATTTTAGCTGTGCTTTTAACCGTGGTTGACCACCCAGAAGTGTTCATAAAAAATTCAGACATACACAGCAAACAAACCAGAAATGGGCAGGACTTACACAGGCCACGCAATAACCTACAAGTATTCCAAAAAGGGGCTTACTACAATGGTATAGTATTATTTAATTCACTTCCATCATATATTAAGGAACTGAAAACTAATAAAAATACATTCAAGTTTGCATTAAAAAGATATCTCATCACTCACATCTTCTATGCAGAAGAGGATTTCTTTCATTCAAAAAAATAACTGACTATAAAATGTTACCAAATTTTATAACTGCATTAAGCATAAATAATATTGTTTTAAAAATGTTAGCTCTAACGTACTCTACATAAGAAATACAATTTATTTACATACAAGTACAAAATGTAATTATGTATTTATGACGTAATCTATATCCTAGAGTACACTAGCTTTCTTTAAGCTGGTCTAGCTCACAATAGGGTCTACAGATTGAGATGTTATGTTATGTAATCAAAATTGTTAGAGCCAGTTTTTAGAAAATCAAAATCTTTGTGTCGCATCCCTGGAAGATACTAAACTGAAATACCAAGTTTGGTATTTATTAGACTTTTGTTTTTGATTTATGCTGTTAACACACACACATACACATGGACATGTTTCCAAAAATATTTGGATTTAGGTCGCCTCAAAGCATATATTTCCGGTAAAATCTTTGGTATCAAATTTTTGGGTGGAATGCAATACTTCTGTTACTTACTATAGTTCAGTATAAAAACAGCTGATTTATGAAACATACTTAGCAGATACACACAAAACTGATATTGTGTATGTAGCAACATTAGTATACTTGCATATGAAATTTGGTGAGCTTATCTCCAATAGCTTAAGAGAAATTACAAGGGTACACTTTTGTCTATTCCAGTCACCTATCTCCCTTTAAGCACTGAAATGCTCCCCCTCTTCTGATAACCATAGCCAAGTCAAGTTGTGTTGATCAGGAAAAACCCGTCTAAAATGAATTAATAATAAACACATATATCCGGCCAAAAGAGAGATCTGCATCATACCAGGAAGCTTGTCAGTGGATCAGAGCTGATGATGGAGGGAAAATGCCTCCGTTTGAAGGTAATTCATGACAATATTGAAGTCAAGAGTAAAGCTCCATTCAATATTTGTTTCCAGTAATAAACACAGACTTTGAAGGATATAATTGGGTATTCTAGTCACCATATCATAAATATTAGGAGTGTAGGGTATTGAACATCTTGAACTGCTGCCAGTCAGCCAAACAGTGAATGTTAGTATCCTCTATGCAGCTGGAAGTTCTCCATGAAAAGCTGAAAACTCTTGAATTGTAAAGATGCTATTTTGCACAAGAATGCATAACCCCAAACTGTTATGCTGGGAGACTAGTGCGCCCACCATATTTTCAGACAATGCATCATTAAACTGTCATACTATTTTGCTCTCTTTGTACAATTATCTCTGTGAACAAGAATTCTGAATCTTTGTAAATTTTGAAACCACACTTGGTTGTTTTGCTTTATACTCCAAGAACTTCTATGACAAATTCATAGACTTCCATCACATAAATTGTACTGACTGTGTGTAACCCTTCAATGCACTGCTTTAAGTGATTATTTTTAGAATATTTTAAGTGCTTTTTCTGTGATTTGTCATACTATACTGGTTCTTTAACAATAAAATAAAAATATTTGTAGCCATTTTATATCATAAATATATTTATTTATTTCAATACTTTTGTGTTTTTGTGAACGAAAAGCAAAATCTATTCAACTACAGTCAAATGTAACCCTGTCATCACACCGGTTATTTTATGTGGGCCTTCCCCATCCTTTACCACAGGCATATTTGACTGCATTTATTGCGATTCGAACTCAACAATGACTTTGAATGGATGGCCAGTCTTGTTTTAACAATCACTGCTATTTGAATTGCTTCCATTAAGGTGCCTGTGACAGAGTTATAAAAATCGGTTTAGAAATTAGAGAAAGAACGGCATATGTTGCAAAATAACTTGCCCAATGAAGGGTTAACACTTAAGTTATTGTTTTACCTAGAGTATTATACTTTGAAATGTCTGATCTGAGACCAAGGCTTTTGGAGCTAAATTACTATAAAATGAAACAATTTTTCTGTACTGTGGTAACTGAAGAGTTATTTACCTGAGTGTTGAACGAAGGTATTGGTACCCTGAGGATCCTCCAGTGCCCAACTGTGCTGAACCAATCATACGTTGCACCATTAATACATGGTTATCTGAAATTATATCACAAGGAAAGTTATTCCCAGCAATAGTGTTGTGTATAAAGTGCTCAGATATGTGAATCTATCTGATGTGACTGTAGGTCGCACATATTTCTTAAATGTGGTGATATGAGAGCAGTCTGGCAATTTCAGAGATTAGAGAAGTTGACAAGCAGCTGGGGATGTAAATAATTGTCAGCGAGTCTGATCTGCGTGGATGTGAAGTGTGTGAAGCAATAGAAAGTGAAGTTTATTCAGAATGGTATAAAATCTGACAGCTCGCATGGGGTTTTGCATCTTGTTAGCATGACATGCCACAGCTGACCATGTCAGCACTATGCCTTTGCTTCTTAAATCTGTATTCCTGTAAACCTGTACATAAAATATAACAACATTAACTCTTACCTCATAACAAATGCTGGAAATATCGAACGATCAAGATTTTTGCAAATTTTGTCTAATGTTTCTTCTGTTAACAACTGTACGTCTTCGCATTTGTTTTGCACTGAGGCAGTAATCTCAGATTTATTAACAAGTTCTGAAGTTCTGGAAGTAGGGAATTGTGCAGGAAACTTCAGGATGAAGTCTTTACAAATGCAACAAAGCCCATTTACATACAAATACACGTTGTTCTAAAGATAACTGCCTTCTCGTCTTCGCAAATGAAAGTTAACTACTGATGGTAATAACTACATGGTAACCGAAGGACGGAAAGCCTGTCAAGGGTGTGGGGAGTGAGGGAAGCCAACTGGAATTGGCTCTAGCGCACAACACCATGCAAGTGGTCATATTTTATACCAAAGACTCGGTAGTTATTAGACATTTACATACTTGCCAACTTTTATGGTTTGTCTGTAAAATGTAAAGAAGCAAAGGACTTTCACAACTTTACAGCACTGGTGATGTTTTTACGGCTTTGTGGGCAGACACACACTGTTACCAATTTTCACCATGGATATGACAGAGCATTAAATTCTATTTGATTATGTTGTAATTAGTTGATGATGATAATGTTAAGTTTTCCCACTAACTTAGGATTACAGACAGAATGTACCACACTAATTGTTATACAGTGCTATGATAGACAAGAGATTACTTCATCACCATCTCAGTCCCACTTCACTGGGCTGACCCAGAATGCATAGTGATTTTGTTTTATGGGGTTTAACATTTGATTGCACCACTAGTGACCAGGAGTAACCAATGAGCAGTAAATGGATGCGAACATTCAGTAATGGACGACATGAATGATGAAGTCAACACTCTTACATACAGTATTGTATCTTATTTGCATTCTATGGCTGTAATATTAAGTTTCCTAGTTTTTGTTTACAGTTAATGTTAAGAAGCATAAGATGTGGTCTAGAAATTTGTGCATAGCTTAGGGAGTGGTTTTATTTGCTATCATTTAATATGTGTTTATTGTGGTACCAGGAAGAATTTCAGCATGCATGATAGAAATAAGTCTTAATTCCATGTCTTCAAGGATTCTTATAAAATGGGATTCCCTTTTATTTTAATATCAGATAAGGGTGTCTACCCTGGGTGTGACTCAGCCTAGACTTGTGTCTACTAAACCTCCAGGAAGAAGAGATAAGGTGAGAGGTGGCGCAAGACAACTGGGTTCCTATTGTTTCTAGATAAAGCATCCTCCAAAGCCTCTTTAATGCCCTCCCTATCCGGGAGAACGGCCACACAGCTCTGGAGAATATAAGTTTTACTGATTTCAGTTTCAGGAAGTTGGCAAGTATGCATTTATTTCCGCAACATAAAACATTTCATGTTATTAAATTCCCAAGACATGATGAATGCTTTGCAACTTTCACCTAAGACATGGTAGGATCCCTTTCATCCTTCCAAGATAATGTGACTCATTTTTTGATAGATGTGTATTGCTTCACATGATGAAAATGATCTTTCCAATGCTTAACCAAACAACTAATATCATTTAACGAATATCTAGAATTGGTTTACAACTCATATCACTAGTGTCTAAGCTTCAATAAATCTACCCTTTTCTCAGTATAGAACTACAGTACCCCATTAGCTACCCCCTGCACTATAACACTCTTATTCAGCAACAGGTTTGGTAGGAATTGTATTGGTTCTGAAAATCAGCTTTGCAGCTATTTTCTAGAGACTTAAAAACTGACCAAAAGAATTCTATGTTGCTAAGCTCTTATAAACCTCTCACACATAATCCGCCATTTGTTCAATGTGAGTCATGAAGTAAGAGTTGTTTTCTGCCTTGATTAATTCTTATCATTATTTCAAGTTTTTGTTTTTACATTCCTGTTGTGTTATAACAAGCAAGTAGGGCTACATTTTTTAGAAATTTCATTTGTCTTAGATTATTATTATTATATGGACTATTCTACTGAGTGTTTATATTAAGATGTGTCATGACAATTTTTAAATAAGATCAGCTCTAAAAGAAAGGACACAACATAATACACATGTGGCAGAGAAGTTGCCTAGCAAGCACAGCCTTCACCCCTAAAAGTACTAATATGGTATTGACATAATCATAAAATGTAGACCAAGCAATAAGCCTATGTCACATGTTAAAGCATAAAATAAACAATCAAACATGTTAATCTTTCTTGCATAACCCTACCAACATCCATTCATTCTGCACAGATGTCTTCATTTACATTTGCTGAAGGGAGCTGCAACACATTCTGTTGACAAATTCATGCTACCTTAAACTGACATGATAACAATTACCCTGCTTACAGTTTTCACGGACCAAACAAAACACAATGCAAAAAACATTTGGTAGGACACATACCATACAGACTGCTGTCTGCTGCTACAACGTTGAAGGATCTCATGTTCAGGCTGAATGCCGTGCTTACTAGGCAACTTCTCCAAAATGAGTCATACACCTCTGTGAAAGCACTAGGCGGATTTAATTTCAGGCTCAGCGGCTAGACAAATGACATACAGTATGTCATGGCACACTTTGAAATGAACACCCAGTATATGTACAACATATGTTGAATTTTATCTTGCTTTTGGTATGCTTAATTTATATTAATCACCTACAAAATTTAACTTATTAGAAAGTGTTAAATTAAATTACATGGGAGTTTATATAGACCTGGTAGCCATTTTATTTTTAGGGTAAATTTGTTCAACTCTAGAATCTTGTGAAGTGAGGATGTCACTCAGAAATCATTGCAATATGAAGTTATGCTTAGTTACATAACTGAAAGAGCAGATATGAAATTTAATGTAATGAACATCAGTTTAATTGGTTACATTTAATACTGCATTAGTATATGTTAATATTTTCTGAAGTATGTAGGTTTCCAATTGTATTTAAATTACTTGGCTAGTAGTATCTTGAATCGTAGTCACTTCTTGAGTCATTTCCAACAAAAGACAAAGTTCATGCTCTTACGAAATCAAACCACAGAAGAGGAATATTATAAGGCAGCTACAAAACAACAGGACAATATTGCAACCACCTGAACTACAACCAAACTTTCCATTCTTTTTTGCGATGCATTAACAATACTGCAATAACAAAGAGAGACACTGGCCTGTATTAAAACTTCTTCAGCTATAATTATTACTGATAGGTCATTTATTTTTTATTTTATTGTGTTTAGTATTGTTATACATCAATAAGTGAGTAGCTAATTAAAACACATTCCAGGATTAAGGATTTTCATCATAACATATTTACTTTAATTACTGGACTTTAGTTGAATTTGTTTTTTATATTCTCTTATTGTTGTTTAATCAGTTTCGCAGAATGTTTTATTTAGCACAATAGTCATAGTAATCTGTTGCAGTAGATACAGCAGTGAGAGAAAGAAAATTGATTGCCAAGGATATGTGTACTTGACAAGTTTTTATGGTTTGCCTGTAAAATGTGTGGAGTGGAGGCCCTTTTATGACTTTATAGCAAAGGAGGCATTTTTACGGCTTTGTGGGTAGATTCAAAGTGTTACAGATTTTCAACACGGACAAAGCATTAAATTCTATTCCATTATACTGTAACTTAAGATTACAGACTGGATGTACTGCACTAAATGAATTACACTGCTATGATGGGCCAGGGTTTATCTGTGAAAAATTGACTTTTATTTATGGACACTCTTTAACTGCTGTGGTCCTTAGCATCCCATTCTATATTGGGCGTGAAAGACTGGTAATTTTGCTCAGAGGCCCCTTTATCAGGTTTGAGGTTCTTTTACGTGCCATAAATCTATGACACCGGACCACTGTCTTTACTTCCCTTCCAAAGGAAGTCATCATGCTAAGGATTTTTACACCCGAAAAAATCCATCGCCCTCCACTGAGATTGGACCCGCGACCTCGGGAACTAGAGGTTAGAGGACTACAGGGTTTATCTGTATATCTATCCTTCATCACGATCATGGTCGCCCTTCACTGGGCTGCAACAAAATGCATCGTGTGCAGATTAAAATTTTGATTGCACCTGTAGTAACCAGCAGTAAATGGATGATGTCAATTGTAAAATCAACTCCTTTACATTAATTGTTTATCTTATTGTATTCTAGGGCTGCGGAATATAAGTTTCCCATTTTTTTTGTGACAGTTTTTGTTTATAATTCATGTTATGAAATATAAAATATGGACTAGAAATCTATGTATAGCCTAGGAAGTGGTGTTCTTTGCTTTAATACCAGGAAGAATTTCAGCATGTGTGACAGAAAGAAGCAGTTATAACAGGACTTCAAGGATTCTTATAAATTGTAATTCTATATAGTTTATGTGTAATTCTTGTACATATATATACTGTACTGAACATTTTACACATTCGAAACTTCATGTCATTGCAGCAAATTTATTACACTCTGCTGGATAAGGGAAAGTTTTACGGGCTTCAATTTCAGACAAGTTGGCAACTATGAATATGCATTTATTCTGAAATCTTCACTTCTGCAAATTTAGCTTTCGATATTATAAATAATGTGTAAATTTAGGGAGAATGATGTATTTGTATTTTATTAATCCATTCTTATTGCCTTTGTGGCGCACTAATACAATTGATTCATAACTTGTTAGTCAGTTCTACCTACTTAATTTATGCCATATGTTTTACCATAACACAGGCCCCTTAAAACATACAATGTTATCATTTAGTTCTTCCACAGTACTGGAGGTCAATAGTCTTCAGTGCACTCCCAAAACAGTTGGTAGCAAGCTATTGTTTAGTGCCTGCCAAGGACACAGTGGTTGCCCAAAGCACTATTGTAACCAGGGTTGTGAATGATGGTCAGTGTCAAACTTTCTTGCCAATGTGCAAATGTGTTTTCAATTTGAATACTGTGTCTTTTTAGAGAAGATGGTAAATATACAGAAAAGGTAAAACAAAAACTTAGACCAGTTACCACATTCCAGATTACCATTCAAGATACTGTTTACAATTTAATAAATAAATTTCATGAGACTGGTTCTGCGCAAGAAGTGGCGGATCCTATTATTTGTTTTGGGGTGCTGCAAAGTCAACAGCATATAAAAATAATCTGAAAACAACAGATAAAATGAAATTGGCAATAATAAACTACACTAATTAAGATACAAAAAAAATGAATCCACCTGTTTAACAATGACATTAAATAAGTGAATTTGTGCCTTTAACAGAATTGGGGACGTATGTAAATGCGCAAGTTAATTATAATTTTTAGTTATTTGTTTTCTCTTTCTACTACTTTCTCCAAATTCATTCCAACCAGTCCACCATTATAGCAACACAAATGCATGGAGTCAGGGTTACTACCACATTTCCATATCTTACTGTGGAGGGACTTAAAGATCACACTGTACTTACATCTGAGTGTCCTGTGGGACACAAAGCTCTGCTTAATTGAGCCACTTATTACCTAAGTTAACATAAAAGTAATATGTATAACGTACACCTCCATTTTGTGATGAGGGAGTCTATATCCATCAGGAGCATCAGTAGCTGGTGAGGTTGGCTGAACCTTGGTTCATCACGATAAAATGTTATCATAATAGCTCCCTGCATTGCCCTGTGGGAAAAGCGTCTTTCTCCTCTGGATACCAATGCTGCATGAATTGTTGCATCAAATATGGAGTCAAAAATGGCTTTGCGTTTTTCGTAGTCCAGTAAGCGATGCTTACGTATTGTTTCATTCACTTCTGCCTGTATAGAACAAAGACAAATATGTGGTAGTGAAAATTTGTGCACATTTCTTTTTTTTCATACTTAGTTTTCAAACTGCCAATTTTGTGCTGTTTCATGCATTAAGATAAAAAATTGCTGGAATGATATGATGAAGGAAATGCTTCATTGAGGTGCTATAGTAATCATGTTTTGTATTAAAATAATAGGTGTAATAACTGCAACACTTTTCCTATTCATTTAAATTTGATATCATGATGTTAGAGCGGCCAGATGACTCTCAAAGATTGTAGAGCTTTGCACTAAAATGTAGGACAACTTATAGGAGAATACATTATTTTTCCTGATGCTATATATGTACTAATCCTAGATAAGAATGTGCAAAATGTGTAGCTGCTGGTCATAAACTCTCATTCATGAATCCTAAAGCAAGCATTGCTCATTAATTGATAAAGTAATGTGCACCAATTTCTGACAGCAATATGGAGCACAGGATCTTACTGGCACAAATACAATGTAAGGACAAATCTATGCTTTTAAACCAAATCTTTCAGTCGATGAAATGTTTTACGAGAGCTGCAGCAGGATATACGAGATGGAACCATATAAAAAATTAAGTTATAATGGCAGAACTTGGTTAGCAGCTAGTTCTCCATTTTATACACACCTATAAGAACAACTGGATGAGTCATTTAAGATAAGATCCCATAGAATCCTTAAAGCAATGCTCCATTACCAATCCTATGGGAAGACGTCCCAAGAAGAAAATTTCTGTTTTACTAGGTGGTATCCAAAATATTCAGGACTGGTGCTGCCATCTCGACAGTATTTGCAGTAGAGTTTTGTACCATTAGGTGGCAACACTAGCATGTCTGATGAGTGTTTAAAGTTTCATGCAGCTGGGTAGATGTGTTGAGATTCTATAGTACTTTTTATGTAGTGTGTGACGATTTTACGATGGATCCAAGCTTAGAACAGAGAGTGGGCATCAAATTCTGTGCAAATCTCGGGAAAAATGCTACAGAGACCCTCGCAATGATTTAACAAGTGTTTGGGGGTCAAAACATGAGCCGCACACATGTGTTTGAGTGGCTCGCTCGGTTCAGGGCCGGCCGTACAGCTATTGAACATGATGCTCACACTGGTAGGCTTGTCAGCTGCACAAGCATGCTCCTCATTTTCTTTGATACCAAGGGGATTGTGCACAAAGAATTCATCCACCATATCAAACAGGGAATTCTACTGTGACATTTTGTGACGGCTCTGTGAAAATTTGCGGAGACGGCGACCCAAATTTTGGTGACAAGGGAACTGGCTGTTGCATCATGATAATGCACCCTGTCACAATTCCTTGTTCACCAGGAGCTTTTTGACGAGAAACAACATGACGGTTGTCCTCCACCCATTGTACTCGCCTGATTTGGCACCCTGTGACTTCGCTCTATTCCCCAAACTGAAAAACAAGTTGAAAGGACGTTGGTTCAATACAATTGAGAGGATTCAAGAAGAAGCGCTCTCTGTGCTAAACATCCTCAAAGAACATGACTTCCAGGATGCATTTGGAAAATGGCAGAATCGCTAGGACTACTACTTCAAGGATGATAGTGTCATTAGTCTCAAAGTAAGTTTTAGACCAGATGGCAGCACCAGTCCGGAATATTTTGGATGCCACCTCGTATGAGATTGTAACAGGCCATATCGCCTAACACTTGTCTGGATGATGATCATCATCATCAAGGGCTACCATATTTCATGAAGTAAAAAGAGCACATGTAAGAACTATTACATTTATTTGTAAAATGTGAACCACTATATATACCAATCTAAACATTTTTTATCACCATTTTCCCAATTAAAATCCGTTGATTTTTTTATCACCATTTTCCCAATCGCAATCCGTTGATTTGTAACTGCTATGATGTTTGACACAATGGAATGCTTCAGTTGCATGAATTTCATCTCTTGATTCTGCCTGCACAAAGAAACTTGTTATCTTTGACGAACTGCTTTCACCTTGGACATAGTTTTTGTGCTTTGCAGTCTCTGTGTAGGCCTCTAGATCTAGCATTCCTTTGTTTGCCACTGAGATATAAGTACCAGCACTGCAAACTGTATATTCTTCCTCAAATTCATTTCGGCCATTTCAAAGAAAGCTGTACTTCTTTTTAAGCTCATCTGTAAACTTACATTTGCTACAATGTTCACTAACAGGGTCAACTTTTGAAACTCACATGTTGTCCTCTGTGGTGTGGTGGTTACCATGCTGGCCTAGTTCCCGAGGTTTGGGCTCAAACCCAGCGGAGTGCAAGGATTTTTCCGGGCATAAAACTCCTTAGCATGGCTTCGTTCGGAAGGGAAGTGAAGCCGGTGGTCCTGTGTCGTAGATTTACGGCACGTAAAAGAACCTCAAGCCTGATAGAGGCCTCAGCAAAATTACCAGTCTTTCACACTCAATATAGAATGGGATGTTAAGGACTACAGCAGTTAAAGAGCGCCCATAAATAAACCTCAATTTTTTTTAAACTCGCTTTCACACCATGCTAACAACAATGTGTGCAGTACAATAATTTTGCTCTCACTTTTTCCTGTGTTGGAGCTAATCCATATGACGATATATGCTATTTATATATCATTAGCAGTTATTGATAGAAGTATTTCCAATAATTGAGTAACTATTTATTTCAACTTTCAGTTTCTTTGGAATTTATAGAAAACCCAGACAATTTCACTGCTGGAGAACATCTGCCTGGACCCTAATTTTACAATTAAAAAAAGAGCATAAAAGGTGTCCAGGTAAACTAAGATGTAACCCCAATCATCATCATCATCATCATCATCATCATCATCATCATCATCATCAATGGAGGACATTTTTAAAAATTTTTTTTCACACACAAAGTAAAATGTAGGCTATCCCTACAAATTGGAAGACATTTGGCCACCCTATATGATGTATGCAAGGCACAAGAAACAAGTCTACCAATGTTTACTGATTAGCTGTTGAGAACGACTAAGCATGCCTTAACATATGCTCTTGCCTTTCTTCAGGCTCTCATTTACGGATAAAAGAGAGTTTACCACTAACTGGTTGCTGTCTATAAACTTACATCAATTCTTTTATTTCTGCTAATTAAGAACATTTAGTGGTAGGTAGCTATTGAAATTAAATTGCATTATGACTTATTAATATTATTAATTCTTTTGTTATCTGATGTGTCCTGTGGTGTGAAAAGATGTTACACCCATAAAAAATACAAATACAAATACAGGAAGAATCAAGGAATGCACGTACCCCATGCTGCTATTTCATACATGTAAAAAAAAGCAGAAACATTGAAGTTGTGAACTCATGAATGATTATCATCTTTCAGTTATTTATTTACTCATTCATTGTCCGATGTGTTTTGTTAACAGACAATGGTTAACCAATTTGGTTAACAGACAAATTTATTCAAACAAAAAAATCATTAAAGCCCATCCCATTCTTTTCTACAAGCAAGTATAAGGAGATGCCCTGCCACTATAAGCAGAGATAGAAGCATTTTGTTGAAAATCTTTGTGTTACACCCTTAGAAGATGCTGCACTTGATATCAGGTTTGATTTTAGGGTTAAAACCAAGCCGATTAATGAATCAAAACAACACTCACTTTTTAAATTTCCCAGAAATTTTGGTTCTTCAAAATCTATCAGCGATTGTAGATGAGAGTTTTGCAATAGTATAAAAGAAACATAGAAGATATATAAAACTGTTAAATCTACAAGAAAGAAAAAAAAACCACAATAGAAACAGAAAAAATTTAACAATTAACAATTTTTAGACCTAAAATCATAAAAAAATGCAAACAAAATAAACTTTAATATCTACAGAAAATCAACACAGACAATTACATCAAATCTAATAGCTGGAACCTGCAGTTTTCAATAGTTCAACACACAGACTAGTCAACATACCACTTTCAACACAAATACAAAGCAGAATACAATAAAATAATGGAAACTGAGAAATAAGTGGTTTCCAAAGTGTTTGGTAGATAAAGTAAACATAGCAAAAAAGAAAAAAATTGTTAAAAGAAACAACCATACTCACTACAACAGGGGAGAAGATGGCTTTCAAGCAATTCACATATCACGCATGTTGAGAAACTCAAAAAGATTTTCAGAGAACAGCATGCAATGGCTACAGTCAACAAATACCCATAAAAAATGTACTTGGCTCTTCCACTAAAGACAGCATCCCATGAAATAAAAAAATTGGGTAGTTATCAAATACAATGCAAAACTGCAACCAAATTTATATAGGAAAAACAAAGAGGAACTTGAAACAAGGGCCAAGGCACTTTACCAGCATAAAACAAAAACGTTTAGAAACATCAGTAGTTGCCACTCATTTTTGGACAAAAAATCGGGACATAAATCCAGAACTATTAAAACACACAGTAGGAAAATAGGAGTTGTCAACATGGGAATAGGTTTCCATCTGGAAAGATAACAAACAAGTCTTCAATGCAAGACTTCCTGTACCTAATGGAGAACGTAAAAATATGCAATATATTTTTTCGCATACGTTTACAAACATAGCAGGTGATGCGGTTTATCTTATTATATTGTGTTACAAATTATGCAATCCATCAATGTTCACTGAAAAAAGTCCCTTCAGTATACATATTGTAGTTTGAGGGAAAACAAATTTTGAAATAACAAAATTTGATGATTATATTCACATGACTTTCTCTACTCTCTGTCACTTATTAGTGGGTATGCAAATTATTCTTACAAAAGTTTATTTTCCTATTTACTTAATTTTAATTGAGATAAATCTTTCCGAAAATAGCTACATTACACATTTCAATATAGATACAAAGGGAATAGTGATAGTCAAATATTTAAGAACTGGATGGTATATGCTGGCCTTGAAATTCCGTACTCTTCCCATGAAATAGTAAGAAACAGCTCAAAGTCAAAAAGACTTGAAAAGAATTAGGTATATGCTGGCCTTGAAATTCCGTACTCTTCCCATGAAATAGTAAGAAACAGCTCAAAGTCAACAAGACTTGAAAAGAATTAGTAAGTGTCGAACCATTAATAATGGATATCTCGGAAATGGCTGATACCATAAAAAAGTTATTTGGAGCAAATTGTGTGTTTTAAAGAGATCTACATGTTTTGTGAAGTGTGTTTTTGTCTACTGTTTAACGTTTATGAGTTATACAAGATTATATAAAATTCCTTCTGAATGAAGACTTCAGAAGCTATTCCCAGAAAATTCAAGATATACATTTTATTTTTTTATGTAAGTATCTTTAATATATTGTATTTTGATCAAAATCGTTAAGAGCCATTTTTCAGTATATAAAAAATTCAAAAAAATCTTCCATGTTAAGAGCAGTTTGGGGTGGGGGATTTTCTCAAAAATCTTGGTGTTGCTTCTTTGGAAGGTATTGAATTTAAATACACAAGTTTGGTATTTATCCAACATTTTTTTTTGAGTTATGCTGTTCACAGACAGACATTTTTCTAAAAATATTTCTTTTTTATTCAGAGGTTCTCAAAACGTGTATTTCCAATCAAATTTCTATATCAAAGTTGTGGGTGGAATGCAATACCTTCTATGACATGGTAGAGAAAGTAAAAATATACTGCAGCAAAAATTGTAAAAAAAGGCAAAATCAAGTCCATTACAGAAGACGAAGACAATATATACTTTAATTACAGATAAACTAAAGATTTAAATTAATACATAAAAGTAAAGATCCAAAAACCATAACCTGCTAGTGGTGCACAGTGAAGCACAAATTACAATTGTTAATGAAGCAAGTTAAGAAATTAAAATTCAGTTTTATTTATGGACGCTCTTTAACTGCTGTGGTTCTTAGCGCCCCATTCTATAGTGGGCGTGAAAGACCGGTAATTTTGCTCACAGGCCTCTTTATCAGGCTTGAGGTTCTTTTATGTGCTGTAAATCTACGACACGGGACCGTCAGCTTTACTTCCCTTCCGAAAAAATCCATCGCCCTCCGCCGGGTTTGAACCCGCGACCTTAGGAACTAGAGGCTAGCGCGGTACCACTAGTCCACGGAGGACGACGAGCAACTTAAGTGTACATTGGACTCACACTGCAGTTTAGTATTATAAAAGTAAAGCTTTGCTCATTTTTACTGGAATTTCTACTTTAGTAAGAACAATAACTATGTTATATACTTCATATCAATAAATGCCATGATGTTAGAAATGCACAGTTACCTCTGCAGCCTTGTGTTGCTGGGAAAGCAATGCTTCAACGGCTTGCTTGAATTTTCCCCAGAAATTAAAACCATCGGTTTCTAGACCTGGAGTTCTCTCTAGCCAGCGCTGTACCAACTGTGCTAATGCTGGCTCTGATTCAGATCTCTCTATTGCTTTGATAGCCTCTGGGTCATTTCCAAACACATTGGAGTACTTCTGGTTGTATTTGACTCGATGTTCCTAAGAGAAAGCAAACATTCTAATGAGTCACACACCAAGTTATTAGAAGTGATTATGAACAGTGAAACTTTTTAACATAATTGAAATTGTGAGTGGATTGGCGATGCTTTAGTTTCACTTACTAAGTTTTCATTCAGAACATGTTTTGAAGACATTTGTCTCCATTATTAGCTGTATGTCCACTGATGTCTGGAAGGGGGATCCCCTAATTCAGTGTTGGTTGTCCTCGATCTAGCTGTCTAGTGGAGAATTTTATTGCCATCTACCAGTGGAATTTCATTATTCATTACTCTGCATTTTTTGATGATGTAGATTTTTTGCCATACTGTGAATTCCATTGGTGTTTTGCCATATTTTAAAAGCTTTATTTTCCATTTAATGTTTTGTTTGTTGTCAAAAAATGGTGAACTACTGCAGATTTGTCTATTTGCTTAAGTTTTAAATTTCTTAGTTGTTCCTTTGGTCTGGTTTGCAGGTGTCTCTTGCTTTTTCCTATGTATATTCTGACTTTATCTTTTACTTTTGTGACTGTGCAGAGTGGTGAAATGAAAGACATGCAAAGTTGCCTCTTCTTCCGTCTGCTTTACTCACTGTGACATTGACCACAATACCTCTCCAATCTCTCGCAGTAGCAGCATTCATCACAACTATCGCCACAACCTCACTCATAGAACAACACTTGATGTCACATCAGAAACACACAAACTCACTTACTGGCACATTTATTTATATGTAAGTGCAAGACATTCTAGAATGTTTGTGAGAGGGGCGAAAGAAGCTTCAGAAGAATCTCATTACTCTCTATAATGCTTCTATAATTTATGTTGGAGGGAGAGTACTTCTCCATTTATCACTTCAACCAGCCAGTTGGTTGGTCGGTCGGTGCCTAACAAGTGATAAAGAGGCACATAGATGAATCACAATATTTCATGGCAGTATTTACAACCAGTCTGGTAAATTCCTGATTTCTTAGTGTTTGGTATAATGTTCTTAAGTATCTGAGGTTGTGTTTATTGTATGCAGGCAATTTTATGCCATATTCTGGAAACGTTTTATTGAATTTGTTATGAATTTTTGGGTAGAACCTGAATCTACTGCATCTTTTCAGTGAGGTATCTTCGCTGTTCCATTGTTTTTTGTATTTTGTATTTTTATGTAGGTTTGTCCTGTATGTGTGTGTTGAATCCATTTTGTGTGGCTACTTTGTGAATATGTTGATACTTTCTTTGTATTAATTTTCTTGGAGTGGTAAGTTTACCAGTGTGTAGGTCAAGCTATGGAATATTGTATATTGGACTGAAAATGCACTCAGGAGTAATGAGTTTTGAAATTTTGCTGGTAGATGACATAGTAAGTTCTTCACTAGACAGATGGCAGTACAACCAACGCTGAATTAGGGAATCCCCTTCCAGATGTCAGTGGACATACAGCTGATGATGTAGACGAGTGTCTTCAAAACATGCTCTGAATGTCAACTTAAGTGTCAACAATCCTCTTACAGTTTTAATTACACAATTATTCTAATAAGTCTTTATTACAGAAAAATGCTGCTATTAATGCAAACAACTGTGATACATAAGGAGTACACTCCAGTAGTCAGGGCTTTGAAAAACAAACACTGATGTTAAAACAAAAGAAATTGATATGTCATATTTAGATGACTTTCTCTACCCATTATTCTTGCCCAAAACTAATTCTTGCAAAAGCTTATTTTTCCTATGTACTTCTTGTTAATCAAGATAAATGCTGGCAGAAACATTTTTATTACAATTTTGTTGTAGATACAAGAGGGTGTGGTCAAATCTTTTAAAAGCTCCATGCTCTTTGCATGACAAGTGATTTAGCATTTGATGAAAGTAAAAAGAATTTGAAAATTCACCAATAATAAAAATATCTTGGAAATGGTTAATGCCACAAAAAGATTTATATGAACTGTTTTAATGACATCTACATACATTTTTTGTGAAGAACGTTTCTGTGTTTTGTTTTGTGTATTTTGTTTACCAGTTATATAAAATTATGCAAAACTAATTCAGAATGAAGAGTATTCACAGGCTATTGGCAGAAAATTCAAGATATACATTTTATTTGTCATATAAATATCTTAAGTATATGGTATTTTAATCAAAATCATTAGAGCGATTTTTTGAGAAAAAAAAGTTTCAAAACATTTTCCATGCAAAAGGTAGTTTAGAATGGGGGCATTTTCGTGAAAACCTTTGATTTGCTTCTTTGAAAGATGTGCACGCATGTGGTAAAGAAAATAATAATGTACATAAAACAGAAACAGGACACTAGTATCTAGTGAAATCCCCCAAAATTGCAATATTTGTAGTTCTTCCTTTTGCAAACACACTCGTTATCTAGCATACCTATCCAACCAAATAAAGCATCATATCCTTCATTAGGGTCTAGCCTCACAGCTACTATGGCTATGTTCTGTTGTCTTTCCGCAGTTACAGAACTTATATAAAAAATCCCTTGTCTACGCTTTGCAGCTTAGAGCCGTAAATTAGTCATTCATGTAAGGCTCGCTGAGTTTTTCATTTAGATGTTGGCAACTCTTCCGATTGAACACCACAGCCAACAAAGTGCCTGCTATGCCAAAGCATGAACTTAATTTTGCAGGGTGGACGCAGAATAAAGTCCCTTAAATTTTCTGGGAATAGCCTATGATGGGACACTGGGAGTAAATTTTCAAACTTCCATATTTTTGCATGAATTTTTCTGAAATTTTATTGTGATTGTATTGCTTCTAAGTTAGTATGAATACAAAATTTCATTAAAATTGGACAAATGCTTTGTGAGCTATTAACTATTTCATAAATTTTATTATGTAAATATAGCACATAATCAAAATGTTCCACACATCTCAGAAATTGAGAAAATTGGTTGCTATTTGTACTTTCTCTACTACGTATAGTAAGTAGGGGAAGTATTGTATTCCACCCAAAAATTCGATACCAAGATTTCACCAGAAATATATGTTTTGAGGCCCCCTGAATAAAAAAAAAAAGCATCCGTGCGTGTGTCTGTGAACAGCATGAAACGAACAGTCGGCTAAACACCAAACTTGGTATTTAGGTTCAGTCTCTTCCAGAGATGTAACATGAAGGTTTTCAAGAAAATCTCCCCCCAGATTACCCTTTATATGGAACATTTTTCGAAAATTTTAATTTTCTCAAAAATGGCTCTAACAATTTTGAATAAAATATCATGTGTTTAGGATATTTTCATGACAAATGAAATGTATATCTCAAATTTTCTGGGAATGTCTCCAAAAGTATTCTTCAGTGTGAACGACTTTTGCATAACTGGTAAACCATAAGAGATAGACAAAATTTTACTACACAAAAAATGTAGATCACATTAAAATACACAATTTATGTCATTTACATATTTTGTTGTTGAGTGAACCATTTTCGAGATATTGCTTGTTATTCCCTTAAATTTTCCAATACTTTCTCAAATGGGAATTTGTTATTCCTTTTTTTTTTTGTTCTGCTAATGCAAAGAGAATGGAATACTCCACATAGCAACCAGCTCTTAAAATATTTGACTATCGCTTAAAGTCTACCAATTCCCCTTGCATCTACAAGAAAATTAGCAATAAGATTAACATCTCGATATCTCGATTAACATGAAGCATATGGAGAATAAGCGTTTGTAAAAATAGTTTGTACAAGAGTAGAGAAAGTCATGTGAGCGTAACACATCAAAGTTTTTGAATTGGAGCTTTGAACCACATACAAAAATGTTATGGCTTGAAATTTTAATACATTTTAGTGAGTGAATTACAATTTTTTTAACATGTTAAAAATTTTAATCTCGAAAATTAATCAGTTTTTCATAAGAAATATTTTTATGAAAAATTATTATTAGTGTCAAGCATGTATTTGTGGTATGGAATATTATAATGGATACTTCTGTAGATTCTGAGAAATTTTAGCTCTATTTAAGCAAAAACTGAGGTGCGTGGAACATTTTGAATGTGTGAAAATCAAGTTTTGAGAAAAATACTGATTTATAAAGTAATATGCTGGGAAACAGTGAATTGTATGCTTTACATATCAGAACCCTCCTGATTTATAGTCCTGTCTATTTTTACTTCCCTTGTGTACTTTTGTGCCCTTTTGCCACCTGTAGATCCTTTCATGTTTGTAGCAGCAGACCTCCTGCTCTCATAGCCGAGTTGTATCACAGGTCTGACTGAACTTTAAGGGACACTGGGACTGAATTTTCTAACGTTTTAAAAGCTATTTACTTGAAAATTGGCACACTTAATGATTAAATGGAGAAATAGTGTGCAAAAGCTCAAAGTCCTAGCTGAAATAGTTTCTGAGATAATACAATTAAATATTTTCAATTAGCGAAAAAAATGTAAAACTTTTCAAACTACCTTGCACATTCACATTTGTCAGAGAAGTATGCTAGTGGCATTTTCTTATACTTTAGTACGATGAAAATAAATGTAAGCATTTGATTGAAGTTGATGTATTAGTTGTATAGAAATAAATGTCTGTTTTTATGAAGATGTTAAAAGTTTCCAAGATTTTCAGTATAAATGAATTTTTGTGAGCCAATGAGTAAAGCAATCATAAAATGTATCCTTGAATCTTTATATACCACATTTGAGAAGATGTATGCAAATTTACATATAAATCAGTAACAAACTGAAATGCAAGGTATAAATTTAATGCGCATGGTGTAAAACTTAGAGAAAATACATTTTTCTAAAGCATGCACATTCTTTTCAGATTTACAGCTTATTAGGTACTTAGAACTGCCCTGAAGCACATGTTTTCCCTTCGTTTTTCTGTTTGGCTGCCTCCTTTTTAATTCTGACAATTTACTCTTCGTGCGAGTGTTTTCTTCTTCTCAGTTGAAGATCGAGCACCCTCGTATTTTCTTCTGTTGTCATGCCTCTTCATAATCACATTTGATACACTGCAAATTGTAGAATTCCTTACAGTAGAGTTCATTTCCTCCATATTAAATTCTGACCAGCATTTGTTACAGCAATTGTAATTCTCTTCCTTAATACAAACATTTCTTTTGGACATTTCCTCCATAACAAGAGATGCATCGATTCATTTTGATTTTGTGTAATACCTCTTACACATCTATGCAGCAGCTCATCACAGGCTAGTCTTTGGTAGTTAGGCGTTATCTTGGAAACAGTTGATTCAGAAAGCTGCATGGAGTTTTGTCATTGGTATCAGGTTGGGTACCATTAACTATACTTTTGTTGTAAATGCACCAGGAGTCTGTGCCAGTGGGACATTTGCCAATTTGGGGTTTGCTGTCTGTTGACATGCAAATGACTGACAGTGGCATACATAGTCTTTATTATATCACATATCAGGAATATTTTGTACTATAGCATTTCTATTGTAAGAAATTAATTTACTATAAAATGCCTCTATACATTTTCTGTTTATTTAAAATTGAACCCTCTTTGTCTTTAGTGACACAAGGACTGGAATATTTCTGGGTAGGGCTAAAACCACAGTTGTTGCACTTCACACATAACCTTTGAGCAAAGCCATATCTTTCTCTAATTCGTAAAGTCACACTGGAACACTCACATTCACTACGGTTGACATTTTCAAACAACTCACTCAAAGTTTGTATCTGAACTAATATAAATATTGGCTGTGAGGCATGTCCACATGAAAATCATTTCCAGACTTTGAACTTTAAACAATGACAATTTCTGCACATTTTTACATTTATCAGATACACTTGATAAACAAATACTTCTATCTCATTTACAATTCCACCCTTATTAGGCAAACTAATCAATATTACCTTTATTCCACCTCATTGCTAATATTCTCGTAGTTTTTTTCTTTCTTCTTGTTTCTGGTTGCTGGCTTATGCCAACATGAAGAGATGCTGTGTATTTTTCTGTGTAAACCTTGGTTATTCTCACAAACAAAAAGTATAAAATAACTTCAAAAATTCTCAGTTACTGAAAGCACATGGTACATAAACAACAAAGTGTATCAAAAGACGTGTAAGATACAGAGGTGGACGGAAGTATTCAAATCTATGGATACACAGCTTTAAATGTAAAATTAATACACATAACAGGTGGGATTATTTATTATGTTGTGTTTCCACTGATGCATTATCATGTGGTTCATACACATACACAGTGCAAGAATTATAAGAATACCTGTCTATTATTCAACATGTGATTTCCCTTAAAAACGTTACGTTACCCTATGACACAAGTATTCAAACCCGTCCTATGATACAGCAGTAAAACACAGTAAACAAGGGAATGTTGACGTTTATACCCTTAGAACTCCTTATTCATGTCTGCTGTCATACAGTACACAAGCAATTTCAGCTACAACTGGCCACAGTCCAAATGGGGAGGAAAGAAAAGGTGACAACTTTAGAGGAGAGAAAAATCATCTTGCATATGCATGAAAAAAATAAGACATGTAAAGAAATTGGAGAAGCTGTACACAGAAATCCATTCACTGTGTGGTGTGTCATCCATGCTATAAAATAAAATGAGGAATACCATTGTCAATCAGCCTAGGAAAGACGCTCCGCCAAAACTTACTTCTAGAGATCAAAGACAAGCAGTGAAAATGAAGCAACATCCCAGAATAGCAGCAAAAGAAATTAAGAGCACATCTGGAAGACATCTTGGGAAGGTGGTTCATAAAAGAACAGTTCGTAGAGTCTGAATAGTACTGGGTACAATTCCAGAACATCAAGAAGAAAACCTTCTGTAAGTAAAGTAAACAAGAAAAAGCTTTTAGTATTTGCCAATGAAATATGTAATGAAGAACAATGAGTTCTGGGATCGTTTGTTATGGTCAGATGAAAGCGAGTTCAATGTATAACGAAGCGATGAGTGATTAAAGGTGTGGAGACTGAAGAATACTGAGTGGGATTCTAAAATACGGAAGCTATGGTCAAACATGGGGGCGGCAGCGTAATGGTATGGTGTCAAGTGGTATGGGTGAGCTAGCTTTATTGATGGAAACATGAACAAATATGATTATAAGAACATACTACAAGAACATCTGAAGAGAAGCGCTCAAAAACTTTTATTTCCAACAAGACAACGATCCTAAGCACACTCAAAGTTGCTAGGTTATAGATCATCTACAACACACCCCATACACTCAAAACATCACCTCAATCACCCAACTTGAACCCGATCGAGAAAATCTGGCAAGAATTGGAAGATAGGATCAGGAAACACCACATCACAATCAAAACAAGACCGAAAGTCATTACTCGGCAGGAATAGAATAAAATTGATTTAGACTTAACTAGCAAGCACATACATTCAATGCCAAGGCGTTTGGTGGCAGTATAGAAAAGGCATGATAACTAAGTACTAGAGTGCTGTGTTTTGTTTATTTGAATACTTATGTCCAACTGTTGGGAGAACATTTTTCAGTTTTCATCATGAAAATGCATTTATGTTTAATTTAAGTAATACATGTGACATTTAAAATGAAATAAAGGTAGGTTAAAAACACAGAAGAGATTTGTTTATTTTATTATGTATGTTTTTGTATTTAAATGTCCTCTTTTAGTAGCATAATGTTGATATTTGAATACCCCTGTCTGCCTCTGTAACTACTTAAACAACCAATAATGTATTAAAATAACTACAAGATGCTGTAAAATAAGATGGCATGGGTAAATGGGGGAAAAAATTAATGAAATAGACTCCTACAGTGCAAAAATATAATTTTTCTTTTCAAAGTGCTAAATTTGTATTCATTACATAGTATAGTTATGCATTCAGGCACCAGATGGAAGCAGAAAGAGAACAGCTACATGTGATCCCAAATGGCGGCCAAATAAATCGAAAATATAAGCAGAAATTAGCAAATTAATGATGCTTTACATACAGAAATAGGAAGAGGGTGGGTCCAGTGGGGTTTTAAAGGGGGCGCATGGATGATTTAAACATGTTGCTGGGATTTTAAAAATGGCAGATAGTGAAAAATGTTTCAAAAGTGTCTATTGAATATTTATATGATATAGATGATTCAAAAATCGAAAATGTTATTTTCACCTGAAAATTCAGTCTCAGTGTCCCTGAAGTCCTCTTCGTTCGGAAGCAATTTTGTGTAACTGGTAAACTTTAAGAGAGATGCAAAAACGTACTTGAAAAATAATGTAGACCTCTTTAAAACCTACAATTTATTTCAATTAAGTTTTTAGTAGCACAAGCCATTTCCGAGATACTGATTATTATTGGTTGGATGTTTCAATAATTTGTCATTTCTTTCTCTACCACGTACATAGTAGAGAGAGAGAGTATTGCATTCCATCTGAAAATTCAAAATAGAAATTTCACCGGAAAATACATGTTTTGAGCCCCCCTGAATAAACAAAATCATTTTTAGAAAAAGGTCCGTGTGTGTGTGAACAGCGTAACTGAAAAACGAAAATTCGAATAGAACCCAAACTTGGTATTTAAGTTCAGTATTTTTCAAAGACGCGGCATAAAGATTTTCAAGAAAATCCCCTCATTCTCAACTACGTTTTACATGGCACATTTTTCAAAATTTTTGATTTTCTGAAAAGTGGCTCTAACGATTTTGATTAAAACACGTCGTAGATCCCTCGGCTACGCCCTGTCGTCGCTTCGCCGCAACTTGCTACACTCCTTTCCTTCTAAAAAACATCCATCGGCTACGCTTTGAGGCTGAGGGCCCTCAATCTCTCGGCTACGCCTTGAGGCTGAGTATCTTACCGGCTTTGGCGGCATTAGTTATTCATATGTTGCCAGCATTACGTTAGAGCAAGCGTATGACATAGAGTGAAATCTGTTGGACATATAACACATCATTTTCATCGCTGTGGAGGATACACTAAGAGGAGAATGTCGAAGATATTTATATGACAAGTAAAATGCATATCTTGAATTACCTGTGAATAGCCTGCGAAGTGCTCTTCATTCGGAAGGAATTTTGTATAATCTTGTATAACTGGTAAACGTTAAGCGATAGACGGAAATGTACTATACAAAAAAAATTTAGATCTCTTTAAAACACACAATTTACTTCAAGCAACTTTTTCTTGTGGCATACGCCATTTTCGAGATATCCGTTATTAATGGTTTGCATTGTTCAATACTTTGTCATTCTGCCCTGTCAACATTCAGTTATTTCTCACGATTACATGGAAACATGGAATTTTAAGGCAGCATATGGCGTCCAGTTGTTAAACATTTGACTATCGCTGTTCCCTTGGTATCTATAACGAAATGTGTAATGCATCTATTTTTGCAAAGGTTTATCTCGATTAAAATGAAGTAGATAGAAAAATAATCTTTAGTAAGAATAGTTTGTTTATCCACCAGTAAACGATAGCGGGCAGAGAAAGTCATGTGAGTGTATCACATCGGTTTTGTTTTTAAGTGCGGTCGCCGTGCACTTGTTTTTCTCAATGTCATGGAAAGATTATGCAATTTAAAGGCCAGCATATAACCACTCGCTTATAAACACCTGACTATCGATTCATGTATCCCTCTTGTACAAAGAGTGCCAAAGAAAATGTCGCGTCTATGTCACATTATTTATCGTTGTACGTGGCCTTGCGAAGCCATGGCCATTTCATTAGTAGGCCACGGTGCAAGGGTGCGTCACTCCTTCTGCTAAATATTACACCCAATAACTACAACTGAGGTTACAAAATGGCGTAGAAACGAAATATGTTCACGTTCTCGATCGTATTGGCTAAAAGAGAAAGAGGTAGAGTGAGTGCATTCCGTTTGTCATCAGACATCTTATCATGATTGGTAGCCCATACCTTAACGGCCAGTGCAGGACACGCCTTTGAAAGAGTTAAAAGCTAAGGGGAAAACTTGATGAGCACCCAGGTTAGCGAAATGTAGAATGTGTAGTGTGAGAAGATATCCAGGGGGTGCAAATTAAAGCTCTAATGGTATTCATTATATACATAGCGAGGCAGCACTTTATAACAAAAAATAAACAGAGCTGTATTCTCACAGTGGTATCAATGCTCGTTGCTGCATAGAAGCAAACGTAACTAAATGATAAATAAATAAAGCAGCATGTTTTCCCCCTAATTCAAACTATAAGTGGTTAACATACCTTTACTAACATATTGCTGATCGTAGGAATACAACAGGATTATAGCAAAAATATAACCCAATTTTATTGTCTAATATATATGTCATATTCGGTAAACCATATACATATAGGTACATGCATATTTATCTCTAGTTTCTAAACGTGATCAGTCAATTATAACAAAAGAGTAATTTGCATTTAGTAAATGAATATCATCATCTGCGGATGTTTTACGGGGACAAGTATGTAGACCGTCTTTCCCACTTCCCTGGAATATTTTTATCCAGTAATTTACTATAAAAACACTTTCATACACTGCCGTTGCAATTGCTGTAACAGTGCGACCAGCCTCACACATGCCCACGATACGTCCACGAGTAATTTCGCTAGTATACGGCATTACTGATTCTGAGACAATAAACATGTTTTGGTTTCAATAACTCCAGAAAAAGTAAAGGCATCAACCTCCCCTCTTTTCCCGGTTATTGCTGTGTTATCAAACCTCCACGCTCTGCGATAGGCAAGGTGAAGGACATGCCTCAAAAGACCTCAGAAAACGATACAAAATCCACAGAAGATTTTCTTGACGCTCTGTGTACCTACAACGAAATGAAACTATTCCTACAAACGTTTATCTCGTTTAACATCAAGCAGATAGAAGAATAAGCTTTCGTAACAATAGTTTGTAGAAACTATATGCAAATAAACGATAGTGGGTAGAGAAATTTATGTGAATGTAACATATTTTTAAATTTACAACTGCTACTGCCCCAATCTTCCAATATTCCCCTTTAAGTCGTTAGGAATGTGTATATAGTATTACCTGTTTGACACCGAGCTTATTTTCCAGCAGCCTAAACTGAAGACTCTGGAAACCAGAAGCAGGAGAGAGGTAATTCCGAAAGTCCATGAAGTCCAGAGGGGTCATGGTCTCCAAGATCATGACTTGGTCCACCAGAAGCTGTAACAGAACAATAGCGAGTTTAACACTACTAACAGTGATGCAGCCAGGATTTGCTTCTGGCAGTGGGATTAACATTTTGGGTGCGTGCACAGCACCGCTTTGTTTGTCCGAGATGATTTACGAATCGTTGCAGGTAGGGGGTGGCTCAAAGGGGGGTCGAGCCGTGCCACCGCCCAGGGCAGCAGGTTTTAGTGGACGTCTAAACTTAAAACATGAACAAGATATGTGAAAATATGACGGAATTACAACCATACTTAACATCTAACGACTTTCTGGAGATTTTTTTGTTATGAAACTGGTGACAGATGAAGCGCCAGAGTGATTTGGAATCGACCCTCATTGATGACTATGGTAAACGAACCCGTATATATTTGACCCATATGGTAATTACGTGACACCAACTGAACATACGCAAACGCTCCTTAAAGCGTGCACAAGTGCTACCGATCCTGTTGCCACATTTCATTAAGGAGTAGCCCTGAGTATTTAAACGCCATAGATTTTAAATTACCGCATATACGTTACGTTCAATAGCATTCAAAAAATCTGATGTGTTACACTCACATGAATTTTTCTACTCTTGTACAAACTATTTTTACAAACGCTTATTCTCCATCTACTTCATGTTAATCGAGATAAACATTTGCAGACTCTATCTTATTGCTAATTTTCTTGTAGATGTAAGGGGAAAATATATTTACAAGGGCAATATAGAAATGCAGTAGCCTTTAAGCACAGACATATCTCTTAATAGCTGGTTGCTAGGTGCAGCACCATTCTCTTTGCCAAAGATTAATACTCTTTGTATATCCAAGACAAAAAAATGAATAACGAATTCCCATTTAAGAAAATAAGTATTGAAAAATTTAAGGGAATAACAAGCAATATCTCGAAAATGGTTCACTCAACAACAAAAATGTATATGACATAAATTGTGTATTTTAACGCCATCTATATTTTTTGTGTAGTAAAATTTTGTCTATCTCTTATGGTTTACCAGTTATGCAAAAGTCGTTCACAATGAAGAATACTTTTGGAGACATTCCCAGAAAATTCAAGATATACATTTTATTTGTCATGAAAATATCTTAAACATATGATATTTTAATCAAAATCGTTAGAGCCATTTTTGAGAAAATTACAATTTTCGAAAAATCTTCCATGTAAAGGGTAATCTGGGGTGGGGGGATTTTCTTGAAAACCTTCGTGTCGCATCTCTGGAAGATACTGAACCTAAATACCAAGTTTGGTGTTTATCCGACTGTTCGTTTCTGAGTTATGCTGTTCACGGACAGACACACAGACAGACAGACAGACACACACACGGACATGTTTCCAAAAATGCTTTTTTTTTGGATTCAGGGGGCCTCAAAACATATATTTCCGGTGAAATCTCGGTATCGAATTTTTGGGTGGAATACAATACTTGCCCTACTTACTATACGTAGTAGAGAAAGTAAAAACCAATACATTCGCAAGGTATCAAAAGTACGGTGTTCACGTGGTCTTGTTCAGCAGCGTTGTTTGTACGTTCAACTACTTCTTATGTTAGTATCTACTGCTTTTAACCCCAGAGAAACTCAACTGGACAGCTTTAAATTAAACGCAACAACAGGATTATGGCTACTACACCCGAAATGAGCATCCTACCACAAGCAAACTTATTTCTTCACTTTAAGAAACAGAGCTATTTCATGAAAACCTTAACTCTTTGAACAAGATCCTCCATGATCTCGGATTTGATTTCAAGACAACAAATAAGAGAAATTAATAGCTGAAAGATCCGATGTTGAAGGCCTAAGAACATTTTTAAAGATAAATACAACATAAGAATTTGAGGGAACATAGTTCGTTGAAACGTTGTTAAACGCCGGCCGTACAGCATTAAAGGGTTGGACTGGTGACAGAATTGGAAGCTCCATGAAGTCAACCGCAGGACTTGATTATTGCCCATGCTGGAACATGGCCACCTTCTGCTCTTCAATTCGAGAAGATCATGACTATTTCTTGGTTAAGGATCAGTTAATCTTAACATTCTGTGTTACTATTACGGACAATGCGGTCCAAATAGATAAGTGCACACTAACACTAAAGCACAAATGCTATAGTGGGCTCACTCGCCATGTGACACGTAATATTACAGTGAAATAAAGGAACTTCTGTTACTCGTAAATGAAAACAAGCCCAGGCCCAAATATATTGTGAATTATTAACCAGTGCATTCCATCGTCAAGCGTGTTTTCATTTTGCGTGTCTTTTAATCTTTTGTGTGGTCTTTTAAGCTCCCGATGAAGGAGTAAACCCGAAATATGAACATTTTTGTTGTGTAACTTTGCGTTTCTTGAGCTTTTTAATGATTACCCTTGCAAATGCGCGCGCGCGTGTGTGTGAATAAAATATGTTAAGAACTTTCAAATTTGATTAAAACTGGTTCAAAATGAAGGGTATTTCTTGTGATGAACCTCCTAAGAATTTACGATATTTAGGCGAACCGCTGCACTTAATGGATCTGAAACCTTATATATTTTCTCAAAAACGCTAACGATTTTGATGAAAATACTACATTTTTAAGATATTTGTATGACAAATAAAATCTATATGCTGAATGTTCTGGGAATAACCTGTGAAGTCCTCTTCATTGTGAATGACTTTTGTATAACTAGTAAACCGGCAGATAAGATCGTACTACCAAAGAAAAAGAAAGTAGATCTCGTTAAAGGACACAATTTATGTTAAGGGACATTGGGTTGAATTTTCATCTAAAATCGCTCAAAAAATCAAAATTAAGTTTTTGTGCAAAAATCGATTCCTTGGGACTTCGCGCACAATTAGTGAGAAAGCTTTTGGGATCTGGCCGCCCTTATGGGCACTGGGAGCCATTTTAGATGCCTTGGGCTAGAGATGTGGGCACTTAAACTCTTGCCCCTCCAGGTGACCTCTGAAAATTATCATTTTTACATATGCAAAACGTTCCATGCACATTACATATTCACCAAATCCAATGCAATTTGGCAGATATAGCCACAAATACACTGGCTACAAACTAATATAAACAAACATAATTAAATTAAAACTTAATTTAAATTAAAATATATCAAATTTTAATAAGATTAACACCTAACCTTGAAAAAAATTCTTAAATATGTTTTTACTGATGTCTTCTGTAAAAGTGTTTATAATGCTTCTTAAAGCAAGTCTGAAGACAATACAAATGTCCTAGTCCTACATCTAACGCACGAGAACAAATTAAAATTGAAATTATCTGCATATGGATTTTGATAAAAAATAACTTCAAAACTATTCATCCGATTTAATTCAAATTTGGTAGTTTTATTAAAAATTACACACTTAAGCAGCAGTTAAA
Organism: Deroplatys truncata; assembly: GCA_030765065.1. Taxonomy (NCBI): domain Eukaryota; kingdom Metazoa; phylum Arthropoda; class Insecta; order Mantodea; family Mantidae; genus Deroplatys; species Deroplatys truncata. The sequence continues at coordinate 242,618,743 of CM060984.1, read as the reverse complement.
ATTTCAAAGAAATCTGACAACTAATATGGAAGTTTGAAAACTCAGTCACTATGCCTCTTATATACAATTCTGTGGCGTTAACTATTTCCGAGATATTCTTTGTTATTGGTTTCAGTTTTCGAAATACTTGTGCTTTTTCAAGTACAGGTCTTCTTCTTCTTTTTTGTAGTGGTAATGCAAAAAGCATGGAATTTCGAAGCTATCACATAGCGATCTGCTTTTTAAAAATCTCACTATCGTTTACCTACTGTATTTGTCTTACACCTACAACGAAATGTGCAATGGAGGTTTATCTGGATTAACAAGAAGCAGAAGAGTGGGTAGAGAAAGATATGTTAATGCGACACACAACTTTTCCTTTTAATCTTCGACCTAGCCTGAAGGACATGTTTTATTTACTTAATTACACCAATATTTGCATAATTTTGTCAGTAGTGAATAATACAGAGCTCACAACATTTCCAGAATTTAAATATTTGTCGGAGGAAGGTTCTTCAGAAATATAACATCCACCGATATTTCAGTCTCGTTTCGCGAATATCAGACGATTATTGCCGTATAATTACGAATAACAGCCCACCTCTGTGGTGTAGGGGTAGCGTTCTGCGTCACATTCAAGAGCTCCCGAGTTCCAATCTCGGTTAGGGTGAGTTACCCGGTAAGATTTTTTTCGGGGTTTTTCCTTATCCTCAAAAGATGAATATATGCTAACTTTTAAGCTCTGTGGACCCCGGGCTCATCTGAGCATCATTTCACTAATTTCATTCATCGCTCGATATGATCGTCCGAGTTAAAGGACGCTAGGCTTAAAAGAAAAAGAAAAAGAAAAAAGGAATATCACAAGGCTTTACAAATTTGAGGCAATATTTTATATCACAACACTGTAATGCCTGAGTGATTGTAGTGAAAATTAATATTATTGTATTTACAGGATTTTAAATGTTTGTTAGCCATAAGTATTGTTAGGAAATAAGTTTACACGGCCTCACTGAAACTGACAATAGAAGTAGGTAACAATAAACCGAGGGGATGAGTTGTTTATCACTAAGAAGAGAAAAACAAATGACGTCAGGGTAGCGAGCCTTTTTTAGAAATGGAGGGAATATCTTCCCTAGAGCACATATGTTAGTAGTAGTGATTGGCTGACAAAACAAGACGCTAAAGTGGGCGCGATTTGGTAACCAATAGCAGCTCTATTATAATATTTAGGCAATTCGGGGTGAAGGAGTATATATTCTCGAGCCATAAGCAAGTGTCGTGCAGTTTTGAAGAATCATTCACGAGGTACACGTCGCGCAGTTCTGAAGAATCTCTCGTGAGGTGCACGTCGTAAAGTTAGTTACAAAATGTGAAGTACGCGGCAACTAATACCACAGTAATTACGTTCGGAAATATAACAGTTTCAGTCAGGCGTGTATAAAGATTAAAGATGTGAATTATTAATTAACTGTGGCGGCAATAAAAGTGTAGAAACAAATTATTTCATCAGTGTTATCTTTTAGCAACAACTCCTTTCCGTTTACACGCCTTGCTCAGAGATACTTGCTCGACTGAGTAATAATAGCTAGCCGGAGAACAAAGAACCCAAAATTTAAAATAATTAAACAATAACAGGCGCTCAGCAAATAAGATAACACTAGCCATTGATTACAGCGACAAAATGGCTCCCAGAACGTGGGGCGACGAGATAACTAGGAAGGGGCGAGATAATCAGAACGTGGGGCGAATGGAGCGGTGCAATTAACTACAAGACTTTAAGACGACGTAGATCCCAGAAACAACCACCAGAACGACCGACGACGCGGATGAGAAGACATCAGCGACTACGAGAACAGAAGACAACAGCGGAATTCGACACCAAGACAGCGAGACGACGTAGATCCATCGTACTACAACGCAGAGGTGACATATACATCTAGGAGAGAGGGGCAGGAAGCTGGACATCAAAATAAGGTCATCATATAACATCGTAAAAGGTTATAAAACTGTAAATTTTATGTGTATCCTAAAACAAACAAAAATTGTGAGAGATTAAATGTTGTTGAGAAGTGGAAGGATTAACAAAAGAATGTCCACTAGCAATATTGAAGAAATAATTATGGAAGGGGATAATGTAACAGTTGGCCGTAATTCAATGCAAGTTACGGAAAATAGCTCAAACAATGCAGGATCTGAGGGAGGAAATATCAGTGAAGAAAGTCAGAATAGAATAGCAGGTCAGTCAGCTCAAACATCTGGGATTGTTGTAAACATTTCAGGGCAGGTAGCCGACGACAGAGATAGATATATTAGACCTGTGGGTCAGAGTATTGTACCAAACAGGGATGAAGTAACTGTAACGGGTGGTGAAAATGAAGGTTCACAAAGGGATGTAAATGCAGTAAGAAATGTTAATTTTGATGCTGGTATGATGATGGAAATCCTGAGAAATTTTGGTGAAACATTAAATAAGAGTATTACAGATAAATTAGAAAGGAATATGGAAAATAGAAATAGGTTATTAGGGAATATATTGGTAAGAGTAATGAGAAATTAGAGCAAAAATTAGATCAAAACAGGGAAGAAATTGAAAAGAAATTCATGGAGCTAGATAGCAGTATGACAAGAATGAGAAATGAAAATCAGGAAATAATAGCAAGTGAGATAGGAAAATTTTCAAAGAAAATGTCAGACATGAGCAGGGAAATATCTAACCAAAAAGTGAGGTTAATACTAGGTTTGAACATGTTGATGTAAGATGTACAGAGTTAGGAAGCCGAATGAATAGCATTTCAAGTGAGCTAAGAGAGATAATGAAGGCTACGAATGCAGATTTAATTCAGGTGCAAGTTAATTTCAGAGGGGAGATATCTGAAATTCAGAAGGAGTCGGATACACAAAGAAATAAGTTGTCCGAAGAAGTCAAAATTTTGTCTACAAATTTGAATCAAAAACTAACTTCTGAAATTAACAAGCACCAAGCTGTTCAAAATGAGAATAGTAGAAAATTGGAACAGACAATAAAAAATCTGCAAGATACTGTAAATAGGTTAGAATTGAGTTCAAGGGTCAATATATGTGATGTCAATGTATCTGATGCACAGAATAATGATAGAGGTATTTCCTCAAGTATGACTAATAATGTGAGTGACGCGGCGGCTTCATCCATAGCCCACGCCGAAACTCAGAGTGCACAAGTAACGGTAGATAATTTAAATATGGGAATAAGGGACATACAAAACTATAATTATATCTTAAGTGATTTGCCACTTCCAAAATTTAATGAAAACTCCAATCCAGTACGGTTTATTGCAGACTTGTCAGAGTACTTTCAAATTAAAAAGATACCGGAAGCATTGAAAATGATAGTTGTTAAAAGATGTTTGGACCAGAAGACTTTAGATTGGTTACAAATGGTATCAGGAGGCGAAGTTTCATATCAATCCTTTAAGAGGCTATTCATGAACAGATGTTGGATCGTCACGATACAGCACAGAATACGAGTAATGCTTAGCCATGGACAATTTGATCCACGAGAGGGAATAGCAATGACCACAAAAAAAGAAGAAAAATCCAGGATAGGTAGAGCTAAACTGCAGAACAAAGTATTGGAATGTAAGAGGGTTAACTATGTATATATGTCATAAGGAAGGATAAATAAATGCAGGACAGAAATAAATGTTTAAAGGGGAAAAAGAACATTTTCTCAGTAACCCTTAGCCACATTTGAAATGAAGTATGTAAGAAGGATAAATTAATGTCACATGAAAGTAAAAGTATGTAGATATATTTCAAAGGGTATTGTGAATATAAAATACAAAACAATAAAAAAGGGTAAGGATAATTAAAGCCAAACATTTATGTAGCACACAGATAATCGATATGTTGAGTAAAATTATGTCTTAGAATTAAGAGATGTAAATATGATTGTGTAGAGGATGAATATTTTGGTAAATATGTTCAATAATTACAAAATGAACCAGGGTAAAAATCTTGTGTATAAATTTTGTCAATAACCTAAGAAAGTATAACCGTTTTGTAACAGTGACCTAAATAGTTCAGGGTACAGTATTTTCTGTATGAAAGAAAACTTGTAAGGTCAGTTGTAGGTATATGAACACATTAGACCCGAGCCAGTGAATAGTGGCGAGAAAAAGGCAAGAAGTATAACGTGTGTTACGTGCAAGTGATAAATACCGCGTGTTACAATATTCAGGAGACTAAAAACCCAATTATAAAATTTCCAAAAAAGGTTGTAAATATTTATAATTATGTTTCTAGTAGTGGGGCATATGAGGCAATATTTTATATCACAACACTGTAAATGCCAGAGTGATTGTAGTGTAAATTAATATTATTGTATGTACAGGATTTTAGATGTTTGTCAGCTATAAGTATTGCTAGGAAATAAGTTTACACGGCCTCACTGAAACTGACAATAGAAGTGGGTAACAATAAACCGAGGGATGAACTGTTTATCACTAAGAAGAGAAAAACAAATGACGTCAGGGTAGCGTGCCCTTTTTAGAAATGGAGGGAATATCTTCCCTAGAGCATATATGTTAGTAGTAGTGATTGGCTGACAACACAGACGCTAAAGTGGGCGCAATTTGGTAACCAACAGCAGCTCTATTATAATGTTTAGGCAATTCGGGGTGAAGGAGTATATATTCTTGAGCCATAAGAAAGTGTCGTGCAGTTTTGAAGAATCATTCACGAGGTACACGTCGCGCAGTTCTGAAGAATCTCTCGTGAGGTGCACGTCGTAAAGTTAGTTACAAAATGTGAAGTACGCGGCAACTAATACCACAGTAATTACGTTCGGAAATATAACAGTTTTAGTCAGGCGTGTATAAAGATTAAAGATGTGAATTACTAATTAACTGTGGCGGCAATAAACGTGTAGAAACAAATTATTTCATCAGTGTTATCTTTTAGCAACAACTCCTTTCCGTTTACACGCCTTGCTCAGAGATACTTGCTCGACTGAGTAATAATAGCTAGCCGGAGAACAAAGAACCCAAAATTTAAAATTAAACAATAACAGGCGCTCAGCAAATAAGATAACACTAGCCATTGAGAACTGCGACAAATTATATAAAAAACAATAACAAGCATTGTACAACAATGATTTAGAAGACAAAAAGTATGGTCTGCGCAACATAGCCAGTTTTAGCAATGACAATTATATTTATTTTGAAGTGACCCTTCACATTTTTTGTAAATGTTATGCATTTCAAAGGTAATCAAAGGAATACCGATGAAGTAGGAGAAGTAAAGGAAATTGGCGGCCTGTGATTGCTCTCTTTTGACACCAGTCAAGATATACAACACCAATACCGCAGGAATGTTCCTCGATGTCTCACAGGTCTCCCCGTCGCTAAATGATGGACATTTGAGCCGTTGAATCCGGTCTTATCGAATATGTTATATACATTCCATTTCTGAGCAAGGCGAAATTGCGGTTGTCCTATTATTCATTCCAGCAGACAGAAAACGTGTCGTAATGCTAAGACATAATTTCTTTGACGTCAGCTCATATTTCGTGTGTACCATCTCTGTTTTTTATTCGCTCCATAACCTTTGCAGTTTGCGTCGTTCACATGTTGCCAATAGTGACGACGACTAAAAGAAATCACAACGGGCACATTACTAAGGTGGGTTTCCACATAGCCTACCGTGCACCGGTCACGTGCTGTGTCTGGGAATCGCTAAAGAGCACCTTCCATATAATCAACAAACAGACCTTTTCGTTCATTTCCACATGACCTACCGTTTCTGTCGTGCACCGGCCATGCTGTCGGCGATCAGTCACGAGACTGATTTTATAAAAATGACGGGACACAGTCGTGACAGTAGGTGCACAGTAGTCTGTGTGGAAACGACCGAGCGGCAGCTTCTTGCACTTCGGTTGTTTCCGGCATTTTCCGTAATGATACGAATACATTTCACGAGCATTGTTTTGGGAAGCTATTCGCTGCTTCAATAGTTTTCGGAGCTGTACGATCTGTCACACACAGATTATAACATCACACTGATGAAACATAACATCTGGAACATTATAGGCGAAACGCTGAAAAATCTTGTCTCTTCTATAACACCAAATAAGTACCACCGAGTAACAACGTCTTCTTCTTTGTGGTTCATTGCTTATTGAAACAGAAATATCAAAACGAGCAGGTCAAGAGGCGGAACTGGATTCGATTAGGAAGGAACTAACATATCTTGAAAGATGCCTTACCAAGGAGTGAAATGCAGTCAGTAATGGAGAATTTTAATGTCTAAATTTTCAAACATTATATTAAATGGTTCACGAATTATACTTTGGATGCAAGGCTTAATTACAATTTTGAGAAAACTTAAGAAATTATTTATTAAATAAAATGCCTTTCAAACGTAACATTTAAGTAGTTTAATCATGTTTTACTGTAAGCCATCCTCATTGTATTGAGACATTAATTCTTATTCAGAAGTTATTTAATAGTAAACGTAAAGCATATTTATTTGGCCTGTGTGTTTCTTTTCATTCTTTAGTTAGTGGGACATCTTTGGAGATATAGTCCACCGCTATGGTAAATTCAGTCATTGGCTGAACGAGTAGATGCCACCTGGTTTAAGTCAATTTAATGAAAACAAATTGATTTTCACTTTACCAAAGCAACAGAATTTGTATGTTTTAAACGCAATTAAGAGGGAGGTTATAGACCCTCTTAGCCCCTCCCTCGTCTAAAGATCGAATCAAGCATGAAAATACCGGCGCACAGGCGGACACAGTAGGTTATGTGGAAATTCACTTTTAGAAGCCACTTCTAGCAAAGGATTTATTGCATGTTACGAACACAGCTGCAGGATGACTGTCTTATACAGTGTGATCTCTAGGTATCTCCACAGTGGTGGAATAAGCGAGATATGGGAATGTGGTGGTAACCCTGGCTCCATGTATTTGTGATGCCACAATGGTGGACTAGCTCGGATGAATTTGGAGAAAGTAGTAAAAAGAGAAAAGAAATAAAAAAAATCACAATAACTCACCCTTCACAGAAGATGTTTTAAATGTCCCCCATTCTGTGAGGGGACAAATTCACACATTTAATGTGATCCTTCGTGGCCTAGTGGTACCATGCTAGCCTCTAGTTCCCAAGGTCGCGGGTTCAAACCCGGCGGAGAGCGATTGATATTTTCCGGCGTAAAAATCCTTAGCAAGGCTTCCTTCGGAAGGGAGGTCCCTTGCCGTAGATTTACGGCACGTAAAGAACCTCAAACTGATAAAGAGGCCTCTGAGCAAAATTTCCGGTCTTTCACGCCCAATATAGAATGAGACGCTAAGAACAACGGCAGTTAAAGAGCGTCCATAAATAAAACTAAATTTTCTTCACACATTTAATTTTATTTATTATTTCTTTATTTGTGTTTCATTTATATGCCGCCTTTATCATCTAAGTTCATATCGGCGGCTTTTTACCTTTGGAACAATTGCTCGTCAGCAATGACGTTCACTGGCTTACATTGGTGTTAGGTTTGGTATTTCTGGTTATTACATTAAATTCATACACACATTTTCACTTTTTTCATACCTCTAGACTTTAGGGAGGATGGGAATTAATCCTGGTTAAACAAAAATTCTCACTCTCCAGTCGGGAATCGACCTCGGACCTCTGGATTTTGGAGTTAGCATTCTAACCACCAGACCACAGAGGCAGTCCGTTTAATTTTGTTGTTAAACACTCTGATTAAAGTTTACTAGTGGCAATTAAATATGTAGTCGTTGAAAACAGAAAGAACACTTACATACTCAGTTGCACTTACCTTAAAACAAATATTGTGAGTACATTTTCACTCTGCAATAAGGGTTTCCATTTTGAATAGCTTTGCGGCCTAAGGGAATTGCATCTCTTTCACGAGTATTTTGTATTTTGCTGTTGAAGAATCCCTTAACACTATACCACGGCGCAGTGGACGTCCTCGTATCATTAAACACAAAACATATACAGAGTAAAGCACGTAATCCAATATAACTGACCTAACCGGTTAAAGGACGCTGAACTTAAAAAACAACGAACAAAACAAAGGATATCGCATTTACGCGAATCTAGTACGTCATTGAATCTTATGCGCATTACTAATTTGAAAATTAAAATAATAAAACAGAGTTGGCTAGCGAATGTAATGCACATCAATGATGGGATAAATTTATTTTGTACAACAGAGATTTGTGCATAACATACCCAGTATTTATAAGCAGTTTACTGTTGCGTGACAGTCAATGTTAAAGAAATGACCACTAGCTATGCTAGCAATGAACAGTTACTGCTGCCAGTATTACAAATACCTTCCTGCTAGCTTTAGTTGCAAGCAATGCCAGCTTCTGTTGCCGCCATAAGCAAATGCTGCTTCCAATACACTGAATTCTCTTCCTGCCTTTCGCTACCATTTTTTTTCTCGGCATAATCACTTTACGCTTGAAAGTAGCATCAAAATATGTTCTATTTGGCCTCCATTTCCTGACTACCCACCAATTCCAACGCCTCTCGCAATAACGCCAACGACAAACATAACGAAGTAGAGATTGACAACAATGCATTGTGGCAAAAATAATATAATAAATGCAGTTACCTGCGAACTACGGAACGATTTAGCACTCGAATTTAACGTGCGTTTGAATCAAATTTTGAATACTGCATTTGGGCAAAAAAGGCGCGCATTAGGTTCGCAAAAATACGGTATAATAACTTTAAGCTTGTGGTACCGTCTTAACATTTGACGTGGTTACCAACACACCAATGGTAAATAAACACTTTCTTCTGTTTCAGTAAATCAAAATATTGGTGATTATGGACTTAAAACAGCCAATTATTATGAAATCGGGCATATTTTGCAAATATTTTAGCAATTAACGAAGTTTATAATTTAGTAATTTTGCGAATTGTAGAGACTAGCAGTTTCGATTGGTATACCACTCTTAAAAATATTTTCTAGGTTAATGTGTAAATCTATTTACAACTTCAAAATTATACATATGTGCTTATAAATATATAATATAGGCATATACATTTGCCACTGAATTAATGTCATTTATTGTTGCCAACTTAGTTCATTTATTGTTTTCGGATTACGTTTATACACTGTTGACTTTGCAGTACCCCAAAAGAAACAATCGGGTGTACCACTTCTTGCAGCGTCATGAACAGAACCAGACTCATGAAATTTGTTCATTAAATCGTAAACAATATCTCGAAATGGTAATCTGGAATTCGCAAACTGCTCTGTCAGTGCCTCCCTCCCCGGTTTACTACACACTTACCACCTTCTCTAAAAACATACGTTCAATCGAAAATGCTGTCAGCTTGGGCTTAAATGAAAACACGCTTGTACATTGGCAGAGACAGTCTGACCATCTTCACAACCCTTGTTACAATAGGGACGGTGTTTTGGGTACAGACAATAGCTTGCAACCTACCGTTTTGGGGAGTATACTGAAGACGGCGGTACTATGGAGTGGAGGAACTAAAATATCACACTGTGGTTGATGTGTACAGCATGTACAATATAAAAGTGAAAACACATGTATGCGAACACTAGACTAGCAGTTATTCCTTACCATTAAAAATTAAATTGAGTTTTATATATGGACGCTCTTTGCCCGCCAGTGTTACAGTATCACCAAATCTTTTAGATCACAAGCCCCCCTCTCGTTCTACTAAAAGTTATGGAGAGTCTGATGTAACCGTACATAACACAAGGCTTTCTCACAGATAAGCATTTATATGTGAACACAGTTGATAACAAATCCCGAGAGACAGCTCTTCATTTGCTGGTGAGCAGGACAGAAGACTCTCAGGCTGTACATGAAATTATCCACTGTGCCTTCTTGATGTAATATATGATAAATGTCAGTTTACAGTTCATAAGCTTCTGCACTTGGTATTCATCTCGCAGTTGAGATATAGATGAAGAACATGTAGCGGTGTTGTCAACATTCAAGGTTATCTGCTTCAAGCTAGCTTTGCACTTATAAAATAGAAAGGTTTCGCAGAACAGTCTCGAATGTAATGGATATTGCTCTGAGGTATCTAGAGGAGTGAACGCGCATTTTATGAAGACAGAATATATTATGGTTGTTGGAGGGAAGAGAGATGATTTGGTTGTAAATGAGTAACAATTAAGAACATCATCCAATTCAAGCATTTAGGTGCAATCATAAGCAGGTCTGGTGCCTATAAAAAGGAAATTGACAATAGAATCAACCAGACTAGGTTGATTCCACGTCATCCTATGCTAGCCTCTAGTTCCCGAGGTCGCGGGTTCAAACCCGGCGGAGGGCGGTGGATTTTTTCGGGCGTAAAAATCCTTACCTTGGCTTCCTTCGGAAGGGAAGTAAACCCGGTGGGTGGCCCCGTGTCGTAGATTTACGGCACGTAAAATAACCTCAAGCCTGATAAAGAGACCTCTGAGCAAAATTACCGGTCCTTCACGCCTAATATAGAATGGGATGCTAAGGACCATCGCAGTTAAAGAGCGTCCATAAATAAAAACTCAATTTAATTTTAATTTAAGGCTAGGAAGTGTCTTTGAATGGGAGATGATCAAAACAAGCTAAAAATGTATCCTTAAAACAACGGTAGAGAGTGTCCTTATGTATGGGTCAGGGTGTTGAACTCTGAATGATAGGGAATGGAAGAAAAGGTTCGAGGGTATCAAATGAATGAGTTACGTAGAAGTATGATAGTATCTCGACTACAGCACATGAGGAATCATTTAATTAGAATACTGCAATTGAAGAACGGATATTGCAGTGATACGGACGAGTATAAAGAAGGAAGGGGAGAAATGACCCAAAATGATAATTGACTGGACTTCCACAGGAAGAAGAAAGAAAGAAAACAAAGGAAAGACTCGTTTAAGCTGGTGCGGGTAGTGTGAAAAAAGTTATGGCTAAATTTGGCTTCGAAGACAGACAGTGGGGCGACAGACAGGAATTAGAGGAGACCCTGAAAAGTGAACAGCTGAATTAAGTTATCTAGAAGAGTATTGATAAAGGATTTAGAATTAAAATCCTAGGAAAATGTGGAAGGAGAAAACTAAGTATTTTGTCATTCCTAGAATCTATGGTATGGAGATTGACTGCCTCATAATCTAAATATGTAGTGGTTATCCTAGATAAAAGGCACAAGGCTGCTAATATCATAAAACCAGGCCTGGGTCTACCTGAGGATTCGCCTCAGGATTGCCATGTCATCAAATCAATGCAATAATGCAACCACGGTACTGTGGTCAAAAATCAAACTGCATGGACCAATTTGGCAGCATACGCATTTCCTATAGTAGTATTTTGGGGAGACAATTATGTTAAATAGCTCATCTCAACACTACGAATACTTTTTATAAGATAGTAATTCTTGATTTATCCTCAGACTGCATGGCAGTCGACCTCCTTTTCAACGTCGTTAGTGTTATCAGTAAATAAAAGAAGAAATAGAACAACAAATCCCAGATTGCTTTTGGGATATCCGAGATTTTGTATAGATGGACAGTTAGTTGGAGTGTATAGCATACTCCAAAACCTTTAGAATTATTCCAATGTCTTTCAGCACAAGAATTTGCAACACTAGCTTGTATTGAGTTATTTGAGAAGAGAAAGCACACTTGAAGACATATTATCATTTACATAGTCAGGCCGCTCTTTTGGCACTGAGCATCCAAGTTAAATCCAAGATCTTGAGGAGTTGCCTCCCAGATAACCTTCTCTATACAAAAACAGATGAAATGTCATTGTATCCTAGCCCATTTGTGCAATGGGCAATTAGGAAGCAGCTAAGTGGCTAAAGCTCTTGTTATTCAATAAAAGCCAGTTCTTCCGGTAATCAATACCGTCAGGGTCGTTTTTCACCAATGAGTTTGGAAGAAACGGGAGCAAACTTGCTAGAACCTTCACGGTCGTTTATGGGGAAAATCGTCATTGGATTACCCCTAGCTACTAGACTAAACCTTTTCCTTTGAAAGACTGTGAAAAAGCCACGGGGTTAAGTACCGTAGATTGATTCTTAAGAAAACGTCTTCGGACTGTGATGCTTTCAGACATCCTACCTTCTCTGCAGCCATACATACTTCTACAATTCTGAAATTTAGAAAAACGTAGGTATGCCGTCTTCAAGGAATCTCGACTCTCAGGTTTTGTAGATAACCAGTAATCAGGTTAATCAAACAAAGTGTAAGACCAATGCCATACAGTGTCACTGTTATAGGTGTCGGAATATGACAATGAAAGGGCAGAAGATTTGGCTAAAAAGATCGGCTATTCCACCAATCGGAAGGAACCCATTTTCGGATTATCCCATGGATAGGTTTGAGGGGTTATTTGTGGGTGGACTGCTGGAAAACAACAAAATGAGTAGGCAGTCAATTGCGGGGTACAGATATTAAAAATAACAATCCCTGACTTAAACAAAGGCAGGACTCGTGAACTGCTGCCTATGAACAGAGTTCAACTTCGTTGGGCGGTTGGAGTGATAATAGGTCACGGCTACCTCAAGGAACACTTATGGGCTAAGAAGTTGTTCCAACTTATATGAGATGAAACTATGAGTCATCTGTTGTGCGACTGCGAGTCACTTGCAGGTGAAAGGATTAAACACTTTAACCAAGGATTTATTCAACAGCATGAACTTAATAAGGTCTCAATAAGAAAGCTAGCCTCCTTTATAAGGAATGCTGAGAGATTAGAAAATGAAGGGATGCTGCGTAATGGTTGAGTAATGGTCGAAACCTAAATAGAGATCACTGACATAGAGCTTATGAAGAAGATCGTCATACAACACCTTGCTGGTACAGTATGTTTTTCGCTTCGTACCCACATAAACAATTCGCAGTCAATACAAGAAAAAGCGTGAAGACACGAGAGCTGTTATACCCTGTCAGGGGCGAAGTCAAGGCAAGTTCTACCCGCACGGTGGACAAAGGCGAACTAGTGCTTGATCAACAGATGGTTGGACCGAATCAAATGCGTTAGATAGTTGTAACAATTTTATGGCGGGATCGGTTTTTTCCTGTTTTGCTAAAAACTTCAACTGTACGAAAATGCCTCTTCAACACCTAAGAAAATCGTTCTCTGTGAAGAAATAAATTCCCTGAAATTGGAATTTTTCCGCGGATTCTGCGATACTTACTAATGGGAATTTAATATTTTCAGTCCAACAAGAGGATGCACACAACATTGTTACCAATACCTGCTCAAGGCTAAAAATTCTATTAGCTTATCAAGCAGCATAGTTAAATCAACAGCACATGTTCGAAGCAAAGATTTAAACCTGGGCTCCATCAATTTTGTTTTTCTTGTTTCATTTGTATAGCCCATTTAACTTCTATGGTCACATCGAGGGTTTGGCGTTAGAAACAACTAACTTGTTGACTGTAGTTTTTTTAACCGTTGGCTTTTACTGCTTTTCATTAGGAAACACACTCACACTCCCAGTTTCTGCGGAGGATAGGGAATGGTTCTAATAAAAGAAAAGTTACCCACCACGGCTGGGAATCCAACTCGGGACCTGGTTGAGAAGCCAGAACGTTGAGCACTCGACTACAGAGGAAGTCTTCCATTATAATTATTGAAGTTTCTATACGAATAGATACTACCTTGTAGGACAAGGTTTCTAGCAGATGTTTCTTCTAGAAAATACAAACTAGTTTCTTACGAACCAATCAATATTCCATTCCATTCAGAATAATACCTTTGTGCTATAGGCATTTTCCTCTCATGTAGATGATAACAATATGTTGATAATGGGTCTGCAAGCGTTTGGTTCTCTTATAACTCCTTTTTATAACACTTTTTACTTTGTATGATGGTGTACGAGGACGCAAGACTTTGCTACCATGTTATTTAATGGAAGCATTCAAATAGAGTCACGTAACGCAACAGATTGAGCATAGAGGAAGAATTCTGCATTTCTTTCTCCATGCGTGGCTTTTCCATTTGGCTGTGCAACGCCAATTTAAATGACGACGCTAGACCCTGATCTGTTGTTTGCTGGATAGAACGCTTTTACGTCCTATTTATAAAGACTGGATGAATTTTTATATTGGATATTATTGGTTATGTTATTCAATTTGAAACTTGCGGTACGTTCGGAAGATTTCCTCATACAATTTACGGATCTGGAAGCCCGTTCCAAGTCTACGACTGCATTGTGAATGGCCTTGCCTCACGCTTATGCTTATGCTGGGTTATTAACATATTCATTGTGAACATGGCCTTAAAACCCGCGGGCAGCACTCGCTTTCCGTCCAGTCATTAGCAGCCGTTGATTCTGCGGCGTGCTCTGCTAAGCGATTATGCTTCCCCGGATAGCGGAAAGTAATCTGGCGACCAGAATGCAGCTTCCAGTTTAGGTTTAGACTGAAGCACTCCTATTCATTGCTCAGATAAAATGGCAGCCGATCATCTGATGATGTTGAGGTACAACGAAAAGGCTATTCAGATTACAAAAAAAAGCAATACGATTAATATCAGGAATTCAAAGAACCGAAACATGCAGAAGTGCATTTAAAAAGCTAAAGATCCTAACACTACCCTCAATATATATATATATATATATATATATATATATATATATACATATATATATACGAATGTATTAAACTTACCATAAAAAGCTGTAATAAACAAAACAAAAATTGCTACATTCACGATCACAACACTAGGACTAAAGATAACTACTTCAGAAATACATACAGAGGTACTTTAAATAACAAATGCATAGAACAGAGTATTAAAGATATATATAATCACCTACCACTACAAATAAAACACTTAACAAATGAAAAGACAAAAGTAAAGGCAACTAAGTCATGTTTAGTACAAAATTCATTCTACACAATAGATGAGTACAAAGAATTGAATATAAATGCTTTGTAAAATATGGTCGTGTTGCACTTCTCGTTGGTTTTATGCTAAATTTTTGTATAAATGTTAATGCATATAGATCTTGAACGATCCTTGTAAAATATATTTACAATGGTGAAAATAAAACTATCAACCATCAACATGAGTTGCACATCCTGAGGTTCATCCCCGTCGTTGGGTCTAAAGCGTGAACTTCACGTTGTGGTTGACTGACCTACTGCAATGCGATGTTATTCAAGCTTCAACTTTCGGTTATAATTTCTCGGGATGTAATTGATCTCAAATTTATGTTGAAAACCGTATTTCCTAACGGCCTTATCATCTATGAGCCCCTTCCCTACCTTCATTTCTGTGAAAGTTGTTTTTCAGTTCTATTTTTGTTTCAGGGATATTTGCGGTGTGTATATCCCACATCATGAATGGTGCGGGAAGATAAATGCAGTGCGAGTAGAAAGGCAGTACCAAACCAAGGGGTCGCAGGTGCAGTATAACAACAGGAGCGCTGCATGAACACAGTTAAAACCTGACTTTATGAAACATCAAAATGAAATGTAACTCACAAAGTGTACACGTACCAGTAGCGGCTTATGAGTATACATTTTGGATGTTTACAGAATTTTAGAAAAAAGCCCTGAAAATGTGAAATACCATCTGCTGCATGATTTATAGCCGGGCCATGGATCGCGTATATGCGTAGTCCGCTTGCACTGCAGTGACCTCGGTATGTTCTGCAGCGTACTAGAAGTGAATGATCCGCTCATGGCTACGCTTATGAGCTGTCTTATACTGTGTCAGCCCTGCTTTAATTTCGAGCTGTAAAGACTAGAATTTGTTCATTGTGCATCTCCAAAGTGAAAGTTTATTCAAGACATGTGTTGTGTGTGAATTACATTAGGTATTCTTATTAGTCCATTAAAATGGACGCCTGAACAAATAATTTTTATGTGCAATATATACGTAAAATCCGAATCATGTAGACAGGCGTGTAGACAATTTCAAACTGCCCTAGTATTCCAATTCCAAGTAGAGAAAAAGAAATGTTCTAACAGACTAAAAAATTGACGAAATATGTGCATTATTCGAAATGTATAAGACGTATAGTACAGCAACTGGGTGTTCCAAAAGCCTTTATCCATAGAGCTGCTAAAATGTAAAGTTGAAACCCTAAATAGTGACTATAGCTCAGGGTCGGCTCCAGGACTTTTGCAACCCGTGCAATAATTGCAAATGCCGCTCCCCCGTCACGCTTTCAGACGACTAATTTTTATCCGCAATGTCAACCTCCACGATTACTCATTCTCACACTAAGTGCATTTCTAACAGTATTTGAAGAGGTAATAAGTAAATGAAACTCAAGAATACATATGTGTGCGAAATATAGTGAAAGATGAAACTTGTAAACTCACAGCAAAATGTGTATTATTTCGGGCTTACCCCTTCATTAGGAGATTAAAAGACTAAAAACACACACAAAATGATAACACACTTGACGGATGACTGCACTGCTTAATAATCCATAACATATTTGGACCTGGACTTGTTTTCACTTACATATGAGTAACAGAAGTTGATAACTTCTCTTTATTATTAAATGTCACATTATGTGAGAGAGCCACTCTACCATTTGTACCTCAGTTACTGTTACTGGGCGCTTACCTACGTAGTCGTGTGTATGGCATTGTCCATAACAATAACACGGAATGCTAAGGAGTAACTGATCGTTTAACCAGCTGTAGAGACAGTCATGGTCACGATAAGGATCCCGGACAAGTTAACAAACAATGCATGTGGAACCTTAGCATAGTGTTCCTTATGCTCATTACTGTTGATGCAAACAAAGACATCAATGCGCTGCCTTAGTTGCTACAGTCTAGTGATGGTGGAAAATGAAGTAGGATACGCACACATCGGAATGAGAGACACGCGTGCATTGCACCTCTAGTCACGACGCGGATTGTTCACGGCCTCACAGGTAAACAACATACCGATTTGCCTCCTCACTCGACCCTACTCGATGCGCAGTAAACTTCATTTCACTCTTAGAGCAGTAGGTGGCCATAAAAATGAGATGTCCCGGCATGGACAGTAATAAAGTGCTGCGGGTGACTTCATGGAGCATCCATTTCTGTCGTCATTCCAGCAGTTTGATACGGTATGGCCGGCATTTAACCACATTTCAGCAAACCATACTATTTCCTTCAAATTTTATTTTGTATTTATGTTAACAATAATGTTTTACGGCTCCAATATGGGATATTTCAGGTATAACTTTCTCTTATTGTCTTGAACGCAAATCGAGACCACAGAGGGCCTTGTTAAAACACTTAAAGCTTTCTGAAATAGCTCTGCTTCCTTAAGTGAAGAAATTAGTTTCCGTGTTGTCGGATGCTCATTTAGGGTGTAGTAGCCTTCTTATTGCATTTCATTCCAAGTTGCCCAATTGGGTTTCTCTGGAGTTAAACGCAGTAGGTACTAACAAGGAGCAGGAGTAAGAGTAGGTACGGAGGGGGACTTAACACCTCGACCTACAAGATCCTTAGTGACTAAGTCCCTGACGGGGTGTCACTGGGAGGGAGAGGTGAGGAGAGAGAGGAGACAGAGAGTGACTTAGCACATCCACCTACAAGATCTTTAGTGACTAAGTCCCTGACGGGGTGTCACTGGGAGGGAGAGGTGAGGAGAGAGAGGAGACAGAGAGTGACTTAGCACATCGACCTACAAGATCCTTAGTGACTAAGTCCCTGACGGGGTGTCACTGGGAGGGAGAGGTGAGGAGAGAGAGGAGACAGAGAGTGACTTAGCACATCCACCTACAAGATCTTTAGTGACTAAGTCCCTGACGGGGTGTCACTGGGAGGGAGAGGTGAGGAGAGAGAGGAGACAGAGGGGGACTTAGCACCTCGACCTACAGGATCTTTAGTGACTAAGCCCCTGACGGGATGCCACTGGGAGGAAACGGTGAGGTGAGAGAGGAGACAGAGTGTGACTTAGCACATCGAATTACAAGATCTTTGATGACTAAGTCCCTGACGGGGTACCACTGGGAGGGAACGGTGAGGTGAGAGAGGACACAGAGTGTGACTTAGCACCTCGAATTACAAGATCTTTTATGACTAAGCCCCTGACGGGATGCCACTGGGAGGGAACGGTGAGGTGAGAGAGGAGACAGAGTGTGACTTAGCACCTCGAATTACAAGATCTTTTATGACTAAGCCCCTGACGGGATGCCACTGGGAGGGAACGGTGAGGTGAGAGAGGAGACAGAGTGTGACTTAGCACCTCGAATTACAAGATCTTTAGTGACTAAGCCCCTGACGGGGTGCCACTGGGAGGGAAGGGTGAGGTAAGAGAGGAGACAGGGTGACTTAGCACATCGACCTACAAGATTGACTAAGTCCCTGACGGGGTGCCACCGGGAGGGAAGGCTGAGGGGAGAGGAGACAGAGTGTGACTTATCACCTCGACCTACAAGATCCTTAGTGACTAAGCCCCTGACGTGGTGCCACTGGGAGGGAAGGGTGAGGTGAGAGAGGAGATAGGGTGACTTAGCACATCGACCTACAAGATCTTTAGTGACTATATCCCTGACGGGCTGTCACTGGGAGGGAGAGGTGAGGAGAGAGAGGAGACAGAGTGTGACTTAACACATCGACCTACAAGATCTTTAGTGACTATGTCCGTGATGGGGTGCCACTGAGAGGGAGAGGTGAGGGGAGAGGAGACCGAGTGACTTCGCACATCGACCTACAAGATCTTTAGTGACTAAGCCCCTGACGGTGTGCCACTGAGAGGGGAGTGTGAGGGGAGAAAGGAGACAGGGTGTGACTTAGCACATCGACCTACAAGATCTTTAGTGACTAAGCCCCTGACGGGGTGTCACTGAGAGGGAAGTGTGAGAGGAGACAGAGTTTGACTTAGCACATCGATCTACAAGATCTTTAGTGACTAAGCCCCTGACGGGGTGCCACTGAGAGGGAAGTGTGGGAGGAGAGAGGAGACAAAGTGTGACTTAGCACATCGACCTACAAGATCTTTAGTGACTAAGCCCCTGACGGGTGCCACTGAGAGGGAAGTGTGAGAGGAGACAGAGTGTGACTTAGCACATCGACCTACAAGATCTTTAGTGACTAAGCCCCTGACGGGGTGCCACTGAGAGGGAAGTGTGAGAGGAGACAGAGTGTGACTTAGCACCTCGACCTACAAGATCTTTTGTGACTAAGCCCTTGACGGGATGCCACTGCGAGGGAGAGGTGAGGGGAGAGAGGAGACCGAGTGACTTAGCACATCGACCTACAAGATCTTTGGTGACTAAGCCCCTGACGGTGTGCCACTGAGAGGGAAGTGTGAGGGGAGAAAGGAGACAGGGTGTGTCTTAGCACATCTACCTACAAGATCTTTAGTGACTCAGCCCCTGACGGTGTGCCACTGAGAGGGAAGTGTGAGGTGAGAGAGGAGACAGAGAGTGACTTACCTCATCGACCTACAAGATCTTTAGTGACTAAGTTACTGACGTGGTGCCACTGTGAGGGAGAGGTGAGAGAGAAGACAGAGTGTGACTTAGCACATCGACCTACAAGATCTTTAGTGACTAAGCCCCTGACGTGGTGCCACTGGGAGGGAGAGGTAAGAGAGGAGACAGAGTGTGACTTAGCACATCGAACTACAAGATCTTTAGTGACTAAGCCCCTGACGTGGTGCCACTGGGAGGGAGAGGTGAGAGAGGAGACAGAGTGTGACTTAGCACCTCCAACTACAAGATCTTTAGTGACTAAGCCCCTGACGTGGTGCATTTGGGAGGGAGAGGTGAGAGAGGAGACAGAGTGTGACTTAGCACATCGACCTACAAGATCTTTAGTGACTAAGCCCCTGACGTGGTGCCACTGGGAGGGAGAGGTGAGGGAGGAGACACAGTGTGACTTAGCACATCGACCTACAAGATGTTTAGTGACTAAGCCCCTGACGTGGTGCCACTGGGAGGGAGAGGTGAGAGAGGAGACAGAGTGTGACTTAACACCTCGACCTACAAGATCTTTAGTGACTAAGTCCTTGACGGGCGCCACAGGGAGGAAGGTGTGAGGAGAGAGAGGAGACAGAGTATGACTTAACACCTCGAGCTACAAGATCTTTAGTGACTAAGTCCCTGACGGGGTGCCGCTGGGAGGGTAGGGTGACGTGAGAGAGGAGACAGAGTGTGACTTAGCGCCTCGACCTACAAGATCTTTAGTGACTAAGTCCCTGACGGGGTGCCACTGAGAGGGAAGTGTGAGAGGAGACAGAGTGTGACTTAGCACCTCGATCTACAAGATCTTTAGTGACTAAGCCCCTGACGGGATGCCACTGAGAGGGGGAGGTGAGGGGAGAGAGGAGACCGAGTGACTTAGCACATCGACCTACAAGATCTTTAGTGACTGAGCCCCTGACGGTGTGCCACTGAGAGGGAAGTGTGAGGGGAGAAAGGAGACAGGGTGTGACTTAGCACATCTACGTACAAGATCTTTAGTGACTAAGCCCCTGACGTGGTGCCACTGGGAGGGAGAGGTGAGGGAGGAGACACAGTGTGACTTAGCACATCGACCTACAAGATGTTTAGTGACTAAGCCCCTGACGTGGTGCCACTGGGAGGGAGAGGTGAGAGAGGAGACAGAGTGTGACTTAACACCTCGACCTACAAGATCTTTAGTGACTAAGTCCTTGACGGGCGCCACAGGGAGGAAGGTGTGAGGAGAGAGAGGAGACAGAGTATGACTTAACACCTCGAGCTACAAGATCTTTAGTGACTAAGTCCCTGACGGGGTGCCGCTGGGAGGGTAGGGTGACGTGAGAGAGGAGACAGAGTGTGACTTAGCGCCTCGACCTACAAGATCTTTAGTGACTAAGTCCCTGACGGGGTGCCACTGAGAGGGAAGTGTGAGAGGAGACAGAGTGTGACTTAGCACCTCGATCTACAAGATCTTTAGTGACTAAGCCCCTGACGGGATGCCACTGAGAGGGGGAGGTGAGGGGAGAGAGGAGACCGAGTGACTTAGCACATCGACCTACAAGATCTTTAGTGACTGAGCCCCTGACGGTGTGCCACTGAGAGGGAAGTGTGAGAGGAGAAAGGAGACAGGGTGTGACTTAGCACATCTACGTACAAGATCTTTAGTGACTAAGCCCCTGACGGTGTGCCACTGAGAGGGAAGTGTGAGGTGAGAGAGGAGACAGAGAGTGACTTACCTCATCGACCTACAAGATCTTTAGTGACTAAGTTACTGACGTGGTGCCACTGGGAGGGAGAGGTGAGAGAGAAGACAGAGTGTGACTTAGCACATCGACCTACAAGATCTTTAGTGACTAAGCCCCTGACGTGGTGCCACTGGGAGGGAGAGGTAAGAGAGGAGGCAGAGTGTGACTTAGCACATCGAACTACAAGATCTTTAGTGACTAATCCCCTGACGTGGTGCCACTGGGAGGGAGAGGTGAGAGAGGAGACAGAGTGTGACTTAGCACCTCCAACTACAAGATCTTTAGTGACTAAGCCCCTGACGTGGTGCATTTGGGAGGGAGAGGTGAGAGAGGAGACAGAGTGTGACTTAGCACATCGACCTACAAGATGTTTAGTGACTAAGCCCCTGACGTGGTGCCACTGGGAGGGAGAGGTGAGAGAGGAGACAGAGTGTGACTTAGCACATCGACCTACAAGATGTTTAGTGACTAAGCCCCTGACGTGGTGCCACTGGGAGGGAGAGGTGAGAGAGGAGACAGAGTGTGACTTAGCACCTCGAGCTACAAGATCTTTAGTGACTAAGTCCCTGACGGGTGCCACAGGGAGGAAAGTGTGAGGAGAGAGAGGAGACAGAGTATGACTTAACACCTCGAGCTACAAGATCTTTAGTGACTAAGTCCTTGACGGGTGCCACAGGGAGGAAAGTGTGAGGTGAGAGAGGAGACAGAGTGTGACTTAGCACCTCGACCTACAAGATCTTTAGTGACTAAGTCCCTGACGGGGTGCCCCTGGGAGGGAAGGCTGAGGAGAGAGAGGAGACAGAGTGTGACTTAGCACCTCACCTACAAGATGTTTAGTGACTAAGCCCCTGACGGGGTGCCACTGAGGGGGAAGTGTGAGAGGAGACAGAGTGTGACTTAGCACCTCGACCTACAAGATCTTTAGTGACTAAGCCCCTGACGGGATGCCACTGAGAGGGAGAGGTGAGGGGAGAGAGGAGACCGAGTGTGACTTAGTACCTCGACATAGAAGATCTTTAGTGACTAAGTCCTTCACGGGGTGGCACTGGGAGGGAGAGGTGAGGAGAGAGAGGAGACAGGGTGTGACTTAGCACCTCGACCTACAAGATCTTTAGTGACTAAGTCCCTGACGGGGTGCCACTGGGAGGGAAGTGTGAGGAGAGAGAGGAGACAGGGTGTGACTTAGCACCTCGACCTACAAGATCTTTTGTGACCAAGTCCTTCACGGAGTGCCACAGGAAGGGAAAGGTGAGGAGAGAGAGGAGACAGGGTGTGACTTAGCACCTCGACCTACAAGATCTTTAGTGACTAAGTCCCTGACGGGGTGCCACTGGGAGGGAAGTGTGAGGTGAGAGAGGAGGCAGAGTGTGACTTAGCACCTCGACCTACAAGATCTTTAGTGACTAAG
Organism: Deroplatys truncata; assembly: GCA_030765065.1. NCBI lineage: Eukaryota > Metazoa > Arthropoda > Insecta > Mantodea > Mantidae > Deroplatys > Deroplatys truncata. The sequence continues at coordinate 242,596,232 of CM060984.1, read as the reverse complement.
TCCCTGACGGGGTGCCACTGGGAGGGAAGTGTGAGGAGAGAGAGGAGACAGGGTGTGACTTAGCACATCTACCTACAAGATCTTTAGTGACTAAGTCCTTCACGGGGTGGCACTGGGAGGGAGAGGTGAGGAGAGAGAGGAGACAGGGTGTGACTTAGCACCTCGACCTACAAGATCTTTTGTGACCAAGTCCTTCACGGAGTGCCACAGGAAGGGAGAGGTGAGGAGAGAGAGGAGACAGGGTGTGACTTAGCACCTCGACCTACAAGATCTTTAGTGACTAAGTCCTTCACGGGGTGGCACTGGGAGGGAGAGGTGAGGAGAGAGAGGAGACAGGGTGTGACTTAGCACCTCGACCTACAAGATCTTTTGTGACCAAGTCCTTCACGGAGTGCCACAGGAAGGGAGAGGTGAGGAGAGAGAGGAGACAGGGTGTGACTTAGCACCTCGACCTACAAGATCTTTAGTGACTAAGTCCCTGACGGGGTGCCACTGGGAGGGAAGTGTGAGGTGAGAGAGGAGGCAGAGTGTGACTTAGCACCTCGACCTACAAGAGTTTTAGTGACTAAGTCCCTGACGGGATGCCACTGGGGGAAGAGGTTGAGGAGAGAGAGGAGACAGAGTGTGACTTAACACATCGACCTACAAGATCTTTAGTGACTAAGTCCTTGACGGTGTGCTTCTGGGAGGGAGAGGTGAGGGGAGAGAGTAGACAGAGTGTGACTTAGCACCTCGACCTGCAAGATCTTTAGTGACTAAGTTCTTGACGGGGTGCCACTGGGAGGGAGAGGTGAGGGGAGAGAGTAGACAGAGTGTGACTTGGCACCTCGACCTGCAAGATCTTTAGTGACTAAGTCCTTGACGGGGTGCCACTGGGAGGGAGAGGTGAGGGGAGAGAGGAGACAGAGTGTGACTTAGCACCTCGACCTACAAGATCTTTAGTGACCAAGTCCCTGACGGGGTGCCACTGGGAGGGAAGTGTGAGGTGAGAGAGGAGACAGAGTGTGACTTAGCACCTCGACCTACAAGATTTTTAGTGACTAAGTCCCTGACGGGATGCCACTGGGGGGAGAGGTGAGGAGAGAGAGGAGACAGAGTGTGACTTAACACATCGACCTACAAGATCTTTAGTGACTAAGTCCTTGACGGTGTGCCACTGGGAGGGAGAGGTGAGGGGAGAGAGGAGACAGAGTGCGACTTAGCACATCGACCTAAAGATCTTTAGTGACTAAGTCCCTGACGGGATGCCACTGGGAGGAGAGGTGAGGAGAGAGAGGAAACAGAGTGTGACTTAGCACATCGACCTACAAGATCTTTAGTGATTATGTCCTTGAGGGTGTGCCACTGGGAGGGACAGGTGAGGGGAGAGAGGAGACAGAGTGTGACTTAGCACATCGACCTACAAGATCTTTAGTGACTAAGTCCTTGACGGTGTGCCAGTGGGAGGGAGAAGTGAGGAGAGAGAGGAGACAGAGTGTGACTTAACGCACCGACCTAGAAGATCTTTAGTGACTAAGTCCTTGACGGTGTGCCACTGGGAGGGAGAGGTGAGGGGAGAGAGGAGACAGAGTGTGACTTAGCACATCGACCTACAAGATCTTTAGTGACTAAGTCCTTGACGGTGTGCCAGTGGGAGGGAGAAGTGAGGAGAGAGAGGAGACAGAGTGTGACTTAATGCATCGACCTAGAAGATCTTTAGTGACTAAGTCCTTGACGGTGTGCCACTGGGAGGGAGAGGTGAGGGGAGAGAGGAGACAGAGTGTGACTTAGCACATCGACCTACAAGATCTTTAGTGACTTTGTCCTTGAGGGTGTGCCACTGGGAGGGAGAGGTGAGGGGAGAGAGGAGACAGAGTGTGACTTAACGCATCGACCTAGAAGATCTTTAGTGACTATGTCCTTGACGGTGTGCCACTGGGAGGGAGAGGTGAGGGGAGAGAGGAGACAGAGTGTGACTTAGCACATCGACCTACAAGATCTTTAGTTACTATGTCCTTGAGGGTGTGCCACTGGGAGGGAGAGGTGAGGGGAGAGAGGAGACAGAGTGTGACTTAGCACATCGACCTACAAGATCTTTAGTGACTAAGTCCTTGACGGTGTGCCAGTGGGAGGGAGAAGTGAGGAGAGAGAGGAGACAGAGTGTGACTTAACGCATCGACCTAGAAGATCTTTAGTGACTAAGTCCTTGACGGTGTGCCACTGGGAGGGAGAGGTGAGGGGAGAGAGGAGACAGAGTGTGACTTAGCACATCGACCTACAAGATCTTTAGTGACTAAGCCCCTGACGGGATGCCACTGGGAGGGAAGTGTGAGGAGAGAGAGGAGACACAGTGTGACTTAGCACCTCGACCTACAAGATCTTTAGTGACTAAGTCCCTGAAGGGGTGTCACTGGGAGGGAAGAGTGAGGAGAGAGAGGAGACACAGTGTGACTTAGCACATCGACCTACAAGATCTTTAGTGACAGTTCCTGACGGGGTGCCACTGGGAGGGAGAGGTGAGGTGAGAGGAGACGGGGGTTGACCGGATTAGGAGGTACGTGCAGAGTGCGGGGTCCCTACCTTTTCAGATTGAAACGCCTCGGATGGGAGCTGGTTCAACCGGCTCCCCTCCCCTCTTCAGGCTTGCACATCTCGCTGAGATCTCGGGCCCTGGAGACCCATTGTCAGGAAGGTCGGCCGCGGGAATCGAACTCACGACCTCTAGAATGCGTTACCCTGAGCCATCCCGCTCGGTTAGTTACTAACAAGTAGGCGAACAACACACGAAGTAACAAGGAGCGACCTCCACGATAATTCATCAATCGTCAATGTAAGCAAATAAACTAAATCTAAACCCTGTTTGTTATAACCTGGCCCTGCAGACATGTATTCCTTCCCCTTTCCGCTGGCTGGCTAATGTACAGCATCGAATGGTGACAAGGATAGGCGATAGTAGCGGCATAAACAGATTGCGTGCTTTAGTCATTCTGAGAGGCAGGTTCAAACCGAGGAACCTGCCACCTATTTACATGCATTCCAGATTCATTAACTCTGTTACGTAATGTAGTAATTCACGTGTTACGTAAATGTCAATTTGACAATTATCTTCGAATATTAAGGTGAATGATCGTGTTACATAAGGAACCATTTTATACCGCATACCAACGTACAGCAGCCACGAGAGGTGACTGGTACACTGACCGCTATATGAGGGACTTGATGAAACCTCGTGTTTATAAACGCGATCTTTATTGTTTTAGCATCTGACGCGCACAGCATGTTTTGACAGTGGTCATTGTTGAGGGTCGCACCCAGATCACTCTGGTGCTGCATTTGCCATCATTTTCACAGCAAAAAGTCCACAAAGTCATTAGATTTTAAGCATGATTTTTAATTCCGTATTATTTTCACATATATTGTTCATATTTTTAATTTTTCCGCCCCTAAAAGCTACAGCCCTGTGCGGTGACACGGCTGGCCCTCCAGTAGCGTCGGCCTTCGTGAATTACAACCTCGTGACGATGAAAAACTTGTGAATGGAAATGGACACCACTTATAACAAGGTTAGTACTCATTATAGTGCATGTTACTATCACTCGCAAGTAACGCGGAACTTTTAGAATGGAAAACCCCCGGTGTAATACAGGGAGAGCCAAAAAAGTAAGAACCGCCCGTGCGGTGTTTTTCCTGTCCGCGTTCTTGACGCTCGCTGCCGTCTGCCGCCATCATAGAAAGGCGCGGACGAAACCATAAACATTTTTAAAACCACTTTTAAAGGCTTTACTTACCAACTTTATGAAAGGAGATGCTGAAACTGGTAAAGGTAACTAGTTGGTAAGTTTAGAGTTCGAGTTTAGAGGAGTAGTGCTGTAGATTTAAACGTGGTATATTTTAATTACAGCTTATACTTTAATAAACAACAAATCCGCAAGGTGTCAAAAAGTAAGTGTTCACCTGCTCTTGTGTAGCAGCCGCCACTCGTATGTACTGTCTTAACTAATGAGTACTGGTACAAAATGAGAAACTAACGCGAACTGTACTGAACAAGAAGGTACTGCCGTGGCATCCAGTAGCTTTCACACACCTAGCGACAGTAACCAGTACTGTACAAGAGCGTGTTTTATACATGTGACACACCACAAACAGTGTGTGTCACCTCCGATTTAATGTTGACGCATTTAGTACAGTATACAAGCTTCTGGTTCCTAACCTCAAAATGCTTGCTTTGGTACTGCCTACCGCTCTACAATTTTCTGTACATTGCTTCTCAGCACCCGCTCTGCAAAACATCTTCTAAAGATTTAATTGCTTTTCTGCAATGTCTTAATGCTAGGTAAATGTAATTATTCGTTATTTGAAGAGAGAGAGAGAGAGAGAGAGAGAGAGAGAGAGAGAGAGAGAGAGAGAGAGAGAGACAGACTTGAACTATCGCAATGCCATTCACATCAGCCGCTATGTTGTTTTGTACTACGTCATTCATAGTTTACTGGTGTTAGCTACTGCTTATGTAGAAGCTAGTTCCGTGTTCCAACCTTCCAGATGTTTTCCTGACCCTGGTTGTGTAGTGCTGGTGACCACATGTCGAGATTTCTCACCTCCTCAATACATCTCCAAGGACAAAGCCGACTACGCCTTCCAGAACAAGAATAATCCCATGCAGCTTTCGGGGAACGAACCCTAAATGACTGGATTTGTAGGCGTAGCTAATACCCTACTCCTCCAACTTGAGCAAGTTACTCCTTCTTCATTTCCTGCACTCCTTTTCTATTTTTGGGACGGGGATCACCCAGTACAACGCCTCTTTCGTCTAGAATGATTACCATTTCGCACCATTTTGGAGTTCTCTGAAAAGATTTACGTTAATCAAAATACAGTGCTTTTTCCTCACACTGTGGGCACCGCACGGCTTCTCTAGCGCTGGCCGCCGCAGCTCGGACTCCCGCCGAAAGTTATACTATCCTCGCAACCACCTCGCGTTCTCAGAGTTACAGTTATAATTTGAGGCAACATTTTATATCACAACAAGCTGTGAATGCCAGAGTGATTGTAGTGTAAAGTAATATTATTGTATGTACAGGATTTTAGATGTTTGTTAGCCATAAGTATTGTTAGGAAATAAGTTTACACGGCCTCACTGAAACTGACAATAGGAGTGGGTAACAATATACCGAGGGGGTGAGTTGTTTATCACTAAGAAGAGATAAACAAATGACGTCAGGGTAGCGTGCCTTTTTTAGAAATGGAGGGAATATCTTCCCTAGTGTATATATGTTAGTAGTAGTGATTGGCTGACCAAAACAGACGCTAAAGTGGGCGCGATTTGGTAACCAATAGCAGCTCTATTATAATGTTTAGGCAATTCGAGATGAAGGAGTATATATTCTCGAGCCATAAGCAAGTTTCGCACAGTTCTGAAGAATCTCTCACGAGGTGCACGTCGCCAAGTTAGTTACAAAAATGTAAAGTACGCGAAGTAATTGGTGCGCGGCAACTAAAACGACTGTAGTTACATTCGAAAATATCACAGTTTCAGTCAGGTGTGTATAAAGAGTAGATATGTCAATTATCAATTAAGTGTGACGGCAATACAAGTCTAGATTCAGATTTTTATCAGTGTTATCTTTTAGCAACAACTCCTTTCCGTTTACACGCCCTGCTTAGAGACACGTGCTCGACTGAGTTATAATAGCTAGCCGGAGGACAAAGAACCCAAATTTAAAAAAAACAATTAAACAATAAGCGTCCAACAAACAAGATAACACAAGTCATTGAGAACTGCGACAAATTATAAGCACATACCTTATCATAAGGGATGCTAGAAATGTTGTCCCTGTCTATCGACACATTTACGACATTTTCTCAGGAAATTTCCATTCACACTCGAGAGTTTAATGTCCAAAATCGAATGAATTTCTCGCCTGATGCTTTCTTTTATTTCCCACAATGTATAGGGTTTGTTGCACACGCCTTGTTTTTCAACTTCCCCATAGATAAACATCACGTACAGTTAAATCAGGGGATGGTAAGGCTACAATTCCTTATTACCCTATCTTGAAAAATTTCATGAATTAAATTTAATGATTCAGCTGTATGTACGATAGCAAAGTTTGTTGCAAAAATCCAGGCTGTACTTCAACGTTGATCAGCTGTTCAACAATGCTGTAAGTCTTCCTGTACCTCTCTGCATTTATTGTTTGTTAGAAAAAAGTATGTTTTATTATTCTGTATGCATTTACTACATACAAATTTTCGCGTCATGCAAGGGAATCTGGCGTGTAAAATCGGGTTTTTCTGTGCTCCAATATCAGTTATTTTACGATGAAACATAGCCATGTAAACGGAACCATGCTTCATCAGAGAAGAATATTTCATTTAGTTACTCTATCATTTTGCAAAATCTAGTTAAGAAATTCATCCGAATCTGATAATAATCACATGAGTGATGCGACTAACCCCAAACATGGTAAGAACTAAAAGAAGGCATCAGGTGAGAAATTCACTCAATTCAGGGGGAAAAAAGATAAATAAAATTGAGTTTTATTTATGGACGCTCTTTAACTGAAATACCGGTAATGGTGCCCAGAGGCCTATTTATCAGGCTTCAGGTTCTTTTACGTGTCGTAAACCTACGACACGGGACCACCAGCTTTATTCCTTCCGAAGGAAGCCATGCTAAGGATTTTTACGCCCGAAAAAAAATCCATCGCCCTCCACCGGGTTTGAATACGCGACCTCGGGAACAGAGGCTAGCACGGTAACCGCTACACCACCGAGGACGACTCTCAATTTCGGATATTGAACTCTCCAACGTGAATGCAAATTTCCTGAGAATATGCCAGAAATATGTGGATAGAGTGGACAACATTTCCAACGTATCTTATGATAAGGTATACGCTTATTATCATTGTAATCGTGTGGCGGTTGCGATGGTACTGTAACTGTTCTGCGGGAGTCTGAGTAGTGGTGGCCGGCGCGCGAGCAACCATGCGGTGGCCACAGTGTGAAGGTAAAGCACTGTGCTACACATGAATTACAGGCATGTCAAAACGTTCAACGTTTGTGCTTTCTCTACCACCTACCTAATAGATAGAGGAGGTATTGCATTCCACCCAAAAATTCGATATAGAGATTTCACTGGAAATGCATGTTTTGAGGTTCTCTGAATCCAAATACAGGAATTTTAAGAAAAAAGGTCAGTGTGTGTTAACAGCATAACTCGAAAATGCACATAAACACCAAAGTTGGTATTTAAGTTCAGTATCTTACAAAGATACGACACAAAGATTTTCAAGAAAATCCCCCACTCCAAGCTACCCTTTATATGGAATACTTTTTCCAAAAAATTTTATTTCTCAAGACTAAGGATTTTGATTAACATAACATATATTAAAGATATTTGTATATCTTGAACTTTCTGTGAATAGACTGTGAAGTCCTCTTCATTCGGAAGGAATTTTGTACAACCTTGTAAATGTTGAGCGATAGACAAAAACGTACTACACGAAAGATGTAGATCTGTTTAAAACACACAATTTATTTTAAATAATTTTTCGTGACATGAGCCATTTCGAGATATCTGTTATTGAATTGCACCTTTCAATACTTAGTTATTTTTTAAAAGTGTTATCATTATCAGTCGTTTGTTGCGATATCCGGAAGGATTAGGGAATTTCAAAATCAACATACAGCCACTCACTGTTAAACATCTGACTATCGATTCCGTTTTTTCTATCACACTTATACCTGCAACGAAATGTGTAAAAAATTTATTAATATGAAGTAGATGGACAAATAAGGTTTCGTAAGAATAGTGTGTAGAAGCTATATAAAACAAACGATAGTGCGTACAGAAAGTCATGTAAATGTAACACATTTTTTTTCTATACCGCAGTTTTGTGTTGATGTTTAATAATAATTTAAAGACTGTATTTAGAATTTAAGTTTTGTTAGTAAAAGCAAAGGTAATGTTGGCACTACTGTTTGTATAAGCTTCATATTTAAACATTCGCGGTAATTAATGCATATCCGCTTAACCTACTCATTACATTTGAGCAACAGTAAAGTGCTCTCTGACAATGAATACACTACGTAAATAAGTGTGAATACGATACAATTTTTATTTAACAAGCTAACAAGAGACATTTTCTACAAAACACATGCCATTAATTTAAGAAAAAAACTTTACCTTTTTTTCCTGGAGGATCGTTCATTTATTCTATTTCTGATTGCAGTTTTCGTAAGAAAACGATGCGTGAAAATTAAAAATCATTGTGATTTTCTGTGTAACACAAAAGCGTGTCTACAGCGACACTAGCTTGGCTGTGCATAACTTACGTAATGTCCGTGGCTTCGTCTTCGTACACTTCACTATCTGCGTGGTTCCGTTCGCCGTCAGCTGTCGAATGTCGAACGATGTCGTCCTGAGTAATCTCGCTTTCTTCCACACCTTGCATCCTCCTATTTCCGTAATAAGGCGTCATTCTGAGCATCTGGAATTTCTTCTTCTTGTAATCCATTGTCCTGGACATCAGGTAAAATCGGCCTCCATGACACAATCCCAAGATTTGTCGACATTGTACAGCGCACCTAGCAGGCTAAATTCCTTCCAAAAGTTTCAATTTCAGCACTCTCTTCAGCAAGTTTGTGGAGAAATGAGGATCTGCAGCTATCAGACCTTGGTCCGTAGGTTAGAGGACAGACGTTACGTTTGGAAGAAGCAATTTAACGTAAATGTCCCCACTTTTGAGTTCACGTCTATGGGGGTGGGAAGGCACGTTGTCTAGTAGCAGTACAGCTTTGATTGGGGAGAGACTGCCTATTTAAGCAGTAATCTCTTTAACAAAAATTTTGTGAAACCATTCTTTGAATATCTCGCTGTCCATTCAGCTTGATTTTGATGGTAATAATGTAATGGGACATTCTTGTTTTTATAACAACATGAGGTTTTGGATTTTCCTATCGCCAATAATTTTAATTTATGATCACCCGTTACATTACATAGCAAACACCATAATGGTTATTCTTTCTTTAGATGTTTTACGGTCTTAGTATATAATTTTACAGATTGATGCTTGTCTTTCTCCATAAAAGTGTACGAGATGGTAAGACTTCCAGAAGTACAACGGTTTCATCTGCGATATAAATTTTTCTATAATCCAGATTTTCGCTTTCAGCAGACAGCTTAAATTCTTGAGCGAAAGTTTCGGCAGCTTCTGTATGGGCATTAAGTCGTCCCCTGTGAATTCCAATTTCCCTTATTCGATAACGACTTTTAAATCTGTAAGCCAGCCAGGTGGTGTTTTGAAATCCCCTTCCAAACCAAGCGCAGCGTGAATACGTTTTTTTTTGTGCAGCACACATTGCACCACATGTACGGATACCTTCAACTCGCCTCTGGTCATGGCTTCATCCACAGATTTTCTGGATGATAGACGATCACACTTAGCACAAAATTTAACCAACAATTCCTTTTGTTTTCCCATGTCTCCCACTGTAGTCTTCCCCACACCGAACTGTATGGACAGCTTAGATGTTGATTCACTTTTCTCCAATCTTTCAATGATATTTAATTTTTCTGCATTAGTTAGTCTTTTATAGTGATGGGACGATACCAGTATTTCTCGATACTTTATAATAAACTGTAAAGGCGATAGCTTGTTCACTGAATTATGTTGTTATTAAGGCTGGTTCACAACCAACGAGAACGAGAAAGTTGAAATACATGTATTCAAATGGGAGTGTTCACAATCGACGGGAAGCCTTCCCGGGCTCTGGGAACTTTCTCGTTCTCGTTCCCGGGCACAGCATATTAGATCCCTATTGTGCATATTAGACTCTTCACTCTAGAGGTTATTCTAAGCGGCCGTGACATGAAACAGCCACTAGTGCTCTCTATAGTCGCAAGCTGGAAACATGAAACTGGAAGAAATTAGTAGTAAATGTGCTTTCTAACCTCATCCCGACACCTGTAAATCTAATCAGCGTTGGTTCCTCTGGTGAAGAGGTCATTTGTAGTTTGTTTATATGCAACTCAAAACTGGCTATTACCTAAAAACCAATGGCAAAAGCTACAAAGAACTGCTAAAAGCGGTGGAAATTAAAAAAGAACAATATACAATTTTAATGTATGCCATTAAATAACGGAATGAAACCTTGGCACAAGTAGAGGGATCGGAAATGTAATGGATATGCCTTTAGATAATGTTTACTCTATCGAATTTTGACGTTGGCTTGGCTAAATTGGAAGTAGGTGAAAAAATGTCATTGGTCAGTTAAAAACAAATGAAATCCCAATGCTCCAAATCGACTTTCACTTTGTGATCGATATGCATTCCCGTTCTCGTTACCGGGCTGTTGTGAACCAGCCTTTAGTAGTTTTCTGTGTATAAACACATGTAACCAATTTTGTACTGTATGCTAATTGTTCGAAATTGTTTCTACTTACCGTTCTCCAATAGGCAGCAGCAATATGTTTATCTTGATAATGTCACAGGTTATATATCTCCTATTGTTACTGAAGGCTGATAAAATAATAATAACAGTGATAATAACTTCTTTGCTTTCCTTTTTATGTAACTATATTTTGTGCTGAAAAATTTGTTTTAAACGATTTCTATGCATATTATGGAAATTAGTGATACGGTATAGCTGTAAGCCAGGCTCGTGACCCGAGTAAACACAAACTAACAGATGGAAGGAAAGAACAATTTCCTTGCGCTGTATTATCTTACGTCTTCACTTGTTTCTGCTCGGTTCACACATTTTGGTCACTGATATAACCGAGTGACCAAGCCAGGCCACTGCAGAAACGTGATTTAGTTCGTCAGCTTCATTCACAACTCAGTTAACGCTGCATGTTACATGAGTACCTCTACTCCTTCCACCATTGTTTTGCATGTTTTCATTCACACACAGGAAACGCAGTCAAGGTCTATCAAGAGTTAATGTCCAGCAACTCTTTAGGGGAACGTGCGAGGTAATAACTGAAGTCTCGACTCATTTCATTCCTTATCTAGCAACTACTTTCAATAATGTAAAACTTAAAATTTAAGAGTAGGTATCTTAAAAGTATCGAAGGTTTATCTCAAAGTATTAGACATACTTGGATACCGCCGAAGTCTTTTATATTTCACCTTACGGTCACTTATTTTGAAAATACACCGTATCATAATTCGGAAGAGGAACCATATAGGTATAGTAATAAACTGTAGGAATTTCAAGAGAAAACAACGTGCACATCAACACTGCTGCTGTAAACAAGAAGACTAGCGAGCGTCTTGTGCACGATCAAACTGCTTTTCAATTCAAGAGTTTACAAGAAAAATTGTCAAATGTTTTTCAATATGCGACAAGATTGGACAGGACCTGACAATGTCATAAATGAGTATTTATAAGTTTTCTCATTGCCAAACTGAAACCTTTCAGAACACATTGATAACTGATCACGCGCAAAGCAATTTACTATTTACGTCATGGTATAACAATTTGCAATGAAATATTGTTCTTTACTAATATTATGTAGCGCTTATATCCATTACGGTAATGGAATACATGGAGATAACATCAATTGATAGATTAACCACACCATATAAGGTTGTATTAATGTACACTTAGTTCGGAAATCTGCTTTACAGTTATTTCTTCATAACCTCCACGGAGCCCTCGACATGCAGACATGACCAGCTTATGTATAACCTAATCAGTTCGCATACGACATTCCTTGCCCAGGTAGCCACTCATGTTTACTTTTCGCTTTCGGCCATGTTGCAGATTTCGTGTAAATACTCGCATTTCATTGGCCAAAGTCATCAAATCATTGTCAAGTCTTTGAACGTTTAGAGCATATCTTTATTTGGTTTCAAGACTTTCAAAGACTTTAAAAGCATTGGAAGTAATTTGAGAAGAGAAATTTTAAAGTTGTAACAACTCTTGAAAAATCTTGTAAAGTATTGAATTTGACAACAATTTGATCGTGTACAATGAGCTTTAGGTCTTGGCTGTAGCTTACCTCTTATAGGGGTAGATATGTAGCTTGTGCAAGCTGCTACAGGTTTCATCATTACACTGGGCAATCTGTTGCCCGTTACATCCGAGATCGACAGCTCCAGCCTCTCGCTGGGCCCAATGGAGGGCGCAGCCACATCACTGACCAACGGCTCTGATAATCTAGCAGCCTGGAGACTTCCATCAACGAACTGCTCACTGCTTCAGTTAACATCCGGGCTAAGTAGCAGCACTAAACCAAAGCTTAGACGCCCTCAAAACGACAGCAAACAAGAGACTATCAGCAATAGAAGCCAAATACCGAACACGCCGCCGCCTTCAGACATGAATCCAGCAACTACTGTCCATTCGAAACCAGAGTGCCTTTCACTGAAAACAAACTCTTTGTATTATCCGTGCGAAAGTAGTTCGCAATCCCCGCCCCTAATGGCTGCTTGTTCCCCTCTCACGTGCTTGTTGAACACTATTTAAATCTATAAAGACGCCCCCTGCCTGAGAATTATAGTTCAAAATGCAACCTGAGGTAACAATAGATTTTATAAGTATGCGGCAATGAAGATTTTACTTACGTTAATCACAATCCTCGGGCAAAAGTGCAACACCCAAATCCGAATCCTCCGAAGATGACTCAGGTGACATATCAGAATCAGAACTACTCTCCAAAATAATGACAAGCTTATCCACAATTCCACAGCACTGTCGCACTTAAAACAAGTCCCCACATTTTATCCTCTTCTATGTTGTATTATGTCTGTTTATATTCCGTGCTAGCTTTCGTTACACTTCTCACTGAAACGCCTGTAAAATCCAATATTAGTTTCGCAATATGCACTAATGCAAGTGTCGGGTATTTTTCTAATAGTGAGTTGAATATATGAAGTATTGTTTGTTTTTCGCCACTTTTTAACTGTTTCCCGCTTTTGTGTCTGAACAGTTTATTCGCACTACACGCACCTTCCTCTACCACGTGAGCTCAAATACCAACTGACTATATCACAAGATTTGACCTGAGCTGAGCATACGTGTGTTAGTGCATTATGAATGACTGTTTGTTTATCATATTTCCTGTGTTACGCAAAGTTTTATTCGGTACTCAGATAGCACCTCTGGGAATTCATTGCTGCATTTCTTGTATATGTATGAGAGTGGCAGTCATACATACAGTTGGTATTAACAAGCAAGATGCTCTCGGCGTTAGGCAATAGCGGACGACAATCATATTTTGTAATTTCTTAACAGTTAGTATATATCCATTACCTTTAATGTTGAGTTCTTATGATAACCGTAATAAAATGTGCAGTTATATACCTTTTCTGCTCTAATATTTCATAATACAATACATATATTAAGGAACTATTTACGTTGGCGTAAGGGTGTATTCTTGGGTTAGTGACAAGCAGAAGCACGTGCTTCTATTTACATTAGAGGGAACTCTGGTTTGGAATGGACAATAGAATTCAGTGAAGACCCAGAAATCTTGCCTCGATACTGCGAAACCTCCATCGAATCGACACCAGCACCACACCGGCAGACGCAGAAGACGGCGCCGACGCCCCGGGCGACTGGAGGCTCTAGAGGCTCCAAGAACAGACCGCCAGGGAAGTGACCTCCAGATTGACACAACTCCAAGACACGAACAACAAACTACACGTTTCATACTTACTGATAAGGCATCTTACGGAACAGCAGGTACTAATGGCACCACAACACCACCATCGCACACGCCGCAAGCTGTCTGGGCCTCGACCAAAGCATTAGCCTGCACTTCACCCGCCCTAGGGCGTCCCCAACAGCCACCCAAAACCCCCGGATGCATATGCGATACCGGGCCCGATAACACCAAATAAGTCACAATAAATTGCACCACTACAAAACAACATCCCTTTAGCCTACCCAGCTACCCACATACACCTGTTTTTCGCTTATACCTTTATCCTGCCCCCAAACAAATTGGCTTTGACTGCGCACTGCGCGCGGGGAATTTGAGCAGTAGCGTAGCCAGAAAATTATTGAGGGTGGGGGGTTATGTATAGAGACCCACTTTCAAACAATTTGTATTAATTCAAAGGATAAATATGAATTAATTATGAGTTGAAATATTTAAATAAGTCGATTTTATATTCACAGATTAAGGTGAAGCAATTGGAATTAAAATTAGGATAGGATGTTTTGCGTATTCTAAGCGGCAAATACGTTGTGACATGAGAATTAATGACGACTGTGAAATATTCTATATTACCGCTGCAAGCCCTTTTATTTCACTACAAAACAGAGTATCTAGTTGTGTCCTAAACTGCGAGATATTGCCCTGATATCTTAACATGCTCGTACCAGCGCCATCTAAAGTACAGTTTCTGTTGCTGTCACCTTATTGTCTGACATGCTGCTACCAGTGATACGATTAGGAAGCACCTTGTTCACACCAACATAGAAAGGTGCTATTATTTTAACGGAGCTTTTTTGCTATTAATTTTGACATTTAAGCAAGAGGATTACAAAACTCCTGCCTACGCCTCTGGGTTTGAGGGGGCGAATTATCGAGAGTTGACTGTGTAAGGTTAAATTTCAGGAATATTATAAGCAATTTCGTATCATTGCAGAGATCGGCAAGAATCAATATTCTGGTCACTTACATGGCTTCACATGCTCGGCATACGGCTGGCATGCAAGTCACGTTTGTTCCAATGACAATGGTCTGCTTTCATTTAACGGGGTACTAAATGGCGAAAATTAAAAAAGAAGTTTTTGATGTTTGTCTAGTTTTATAAAAAAATATATATTATAAGCATTGACAGCATTACTAAAAAGTGTTTTACATGCACATGACTTTCTCTACCCAAGCTTATACAAACTATTGTTACAAAAAGCTTATTCTTCTTAATCGAGATAAACTTCAGCCTAAAGCTACACATACATCCTTAAAAATCAATCGCTATGTGATTGCTTTGACATGATCATGAGAAACAAACAGTAACTTAACAGTATTAAAATATTTGAAAATTCAAATTAGTAAGAAAGAATATCTAAGAAATGGTTAATGCCACAAAAATTATTTGTTACAAATTGTGTTTTTAACGAGATCTACATTTTATGTATAGTTAAGTTTATCTGTTACAGTTTACTGGTTACACAACATTATTCCTCCCAAGTGAAGAGGACTTGAAAATTACCGTGAGAAGTGGCGCTGCAAAAACCTCTGCATTCGGGAGGTCCCGGACTCTATTCCCGGGAATCGCTCCTCTGACCCATGGGTTTTTCGTGGTTTCCCCGGATCGGCAGGCGAATGCTGGGGTGATTCCTCTTCTACCACGACTTTCTTGCCCCTCATTTCCTGAATCCCTCATCTCCTTTATTGTCATCTGTTTTTGGGGTTGTAGGATCAGGTGATGAGGTTGGGCTGGGCGGTGGATGTGAGCTTTGTTTCTTCCTTGGCGTCGTTGCGAGACTACTTAGTTAAGTCCCAGGTCCGAGCAGGCCCCATCAGAGGGGGACCGCCGAGGGTTTAGGGAGCTTGTGGTCGGGCGCGGCTGCGGATGCGTTCAATCTGGAAAAGTTAGGGACCCCGCCCATGCTTGCACCCGTCGTCACCCGGTTCTCTGCCCCGGTTGCGGGGGTCCCTCCGTTCGTTCGTACATTCACTTTTACCTTATTCACAGAACATTCATATATACATCGTGTCACCTAAATATCTTAAATATATGGTATTTTAATGAAAATGTTTGCAGCCATTTTTTAGAAAATTAGAATTTTAAAAAAGTTCCATGGGGGGATTTTCTTGAAAGTCTTTGTGTCGACTTAAATAGCAAGTTTGGTGTTTAACGAATTACACATACGTTTTTCTAAAAATGTTTTTCTTATGGATTCAGGGACTTTAAAACAGTATTTTCGGTGAAATCTCGATAAAGACTTTTTGGATGGAGTGCAATACTTTCTCTGCCTACTAGGTACGTGCTAGCGAAACTAAAAAGGAACTCAAGCTGTTATGTAAATGTCGTGCTCAGGCGGAATAACTAATCCATTACTGGAGCAAACAAAGCTGATGTCGACAGGTGATATTTAGTCAACATAATTGGTCATTCCTGGACAACTGCAACTTTCGCTAACGCTGTGTTCTATCTCATGTTTAGGTTCGTTAGACGGCAAGATATAAGATTAGTATCTAAAGGTATTTTTTCAGTTATAAAATACTTACCTTTAAAATCAACACTATTCTGTTCATTCTCTTCAAAATTTCTAGCGACTGTGACTCATCCAGCTCCTGTAAACAATAAACATTTATAAAAATCTGACATTACGTCCACATAACTTTCTCTACCCTCTATTGTTTATTAATTAGTATACAAATTATTCTTACGAAAGTTTATTTTTCTATCTACTTAATTTTAATCTAGATAAACCTTTGCGGAAGCAGCTACACTACACATTTCGTTATAGATAATAAGAGAACAGCGATAGTCAGATGTTTAAGAACTGGACGCTATATGCTGGCCTTAAAATTCCATATTGTTTCCATGACATCGCGAGAAACAACTGAAAATTTATGGAACTTAAGTATTGAATAAATCGAGCCATTCATAAAGGATACTTCGGAAATGGTTGATGTCACATAAAAAGTTATTTGAAATAAACTGGGCGTTTTAAACTGAACTATATTTTTTGTGTAGTACGTTTTCGTCTATCGCTTAACGTTTACCAGTTATACAAGATTATAGAAAATTCCTTCCGAATAAAGAGGACTTCACAGGCTATTCCCAGAAAATTCAAAATATAAGTGTTATTTGTCATGTAAATATCTTTAATATAAGGTGGTTTAATCAAAATCGTTAGAGCCACTTTTAGAAAATAAAACATTTCGAAACATGCTCCACGTAAAATGTAGTTTCGGGGGAGGGTTTTCTTGAAAATCTTCATATCGCATCTTTGGAAAGTGCTGAGACTAAACGCCAAGTTTGGTATTTATCTGACATTTCGTTTTTGAGTTATGTTCACACACACACACACACACACACACGGAGCCTTTTCTAAATACTGTTTTTGGATTCAGGGACCTCAAAACATGTATTTCCGGTGAAATTTCGCTATCGAAGTTTTGGTGGAATACAATATCTTTTCTACGTACTCTGTATGTGGTAGAGAAAGTAAAAATTCCTCTTTGTTAAGTTGGTAAACCTATAACGTGCATTACATAAACTTTACAACTATCTAACAATGACTTTTTTTCCCGTTGATGCTGTCATGGCGGAATATTGAATTTCCTGCACTCATTGCTGGTAACTTAAGCCATCTGCGTGATTTGCGTACTTTACTGTACGTATGTAGCATGTACTATATTAAATCCTCTAATTTTTTTATATCTTTATTATTCCAGACATGAAATATAATCGTATTTGGTAGTTGACCATTTAAATCTTACCTGGGTCTTTACCTTCTGTTTATTTCTTAATATTTACTTACGATTAAACCCATGCAGGATCTACGCGGCATGAGCTGCAAGTATTAATTCTTGTTAAGGTCAACAACCAGCGTGGATAATCGATTGCCAGTTTGCCAACAATGTTTATGTTGTAACCTTGCTACTGGAGCCACCATATTCAACAGTTGTTAGCAATTAATTTTATTTTCATGTAAGCACTATTTTTATTATTCACTATCGACGAAAAAATAGTGTGCCATACAGATGCGTTAGGCGCGCTGTAGAATCTCGACTTCGTCTCATATCTCGTCTCTCGTTCCCCAATGATGCATTTACCGCGTTAGTTCGCAACATACAGAGTGGACGTTTTCTGGCCCGGTCACGGATCGCGTGCATGCGTGGTTCACTTGCACTGCAGTGACCTCGGTATTGTTCCGCCAGCAGTGAATGACCCGCTCAAGGCCGTGCTGATCGGCTGCGAATGTCAACTGCCAATTAATGCCTTCTGTGAGCTGTATTTCACTGTGCATCTAAAAACTGAAAGCTTATTCAAGCATCTGTGTTGGGTGTGAATTACGTTAGAGTAGTCTCGTTATCGTTGCTGTTCTTGTCTTGTTATTACCGAAATGATGAAAACTGAAATGCCTACAGAAAAATCCACGCTTGAAGAAAGAATGTTTATGTACGATACATACGTAAAAACCGAACCATGTAGACAATTTTAGGAGATATTTTTGGTATTACAGTTCGAAATAAGAGTTACCGTCAGATTTCTGGTTAATAAGCAATAACATGTTCTAACCGAGGAAAAAATTGACGAAACTGGTGCATCATTCGAGCGCTCTCCAAATAAGCTTCTGAGACATGTTGTGCAACAAGTGGGTGTTTCAGAAACCTCTGTTCATGAAACCCTACAGAATGACTATTGTTCATGAATTACAAGCTCGTGATGATGAGGTATGCCAGGAAAGTCTCAATGCGGATCTACACCACTTATAACAAGGTTACTACTTATTGTAGTGCATGTTACTATTACTCGTGAGCAGGCATAGGGATTCCTAAGCAGTTGGCTTCAAGCTATCAACACTGAGACCATTAGCACTAGCAAGACAACAGCGGACAAGGAGCACTGATAGGCAGATAAAAACCGGTTTGAGTGGTGTCTGCAAACGCCAAAAGACTGTACGAGGGGTGGGGACACCTCGCCACTGAGACCAACTAGATCTATTACACTAGTCTGCATGGTATCGGATGACTGAAAACTAATAAGTGCTTCTGACTCATTAACTGTTTTTAGTTTTTTTTCTATCACGTACAGTTTTTTCACAATTTCACTACAAAAATATAGAGATATAAAGATATTGCTTCCCACACTACACATAAAATTGGGCTTGATGAAGCAATTTGTAAGGGTTCTACCACAGGATGGACCCTGCTTCAAGTACCTTTCCAAGAAATTTCCCTTCATTACACAAGACAAATTAAAGGTTGGAATTTTTGTTGGTCCTCAAATAAAGAAATTCTTGAAGGATGAAGATTTTGAGAAGACAATGAATGAGAGAGAAATAGAAGCATGGACCGCCTTCCGATCAGTTACTGAAAACTTCTTAGGCAATAACAGAGATCCTAATTACAAGGCCATTGTCGAAACAATGTTGGAAAATTTCAAGAAGATGGGTTGTAACACGAGTGTAAAGGTGCATTTACTGCATTCACATATCGACTACTTTCCAGAACATCTGGGACATTATAGTGAAGAGCAGGGTGAACGTTTTCACCAACATATTAAGGAAATGGAGAGGAGGTACCAGGGGAGATGGAATGAAACTATGATGGCCGACTACTGTTGGATGTTGAGGAGGGACAGTCATCTTCAAGGATCTGCAAGGAAGTCAAAGAAGAGAAAGTTTGAAAAAAATTAAATGAAACACTTTGGCTTCTTGTTTTGTTAAAATGTAGTCATGAAATAAAGTAGGGGAGTTCTTGAGAGTATTCTTAAAATGTTTCTTGAATAAAAACTTACCTTGTGTGAAATGGTATTTGAATACTTTTCTACGCTCATTAGTACAATTGTCAAGACATTACTTTTTATTTTGTGTAAAAACCTGACGTGATAGAAAAAAAAACGGAAGCTATTTCTGGAATCAGCATAAAAACTTGATTCAAGAACACCTACTTTTAAGAAATCATCTGACAAAAAGTTTGAACATGCAGACTAGTGTTATAGCTACGCCCCCGGGAGGCGGGGATGAAGTGAAGAGCTGCAGGAGGTCGCAGGTCCGTAGGCAGACGGGATTCCAGAGACGCACGGAAGTCCCTATGATTCCCAGTACGAAACACTCGCTCTCGCCAGTAGACGTGGAGTCCCGCGAGAGGGCGACGGAGTGGCTCTTGCAGGCAGGCCACGCGCCCTGTCGTTGGCGGGGAGAAATCATTCCAAAGCGCAGCAACCATGCCATCTGTCCATCACTAGACGCATTACGGAACTCGGAGACACTGCCTGAAAGATGAAATGAGGGAAAGGAGAAATCGTGGTAGAATACATCACCCCAGCATTAGTCTAGGTGACCAGAGGAAAACCAAGAAAAGTCAGAGTGGGCGACCACCGGGAATCTAACCCGGGACCTACCGAATGCGGGTCACAGACGTTACCGCCTGAGCCATCCCGATCTGTATGGGGGAGACTGGTGCAATATCCCTGCCTATGGTCTAGTAACAGTTCAATTTTCGTCCTGGCTTTAATGCTTAGAAATTGTTATGCCTGGTCATGAGTGTGTAATGCAGGAGGTTTAGAACGAAAATTCCCCGGTGTAGTAGACAGCGCCATACTCGGCCGGGCTACAAAACGACCATTCTGCACTATTGGATCCTTGGCTCCACAAACTGACATACCCAGGCCTCCTGTGGAGTTATTGGGCTACAAGTAGTTTTGTGGCCAAATCTACAAAAACCTTTCACATTATTAACGCTTATTCTGTCAATGGCAAACTGGAATATCAGTTAGTTTTTAAACTGTGATGTAATAAAACTGGTCTAGTAAACCTGAAAATAAAGGAATGAGATACATAGATAGATAGATAGATAGATAGATAGATAGATAGATAGATAGATAGATAGATAGACAGATAAATAGATAGATATTCAGACAGACAGACAGACAGACAGATAGATAGAGATAGAGAGACAGATAATGTATTAGTCTTTAGAATACAAGTATTCATGACGTCGTCAGTAAACAGCATGTTCATACACTACAAATACAAATCTAAAAAAAGCATCATCATAAAACAAAATAACTTGCCTATTTACACTATAAAACTCATCAATACTAAGGTATAAAGGATTCGCCATCAATAAGAGCCTAACCCTGCTCTTGAATGCCTGAAATGAAACATTTCTTATATGCGTAGGTATGCTACTAGAAGCTTTAATGAAGCGTGATGATAGTAATTTACGATATATGTATCGTACAACGTTTTATTTACTTCAGTTAGTATCGATTGTTTTTTTTTACTTTAGTAAATTACATTTTTATTTCAGATGCAGTATTAGGAAACACTGAAACAGTACATTGATACATAGTTTATATGTTGTGTATAGTGGGCCATGCATGGTTTGATAGACGATTTGTTTGTCAGGTTTTTGTTTAAAACACAAGAACATGAGTACTCGGTGAATTTAAATAAACCTTGAAAAATAAGTTCTGACAAAGATATTGCAATTGCAGCTAATTCTGTTATAGATAGTTTAATTCCGAATAAATACCGACTTTATTATTATTACTAATAAACAATAGTTTATCATTTATGTATGGTTCACAACATTACGAGCTACTTGTCCATGTTCTCACTAGCGGAGTACCTTTAAGGCAATGCTTTAGTGAGTTTTAGGGCAAATATAAAATCTAGTGATACAATGTATGAAAACGCAGAAATTAAACAAAGACGAAATTCAAGACCTTTTTGTTCTTTCAATATACTGAAACCTTGTATTTTCACGCTACACCACCATTTTGTTAATGTCGATGGGGGCAATACTTTAACTTCTCTCCACGTTGCTGATGAAAGCTCTCATATACATGTCGTAGCTGTCGGCAGTTTCCTGTACAAGACGGAATTATGTCGTATTGGTTTAGCCTTTCCTTGTCAACCAATCATATCGAAACTCTTGCACAGAGGCGGTATCCAAAACCCCCTTCATTTCACATCGATTATAACATCGTTCATTGGTTCGTTTTTGTGTACCACGAACTGATTCCGGCTGGGTGGAGTCAAATGTTGGTTCCCTGGCTTATGAAGCGAAAGAACACTATTGCGATCTAGGGGAATGGACCACTTTATTATGGCTCACTCCACAGCATATGCTAGCTTTTGGACTTGGTTAACTCTCCCACTTCACCTGTAAATAGTCACTTGTTTAAGAAGCCGTCATCATCTTCAATCCGTTGGCACATCATGATCCTTATCGGTAAGGATTGTACCCATAATCTTGATATGGGTACAGTTTCATGTACTTTGGAACAATACACTGACAGGACGTATATGGTTCACTCGGTCAAACTAAAAGTGACAGGTCTCTTCAAAGCACGGGGTTCACAACCGTCGACTTGTGTGCGGCTAACTCCGTAATACTGTTTTGGACTACCTCCACGGAGCAGTGGTTAAGCTACTTAACTCCTACGCAAGCAGCTCCATTTCGATTCTCCGTAGTGGCTTGTGCTTTCATTTTTACAACTCCTTTTACTGTAATGTAGTTAAATAATATTGCTTCTGTTACTTGATTTTACTTAGAAATATAATTACAATAATGGTGAAATTTTTGGTTATAAAATTAAATTGACTGAGTATGAAACCTCCTCCCGACCGTTAAATTAACGCAATGGTTGCTATCTACCGGTATGACGGATACTAAATAAACGCCACATACATAAAAATCTGATGTGTTACACTCACATCACTTTCCCTACTCTTGTAAAACTATTTTTACAAACGCTTATTCTCCATATGCTTCATGTTAATCGAGATATCAAGATGTTAATCTTATTGCTAATTTTCTTGTAGATGCAAGAGGAATATAGTAGGCTTTAAGTGATAGTCAAATGTTTTAAGCGCTGCTTGCTATGTGGAGTATTCCATTCTCTTTGCATTACCAGGACAAAAAATCTGATGTGTTACACTCACATGACTTTCTCTACTCTTGTACAAACTATTATTACAAACGTTTATTCTCCATATGTTTCATGTTAATCGAGATATCGAGATGTCAATCTTATTGCTAATTTTCTTGTAGATGCAAGGGGAATATGGTAGGTTTTAAGCGATAGTCAAATATTTTAACGCTGGATGCTATGTGGCGCATTCCATTCTCTTTGCATGTCCAGGACATAAAAAAAATGAATAACGAATTTGAGAAAAAGTATAAGTATTGGAAAATTTAGGGAAATAACAAGCAATATCTCGAAAATGGTTCACTCAACTAAAAAAATGTATATGACATAAGTTGTGTATTTTAACGCGATCTACATTTTTTGTGTAGTAAAATTTTGTGTATCTCTTATGGTTTACCAGTTATGCAAAAGTCCTTCACAATGAAGAATACTTTTGGAGACATTCCCAGAAAATTCGAGATATACATTTCATTTCTCATGACAATATCTTAAACATATGATATTTTAATCAAAATCGTTAGAGCCATTTTTGAGAAAATTAAAATTTTCGAAAAATGTTCCATGTAAAGGGTAGTCTGGGGTGGGGGAATTTTCTTGAAAACCTTCGTGTCGCATCTCTGGAAGATACTGAACCTAAATACCAAGTTTGGTGTTTATACGACTGTTCGTTTCTGAGTTGTGCTGTTCACAGACACACAGACAGACACACACACGGACATGTTTCCAAAAATGCTTTTTACTTTCTCTACTACGTATAGTAAGTAGGGGAAATATTGTATTCCACCCAAAATTTCGATACCGAGATTTCACCGGAAATACATGTTTTGAGACCCCCTGAATCCAAAAAAAAGCATTTTTGGAAACATGTCCGTGTGTGTGTCTGTGTGTCTGTCTGTGTGTCTGTGTGTGTGTCTGTGAACAGCATAACTCAGAAACGAACAGTCGGATAAACACCAAACTTGGTATTTAGGTTCAGTATCTTCCAAGGATGCGACACGAAGGTTTTCAAGAAAATCCCCTCACCCCAGAATACCCTTTACATGGAAGATTTTTCGAACATTTTAATTTTCTCAAAAATGGCTCTAACAATTTTGATTAAAATATCATATGTTTAAGATATTTTTATGACAAATAAAATGTATATCTTGAATTTCCTGGGAATGTCTCCAAAAGTATTCTTTATTGTGAACGACTTTTGCATAACTGGTAAACCATAAGAGATAGACAAAATTTTACTACACAAAAAAATGTAGATAGCGTTAAAATACACAATTTATGTCATATACATTTTTTTAGTTGAGTGAACCATTTTCGAGATATTGCTTGTTATTTCCCTAAATTTTCCAATACTTATACTTTTTCTCAAATTCGTTATTCAATTTTTTATGTCCTGGATATGCAAACAGAATAGAATGCGCCACATAGCAACCAGCGCTTAAAAGATTTGACTATCGCTTATAACCTACCATGTTCCCCTTGCATCTACAAGAAAATTAGCAATAAGATTGACATCTCGATTAACATGAAGCATATGGAGAATAAACGTTTGTAAAAATAGTTTGTACAAGAGTAGAGAAAGTCATGTGAGTGTAACACATCAGATTTTTATTCATGTATTTAAAATGAAAGAGGGAAACAAGTAGATTTGAATTCGCAACCTCAAGAACAGTAACTCCCTACTACTAAGCTAAGAGTGATGCAGTAAGCGTGGCAATGTAGCGAGCTTTAATCATGCTCCACTTGAAGAACCATAAATCATTAAGGTGTGTTTTGGTCACAAATATTCAGTGTTGAAACACTCTGAAACATCTATCTGTTTGAAATCTCGTATGCTGATTATTTTCCCGTAGGACTTTTGTGATTATAGTTGTGTTCCCCATTATAACTACTACAAGAATGTACGCAATCTTGTGAACAATGCCTGGCTGTCCCGAGCTCTCACGGAAGTACCGGATTCGAGCTCCGTCTCTCACACGACATTCATCTCTGCTGACAGTCGTTGCTTTGCTAAGTGCTCCTTGTCAAGACTTCAGAGATTGCTACTTCTCGTACTGGATTTCGCCTGAGATCTTCTGCATGTTGTTAAATTCAGAACGCACACCATGCGCACGTCGAAATTCATGTTTAATAGTATCAAATTTAGCATATTAGATAACCCATTGTGCTCCCTGTCGATTTGTAATTGTAATTCCTTGCTACCATCTGTAGGTACGCATTTAAATCTGCTAAAAGCAATGTTGTTACATTTTACTTGGAATATTGTTGCTTAAAATAAATATACATAATCAAGAAAGGGTAAAGTGGCAGTGAAAGTTCGACATAATGTAGACAAACAAGAAAGTAAAATATAAACAAATGTTGAAGAAATATGAATTAAAAGCTTAAGTTTCATCTAACATTCCCACATATTTTATTGTACACGAAATAAAGAAGACGACAGTATTGGTTTTGGACAATCACTCAGTCAATCATGATGATGATGATGATGATGATGATGAGATGCGGTTTAAGCTCGCTAAACAGCTAAGGTCATCAGCGCCCTTACAAGGTATAAAATTTAAAATCCAAAAATAAAAGACGGGTAAAAAACACATAATTAAAAAACAGGACACAAAACCGCGATGTCCCAAAAACTAAAAAACAAAACACCAAATTATAAAAACCAACACATTAAAAGCATGGTCAATAAAAGAGTAAAACAACGTGTCAAGAACTGTAGAATGCGAGGGACATGAGCGCCGTATGTCCACTGGGGGGTAGAGGCCCCATTAAAAAGATAATAGAAAATCCCACAGCCAAAAGACGCTCAGCACATCAAATGCGTCGGCTAAAACCAATGTCACTGATAAAACGTAAAAGACATTCTACAGCATGCGGGTCGTCTGCCAAAACGTTGGCTATGCCAACAGGCAAACCCACACGCACGCGCAGTGGAGCTAAAACTTGACACACTGTTAAAATGTGACGCACCGTTAAGGGCGCATCACACTGCTCACAGAGTGGTGCGGGGTCACCACCGAGCAGGTATCTATGACTAAAAAGGCAATGTCAGATTCTTAAACGAGCTAAAAGTGCCTCTTCCCGACGAGAACGAGAAGAGGTACACCAGAATAACGGAAGAGGTTTAATCTCCCGCAACTTGTTCCTCCGGAGGGCCGTCCACTCATCCCGCCAAAGCGAGATGCGACTACGTAAAACAACAAACAAATCTATGGAGGGAACAACAGAGGTAAAAAATCTGGGGGATAAAATCGCCGATTTAGCAGCGGCGTCGGCAGACTCGTTCCCTGAGATGCCCACAAGACCTGGAATCCACACGAAGGACACGCTGATACCAGAAGCACCAAGCGAGTGGAGCAGGTCATGAATGCGCTGCACGAGCGGGCGGTAAGTGTACAGCGCGCGAATACTTTGAAGAGGACTCAGGGAATCTGAACAAATAAAACACTGCCGTAAGTCGTGTCGCTGGACATATAAAAGAGACTGATAAACACTAAAAAGTTCGGCGGTAAAATTCGAATATTGCCCGGGTAAACGAAAAGTAAAACTACGTTGACCACAAACAAAGGCACACCCTACTCCAACATCAGTATATATAAAAGTCAAGTTCCCGAATTGCGCCTGTAGTTCTAAAAAAGCTGATCTAACGACTGAAGAAGGGTTCTCATCCTTTGGCATCGACGTTAACCCAAGGTGACTTGTTTCCCCCCTGGGAAGGGCCGGCGCTGGCGTAACGTTCAAATGTCGAAGGAGCTGTCGAAATCGAACCCCTGGAGGGAGCAATGCAGAGGAGCTAACTAAATATTGCCGATCAAGCGAATCCTCGTAAAATAACTCGAAGGACGAGTGGTCAGGCAAGCTTAAGAGTCGACAGGTATAGCTGCACAAAAGCATCTCACGCTGAAAGGACAGCGGAGGCTCTGCAGCTTCAGCGTACAGACTGGGTACAGGGCTATTTGGAAAGGCCCCTGTAGCGACTCTTATACCCCGATGATGAATGGCATTCAAGCGACGTAACACAGTGGGACGTGCCGATGAATAAACAATGCACCCGTAATGAAGCTTGGATCGGATCAAAGAACGATAAAGACGCAGAAGAACGGTCCGATCAGCTCCCCAGGATGTGCCACTTAAAACACATAAAAGATTAAGAGAACGGTCACACTTTGCTTTTAAAAAGGAAATGTGAGAAGTCCAGCTCAGCTTTCGATCAAAGATCAACCCCAAACATTTTATCTCGTCTGCAAATGGAAGGTCCTCCGACCCAAGATGGAGGGAAAGCCTTCCGGCGCCAGAAATTGATGCAGACGGATTTCTCCGCGGAGAAATTAAAGCCGTTGACCTTACTCCAGGCGTAGAGACGGTCGATACAGCTCTGGAGACGGCGTTCGAGCAGACAGGTCCGCCGTGAACTGCAATAAATGGCAAAATCGTCGACGAAAAGGGACGAGGAAATGCCAGCTGGAATGCAATCAACGATGGCGTTGATAGCTATCGCAAAAAGTGTGACAGTGA
This sequence comes from Deroplatys truncata, assembly GCA_030765065.1. Classification (NCBI taxonomy): domain Eukaryota; kingdom Metazoa; phylum Arthropoda; class Insecta; order Mantodea; family Mantidae; genus Deroplatys; species Deroplatys truncata. The sequence continues at coordinate 242,569,155 of CM060984.1, read as the reverse complement.
GTACAGAGCCCTGCGGTACACCATTCTCTTGAATAAAACGACTAGATAAAACCGAGCCCACACGTACACGAAAGACGCGGTCGGTCATAAACTCCCGAAGAAATATGGGAAGACGACCGCGGAATTTCCATGCGTGAAGTGTACTAAAATGCCGCCCCTCCAACAGGTGTCATAAGCTTTCTCCAGGTCAAAAAACACAGCCACTGTTTGACACTTTCTCAAAATCCGTTCATAATATGCGTCGACAGAGACACCAGATGGTCGACGGTAGAGCGATGGCGACGAAATCCGCACTGAGCGTTCGCTAGAAGCTTCTGAGACTCAAGCCACCATGTCAACCGCCCGTTGATCATGCGCTCCATTACCTTGCAAATGCAACTGGTGAGGGAGATAGAGCGGTTGCTGGAAGGTAGTTGGCGATCTTTTCCAGGCTTAATTACAGGGACAATGGTGGCTTCGCGCCAAACGGAAGGAAAAAGGTCGTCTTGTCAAATACGGTTATAGACCTGTAAAAGAAAGAGCTGAAAGGTTCTTTAACATCAGGATCAGAAAGGCCGTCCGGCCCAGGAGCGGAGTGCCTAGAGCAATGGAGAGCGTGCTCCAGCTCCCTCATTGTGAAAAGTTCATTATAACACTCGGTATTAGCAGACCGAAAATTATTAAACGTCTAGGAATCCTGCCGGTCTTTGAGAGAGCGAAAGCCGGCGGAATAATGGGCAGAACTGGAAACCGCCTCAAAGGCAGCATCCAGAGCGTTAGCAATGCCAGCCGGATCCACTATGGTGGCATTGGAAACCCGAAGGCCAGACACAGCACAATGCGACACTTTACCGGAGAAGCGACGAAATTTATCCCAAACAACAGAGGACGGCGTAAAGCGATTAAAAGACTCGATAAAACTAGTCCAGGAGGCCTTCTTGCTATCTTGAATAATGCGACGAGCGCGATTGTTTAAAAGTAAGCAAATGATCAAGAGTAGGGTGTCGCCGAAACACCCTAAGCCCAGTTCTACGAGCACGAACGGAGTCCCGACAAGCCTCGTTCCACCACGGAACAGAAATACGCCGAGGGTGAGAGGATGAACGGGGAATCGTGCGTTCGGCGGCAGATAGAATCGTAGACGAAAGGTGCTGCACCATTTGGTTAACGTCAGAGAAGGGCTGGTCCCGAAAACACACGAGGCTGGAATGCAATCTCCAGTCGGCTTTTCTGAATATCCAGGTAGGTACTCTGGAATGCTGGACGCGGTGAGACAGAAGAGAAACGATGCAGGGGTAATGATCGCTGGAGTAGGTGTCAGCGACGACGTTCCACTGCAGACGACTAGCAAGCCGGAGTGAGCAAACGACAAGGTGCAAGTGAGAGGAGGTACCAGAAGAATCAGAAAGAAAAGTAGGTTTACCTGTATTGAGGATGGAGAGGTTGAACTGATAAAAAATGTCGGAAAGAAGAGTTCCCCTCGCACAAGCCCTTGCCAAATCCCACAGGGGGTGATGGGCATTAAAATCTCCCAACAGGAGAAATTGTGTTAGGAGAGCGGACAGGAGTTCTCGAATGCCCGTGTGAGCGAGGGGAGACGATGGAGGTGAATACACAGAGCAAACAGAAAATAAAAAAGCCGGGTAATTGAAGCCTAACGGCAACAGATTCCAAGCAGGACGTAAGAATGAGAGTTTGAAAATGAACGTCGTTACGCACTAATAACATGACACCTCCAAGAGCAGGAGTACCCTCAACCGGTTCAAGATCGTAGCGAACCGGAGTGTACCCGCGGAGATCAAAAGGATCGTGAGGGTCAAGGTTAGTGTCCTGCAAACATACGATCATAGGTGAATGGGAACGCAATAAAAGTTGCTGTTCCGCCCTATGCGATCGTACACCACGTAAATTCCAGGCCAGGATAGCCATGAATAAAATGGATAAACTTCTTACTTAGAAGCACGGCTGAAAATAAATTTTTGCTTAACCTTGGAGCTCGGGCCTTTTGTATGGAGTTGGTAAGACTCCATAGACTCCTCGAAGGGAGGGCCCACGCGCTCAGAGCCAGAACCCGATTCAAACGCCGAGAATCGGTTCTGGGTGGCAATAGGTGAAGTGGGCCGCTGAGCGCGGCTGTTCCCAGGATCATCCTGGGACTGCGACCTTCGAGGAGGAGAAGGTGATCTTTTCTTGCCGCGCGCACGCGGAGGGTCTTTCAAAAAACCTTCCCTACGAAATTTCTACTTCGATTTCTTCTCAGTGCCTTGTGATTTCATAACCTTTGGACCAGCGTTAGATGGCTTGACAACTGTGGCTGAAATGGATGGCCGGATGGCAGTGGCGACCAATGCAGTCATGGTCCAGGTTTGAGTCTCTGCATCCTTCCGGGGTACTGACGAGGCAACAACAGAACTGAATGTTCCCGGTCGCAGGAGCGAAGGTTGGCGCGCATGGTAACGCCTCCGGGCTTCGGCGAAGGAGAGTTTTTCTTTACCCGGATCTCGACAGGAATTCAAGGTGCGCTGCTTCTCAACACGGATGGGATAACCGTAGAGAAGCGTTGCGCTCAACAAGGACTTACTTTGTGCATCGGACTTGCTTTGTACTAACAACGCACCATTACGAAGGCGAGTGCAGGAATGAACCGGACCAGCAATTGAGTCAATGCCCTTCTGGATAATAAAAGGGTTCAGCTTCTCGAAAGTTTGACCTTCCTCTGTTCGCGTAATGACTAAGTAACAACCAGATGTCGATGGTGCTACTTCTGTTACAAAAACTTTTCGGCGCTTGTTGGAAAAATGGAGAAAGGGGGCTCCATAGCGAAAGAAATCCTCCACCATTGCAACCGTCTACGACCTCAGGCTCTGACTTCCCGGGCGTTACCCCGGCTTGGGTGAGTGGCCTATCTGTACCAGACTCACCCCAGGGTCAACCTCCCAGAACATAGACAGAGGGACCCAATGGCCGTCGGAAGTCAGCAGCTCATGCAATGCCCCCCCCGCGGAACTGCAGTTGAACAGCGGATACGACATACCCTACATGACGACCCCGGGGGTGGGGATGACGCCATTACCCACTCACTCAGCTGCGCACCCAGTGCGCGGGTATCCGTTAGGCTGTGTCCACAGAGGATTAAAATAAATACAAGGCTAAAATAAAACAAAACGTGTGTGGGGATTTCGCACGCAAGGTAGGTCGGCGAAGAAGGAAAATAGATGTATAAATGAATGGATATGGGGCGAAATGTGCGTAAATAGAAGAGCGAAGTAAGAAACGATGGCGAGGGGCGTCATGGAATGAAATGCACAGAACGCACGAGAGCCTACCATGTGTCCCCCGGTCACGAGGACGAACCCACCTCGACCGGACGAAAGTGGAAGGATGATGATGGCGGCGATGAAAGGCTCGGGCACCCCGGGTACGCCAAACCCGTACTCACATAAGGTGAGCCTCTGGGGACAGTCAATCAGAATTGCTTTAGTAGAATTGAAGTGACAGGGCAAATTTGCTTAAATTGTTATACCATAATTTACAATACAACGGATTTATAAATCTTTACTGCTGTTTTTTCTCTTACATCTGAATGAATGCTTTTGAACCGAATGATGTCAAATCAAAACTCGTCTGTGAGTCCCTCATGAAACTGACTGAAACAGTATTATTGCTATGGATGCCTGGAAATCATGACAATGAAAGGGCAGATGATTTGGCTAATAAGGGACCAGCTTCAACACCAGCCGGACCGGAACCCATTTTCAGATTATCTTATGGATATGTTCGGGGTTATCGATGAGTGGATTGCTGGAAAACATGATCCGAGTCAATTGCAGGGCACAGATACTCAATCCCTGATTTAAATAAAGGCAGGCTCATGAACTGCTGCCTATGAATAGAGTCCTGTTGGAGTGATAGCAGGACACGGCTACCTCAAGGAGCACTTATACATTTTTTTTAGTTTAAGTGGCGCGAAACTGCGGCGGTCATCAGCACCATCCTCTGGCTATAAATTTATTCAAGTCAGTACATCAATACAATAAAAACAAAACAAGTACAAGTGAACTCAGATTACAGAAGCAGCTCTGGTTATATAGATAATCACAATCTGGTACAAAACCAATACAGTCAGAGCATTCACGAGAGAAACACCAGGATTACAAAAATAGAAATAGTAAATCAACAAATGGAAAAATTAAGCAATAGAAATCTCACAGAATATGGCAAATAAGTACTAACCCTGAGCAAATGTAACGTGCAATGCAATTCTACACAGTTATAAAAAACAATAACGCACGAGAAACTTCCTTCCTTAATAATCCAATTAATTCCAATCACAAACTGTCCATGCAAGGCACCAACCTCGACACCTAGTTCATGTAACACTTGCCTCCCCACCACTCCAGCACCAAAATCACCCAAGCACATCAACGTATCCTTAAACTCCTTCGCCAAACTCTCACAAAAACTCTTCCCTGTCAACTCGCCGTTTCCTCCATAGAGTCGAACACAGAAAGTATAGCCACATTGCAAAATTGGACCTTAAGTCTATTTTACATAAACCTTCATTAACTGGGTCCAACTCTATTAGGCTCTTCTTTATCCCCTTTGCGATAATAAATCCTATCTTGTGTAGTCCAGGCTCAGTTCATCCACAATACAATAATGTGTAATCCTGTTTATCTATTCTTCCTTTTCCACTCCAACGTTCTTCTTGCAACACTACTGTCCAGCCAATACATTAAGAGTTTTTTACCACTGCTTTCAGTTTTCCAGGTCATAACATAGTTTGAACATTCCAAGTCGCCAACAATAAACCATCCGTCTTAACAGGGTTTTTACAAGTGGGGTTGAGAGCCCCATGCTGAACCCCCAAACTGGAGGACCACGTCTCCTTATTTCTTATCCCAGGAGACAGGGTGGACTGGTTATACCCGCAGACACTGGGTGGCTCAGGTACCTCGGGGTCGCCATTCCCGTACCCACCAAGGTGAGCCCCTGAGGGCTAGCACTTATATAAGAAGCTGATCCAACTTGTGTGAGACGAAACAGCGAGTCATTTGCAGGTCAGAGAATTAAAGGCTTTAGCAAGGACCTATCAATTGCATGGACTTAATAAGGTCTCAGTGAGAGAGCTAGCCTCCTTTATAAAGGGTGTAGACATTCTGGGAGACTAGCAAATTAAATGGTGCACAATGGATCAGCAATGGTCGAGGTGCTTAGAGCTTCGATAGTCCAGCGCCTCTAACATAAACCTAAACAGCTGAATGAACAAAATGTTTTCTAACTGGGAATATTTTTAAACCATTTGGCCGTTTAAAGGGAAGCTCAACAGTTTTGCGATTAGTGACATTCAGATTGTTTCACACAAATAAAAAGCGCTCTATGAGATTAGAGTAAAACTTAATGGCTTATCTTACCTCATTGAATTTATCCCGAACGGAATCCAACTCGTATATGATTTGCTTGAACCATAGCTCGTATGCTGAAATACAGAAATAAAACAGCGTGGTAATGTCTGCCATTATAGTTACACAGAGACTAGTAGCCTCAGCATACATTCATTTTTGTACTAAATGGAGCATTCACTGTTAAGCAGGATTTACAAATCTGCTATTTCAGCACTTCAGAGAGGAAATATCTCATGCTGTGTAATGTAAAAGTTCCTAGCAAATATAAAACATTTCCTGAAGCATTTTATGCAGCATATAGGTACGACTTCGTAATACACTTCTTTTGCAAAATTACAAGTCAAGTGAATTTTACTTAGCAACCCTGAAAACGTATTTCTAATTTGTTTAATTAAATTATGGGTACTCATCCCTGAGAAAAGGTAAAACATTGCCAAAATTCATAAATATGGAGTTTAGTGTTATTAAATACTACAAACCTTCCATAGTTCTATGTAGCTTTTACAGCTACACGACCTTTTAAAGCATGTCATATGGCGATTTAAATTTGTGCCTGTAAACTTAGCTTGCTATGAAATTGTAATAAAAATCTTTAAGTTTTACCTATATTATAGTGAAAAAACCATCCAAGAGGAACCTCAGGTATCTTTAAATACCTACTGTAACAAATGAGAACAGCAGTTGCTGTTAAACACACGTTGTCACTTATTAGGTAGCCAGCGTAGTACTAACTCTTCACTTAAGACACTTTTGACACACACTCAGAACAGAGCACAACTGATCCGTCGAGTCAAATTACAACTGAACTACCGAGTCACAACTCACAACTGAACTGCAGACTCACAACTGAACTTGTGAGTCATAATTCACAACTGGACTGCTGAGTCACAAACTGAACTGGTGAGTCACAACTCACAACTGAACTGCTGAGTCACAACCTCACAACGACTGCAGAGTCACATCTCACAACTGAACTGCTGAGTCACAACTCACAACTGAACTGCTGAGTCACAACCTCACAACGACTGCAGAGTCACAACTCACAACTGGACTGCTGAGTCACAACTCACAACCGAGCTGGTGAGTCACAACTCACAACCGAGCTGGTGAGTCACAACTCACAACCGAGCTGGTGAGTCACAACTCACAACTGGACTGCTGAGTCACAAATCACAACCGGGCTGGTGAGTCACAACTCACAACTGGACTGCTGAGTCACAACCTCACAACGACTGCAGAGTCAGAACTCACAACTGAACTGCTGAGTCACAACTCACAACTGAACTGCTGAGTCACAACTCACAACTGAACTGGTGAGTCACAACTCACAACTGAACTGCTGAGTCACCTCACAACGACTGCAGAGTCAGAACTCACAACTGAACTGCTGAGTCACAACCTCACAACGACTGCAGAGTCACAATTTACAACAGAACTGTATTGGGCACTGTCCAAACTCTTCGACTTGTTGACGACACTTGACTCTGTAACTTGTTAAGTGCACTCAACTGCATATATGAAGCGGAACATTCTAGGAGGGGAACCTACTCAAAATGACAAAAGAAATCCTCTGGAACGGGGAAGCGGCACGTAATGAAGGGATCGGCCACACACAACGGCCGGGCCAGGATGCGTTCACCGCCGACTTGCGGGTAACAACACGTTCGCGTCACAATATCAGATTACCTGCAGAAGACTAAGGAGGGCCTAAGTGTTTTTAAACAGGATAAAATCAGAAACAATGTTATTGATACATTATAATGTATACTCCCTTTTCTCGGGTTTTCATTTGTCGGCATATTGTTGTTTTCAGATTGTTCCATTCAATGCACTTTTCGGTGCAAATGAACGAAATTTTGATTATATATTCTAGTATGTAACCGATAATAAATGACGAGAGGAATTTTTGTTTAACGAGATTAGTTGTGAGGTTATTACAAATAATACACATTTTGTGAAAATGTTTCAGCAAGGAATTGAAGTATGATATTTAACAAACCAGTAGGACAATTAAAATTAATCTATATAATGTATTAATATACTTATTATTAAAATTCCACATGTTTAAGATATATTGCAAATAAAATATATATCTTGAATTTGCTAGGAAAAACCTGTGGAGTCCTCTCTATTCTGAATGTCTTTATATAAATGGTAAACCGCAAGAGATAAACAAAACCTTACTGCACAAAAAATGTACATCCCGTTAAAGGACACAATTTAAGTAAAATAAAATTGTTTGTGCCGTTAGCCATTTCCCATATATCCTTTGTTATTGCTTTGAATATTCAAATACTTTAAACCTTTCTCAAATGCTATATCACAAACCTATTGGTTTTTTTAATTTTTTCTGTCTTTCTTTTACTTGTTCATATATAAACAGAAATTTAAAACCAATACATAGCGACTGGCTTTGAAAAGAATTGAGTATCGCTTTAGTCTCCTGTATTCTTCTTATACGTAAAACGAAACCTGTAAAAGTGGTGATATCGCGACGGATCTGTTAGGAGATACCCCGTGGCTGGGTGTGTGGCGGACAGTTAGTGTTCTAGCTCTCATCCTTGTACCATACCATCTTGCTTCATTACGTGGCTGGGTGTGTGGCGAACAGTTAGTCTTCTAGCTCTCATCCTTGTACCATACCATCTTGCTTCATTACGTGGCTGGGTGTGTGGCGAACAGTTAGTCTTCTAGCTCTCATCCTTGTACCATACCATCTTGCTTCATTACGTGGCTGGGTGTGTGGCGGACAGTTAGTCTTCTACCTCTCATCCTTGTACCATACCATCTTGCTTCATTACGTGGCTGGGTGTGTGGCGGACAGTTAGTCTTCTACCTCTCATCCTTGTACCATACCATCTTGCTTCATTACGTGGCTGGGTGTGTGGCGGACAGTTAGTCTTCTACCTCTCATCCTTGTACCATACCATCTTGCTTCATTACGTGGCTGGGTGTGTGGCGGACAGTTAGTCTTCTACCTCTCATCCTTGTACCATACCATCTTGCTTCATTACGTGGCTGGGTGTGTGGCGGACAGTTAGTCTTCTACCTCTCATCCTTGTACCATACCATCTTGCTTCATTACGTGGCTGGGTGTGTGGCGGACAGTTAGTCTTCTACCTCTCATCCTTGTACCATACCATCTTGCTTCATTACGTGGCTGGGTGTGTGGCGGACAGTTAGTCTTCTACCTCTCATCCTTGTACCATACCATCTTGCTTCATTACGTGGCTGGGTGTGTGGCGGACAGTTAGTCTTCTACCTCTCATCCTTGTACCATACCATCTTGCTTCATTACGTGGCTGGGTGTGTGGCGGACAGTTAGTCTTCTACCTCTCATCCTTGTACCATACCATCTTGCTTCATTACGTGGCTGGGTGTGTGGCGGACAGTTAGTCTTCTACCTCTCATCCTTGTACCATACCATCTTGCTTCATTACGTGGCTGGATGTGTGGCGAACAGTTAGTCTTCTAGCTCTCATCCTTGTACCATACTATCTTGCTTCATTACGTGGCTGGGTGTGTGGCGGACAGTTAGTCTTCTACCTCTCATCCTTGTACCATACTATCTTGCTTCATTACGTGGCTGGGTGTGTGGCGGACAGTTAGTCTTCTAGCTCTCATCCCTGTACCATACCATCTTGCTTCATTACGTATCTACAGAGCATACATGTGCATAACAACTCTACCTCTGCTTTTGTGACGGGTACACGGCAGCTTCGACACGTGATCTCAGAGGAATACATGTGCATAGCAACTCTACCTCTGCTTTTGTGACGGGTACACGGCAGCTTCGACACGTGATCTCAGAGGCATACATGTGCATAGCAACTCTACCTCTGCTTTTGTGACGGGTACACGGCAGCTTCGACACGTGATCTCAGAGGCATACATGTGCATAGCAACTCTACCTCTGCTTTTGTGACGGGTACATGGCAGCTTCGACACGTGATCTCAGAGGAATACATGTGCATAGCAACTCTACCTCTGCTTTTGTGACGGGTACATGGCAGCTTCGACACGTGATCTCAGAGGAATACATGTGCATAGCAACTCTACCTCTGCTTTTGTGACGGGTACATGGCAGCTTCGACACGTGTTCTCAGAGGCATACATGTGCATAGCAACTCTACCTCTGCTTTTGTGACGGGTACATGGCAGCTTCGACACGTGTTCTCAGAGGCATACATGTGCATAGCAACTCTACCTCTGCTTTTGTGACGGGTACACGGCAGCTTCGACACGTGTTCTCAGAGGCATACATGTGCATAGCAACTCTACCTCTGCTTTTGTAACGGGTACATGGAAGCTTCATTACGTATCTACAGAGCATACATGTGCATAGCAACTCTACCTTTGCTTTTGTAACGGGTACACGGCAGCTTCGACACGTGTTCTCAGAGGCATACATGTGCATAGCAACTCTACCTCTGCTTTTGTGACGGGTACACGGCAGCTTCGACACGTGTTCTCAGAGGCATACATGTGCATAGCAACTCTACCTCTGCTTTTGTAACGGGTACATGGAAGCTTCATTACGTATCTACAGAGCATACATGTGCATAGCAACTCTACCTTTGCTTTTGTGACGGGCAGATGGCAGCCTCGACGCGTGTCCTCAGAGGCATACATGTGCATAGCAACTATACCTCTGCTTTTGTGACGGGCAGATGGCAGCCTCGACGCGTGTCCTCAGAGGCATACATGTGCATAGCAACTATACCTCTGCTTTTGTGACGGGCAGATGGCAGCCTCGACGCGTGTCCTCAGAGGCCTTAGTGCTAGACAACTATCTCTGCTTCTACACGTGCTGGGCAGATGGCAGTAGGGTGCCGCGCCGTTCAGTATCTACCGGCTTTCATTATCTGAGGTAGATAGCAGAGCATTTGCTATTATAATCTATTTTCATTTTTACTGTTGTTTTAGGTTTAAGGTGGAATTTTGGGTCGTGGTATTAAATATGCAATCCGGTATTTACCTTGGCGACTGAGGGAAAGCACGAAAATTCCAGGCAGATTGGACGGCCCACGGGATTTAAACGCGTGACGTCCCGAATGGGGCCAAAGACATTAATGACTGAACGTGTGTTAATGAGTATTCAAAGTTCATATGTATTAACAAGAAGTAGATAGAAGAATAGTTTAGAGTGAATAGAGAAAGTCATGTGTATGCAACACATCAGCCTTTTTTATTCATGGGGCTTCAAAACATGTATTCCAGTGAAATTTCGTACTTACTACCTACTAGAAGTAAGTGTCGGAGAATGCAAAAATAATTGCAATTTTAACTGTTTAACGATGCGCAATGAAATTAAAGGTTTGTTTTCATCATTCGTGTGAGAGGGCGCGTTTCTATTTTAGTCGAGACCTGCATGACATTGGCGACGACGTGCTGGATTCTTACATGCTTGAGCGTTCTCCTCGACGTGAACAGGAACTCTCCCTGGCCTTTAGCTACTGTTTCAAGCGACAGGAAATACTGCACAAGATCGGCAGAAGGACGGTCAAGAAATGCAACTCGCCAGCAGGAAGAAGGAAATACACAGCGTTCCCACATCGGCGACTCGGGCGTATACCTGGAGTTTCAGACATCCCGGGACACTCCCGGATGTTTTATCTTTCCGTCCATGTTCCGGGGATACGCGTTCAAAATGTACCATCATCCATTTTCACTTTCTCCACCACGTAATTGGTAGGTATAGAAGGTATTGCATTCCATCCAACAATTCCATACGGAGATTTCACCGAGAATACGTGTTTTGAGACCCCTGAATCCAAAAAGCAATTTTAGTAAAAGGTGTATGTGCGAATAGCATAATTGAAAACGAAAAGTTGGATAAAAACCAAACTCGGTATTTAAGTTCAGTATTTTCCAAAGATGCAATATGAAGATTTTCAAGAAAATTCCACCACCCCAACTACCCTTTATATGAAACAATTTTCAACATTTTTTATTTTCTCAAAAATGGCTCTAACGATTTTGATTAAAATACTATGTATTAATGGTATTTACCTAACAAATGAAATTATCTTGAATGTTCTGGGAATTGCCTGAGAAGCCTTCAGTCGCAAGCAATTTTATGTAATATTCTATAAATGGTAAACGTTAGGCGATGGACGAAAACGCACTACACAAAAAAAATGTAGGTCTCTTAAAAACACACAATTTATTTACACTAACTTTTTGTGGCATCTGCCACTTCTGAGGTAACAGTTATTAATGGCTCGAATTGTTCAATACTTTGTCATTCTTTTAAAGTCCTGTCGATTTTTACTTGTTTCGCGGGATGTCATGAAAACAGTATGACATTTTAAGACACCATATAGCGTCCAGTTCTTAAACATTTGACTGTCGCTATTCTTTTTCTAACCATAACGAAGTGTGCACTGAACTATTTCTTTAAAGGTTTGTCTCGATTAAAACGAAGTTGACTGAAAAAAATCTGATGTGTTACATTCACATGACCTTCTCTACCCTCTATATCTTATTAGTGGGTGTACAAATTATTCTCATAAACGTTTGTCTTCCTATTTGCTTCATTTTAATCCACATAAACGTTTCCGGAAATAGCTGCGTTACACATCTCCTTGTACATACAAAAGGGTATATCGATAGTCAAATGTTCAAAAACTTGACGCTATGTACATGCTGGCTCTAAAAGACTTTCCACAACATGTCAAGAAACAACAGAGAATCGACAGGACTTGAAAAGAATGGCTAAGTAGTGAACAATTCGAACCATTTTAAACGTATCTCTCGGAAGTGGCTCATGTCATAAAAAGATAATTTGAAATAAATTGTGTATCTTAAAGAGATCTATATTTCTTGTGTAGCATGATTTCGTATTTCGCTTAATGTTTACCAGATTATACAAAATTCCTTCCAAATAGAGAGGATTTCAAAGGTTATTTCCAGGAAATTCAAGATATAAATTTTATTTGTCATGTAAATATCTTTAATACAAAGTATTTTAATCAAAATCGTTAGAGCCACTTTTTAGGAAATCAAAGATTCCGAAAATCTTCCATGTAAAGGGTACTTTTGTATGGGGGCGTTTCTTGAAAATATTCCTTTCGCATCTTTGGAAATTATTGAACCTAAATAACAAGTTTGGTGTTTATCCGACTTTTCGATTTTGAACTATACTGTTCATACACACACACGCAAGCGCGCGCAAACACACACAAACAGATCTTTTCTCTGAAAAATATATTGTTATGGATTCAGGGGTCTCAAAACATGTATATCCAGTGTAATCTCCGTATCGAATTTTTGGGGGGAACGCAACACCTTGTCTACCCACCATGTAGCTGGTAGAGAAAGTAATTGGCTTTCACTCTAATAACTTACTAGCCATTTATAATGATAGAAGGTAAATAAGCACATGCTAATGTAAGACATCAGATTTTTATGCATTATTAAAAGCGCACAGCACTTAAGGTAATCTATCCCTGGTATCTTCCCACACAACATCATTAGCGACGACACAAATTTAAACCTGACACATAGACATGTTAAAGATATGAAACGCTGTTTATTAGAAACGGAGGAGGAACCTTCCTAAAATCATATTTGATTTGCGGACGACATAAAACAACTAGATGAAATACGTCGCATTAACTACGTGGTGATATCGCGACGAATCCATTAGGAGATACCGCCTGGCTCGGTGTTTGGTGCACAGTTAGCCTTCTAGCCTGTGCCATATCATTTTAACTTCTCACGTGTTCACACAGGCACATCTATAATAACTGTACCTTTACTTTTCGATGGGCAGATGTCATCCTCAGCACGTGTCCACAGAGGTATGTGTACAACTGTGTCTCCGCTTTGTGAAGGGCAATTGTCATCCTCGACACGTGTCCACAGAGGCATGTGTACAATGACTGTTCCTCTACTTTGTGACGGGCAGATACCAGTCTCAACATGTGTCCACAGAGGCATGTGTACAACTGTGTCTCCGCTTTGTGACGGGAAAATGTCATCCTTGACACGTGTCCACAGAGGCATGTGTACAATGACTGTTCCTCTACTTTGTGACGGGCACATATCAGTCTCAACATGTGCCCACAGACATGTGTACAACAGCTTCATCTCTGCTTTGTGAAGGAGAGTGTCAGCCTTGACACGTGTCCACAGAGGCATGTGTACAACAACTGTACCTCCGTTTATGACAGTAAGATGTCATCCTCGACACGTGTTCACAGAGACGTATGTACAAGAACTGTACCGCTGCTTTGTGATTGGCAGCTGTCATCCACGACAGTTGTCCACAAAAGTATGTGTACAACTGCATCTCCCTTTTGTGACGGGCAAATGTCATCCTCGACACGTGTCCACAGAAGCATGAACACAACAGCTGCACCTCTGCATTGTGACGGCCAGATGTCATCCTCGACACGTGTCCAAACAGGCATATGTACAACTACACCTCTGCCTTGTGATGGGCAACTGTCATCTACGACAGGTGTCCACAGAAGTATGTGTACAACTGTAACTCCGCTTTGTGACGGGCAAATGTCATCCTCGACACGTGTCCACAGAGGTATGTGCACCACAGCTGCACCTCTGCTTTGTGACGGCCAGATATGATCCTCGACACGTGTCCACAGAGACATATGTACAACTGTACCTCTGATTTGTGATGGGCAGATGTCATCCACGACAGGTGTCCACAGAAGTATGTGTACAACTGTATCTCATCTTTGTGACGGGCAAATGTCATCCTCGACACGTGTCCACAGAGGCATGTGCACCAAAGCTGCACCTCTGCTTTGTGATGGCCAGATGTTATCCTCGACACGTGTCCACAGAGACATATGTACAACAACTGTACCTCTGATTTGTGATGGACATTTGTCATCCACGGCAGGTGTCCACAGAAGTATGTGTATAACTGTATCTCAGTTTGTGACGGGCAAATGTCAACTTCGACTCGTGTCCACAGAGGAATGCGTACAATAACTGTACCTCTACTTTGTGAATGACAGATGTCAGCCTCGACTGGTGACCACAGAAGCATGTATACAACAAGTGCACCTCCGCTTTGTAAAGGACAGCTGTCATCCTCAACATGTGTCCAAAGGGGCATGTGTACAACAACTGCACCTCCGCTTTGTAAAGGACAGCTCTTATTCTCAACATGTGCCAAAAGGGGCATGTGTATTACAACTACACCTCTGCTTTGTGAAGGACAGCTGACAGTCTCAACAAGTGTCCACAGAAGCATGTTTACAACAACTGCACCTCTGATTTGTAAAGGACAGCTGTCAGCCTCAACATGTGTCCAAAGGGGCATGTGTACAACAACTGCACCTCTGCTTTGTGAAGGACAGCTATCAGTCTCAACATGTGTCCACAGAGGCATGTGTACAACAACTGCACTTTTCTTTGTGAAGGACAGCTGTCAGTCTCAACAAGTGTTCACAGAGGCATGTGTACAACAACTGCACCTCTGCTTTGTGAAGGACAGCTGTCAACCTCAACATGTGTCCACAGAGGCATGTGTACAACAACTGCACCTCTGCTTTGTGAAGGACAGCTGTCAACCTCAACATGTGTCCACAGAGGCATGTGTACAACAGCTGCACATCTGCTTAGTGAAGGACAGCTGTCAGTCTCAACAAGTGTCCACAGAGGCATGTGTACAACAACTGCACCTCTGCTTTGTGAAGGACAGCTGTCAACCTCAACATGTGTCCACAGAGGCATGTGTACAACAACTGCACCTCTGCTTTGTGAAGGACAGCTGTCAACCTCAACATGTGTCCACAGAGGCATGTGTACAACAACTGCACCTCTGCTTTGTGAAGGACAGCTGTCAGTCTCAACAAGTGTTCACAGAGGCATGTGTACAACAACTGCACCTCTGCTTTGTGAAGGACAGCTGTCAACCTCAACATGTGTCCACAGAGGCATGTGTACAACAGCTGCACATCTGCTTAGTGAAGGACAGCTGTCAGTCTCAACAAGTGTCCACAGAGGCATGTGTACAACTGCACTGTTCTTTGTGAAGGACAGCTGTCAGCCTCAACATGTGTCCAAAGGGGCATGTGTACAACAACTGCACTTTTCTTTGTGAAGGACAGCTGTCAGTCTCAACATGTGTCCACAGAGGCATGTGTACAACAACTGCACTTTTCTTTGTGAAGGACAGCTGTCAGTCTCAACAAGTGTTCACAGAGGCATGTGTACAACAACTGCACTTTTCTTTGTGAAGGACAGCTGTCAGTCTCAACAAGTGTTCACAGAGGCATGTGTACAACAACTGCACCTCTGCTTTGTGAAGGTCAGCTGTCAGCCTCAACATGTGTCCACAGAGGCATGTGTACAACAACTGCACCTCTGCTTTGTGAAGGACAGCTGTCAGCCTCAACATGTGTCCACAGAGGCATGTGTACAACAACTGCACCTCTGCTTTGTGAAGGACAGCTGTCAGCCTTGACACGTGTCCACAGAGGCATGTGTACAACAACTGCACCTCTGCTTTGTGAAGGAGCGTCAGCCTTGACACGTGTCCACAGAGGCATGTGTACAACAACTGCACCTCTGCTTTGTGAAGGTCAGCTGTCAGTCTCAACATGTGTCCACAGAGGCATGTGTACAACAACTGCACCTCTGCTTTGTGAAGGACAGCTGTCAGTCTCAACATGTGTCCACAGAGGCATGTGTACAACAACTGCACCTCTGCTTTGTGAAGGTCAGCTGTCAGCCTTGACACGTGTCCACAGAGGCATGTGTACAACAACTGCACCTCTGCTTTGTGAAGGTCAGCTGTCAGCCTCAACATGTGTCCACAGAGGCATGTGTACAACAACTGCACCTCTGCTTTGTGAAGGTCAGCTGTCAGTCTCAACATGTGTCCACAGAGGCATGTGTACAACAACTGCACCTCTGCTTTGTGAAGGACAGCTGTCAGTCTCAACATGTGTCCACAGAGGCATGTGTACAACAACTGCACCTCTGCTTTGTGAAGGTCAGCTGTCAGTCTCAACATGTGTCCACAGAGGCATGTGTACAACAACTGCACCTCTGCTTTGTGAAGGACAGCTGTCAGTCTCAACATGTGTCCACAGAGGCATGTGTACAACAACTGCACCTCTGCTTTGTGAAGGACAGCTGTCAGCCTCAACACGTGTCCACAGAGGCATGTGTACAACAACTGCACCTCTGCTTTGTGAAGGACAGCTGTCAGCCTCAACACGTGTCCACAGAGGCATGTGTACAACAACTGCACCTCTGCTTTGTGAAGGACAGCTGTCAGCCTCAACACGTGTCCACAGAGGCATGTGTACAACAACTGCACCTCTGCTTTGTGAAGGAGCGTCAGCCTTGACACGTGTCCACAGAGGCATGTGTACAACAACTGCACCTCTGCTTTGTGAAGGAGCGTCAGCCTTGACACGTGTCCACAGAGGCATGTGTACAACAACTGCACCTCTGCTTTGTGAAGGACAGCTGTCAGCCTCAACATGTGTCCACAGAGGCATGTGTACAACAACTGCACCTCTGCTTTGTGAAGGACAGCTGTCAGCCTCAACACGTGTCCACAGAGGCATGTGTACAACAACTGCACCTCTGCTTTGTGAAGGACAGCTGTCAGCCTCAACACGTGTCCACAGAGGCATGTGTACAACAACTGCACCTCTGCTTTGTGAAGGAGCGTCAGCCTTGACACGTGTCCACAGAGGCATGTGTACAACAACTGCACCTCTGCTTTGTGAAGGAGCGTCAGCCTTGACACGTGTCCACAGAGGCATGTGTACAACAACTGCACCTCTGCTTTGTGAAGGACAGCTGTCAGCCTCAACATGTGTCCACAGAGGCATGTGTACAACAACTGCACCTCTGCTTTGTGAAGGACAGCTGTCAGTCTCAACATGTGTCCACAGAGGCATGTGTACAACAACTGCACCTCTGCTTTGTGAAGGAGCGTCAGCCTTGACACGTGTCCACAGAGGCATGTGTACAACAACTGCACCTCTGCTTTGTGAAGGTCAGCTGTCAGCCTTGACACGTGTCCACAGAGGCATGTGTACAACAACTGCACCTCTGCTTTGTGAAGGTCAGCTGTCAGCCTCAACATGTGTCCACAGAGGCATGTGTACAACAACTGCACCTCTGCTTTGTGAAGGTCAGCTGTCAGCCTCAACACGTGTCCACAGAGGCATGTGTACAACAACTGCACCTCTGCTTTGTGAAGGACAGCTGTCAGTCTCAACATGTGTCCACAGAGGCATGTGTACAACAACTGCACCTCTGCTTTGTGAAGGTCAGCTGTCAGCCTTGACACGTGTCCACAGAGGCATGTGTACAACAACTGCACCTCTGCTTTGTGAAGGTCAGCTGTCAGCCTCAACATGTGTCCACAGAGGCATGTGTACAACAACTGCACCTCTGCTTTGTGAAGGTCAGCTGTCAGCCTCAACACGTGTCCACAGAGGCATGTGTACAACAACTGCACCTCTGCTTTGTGAAGGACAGCTGTCAGCCTCAACACGTGTCCACAGAGGCATGTGTACAACAACTGCACCTCTGCTTTGTGAAGGACAGCTGTCAGCCTTGACACGTGTCCACAGAGGCATGTGTACAACAACTGCACTTCTGCTTTGTGAAGGACAGCTGTCAGCCTCAACATGTGTCCACAGAGGCATGTGTACAACAACTGCACCTCTGCTTTGTGAAGGACAGCTGTCAGTCTCAACATGTGTCCACAGAGGCATGTGTACAACAACTGCACCTCTGCTTTGTGAAGGACAGCTGTCAGCCTTGACACGTGTCCACAGAGGCATGTGTACAACAACTGCACCTCTGCTTTGTGAAGGTCAGCTGTCAGCCTCAACACGTGTCCACAGAGGCATGTGTACAACAACTGCACCTCTGCTTTGTGAAGGACAGCTGTCAGCCTCAACACGTGTCCACAGAGGCATGTGTACAACAACTGCACCTCTGCTTTGTGAAGGAGCGTCAGCCTTGACACGTGTCCACAGAGGCATGTGTACAACAACTGCACCTCTGCTTTGTGAAGGACAGCTGTCAGCCTTGACACGTGTCCACAGAGGCATGTGTACAACAACTGCACCTCTGCTTTGTGAAGGACAGCTGTCAGCCTTGACACGTGTCCACAGAGGCATGTGTACAACAACTGCACCTCTGCTTTGTGAAGGTCAGCTGTCAGCCTTGACACGTGTCCACAGAGGCATGTGTACAACAACTGCACCTCTGCTTTGTGAAGGACAGCTGTCAGTCTCAACATGTGTCCACAGAGGCATGTGTACAACAACTGCACCTCTGCTTTGTGAAGGACAGCTGTCAGTCTCAACATGTGTCCACAGAGGCATGTGTACAACAACTGCACCTCTGCTTTGTGAAGGAGCGTCAGTCTCAACATGTGTCCACAGAGGCATGTGTACAACAACTGCACCTCTGCTTTGTGAAGGTCAGCTGTCAGCCTTGACACGTGTCCACAGAGGCATGTGTACAACAACTGCACCTCTGCTTTGTGAAGGAGCGTCAGCCTTGACACGTGTCCACAGAGGCATGTGTACAACAACTGCACCTCTGCTTTGTGAAGGTCAGCTGTCAGCCTTGACACGTGTCCACAGAGGCATGTGTACAACAACTGCACCTCTGCTTTGTGAAGGTCAGCTGTCAGCCTTGACACGTGTCCACAGAGGCATGTGTACAACAACTGCACCTCTGCTTTGTGAAGGACAGCTGTCAGCCTCAACATGTGTCCACAGAGGCATGTGTACAACAACTGCAGTTTTCTTTGTGAAGGACAGCTGTCAGCCTTGACACGTGTCCACAGAGGCATGTGTACAACAACTGCACCTCTGCTTTGTGAAGGTCAGCTGTCAGCCTCAACATGTGTCCACAAAGGCATGTGTACAACAACTGCACCTCTGCTTTGTGAAGGAGCGTCAGCCTTGACACGTGTCCACAGAGGCATGTGTACAACAACTGCACCTCTGCTTTGTGAAGGAGCGTCAGCCTTGACACGTGTCCACAGAGGCATGTGTACAACAACTGCACCTCTGCTTTGTGAAGGTCAGCTGTCAGCCTTGACACGTGTCCACAAAGGCATGTGTACAACAACTGCACCTCTGCTTTGTGAAGGAGCGTCAGCCTTGACACGTGTCCACAGAGGCATGTGTACAACAACTGCACCTCTGCTTTGTGAAGGAGCGTCAGCCTTGACACGTGTCCACAGAGGCATGTGTACAACAACTGCACCTCTGCTTTGTGAAGGACAGCTGTCAGCCTCAACACGTGTCCACAGAGGCATGTGTACAACAACTGCACCTCTACTTTGTGAAGGACAGCTGTCAGCCTCAACATGTGTCCACAGAGGCATGTGTACAACAACTGCACCTCTACTTTGTGAAGGACAGCTGTCAGCCTCAACATGTGTCCACAGAGGCATGTGTACAACAACTGCACCTCTACTTTGTGAAGGACAGCTGTCAGCCTTGACACGTGTCCACAAAGGCATGTGTACAACAACTGCACCTCTGCTTTGTGAAGGAGCGTCAGCCTTGACACGTGTCCACAGAGGCATGTGTACAACAACTGCACCTCTGCTTTGTGAAGGAGCGTCAGTCTCAACATGTGTCCACAGAGGCATGTGTACAACAACTGCACCTCTACTTTGTGAAGGACAGCTGTCAGCCTCAACATGTGTCCACAGAGGCATGTGTACAACAACTGCACCTCTGCTTTGTGAAGGTCAGCTGTCAGCCTCAACACGTGTCCACAGAGGCATGTGTACAACAACTGCACTTTGCTTTGTGAAGGTCAGCTGTCAGTCTCAACAAGTGTCCAAAGAGGCATGTGTACAACAACTGCACTTTGCTTTGTGAAGGACAGCTGTCAGCCTCAACATGTGTCCACAGAGGCATGTGTACAACAACTGCACCTCTGCTTTGTGAAGGACAGCTGTCAGCCTCAACACGTGTCCACAGAGGCATGTGTACAACAACTGCACCTCTGCTTTGTGAAGGTCAGCTGTCAGCCTCAACACGTGTCCACAGAGGCATGTGTACAACAACTGCACCTCTGCTTTGTGAAGGACAGCTGTCAGCCTCAACACGTGTCCACAGAGGCATGTGTACAACAACTGCACCTCTGCTTTGTGAAGGACAGCTGTCAGCCTCAACACGTGTCCACAGAGGCATGTGTACAACAACTGCACCTCTGCTTTGTGAAGGACAGCTGTCAGCCTCAACATGTGTCCACAGAGGCATGTGTACAACAACTGCACCTCTGCTTTGTGAAGGACAGCTGTCAGTCTCAACATGTGTCCACAGAGGCATGTGTACAACAACTGCACCTCTGCTTTGTGAAGGTCAGCTGTCAGCCTTGACACGTGTCCACAGAGGCATGTGTACAACAACTGCACCTCTGCTTTGTGAAGGTCAGCTGTCAGCCTTGACACGTGTCCACAGAGGCATGTGTACAACAACTGCACCTCTGCTTTGTGAAGGTCAGCTGTCAGCCTTGACACGTGTCCACAGAGGCATGTGTACAACAACTGCACCTCTGCTTTGTGAAGGACAGCTGTCAGTCTCAACATGTGTCCAAAGGGGCATGTGTACAACAACTGCACCTCTGCTTTGTGAAGGACAGCTGTCAGCCTTGACACGTGTCCACAAAGGCATGTGTACAACAACTGCACCTCTGCTTTGTGAAGGACAGCTGTCAGTCTCAACATGTGTCCACAGAGGCATGTGTACAACAACTGCACCTCTGCTTTGTGAAGGAGCGTCAGCCTTGACACGTGTCCACAGAGGCATGTGTACAACAACTGCACCTCTGCTTTGTGAAGGTCAGCTGTCAGTCTCAACATGTGTCCACAGAGGCATGTGTACAACAACTGCACCTCTGCTTTGTGAAGGACAGCTGTCAGTCTCAACATGTGTCCACAGAGGCATGTGTACAACAACTGCACCTCTGCTTTGTGAAGGACAGCTGTCAGCCTCAACATGTGTCCACAGAGGCATGTGTACAACAACTGCACCTCTGCTTTGTGAAGGACAGCTGTCAGTCTCAACATGTGTCCACAGAGGCATGTGTACAACAACTGCACCTCTGCTTTGTGAAGGAGCGTCAGCCTTGACACGTGTCCACAGAGGCATGTGTACAACAACTGCACCTCTGCTTTGTGAAGGACAGCTGTCAGCCTCAACATGTGTCCACAGAGGCATGTGTACAACAACTGCACCTCTGCTTTGTGAAGGAGCGTCAGCCTTGACACGTGTCCACAGAGGCATGTGTACAACAACTGCACCTCTGCTTTGTGAAGGACAGCTGTCAGCCTCAACATGTGTCCACAGAGGCATGTGTACAACAACTGCACCTCTGCTTTGTGAAGGACAGCTGTCAGTCTCAACATGTGTCCACAGAGGCATGTGTACAACAACTGCACCTCTGCTTTGTGAAGGACAGCTGTCAGCCTCAACATGTGTCCACAGAGGCATGTGTACAACAACTGCACCTCTGCTTTGTGAAGGAGCGTCAGCCTTGACACGTGTCCACAGAGGCATGTGTACAACAACTGCACCTCTGCTTTGTGAAGGACAGCTGTCAGCCTCAACATGTGTCCACAGAGGCATGTGTACAACAACTGCACCTCTGCTTTGTGAAGGACAGCTGTCAGCCTCAACATGTGTCCACAGAGGCATGTGTACAACAACTGCACCTCTGCTTTGTGAAGGACAGCTGTCAGTCTCAACATGTGTCCACAGAGGCATGTGTACAACAACTGCACCTCTGCTTTGTGAAGGACAGCTGTCAGCCTTGACACGTGTCCACAGAGGCATGTGTACAACAACTGCACCTCTGCTTTGTGAAGGTCAGCTGTCAGTCTCAACATGTGTCCACAGAGGCATGTGTACAACAACTGCACCTCTGCTTTGTGAAGGACAGCTGTCAGCCTCAACATGTGTCCACAGAGGCATGTGTACAACAACTGCACCTCTGCTTTGTGAAGGAGCGTCAGCCTTGACACGTGTCCACAGAGGCATGTGTACAACAACTGCACCTCTGCTTTGTGAAGGACAGCTGTCAGCCTCAACATGTGTCCACAGAGGCATGTGTACAACAACTGCACCTCTGCTTTGTGAAGGACAGCTGTCAGTCTCAACATGTGTCCACAGAGGCATGTGTACAACAACTGCACCTCTGCTTTGTGAAGGAGCGTCAGCCTTGACACGTGTCCACAGAGGCATGTGTACAACAACTGCACCTCTGCTTTGTGAAGGACAGCTGTCAGCCTTGACACGTGTCCACAGAGGCATGTGTACAACAACTGCACCTCTGCTTTGTGAAGGAGCGTCAGCCTTGACACGTGTCCACAGAGGCATGTGTACAACAACTGCACCTCTGCTTTGTGAAGGAGCGTCAGCCTTGACACGTGTCCACAGAGGCATGTGTACAACAACTGCACCTCTGCTTTGTGAAGGAGCGTCAGCCTTGACACGTGTCCACAGAGGCATGTGTACAACAACTGCACCTCTGCTTTGTGAAGGAGCGTCAGCCTCAACATGTGTCCACAGAGGCATGTGTACAACAACTGCACCTCTGCTTTGTGAAGGTCAGCTGTCAGTCTCAACATGTGTCCACAGAGGCATGTGTACAACAACTGCACCTCTGCTTTGTGAAGGAGCGTCAGCCTTGACACGTGTCCACAAAGGCATGTGTACAACAACTGCACCTCTGCTTTGTGAAGGAGCGTCAGCCTTGACACGTGTCCACAGAGGCATGTGTACAACAACTGCACCTCTGCTTTGTGAAGGAGCGTCAGCCTTGACACGTGTCCACAGAGGCATGTGTACAACAACTGCACCTCTGCTTTGTGAAGGACAGCTGTCAGCCTCAACACGTGTCCACAGAGGCATGTGTACAACAACTGCACCTCTGCTTTGTGAAGGACAGCTGTCAGTCTCAACATGTGTCCACAGAGGCATGTGTACAACAACTGCACCTCTGCTTTGTGAAGGTCAGCTGTCAGCCTTGACACGTGTCCACAGAGGCATGTGTACAACAACTGCACCTCTGCTTTGTGAAGGAGCGTCAGCCTTGACACGTGTCCACAGAGGCATGTGTACAACAACTGCACCTCTGCTTTGTGAAGGACAGCTGTCAGTCTCAACATGTGTCCACAGAGGCATGTGTACAACAACTGCACCTCTGCTTTGTGAAGGTCAGCTGTCAGTCTCAACATGTGTCCACAGAGGCATGTGTACAACAACTGCACCTCTGCTTTGTGAAGGTCAGCTGTCAGCCTTGACACGTGTCCACAGAGGCATGTGTACAACAACTGCACCTCTGCTTTGTGAAGGTCAGCTGTCAGCCTTGACACGTGTCCACAGAGGCATGTGTACAACAACTGCACCTCTGCTTTGTGAAGGAGCGTCAGCCTTGACACGTGTCCACAGAGGCATGTGTACAACAACTGCACCTCTGCTTTGTGAAGGAGCGTCAGTCTCAACACGTGTCCACAGAGGCATGTGTACAACAACTGCACCTCTGCTTTGTGAAGGAGCGTCAGCCTTGACACGTGTCCACAGAGGCATGTGTACAACAACTGCACCTCTGCTTTGTGAAGGTCAGCTGTCAGCCTTGACACGTGTCCACAGAGGCATGTGTACAACAACTGCACCTCTGCTTTGTGAAGGACAGCTGTCAGCCTCAACACGTGTCCACAGAGGCATGTGTACAACAACTGCACCTCTGCTTTGTGAAGGACAGCTGTCAGCCTCAACACGTGTCCACAGAGGCATGTGTACAACAACTGCACCTCTGCTTTGTGAAGGACAGCTGTCAGCCTCAACACGTGTCCACAGAGGCATGTGTACAACAACTGCACCTCTGCTTTGTGAAGGAGCGTCAGCCTTGACACGTGTCCACAGAGGCATGTGTACAACAACTGCACATCTGCTTTGTGAAGGTCAGCTGTCAGCCTTGACACGTGTCCACAGAGGCATGTGTACAACAACTGCACCTCTGCTTTGTGAAGGACAGCTGTCAGCCTCAACATGTGTCCACAGAGGCATGTGTACAACAACTGCACCTCTGCTTTGTGAAGGACAGCTGTCAGCCTCAACACGTGTCCACAGAGGCATGTGTACAACAACTGCACCTCTGCTTTGTGAAGGTCAGCTGTCAGCCTTGACACGTGTCCACAGAGGCATGTGTACAACAACTGCACCTCTGCTTTGTGAAGGACAGCTGTCAGCCTCAACACGTGTCCACAGAGGCATGTGTACAACAACTGCACCTCTGCTTTGTGAAGGAGCGTCAGCCTTGACACGTGTCCACAGAGGCATGTGTACAACAACTGCACCTCTGCTTTGTGAAGGACAGCTGTCAGCCTCAACATGTGTCCAGAGAGGCATGTGTACAACAACTGCACCTCTGCTTTGTGAAGGACAGCTGTCAGCCTCAACACGTGTCCACAGAGGCATGTGTACAACAACTGCACCTCTGCTTTGTGAAGGACAGCTGTCAGCCTCAACACGTGTCCACAGAGGCATGTGTACAACAACTGCACCTCTGCTTTGTGAAGGAGCGTCAGCCTTGACACGTGTCCACAGAGGCATGTGTACAACAACTGCACCTCTGCTTTGTGAAGGTCAGCTGTCAGCCTCAACATGTGTCCACAGAGGCATGTGTACAACAACTGCACCTCTGCTTTGTGAAGGAGCGTCAGCCTTGACACGTGTCCACAGAGGCATGTGTACAACAACTGCACCTCTGCTTTGTGAAGGACAGCTGTCAGCCTCAACATGTGTCCACAGAGGCATGTGTACAACAACTGCACCTCTGCTTTGTGAAGGACAGCTGTCAGTCTCAACATGTGTCCACAGAGGCATGTGTACAACAACTGCACCTCTGCTTTGTGAAGGACAGCTGTCAGCCTTGACACGTGTCCACAAAGGCATGTGTACAACAACTGCACCTCTGCTTTGTGAAGGACAGCTGTCAGTCTCAACATGTGTCCACAGAGGCATGTGTACAACAACTGCACCTCTGCTTTGTGAAGGAGCGTCAGCCTTGACACGTGTCCACAGAGGCATGTGTACAACAACTGCACCTCTGCTTTGTGAAGGTCAGCTGTCAGTCTCAACATGTGTCCACAGAGGCATGTGTACAACAACTGCACCTCTGCTTTGTGAAGGACAGCTGTCAGTCTCAACATGTGTCCACAGAGGCATGTGTACAACAACTGCACCTCTGCTTTGTGAAGGACAGCTGTCAGTCTCAACATGTGTCCACAGAGGCATGTGTACAACAACTGCACCTCTGCTTTGTGAAGGAGCGTCAGCCTTGACACGTGTCCACAGAGGCATGTGTACAACAACTGCACCTCTGCTTTGTGAAGGAGCGTCAGCCTTGACACGTGTCCACAGAGGCATGTGTACAACAACTGCACCTCTGCTTTGTGAAGGAGCGTCAGCCTTGACACGTGTCCACAGAGGCATGTGTACAACAACTGCACCTCTGCTTTGTGAAGGAGCGTCAGCCTTGACACGTGTCCACAAAGGCATGTGTACAACAACTGCACCTCTGCTTTGTGAAGGAGCGTCAGCCTTGACACGTGTCCACAGAGGCATGTGTACAACAACTGCACCTCTGCTTTGTGAAGGAGCGTCAGCCTTGACACGTGTCCACAAAGGCATGTGTACAACAACTGCACCTCTGCTTTGTGAAGGAGCGTCAGCCTTGACACGTGTCCACAGAGGCATGTGTACAACAACTGCACCTCTGCTTTGTGAAGGAGCGTCAGCCTTGACACGTGTCCACAGAGGCATGTGTACAACAACTGCACCTCTGCTTTGTGAAGGACAGCTGTCAGCCTCAACACGTGTCCACAGAGGCATGTGTACAACAACTGCACCTCTGCTTTGTGAAGGACAGCTGTCAGTCTCAACATGTGTCCACAGAGGCATGTGTACAACAACTGCACCTCTGCTTTGTGAAGGTCAGCTGTCAGCCTTGACACGTGTCCACAGAGGCATGTGTACAACAACTGCACCTCTGCTTTGTGAAGGAGCGTCAGCCTTGACACGTGTCCACAGAGGCATGTGTACAACAACTGCACCTCTGCTTTGTGAAGGACAGCTGTCAGTCTCAACATGTGTCCACAGAGGCATGTGTACAACAACTGCACCTCTGCTTTGTGAAGGTCAGCTGTCAGTCTCAACATGTGTCCACAGAGGCATGTGTACAACAACTGCACCTCTGCTTTGTGAAGGTCAGCTGTCAGCCTTGACACGTGTCCACAGAGGCATGTGTACAACAACTGCACCTCTGCTTTGTGAAGGAGCGTCAGCCTTGACACGTGTCCACAGAGGCATGTGTACAACAACTGCACCTCTGCTTTGTGAAGGTCAGCTGTCAGCCTTGACACGTGTCCACAGAGGCATGTGTACAACAACTGCACCTCTGCTTTGTGAAGGACAGCTGTCAGCCTCAACACGTGTCCACAGAGGCATGTGTACAACAACTGCACCTCTGCTTTGTGAAGGACAGCTGTCAGCCTCAACACGTGTCCACAGAGGCATGTGTACAACAACTGCACCTCTGCTTTGTGATGGACAGCTGTCAGCCTCAACACGTGTCCACAGAGGCATGTGTACAACAACTGCACCTCTGCTTTGTGAAGGAGCGTCAGCCTTGACACGTGTCCACAGAGGCATGTGTACAACAACTGCACCTCTGCTTTGTGAAGGTCAGCTGTCAGCCTTGACACGTGTCCACAGAGGCATGTGTACAACAACTGCACCTCTGCTTTGTGAAGGACAGCTGTCAGCCTCAACATGTGTCCACAGAGGCATGTGTACCACAACTGCACCTCTGCTTTGTGAAGGACAGCTGTCAGCCTCAACACGTGTCCACAGAGGCATGTGTACAACAACTGCACCTCTGCTTTGTGAAGGTCAGCTGTCAGCCTTGACACGTGTCCACAGAGGCATGTGTACAACAACTGCACCTCTGCTTTGTGAAGGACAGCTGTCAGCCTTGACACGTGTCCACAGAGGCATGTGTACAACAACTGCACCTCTGCTTTGTGAAGGACAGCTGTCAGCCTCAACATGTGTCCACAGAGGCATGTGTACAACAACTGCACCTCTGCTTTGTGAAGGTCAGCTGTCAGCCTTGACACGTGTCCACAGAGGCATGTGTACAACAACTGCACCTCTGCTTTGTGAAGGACAGCTGTCAGCCTTGACACGTGTCCACAGAGGCATGTGTACAACAACTGCACCTCTGCTTTGTGAAGGTCAGCTGTCAGCCTTGACACGTGTCCACAGAGGCATGTGTACAACAACTGCACCTCTGCTTTGTGAAGGAGCGTCAGCCTTGACACGTGTCCACAGAGGCATGTGTACAACAACTGCACCTCTGCTTTGTGAAGGACAGCTGTCAGCCTCAACATGTGTCCACAGAGGCATGTGTACAACAACTGCACCTCTGCTTTGTGAAGGACAGCTGTCAGCCTCAACACGTGTCCACAGAGGCATGTGTACAACAACTGCACCTCTGCTTTGTGAAGGACAGCTGTCAGCCTCAACACGTGTCCACAGAGGCATGTGTACAACAACTGCACCTCTGCTTTGTGAAGGAGCGTCAGCCTTGACACGTGTCCACAGAGGCATGTGTACAACAACTGCACCTCTGCTTTGTGAAGGTCAGCTGTCAGCCTCAACATGTGTCCACAGAGGCATGTGTACAACAACTGCACCTCTGCTTTGTGAAGGAGCGTCAGCCTTGACACGTGTCCACAGAGGCATGTGTACAACAACTGCACCTCTGCTTTGTGAAGGACAGCTGTCAGCCTCAACATGTGTCCACAGAGGCATGTGTACAACAACTGCACCTCTGCTTTGTGAAGGAGCGTCAGCCTTGACACGTGTCCACAGAGGCATGTGTACAACAACTGCACCTCTGCTTTGTGAAGGTCAGCTGTCAGCCTTGACACGTGTCCACAGAGGCATGTGTACAACAACTGCACCTCTGCTTTGTGAAGGTCAGCTGTCAGCCTTGACACGTGTCCACAGAGGCATGTGTACAACAACTGCACCTCTGCTTTGTGAAGGTCAGCTGTCAGCCTTGACACGTGTCCACAGAGGCATGTGTACAACAACTGCACTTTGCTTTGTGAAGGTCAGCTGTCAGCCTCAACACGTGTCCACAGAGGCATGTGTACAACAACTGCACCTCTGCTTTGTGAAGGACAGCTGTCAGCCTCAACACGTGTCCACAGAGGCATGTGTACAACAACTGCACCTCTGCTTTGTGAAGGACAGCTGTCAGCCTCAACACGTGTCCACAGAGGCATGTGTACAACAACTGCACCTCTGCTTTGTGAAGGACAGCTGTCAGCCTCAACACGTGTCCACAGAGGCATGTGTACAACAACTGCACCTCTGCTTTGTGAAGGAGCGTCAGCCTTGACACGTGTCCACAGAGGCATGTGTACAACAACTGCACCTCTGCTTTGTGAAGGACAGCTGTCAGCCTCAACACGTGTCCACAGAGGCATGTGTACAACAACTGCACCTCTGCTTTGTGAAGGAGCGTCAGCCTTGACACGTGTCCACAGAGGCATGTGTACAACAACTGCACCTCTGCTTTGTGAAGGACAGCTGTCAGTCTCAACAAGTGTCCACAGAGGCATGTGTACAACAACTGCACCTCTGCTTTGTGAAGGAGCGTCAGCCTTGACACGTGTCCACAGAGGCATGTGTACAACAACTGCACCTCTGCTTTGTGAAGGAGCGTCAGCCTTGACACGTGTCCACAGAGGCATGTGTACAACAACTGCACCTCTGCTTTGTGAAGGAGCGTCAGCCTTGACACGTGTCCACAGAGGCATGTGTACAACAACTGCACCTCTGCTTTGTGAAGGACAGCTGTCAGCCTCAACACGTGTCCACAGAGGCATGTGTACAACAACTGCACCTCTGCTTTGTGAAGGACAGCTGTCAGTCTCAACATGTGTCCACAGAGGCATGTGTACAACAACTGCACCTCTGCTTTGTGAAGGACAGCTGTCAGCCTCAACATGTGTCCACAGAGGCATGTGTACAACAACTGCACCTCTGCTCTGTGAAGGTCAGCTGTCAGCCTCAACATGTGTCCACAGAGGCATGTGTACAACAACTGCACCTCTGCTTTGTGAAGGACAGCTGTCAGCCTCAACACGTGTCCACAGAGGCATGTGTACAACAACTGCACCTCTGCTTTGTGAAGGACAGCTGTCAGTCTCAACATGTGTCCACAGAGGCACGTGTACAACAACTGCACCTCTACTTTGTGAAGGACAGCTGTCAGCCTCAACATGTGTCCACAGAGGCATGTGTACAACAACTGCACCTCTGCTTTGTGAAGGTCAGCTGTCAGCCTCAACACGTGTCCACAGAGGCATGTGTACAACAACTGCACCTCTGCTTTGTGAAGGTCAGCTGTCAGCCTCAACACGTGTCCACAGAGGCATGTGTACAACAACTGCACCTCTGCTTTGTGAAGGAGCGTCAGCCTTGACACGTGTCCACAGAGGCATGTGTACAACATCTGCACCTCTGCTTTGTGAAGGTCAGCTGTCAGCCTTGACACGTGTCCACAAAGGCATGTGTACAACAACTGCACCTCTGCTTTGTGAAGGTCAGCTGTCAGCCTCAACACGTGTCCACAGAGGCATGTGTACAACAACTGCACCTCTGCTTTGTGAAGGTCAGCTGTCAGCCTTGACACGTGTCCACAAAGGCATGTGTACAACAACTGCACCTCTGCTTTGTGAAGGTCAGCTGTCAGCCTCAACACGTGTCCACAGAGGCATGTGTACAACAACTGCACCTCTACTTTGTGAAGGAGCGTCAGCCTTGACACGTGTCCACAAAGGCATGTGTACAACAACTGCACCTCTGCTTTGTGAAGGACAGCTGTCAGCCTCAACACGTGTCCACAGAGGCATGTGTACAACAACTGCACCTCTGCTTTGTGAAGGTCAGCTGTCAGCCTCAACACGTGTCCACAGAGGCATGTGTACAACAACTGCACCTCTGCTTTGTGAAGGAGCGTCAGCCTTGACACGTGTCCACAAAGGCATGTGTACAACAACTGCACCTCTGCTTTGTGAAGGACAGCTGTCAGCCTCAACACGTGTCCACAGAGGCATGTGTACAACAACTGCACCTCTACTTTGTGAAGGAGCGTCAGCCTCAACACGTGTCCACAGAGGCATGTGTACAACAACTGCACCTCTGCTTTGTGAAGGTCAGCTGTCAGTCTCAACATGTGTCCACAGAGGCATGTGTACAACAACTGCACCTCTGCTTTGTGAAGGTCAGCTGTCAGCCTCAACATGTGTCCACAGAGGCATGTGTACAACAACTGCACCTCTGCTTTGTGAAGGACAGCTGTCAGCCTCAACATGTGTCCACAGAGGCATGTGTACAACAACTGCACCTCTGCTTTGTGAAGGACAGCTGTCAGCCTCAACATGTGTCCAGAGAGGCATGTGTACAACAACTGCACCTCTGCTTTGTGAAGGAGCGTCAGCCTTGACACGTGTCCACAGAGGCATGTGTACAACAACTGCACCTCTGCTTTGTGAAGGACAGCTGTCAGCCTCAACATGTGTCCACAGAGGCATGTGTACAACAACTGCACCTCTGCTTTGTGAAGGAGCGTCAGCCTTGACACGTGTCCACAAAGGCATGTGTACAACAACTGCACCTCTGCTTTGTGAAGGTCAGCTGTCAGCCTCAACATGTGTCCACAGAGGCATGTGTACAACAACTGCACCTCTGCTTTGTGAAGGACAGCTGTCAGCCTCAACATGTGTCCACAGAGGCATGTGTACAACAACTGCACCTCTGCTTTGTGAAGGAGCGTCAGCCTTGACACGTGTCCACAAAGGCATGTGTACAACAACTGCACCTCTGCTTTGTGAAGGAGCGTCAGCCTTGACACGTGTCCACAGAGGCATGTGTACAACAACTGCACCTCTGCTTTGTGAAGGAGCGTCAGCCTTGACACGTGTCCACAGAGGCATGTGTACAACAACTGCACCTCTGCTTTGTGAAGGACAGCTGTCAGCCTCAACATGTGTCCACAGAGGCATGTGTACAACAACTGCACCTCTGCTTTGTGAAGGAGCGTCAGCCTTGACACGTGTCCACAGAGGCATGTGTACAACAACTGCACCTCTGCTTTGTGAAGGACAGCTGTCAGCCTCAACATGTGTCCACAGAGGCATGTGTACAACAACTGCACCTCTGCTTTGTGAAGGAGCGTCAGCCTTGACACGTGTCCACAAAGGCATGTGTACAACAACTGCACCTCTGCTTTGTGAAGGTCAGCTGTCAGCCTTGACACGTGTCCACAGAGGCATGTGTACAACAACTGCACCTCTGCTTTGTGAAGGTCAGCTGTCAGCCTTGACACGTGTCCACAAAGGCATGTGTACAACAACTGCACCTCTGCTTTGTGAAGGACAGCTGTCAGTCTCAACATGTGTCCACAGAGGCATGTGTACAACAACTGCACCTCTGCTTTGTGAAGGAGCGTCAGTCTCAACATGTGTCCACAGAGGCATGTGTACAACAACTGCACCTCTGCTTTGTGAAGGACAGCTGTCAGTCTCAACATGTGTCCACAGAGGCATGTGTACAACAACTGCACCTCTGCTTTGTGAAGGACAGCTGTCAGTCTCAACATGTGTCCACAGAGGCATGTGTACAACAACTGCACCTCTGCTTTGTGAAGGACAGCTGTCAGTCTCAACATGTGTCCACAGAGGCATGTGTACAACAACTGCACCTCTGCTTTGTGAAGGTCAGCTGTCAGTCTCAACATGTGTCCACAGAGGCATGTGTACAACAACTGCACCTCTGCTTTGTGAAGGACAGCTGTCAGTCTCAACATGTGTCCACAGAGGCATGTGTACAACAACTGCACCTCTGCTTTGTGAAGGTCAGCTGTCAGTCAACAAAGTTTCCACAGAGACATGTGTACAATGACTGTCCCTCTACTTTGTGACGGGCAGATATCAGTCTCAACATGTGTCCACAGAGGCATGTGTACAACAACTGCACCTCTGCTTTGTGAAGGACAAGTCAGTCTCAACGTTGTCTAAAGGGGTATGTGTACAACAATTGCATCTCTGCTTTGTGAAGGACAGTGGCAGCCTGACCCGTGTCCGCAAAGGTATGTGTACAACAATTGTACCTGTGCCTTGTGAAGGACAGATGTCAGCCTCGGCAGTGTCCACAGAGACATGTGTACAACAACTGCACCTTTGATTTGTGAAGGACTGCTGTCACTCTCAACATGTGGCCAAAGGGGAATGTGTACAACAACTGCACCTCTGCTTTGTGAAGGAGCGTCAGCCTTGACACGTGTCCACAGAGACGTATGTACAACAACTGTACCGTTGCTTTGTTATGGGCAGCTGTCATCTACGACAGGTGTCCACAGAAGTATGTGTAAAACTGTATCTCCGCTTTGTGACGGGCAAATGTCAGCCACGATACGTGTCCACAGAGGCATGTGTACAACGACTGTCCCTCTGCTTTGTGTAGGACAGTGTCAGCCTTGACACGTGTCCACGGAGACATATGTAGAAAACTGTACCGCTGCTTTGTGATGGGTAGCTGTCATCCACGACAGGTGTCCACAGAAGTATGTGAACAACTGTATCTCCGCTTTGCGACGGGCAAATGTCAGTCTTGACACGTGTCCACAGAGGCATGTGTACAACAGCTGCACCTCTGCTGTGTGAAGGACAGTGTCAGCCTTGACACGTGTCCACATACATGTGTACAACAACTGCACCTTGGCTTTGTGGCAGAAAGATGTCAGCCTCGACCCGTGTCTACAGAGGTACAAGTACAGCAACAGTACTTCTGCTTTGTGACGGGCAGGTGGCAGCCTCGACATGTGTACAGCAAATGTTCCTCTCCATGGTGACGGGATGAGGGCAGCCTCGTAACCTGTTCACAGACGCATATGTACCAAACTGTACCTCTGTTTTATGACGGACAGATGGCAAACTCTACGCGTGTTCTCAGAAGCATGTGTACAACAAATGTACCTCTGCTTGGTGAAGGGTATATGGCAGCCTTGACACGTGTCAAGGAGACATGTGTACAGCAGGTATACCTCCGCTTGGTGACAAGATGGCAGTCTCGAAACGTGTCCTGAGAGGCATATGTCTCGTATAACAACTGTAACTCTGCTTGGTGACACTCACACACACACACACACACACACACATATATATATATATATATATATATATATTGGGTGTCTGAACAATGGCCACAACCCCATAAGTACAAGAAATGTACCATTGGTTGCGACATACACATGGTAGTCTCGACACGTATACACAGAGGCATGTGTACAGCAACTGTGCCTCTGCTTCAACATTTGCTGGGCAGATGTCAGCCTCAACATGTGTCCACAGACGCATGTGAACAGCAACTGTGCCTCTGCTTCAACATTTGCTAGGCGATGTCAGCCTCTACACGTGTCCACAGCGACATGTGTACAACTGAACCTCGGCTTTGTGACATGTTGATGCCGCCTCAATCGTGTACACAGAGGCATGTGTGCAGCAACTGTGCCTCTGCTTCAACATTTGCTTGGAAGATGTCAGACTCAACATGTGTCCACAGACGTATGTGTACAGCAACTGTGCCTCTGCTTCAACATTTGCTAGGCGATGTCAGCCTCTACACGTGTCCACAGCGACATGTGTACAACTGAACCTCGACTTTGTGACATGTTGATGCCGCCTCAATCGTGTACACAGAGGCATGTGTGCAGCAACTGTGCCTCTGCTTCAACATTTGCTTGGAAGATGTCAGACTCAACATGTGTCCACAGACGCATGTGAACAGCAACTGTGCCTCTGCTTCAACATTTGCTAGGCGATGTCAGCCTCTACACGTGTCCACAGCGACATGTGTACAACTGAACCTCGGCTTTGTGACATGTTGATGCCGCCTCAATCGTGTACACAGAGGCATGTGTGCAGCAACTGTGCCTCTGCTTCAACATTTGCTTGGAAGATGTCAGACTCAACATGTGTCCACAGACGTATGTGTACAGCAACTGTGCCTCTGCTTCAACATTTGCTAGGCGATGTCAGCCTCTACACGTGTCCACAGCGACATGTGTACAACTGAACCTCGGCTTTGTGACATGTTGATGCCGCCTCAATCGTGTACACAGAGGCATGTGTGCAGCAACTGTGCCTCTGCTTCAACATTTGCTTGGAAGATGTCAGACTCAACATGTGTCCACAGACGCATGTGAACAGCAACTGTGCCTCTGCTTCAACATTTGCTAGGCGATGTCAGCCTCTACACGTGTCCACAGCGACATGTGTACAACTAAACCTCGGCTTTGTGACAGGCAGATGTCAGCATGATATGTGTCCACAGAGGCATGTGTGCAGAAACTGTAGCTTAGCTTTGCTTTGCGACGGGCAGATGTCAGCCTCGATATCTGTTCACAGAGACATGCCTCTAGTTCTCGAAGTCACGGGTTCAAATCCGGCGGAGCACAATGGATTTTTTCGGGTCTAAGGTTCCTTAGCATGGCTTTCTTTGGAAGGGAAGTAAAGCCGGTGGTGCCGTGTCGTAGATTTACGGCACGTAAAAAACTTCAAGCCTGATAAAGAGGCCTTTGAGCAAAACTGCCCGCCTTTCACGCCAAATATAGAGTGGGATGCTAAGGTCTACAGCAGTTAAATAAAATCCAATTTCATTTTACCTCTGCTTGGTAACATACAGATGGCAGTCTCGATACGTTACCACAAATGCATGTGCGCAGCAACTGTACCTCTGCTTTGTGACGTGCAGAGCAGTCTAGACATGTGTCCACAGAGGCATGTGTACAACAACTGTACCTCTGCTTTGTGACGTGCAGAGCAGTCTAGACATGTGTCCAAAGAGGCATGTGTACAACAACTGTACCTCTGCTTTGTGACGTGCAGAGCAGTCTAGACATGTGTCCACAGAGGCATGTGTGCAGCAACTGTACCTCTGCTTTGTGACGTGCAGAGCAGTCTAGACATGTGTCCACAGAGGCATGTGTACAACAACTGTACCTCTGCTTTATGACGTGCAGAGCAGTCTAGACATGTGTCCACAGAGGCATGTGTACAACAACTGTACCTCTGCTTTATGACGTGCAGAGCAGTCTAGACATGTGTCCACAGAGGCATGTGTGCAGCAACTGTACCTCTGCTTTATGACGTGCAGAGCAGTCTAGACATGTGTCCACAGAGGCATGTGTGCAGCAACTGTACCTCTGCTTTGTGACGTGCAGAGCAGTCTAGACGTGTGTCCACAGAGGCATGTGTGCAGCAACTGTACCTCTGCTTTATGACGTGCAGAGCAGTCTAGACATGTGTCCACAGAGGCATGTGTGCAGCAACTGTACCTCTGCTTTGTGACGTGCAGAGCAGTCTAGACATGTGTCCACAGAGGCATGTGTACAGCAACTGTACCTCTGCTTTGTGACGTGCAGAGCAGTCTAGACGTGTGTCCACAGAGGCATGTGTACAACAACTGTACCTCTGCTTTGTGACGTGCAGAGCAGTCTAGACGTGTGTCCACAGAGGCATGTGTACAGCAACTGTACCTCTGCTTTGTGACGTGCAGAGCAGTCTAGACGTGTGTCCACAGAGGCATGTGTGCAGCAACTGTACCTCTGCTTTATGACGTGCAGAGCAGTCTAGACGTGTGTCCACAGAGGCATGTGTACAGCAACTGTACCTCTGCTTTGTGACGTGCAGAGCAGTCTAGACATGTGTCCACAGAGGCATGTGTACAACAACTGTACCTCTGCTTTGTGACGTGCAGAGCAGTCTAGACATGTGTCCACAGAGGCATGTGTACAACAACTGTACCTCTGCTTTATGACGTGCAGAGCAGTCTAGACGTGTGTCCACAGAGGCATGTGTGCAGCAACTGTACCTCTGCTTTGTGACGTGCAGAGCAGTCTAGACATGTGTCCACAGAGGCATGTGTGCAGCAACTGTACCTCTGCTTTGTGACGTGCAGAGCAGTCTAGACATGTGTCCAC
The DNA here is from genome assembly GCA_030765065.1 of Deroplatys truncata. NCBI lineage: Eukaryota > Metazoa > Arthropoda > Insecta > Mantodea > Mantidae > Deroplatys > Deroplatys truncata. The sequence goes on along the minus strand of CM060984.1, from coordinate 242,532,664 downwards.
AGAGGCATGTGTGCAGCAACTGTACCTCTGCTTTGTGACGTGCAGAGCAGTCTAGACATGTGTCCACAGAGGCATGTGTACAACAACTGTACCTCTGCTTTGTGACGTGCAGAGCAGTCTAGACATGTGTCCACAGAGGCATGTGTACAGCAACTGTACCTCTGCTTTGTGACGTGCAGAGCAGTCTAGACGTGTGTCCACAGAGGCATGTGTGCAGCAACTGTACCTCTGCTTTATGACGTGCAGAGCAGTCTAGACGTGTGTCCACAGAGGCATGTGTGCAGCAACTGTACCTCTGCTTTGTGACGTGCAGAGCAGTCTAGACATGTGTCCACAGAGGCATGTGTGCAGCAACTGTACCTCTGCTTTGTGACGTGCAAAGCAGTCTAGACGTGTGTCCACAGAGGCATGTGTACAGCAACTGTACCTCTGCTTTGTGACGTGCAGAGCAGTCTAGACATGTGTCCACAGAGGCATGTGTACAACAACTGTACCTCTGCTTTGTGACGTGCAGAGCAGTCTAGACATGTGTCCACAGAGGCATGTGTACAACAACTGTACCTCTGCTTTATGACGTGCAGAGCAGTCTAGACGTGTGTCCACAGAGGCATGTGTGCAGCAACTGTACCTCTGCTTTGTGACGTGCAGAGCAGTCTAGACATGTGTCCACAGAGGCATGTGTGCAGCAACTGTACCTCTGCTTTGTGACGTGCAGAGCAGTCTAGACATGTGTCCACAGAGGCATGTGTACAACAACTGTACCTCTGCTTTGTGACGTGCAGAGCAGTCTAGACATGTGTCCACAGAGGCATGTGTACAGCAACTGTACCTCTGCTTTGTGACGTGCAGAGCAGTCTAGACGTGTGTCCACAGAGGCATGTGTGCAGCAACTGTACCTCTGCTTTATGACGTGCAGAGCAGTCTAGACGTGTGTCCACAGAGGCATGTGTGCAGCAACTGTACCTCTGCTTTGTGACGTGCAGAGCAGTCTAGACATGTGTCCACAGAGGCATGTGTGCAGCAACTGTACCTCTGCTTTGTGACGTGCAGAGCAGTCTAGACATGTGTCCACAGAGGCATGTGTACAGCAACTGTACCTCTGCTTTGTGACGTGCAGAGCAGTCTAGACGTGTGTCCACAGAGGCATGTGTACAGCAACTGTACCTTTGCTTTGTGACGTGCAGAGCAGTCTAGACATGTGTCCACAGAGGCATGTGTGCAGCAACTGTACCTCTGCTTTGTGACGTGCAGAGCAGTCTAGACGTGTGTCCACAGAGGCATGTGTACAGCAACTGTACCTCTGCTTTGTGACGTGCAGAGCAGTCTAGACGTGTGTCCACAGAGGCATGTGTACAGCAACTGTACCTCTGCTTTGTGACGTGCAGAGCAGTCTAGACATGTGTCCACAGAGGCATGTGTGCAGCAACTGTACCTCTGCTTTGTGACGTGCAGAGCAGTCTAGACGTGTGTCCACAGAGGCATGTGTGCAGCAACTGTACCTCTGCTTTGTGACGTGCAGAGCAGTCTAGACGTGTGTCCACAGAGGCATGTGTACAACAACTGTACCTCTGCTTTGTGACGTGCAGAGCAGTCTAGACATGTGTCCACAGAGGCATGTGTGCAGCAACTGTACCTCTGCTTTATGACGTGCAGAGCAGTCTAGACATGTGTCCACAGAGGCATGTGTGCAGCAACTGTACCTCTGCTTTGTGACGTGCAGAGCAGTCTAGACGTGTGTCCACAGAGGCATGTGTACAGCAACTGTACCTCTGCTTTCACACATGCTGAGCCGATGTGAGTCTCGATACGTGTCCACAGAGGCATGTGTACAGCAACTGTACCTCTGCTTTCACACATGCTGAGCCGATGTGAGCCTCGATACGTGTCCACAGAGGCCTGTGTACAACAACTGTACCTCTCCTTCCACACGTGCCGGCCAGATTATATTTGTTTGTGTTGCAGTCATTCACGAAATAACATTCATCTCCCCATTAAACCTGCCTGATGAAATTCAAATTTTCGTTAATTTTAGTTAAGAGCTTGTGCAAACAGGTACACGATTCTGGAAATCGTTCCCATAAAGCTGTTGAGGCAAATGAGGGATGCCATTTTCAGATTCATTGTGTTGAAGTCCTTATATTCCCAGGTCAGATGCAGCACTCCTTTGCCCTAATTATGATGAGAAGTATTAACGGTTAAGAATTAATAATAATAATAATAATAATAATAATCATAATCATAATAATAATATCTAAAATGTCAATTGTTAATTGCAGCTCTGTACGTCGAATAGCGCGCGCAGAATGCAGACGTAATCTGAAAGCTTTCCGACGTGATATCTTTGAGCCTCAGCCACATTTCGGTGCGTCTTCCCATTGATTATAACCATATCCGTGTACTCGTTATTGATGAACATGTTATGTCTTACCTGAATGACCTGGTAGGAACGTCAAGCGGGCGAACACGCGACTCTATCAGTACCAAACATACAGAGAGGAAACACTACCTCTCTACCTGCCTGCCCCTTTGTAAATCGGTGATGCGGCAACTTCCTTTGCATCATATATGCGAGAATCGTAGAACTGCCAACAACGCTTGTTTGGGCCACCTGGTATAGCATGCGATAAAACAAACGCACTGAAATGTTGGTCAATAGCGTTGATACAGTGTGTTCAGAATGCGCACCGTCACATGCCACAAAGTGTTAACGTTTCTGAATAATATTGAACATGTTGACGAACAACCGTTGGTACATGGACAAGTGTGATGGTTTCTTTATAATGACATCAGGCCATTGAAATCCTAAAAAAAAGCGAGTTGTTTACTGCTGATGTTGCCATCAAGGTGAGCTTGCCTTTCATCTGAAAACCATATGTTGCAGAAGAAATCAGGATCCTCATGTGTCATAGACAACACTCGGCTGCAATACCGTAATAGAGGTCACTCATCCTTTTCTGGTAAACGCTGAGCAAATCCACCCGGCTATTTAAACATCCGCCTATCGCCCAGTCACAGTGATGTTCGTCATAGACTATGCTTTGGCTAGTCCCTGATTCTCGTTTGTAGTGACTGTTCTTGGGCAACCTTCCGTTCACACAAGACTCATCTCGTACGACAGACAACATTACGTTTCTATTTGGTGCCTCCTTGTTAAATCTCTCCCCCCGCTTGTTCTTTAACGTGAAGCAAACTCAGCCCATTCTCACGTACCACTGCGTTGACCGACAATAAAACCTTCCCTTCTGTTGTGAGAGCCACAGTTCAAGAAATCAACGCAAAACTGAATTCAAACATGTCAAACTATCATATTGTTACTTTGAGTTATCACTCACTTAACTAATGTGATTTAGTTCAGTTTTCACTGTCACTTCACTAAAATGAGTTAGTTCGGTTTTCGCTGTCGCTTCACTAATGTGATGTAATTAAGTTTTCCCGGTCACTTCACTAATGCGAGTTAGTTCAGTTTTCACTGTCGCTTCCTAATGTTATTTAGTTCAGTTTTCACTGTCGTTTCACTAATGCGAGTTAGTTCAGTTTTCACTGTCGCTTCACTAATGTGATTTAGTTCAGTTTTCACTGTCGTTTCACCAATGTGATTTAGTTCAGTTTTCACTGTCGCTTCACTAATGTGATTTAGTTCAGTTTTCACTGTCGCTTCAGTAATGTGGTTTAGTTCAGTTTTCACTGTCGCTTCACTAATGTGATTTAGTTCAATTTTCACTGTCGTTTCACTAATGTGTTTTAGTTCAGTTTTCACTGTCGTTTCCCTAATGTGATTTAGTTCAGTTTTCACTGTCGTTTCACTAATGCGAGCTGGTTCAGTTTTCACTGTCACTTCACTAATGTGATTTAGTTCAGTTTTCACTGTCACTTCACTAATGTGAGTTAGTTCAGATTTCACTGTCGTTTCACTAATGTGAGATAGTTCAGTTTTCACTGTCGTTTCACTAATGTGAGTTAGTTCAGTTTTCACTGTCGTTTCACTAATGTGATTTAGTTCAGTTTTCACTGTCGCTTCACTAATGTGATTTAGTTCAGTTTTCACTGTCGCTTCACCAATGTGATTTAGTTCAATTTTCACTGTAGCTTCACTAATGTGATTTAGTTTAGTTTTCACTGTCGTTTCACTAATGTGATTTAGTTTAGTTTTCACTGAAGTTTCACTACTGTGATTTAGTTCAGTTTTCATTGTCACTTCACTAATGTGATTTAGTTTAGTTTTCACTGTCGCTTCACTAATGTGATTTAGTTCAGTTTTCACTGTCGCTTCACTAATGTGATTTAGTTCAGTTTTCACTGTCGTTTCACTTATGTGATTTAGTTCAGTATTCATTGTCACTTCACTAATGTGATTTAGTTCGGTTTTCATTGTCGTTTCACTAATGTGATTTAGTTCAGTTTTCACTGTCGTTTCACTAACGTGATTTAGTTCAGGTTTCACTGTCGTTTCACTAATGTGATTTAGTTCAGTTTTCATTGTCACTTCACTAATGTGATTTACTTCAGTTTTCATTGTTACTTCACTAATGTGATTTAGTTCAGTTTTCACTGTCGCTTCACTAATGTGATGTAATTAGTTCTCCCGGTCACTTCACTAATGTGATTTAGTTCAATTTTCACTGTCGTTTCACTAATGTGATTTAGTTCAGTTTTCACTGTCGTTTCACTAATGTGATTTAGTTTAGTTTTCACTGTCGTTTCACTAATGTGATTTAGTTCAGTTTTCACTGTCGCTTCACTAATGTGAGTTAGTTCAGTTTTCACTGTCGCTTCACTAATGTGCTTTAGTTCAGTTTTCACTGTCGTTTTCACTAATGTGATTTAGTTCAGTTTTCACTGTCGCTTCACTAATGTGATTTAGTTCAGTTTTCACTGTCGTTTCACTAATGTGATTTAGTTCAGTTTTCACTGTCGTTTCACTAATGTGATTTAGTTCAGTTTTCACTGTCGTTTCACTAATGCGAGTTAGTTCAGTTTTCACTGTCGTTTCACTTATGTGATTTAGTTCAGTTTTCACTGTCACTTCACTAATGTGATTTAGTTCAGTTTTCACTGTCACTTCACTAATGTGAGTTAGTTCAGTTTTCACTGTCGTTTCACTAATGTGAGTTAGTTCAGTTTTCACTGTCGTTTCACTAATGTGATTTAGTTCAGTTTTCACTGTCGCTTCACTAATGTGATTTAGTTCAATTTTCCTTGCAGCTTCACTAATGTGATTTAATTTAGTTTTCACTGTCGTTTCACTAATGTGATTTAGTTTTCACTGTTGTTTCACTAATGTGATTTAGTTCAGTTTTCACTGTCACTTCACTAATGTGAGTTAGTTCAGTTTTCACTGTCACTTCACTAATGTGAGTTAGTTCAGTTTTCACTGTCGTATCACTAATGTGAGATAGTTCAGTTTTCACTGTCACTTCACTAATGTGATTTAGCTCAGTTTTCACTGTCGCTTTACTAATTTGATTTAGTTCAGTTTTCACTGTCGTTTCACTAATGTGATTTAGTTCAGATTTCACTGTCGTTTCACTAATGTGATTTAGTTCAGTTTTCACTGTCGTTTCACTAATGTGATTTAGTTCAGTTTTCACTGTCACTTCACTAATGTGATTTAGTTCAGGTTTCACTGTCACTTCACTAATGTGATTTAGTTCAGTTTTCACTGTCACATAACAAACGTGATTTAGCTCAGTATTCACTGTCGCTTCACTAATGTGATTTAGTTCAGTTTTCACTGTCGTTTCACTAATGTGATTTAGCTCAGTTTTCACTTTTGCTTCACTAATGTGATTTAGTTCAGTTTTCACTGTCACTTCACTAATGTGAATTAGTTCAGGTTTCACTGTCACTTCACTAATGTGCTTTAGTTCAGTTTTCACTGTCTTTTCACTAATGTGATTTAGTTCAGTTTTCACTGTCGTTTCACTAATGTGATTTAGTTCAGTTTTCACTGTCACTTTACTAATGTGAGTTAGTTCGGTTTTCACTGTCACTTCACTAATGTGTTTTAGTTCAGTTTTCACTGTCGCTTAACTAACGTGATTTAGTTCAGGTTTCACTGTCGTTTCACTAATGTGATTTAGTTCAGTTTTCACTGTCGTTTCACTAATGTGATTTAGTTCAGTTTTCACTGTCACTTCACTAATGTGATTTAGTTCAGGTTTCACTGTCACTTCACTAATGTGAGTTAGTTCAGATTTCACTGTCGTTTCACTAATGTGAGTTAGTTCAGTTTTCACTGTCGTTTCACTAATGTGAGTTAGTTCAGTTTTCACTGTCGTTTCACTAATGTGATATAGTTCAGTTTTCACTGTCGCTTCACTAATGTGATTTAGTTCAGTTTTCACTGTCGCTTCACTAATGTGATTTAGTTCAATTTTCACTGTAGCTTCACTAATGTGATTTAGTTTAGTTTTCACTGTCGTTTCACTAATGTGATTTAGTTTAGTTTTCACTGAAGTTTCACTACTGTGATTTAGTTCAGTTTTCATTGTCACTTCACTAATGTGATTTAGTTTAGTTTTCACTGTCGCTTCACTAATGTGATTTAGTTCAGTTTTCACTGTCGCTTCACTAATGTGATTTAGTTCAGTTTTCACTGTCGTATCACTTATGTGATTTAGTTCAGTTTTCATTGTCACTTCACTAATGTGATTTAGTTCGGTTTTCATTGTCGTTTCACTAATGTGATTTAGTTCAGTTTTCACTGTCGTTTCACTAACGTGATTTAGTTCAGGTTTCACTGTCGTTTCACTAATGTGATTTAGTTCAGTTTTCATTGTCACTTCACTAATGTGATTTACTTCAGTTTTCATTGTTACTTCACTAATGTGATTTAGTTCAGTTTTCACTGTCGCTTCACTAATGTGATGTAATTAGTTCTCCCGGTCACTTCACTAATGTGATTTAGTTCAATTTTCACTGTCGTTTCACTAATGTGATTTAGTTCAGTTTTCACTGTCGTTTCACTAATGTGATTTAGTTTAGTTTTCACTGTCGTTTCACTAATGTGATTTAGTTCAGTTTTCACTGTCGCTTCACTAATGTGAGTTAGTTCAGTTTTCACTGTCGCTTCACTAATGTGCTTTAGTTCAGTTTTCACTGTCGTTTTCACTAATGTGATTTAGTTCAGTTTTCACTGTCGCTTCACTAATGTGATTTAGTTCAGTTTTCACTGTCGTTTCACTAATGTGATTTAGTTCAGTTTTCACTGTCGTTTCACTAATGTGATTTAGTTCAGTTTTCACTGTCGTTTCACTAATGCGAGTTAGTTCAGTTTTCACTGTCGTTTCACTTATGTGATTTAGTTCAGTTTTCACTGTCACTTCACTAATGTGATTTAGTTCAGTTTTCACTGTCACTTCACTAATGTGAGTTAGTTCAGTTTTCACTGTCGTTTCACTAATGTGAGTTAGTTCAGTTTTCACTGTCGTTTCACTAATGTGATTTAGTTCAGTTTTCACTGTCGCTTCACTAATGTGATTTAGTTCAATTTTCCTTGCAGCTTCACTAATGTGATTTAATTTAGTTTTCACTGTCGTTTCACTAATGTGATTTAGTTTTCACTGTTGTTTCACTAATGTGATTTAGTTCAGTTTTCACTGTCGTTTCACTAATGTGATTTAGTTCAGTTTTCACTGTCACTTCACTAATGTGATTTAGTTCAGGTTTCACTGTCACTTCACTAATGTGATTTAGTTCAGTTTTCACTGTCACTTAACAAACGTGATTTAGCTCAGTATTCACTGTCGCTTCACTAATGTGATTTAGTTCAGTTTTCACTGTCGTTTCACTAATGTGATTTAGCTCAGTTTTCACTTTTGCTTCACTAATGTGATTTAGTTCAGTTTTCACTGTCACTTCACTAATGTGATTTAGTTCAGGTTTCACTGTCACTTCACTAATGTGCTTTAGTTCAGTTTTCACTGTCGTTTCACTAATGTGATTTAGTTCAGTTTTCACTGTCGTTTCACTAATGTGATTTAGTTCAGTTTTCACTGTCACTTTACTAATGTGAGTTAGTTCGGTTTTCACTGTCACTTCACTAATGTGTTTTAGTTCAGTTTTCACTGTCGCTTAACTAACGTGATTTAGTTCAGGTTTCACTGTCGTTTCACTAATGTGATTTAGTTCAGTTTTCACTGTCGTTTCACTAATGTGATTTAGTTCAGTTTTCACTGTCACTTCACTAATGTGATTTAGTTCAGGTTTCACTGTCACTTCACTAATGTGATTTAGTTCAGTTTTCACTGTCACTTAACAAACGTGATTTAGCTCAGTATTCACTGTCGCTTCACTAATGTGATTTAGTTCAGTTTTCACTGTCGTTTCACTAATGTGATTTAGCTCAGTTTTCACTTTTGCTTCACTAATGGGATTTAGTTCAGTTTTCACTGTCACTTCACTAATGTGATTTATTTCAGGTTTCACTGTCACTTCACTAATGTGATTTAGTTCAGTTTTCACTGTCGCTTCACTAATGTGATTTAGTTCAGTTTTCACTGTCACTTCACTAATGTGAGTTAGTTCAGTTTTCACTGTCGTTTCACTAATGTGATTTAGTTCAGTTTTCACTGTCGCTTCACTAATGTGATTTAGTTCAGTTTTCACTGTCACTTCACTAATGTGAGTTAGTTCAGTTTTCACTGTCGTTTCACTAATGTGAGATAGTTCAGTTTTCACTGTCACTTCACTAATGTGATTTAGCTCAGTTTTCACTGTCGCTTTACTAATTTGATTTAGTTCAGTTTTCACTGTCGTTTCACTAATGTGATTTAGTTCAGATTTCACTGTCGTTTCACTAATGTGATTTAGTTCAGTTTTCACTGTCGTTTCACTAATGTGATTTAGTTCAGTTTTCACTGTCGTTTCACTAATGTGATTTAGTTCAGTTTTCACTGTCGTTTCACTAATGTGATTTAGTTCAGATTTCACTGTTGTTTCACTAATGTGATTTAGTTCAGTTTTCACTGTCGTTTCACTAATGTGATTTAGTTCAGTTTTCACTGTCACTTCACTAATGTGAGTTAGTTCAGTTTTCACTGTCACTTCACTAATGTGATATAGTTCAGTTTTCACTGTCACTTCACTAATGTGATATAGTTCAGTTTTCACTGTCACTTCATTAATGTGAGTTAGTTCAGTTTTCACTGTCACTCCACCAATGTGAGTTAGTTCTGTTTTCACTGCCACTTCACAAATGTGATATAGTTCAATTTTCACTGTCACTTCACTAATGTGAGTTAGTTCAGGTTTCACTGTCACTTCACTAATGTGAGTTAGTTCAATTTTCACTGTCACTTCACCTTTGTTCACGCGTAATGAAACACGCACGAGCAGTCTCTTCTTCCTTACGCTTCACTCGCCGGGTAGTCAAACACCAGAGCTCTAATCGCAATACTTAGTGTACGTCACAACTGTCATCACAATCTCACTCGTAGAACAGCACTTTATGTGCATCAGAAACGCACTCACTCACTGTCGCGAGCACGCTCGCCAATAGTCGAGTTTAGAGACCTCTCGGGAAGAATTAAATTAAATTGGGTTTTATTTATGGACGCTCTTTAACTGCTATGGTCCTTAGCGTCCCAGTCTATATTGGGCGTGAAAGATCTATAATTTTGTTCAGAGGTCTCTCTATCAGTCTTGAGGTTCTTTTATGTGCCGTAAATCTACGACACGGGACCACTGGCTTTACTTCCCTTCGGAGGGAAGCCATGCTAAGGATTTTTACGCCCGGAAAAATGCATTGCGCTCCGTTGGGTTTGAACCCGCGACCTTGGGAACTAGAGGCTAGCATGGTAACCATTACACCACGGAGGGAGAACTCCAGAAAATTGTCGTTGTCTTTCGATAACGCTTCTCGAATTTAGATTTGGCGACACCGCTATTTCGTCTCCTTATCTCTTCAACCGCCCAGTCCGTCAGTCGCCTTGCGTACGATAACTTCCGGCTATACCTGCGTCACAATATACAATAAAATACTTGATTGCATGGAAAGTTGGACAGAAAGTAGTCGAAAATTTCAGTGTGAATTGTTTTGCCGCATATGTAAAACCCGCTTGTTATAACCTTACCCCACTGATATGATTTCTTCACCGCTCCCTCTTCTTCTCCTTTTCCTGATTGGCTAATGTACACATGACAGATGCACGTGCTTTCGGCATCCTGAGAGGCAGATTTAAATCGAAGGATCTACCTATTTGTTAAGAATTTACATGCACTCCAAATGCATTAACTCTGCCACGTAATATATTTTATTGATAGTTATGAAAATGTAAATTTGACAGCTCTCTTCAAATATATTGTGGCAAATTGATCATGTTAAATAAGGAACTAGCTTTTATCGCAAAACAATCTATTCCACGACAGCAGCCGATGAGAGATGATAGTTAAGAGATACATGGGACAGGGTTTAGATGAACCTCTGTCTAACTGATTTCACGGTACACACATCCCTTGGTGCTATACTCTTCCCGAAATAAAAAGTACTTGGGAGGTAAACAAAGACGAGAAGCGGCCCAAAGCACGTGGCCGTGGTGAATACTTTCCTTGGCCCCTGAACGCAATATTCAGCCTAAGAGTAGAAAATAGATACCATCTTTATTTATATTATTACTTTTAAAATGCGCTAATCATTTCATTACAATATGCTACATTTTCGCCGTTGTTTGCAAATGCAAAGCAATCCGTTGTCGCGACTATGAACGAAAACAAACAGCAGTATGGTGACAAGCTTGAGGCTGGCTGGTGTGAACGCTACAGTGGCTAAAATGAGCATTCAAGCGATTACAAAAACCAACATAAAGGTGAACTATTGAAAGGCGGCGAGAAACAAATTAATGGAGCATAAGCCGGGCACTCCAGTGAAAGACTTTGTGAAATTAACAGCAAGGTATACCTACCTATGCTTCAGAAGGCAGTGTCGTGCATGTGCAAAAAGAAAAAAGACGAATGGTGATAAAACACCCTACAAAAGGCCTAAAACAGTTTTAGGAAAAGTAGATGATTTTGTCAAGTGTACGATTCGCTATTAAGTGTCTATCATATTAAGTGCTGTGAACAGTGACCTGATTTACCGATAAGCGAACCAGCTTCCATTCTTCGCAATCAGAAATGAGACTTTCTTTTGTGAAAAGAAATAATGTCAGTGCCATTGTGGATAGGGAAGATATACTGCGCCGTGAGGACGTACATATCTGAGAAACACTTGCCACTACACAAGATACATTACCTCGGTTAATGAAGGTCGTCGTACGACGGCATCGTTTTGGCCCAAACTCCAAGAAAAATGCTTCAGATCGTTCGCGACGATTTTACGGATTAGTAAACAGGATGAGTCTTGTTTCGTTCGAGCTTGGGGCAGGTATCTGAGTCACGCCATTAACCTGATGACACCTTAACCAACCAACCTTGATTCATATCTAGTCAGGTAGAAGGGAATGAATGAAAAAGTGATTGACATTTTCTACTACTTTGTGGACCAGTGGTTGGGCAATCCACAGGTCTCGATAGCCACGTGGATCTGCCACCAAAGGAGACAAGTTCTAGGGCAGAACCAGCGCTTGAATTCAGTCGTGGGTAAACCATCTCCCAGTGAGAGGTTTGATTATGTATCCGAGGAAAGAAGCAGAATGTTCAGATGCTAAGATTCTGCGAATACAGCTGAATTTAGGAGGGGTAAAAAGGGGGGGGGGAAATATGTCTCGATGGACAACAACATTTAAGAGCCACTAAAGCAATGGAGTAGTCAGGAGACATATTAACATTTTTTAGAAATACCTCTTTCTTTATCCAAATGTATTAAAATGACGAAAGAAAGACACCGAGAATTGATATATAAGAGATTTGACAAAGATATATGCTGACATTATGTAATAACTTGAGATTATAGTTTATTATTAATATGATACCTATATGTAACTATAAAGCGACAGCTGCTAAAATTTAAGTATATAATAAATATCAAGTAGTCCGAATAGCACATTATAAATGACAAAGCCCAAGCTGTTATTTAATTTTGGGACTGGACTTAAATTATAAGGCCAAGAGCGCTAATTGCATGGAGCTGTTAGGCATATCTTTCTATAGAAATAAACTTAAAAATTCATGGATTTATCCTTGCGCGTCTTACGTGCGTGGGTCCCCTATCGTGTAAGCCGAGTGAGAAATTACACGGCAGGCTCACCTCTGTTTTCTTAGAGACGCCAATTAAAGAGGGTACGAGTCCTAGCTAGCGCTAACAATGGGTCTTATCGCACTCTAAACTTAAGCTACGAACAATAGCTGTTTAGAGCGTCCTTAACGCGATTAGTAGGGTAGCTCTCGGACGAAACGTTACTCGAACAGGTATCAAGCCGAACGGCAAGCTGTCTTTCCTAGAATTGGGACAAAACATTACTTGGACAGGTATCAAGCCGAACGGCAAGCTGTCTTTCCTAGAATTGGGACAAAACGTTACTCGGGCAGGTATCAAGCCGAACGGCAAGCTGCCTTTCCTAGAATTGGGACAAAACGTTACTCGGGCAGGTATCAAGCCGAACGGCAAGCTACCTTTCCTAGAATTGGGACAAAACGTTACTTGGACAGGTATCAAGCCGAACGGCAAGCTGTCTTTCCTAGAATAGGGACGAAACGTTACTCGAACAGGTATCAAGCCGAAAGGCAAGCTGTCTTTCCTAGAATTGGGACAAAACGTTACTTGGACAGGCAGCAAGCCGAACGGCAAGCTGTTTTTCCTAGAATAGGGACGAAACGTTACTCGAACAGGTATCAAGCCGAACGGCAAGCTGTCTTTCCTAGAATTGGGACGAAACGTTACTCGAACAGGTATCAAGCCGAACGGCAAGCTGTCTTTCCTAGAATTGGGATAAAACGTTACTCGGGCAGGTATCAAGCCGAACGGCAACCTGTCTTTCCTAGAATTGGGATAAAACGTTACTTGGACAGGTATCAAGCCGAACGGCAAGCTGTCTTTCCTAGAATTGGGATAAAACGTTACTCGGGCAGGTATCAAGCCGAACGGCAAGCTGTCTTTCCTAGAATTGGGACGAAACGTTACTCGAACAGGTATCAAGCCGAACGGCAAGCTGTCTTTCCTAGAATTGGGACGAAACGTTACTCGAACAGGTATCAAGCCGAACGGCAAGCTGTCTTTCCTAGAATTGGGATAAAACGTTACTCGGGCAGGTATCAAGCCGAACGGCAACCTGTCTTTCCTAGTATTGGGACAAAACGTTACTTGGACAGGTATCAAGCCGAATGGCAAGCTGTCTTTCCTAGAATTGGGACAAAACGTTACTCGGACAGGTATCAAGCCGAACGGCAAGCTGCCTTTCCTAGAATTGGGACAAAACGTTACTTGGACAGGTATCAAGCCGAACGGCAAGCTGCCTTTCCTAGAATTGGGACAAAACGTTACTCGGACAGGTATCAAGCCGAACGGCAAGCTCCCTTTCCTAGAATTGGGACAAAACGTTACTCGGACAGGTAGCAAGCCGAACGGCAAGTGCCTTTCCTAGAATTGGGACAAAACGTTACTCGGAGAGGCAGCAAGCCGAACGGCAAGTGCCTTTCCTAGAATTGGGACAAAACGTTACTTGGACAGGCAGCAAGCCGAACGGCAAGTGCCTTTCCTAGAATTGGGACAAAACGTTACTCGGACAGGTATCAAGCCGAACCGCAAGCTGCCTTTCCTAGAATTGGGACAAAACGTTACTTGGACAGGTATCAAGCCGAACGGCAAGTGCCTTTCCTAGAATTGGGACAAAACGTTACTCGAACAGGTATCAAGCCGAACGGCAAGCTGTCTTTCCTAGAATAGGGACGAAACGTTACTCGAACAGGTATCAAGCCGAACGGCAAGCTGTCTTTCCTAGAATTGGGATAAAACGTTACTCGGGCAGGTATCAAGCCGAACGGCAAGCTGTCTTTCCTAGAATTGGGATAAAACGTTACTTGAACAGGTATCAAGCCGAACGGCAAACTGTCTTTCCTAGAATTGGGATAAAACGTTACTTGAACAGGTATCAAGCCGAACGGCAAACTGTCTTTCCTAGAATTGGGATAAAACGTTACTTGAACAGGTATCAAGCCGAACGGCAAGCTGTCTTTCCTAGAATTGGGATAAAACGTTACTTGAACAGGTATCAAGCCGAACGGCAAGCTGTCTTTCCTAGAATTGGGATAAAACGTTACTTAAACAGGTATCAAGCCGAACGGCAAACTGTCTTTCCTAGAATTGGGATAAAACGTTACTTGAACAGGTATCAAGCCGAACGGCAAGCTGCCTTTCCTAGAATTGGGACAAAACGTTACTCGGACAGATAGCAAGCCGAACCTCGAGCTGCCTGTTCCTAAAATTCGGACAAAACGTTACTCGGACAGATAGCAAGCCGAACCTCGAGCTGCCTGTTCCTAAAATTCGGACAAAACGTTACTCGGACAGATAGCAAGCCGAACCTCGAGCTGCATGTTTCTGGAATTCGGACAGAATATCACTAGGACAGACAGCAAGCCGAACCGCAAGCTGCCTGTTCCTAGAATTCAGATGAAACGATGCGACATGCATTGCACCCCAGAAGGTATGGGTTGACAGTTCAGGATCAATCTCACTTCTGACTTGGGAGTTGCTCCTTATCTGCCACATGTGAATCTGATTAATGTGCGTAAACCAGTGCTTGAAACTCGTATGTTGGTTTGAATGTATGTTTTAAGGTGCTCTTCATATGCCTTCTGCCCTTCTCAGCACTCATTATAATATGTGAACACAACTTACTGAGACGGAAACTAAAGTTACTCTAACTGGTAACTTGTATCTGGTGTTAAGACATGGACGAATGCACACTGTTTACCATTCGGTCACTAGATCGCATAAATGCTGTACACATGTTGCGCGGAGAAATACAAAAGACCCTCTTAAACCTGATCCAGTGCACGTTATACAGCGGAGGGGGATACCTCGCACACCGACTACATAAATCCCTTGTGGCTACCATCCCCCAGGAGGAAGGGATGAAGTGAAGGAACCACAGGAGGCTACAGACCGTAGGCAGACCACAGAGACGCGCGGAAATCCCTAACAATTCCAGACCCGTCCCGCTGCTGGAGCTGCCTAGACGAACGACTCGTCGACCAAGCAGCCCTCACATGTCCATGGGGAGTGCTCTTTCCTTTGCGCAAGCATACGTACCATCTGTCCGTTACCGCCTACGCCACTAAACCTAGAAGCACACCTGAAAGATGAGAAGGAAAACAGAATGAAGGGAAAATTATGGAAAGAAAATCATGGTATATGAGAATCCACCACAGCGCTAGCCTACCGACCAGGGAAAATCACGAAAAAACCAATGTCAGAGTGGGTAGTCGATGGGAATCAAACGCAGATCCAGTATAGTATCATTAGAAAGGACGACACTTTTTCCTATCATGAGTTTTTTATGTTGTTTATTGCCTGCCTATATTGACGCCAAAGGTGCTGCACTGTGAAAGGAAAGTCGTCCTCCGTGGTGTAGGGTTACCATGCTAGCCTCTAGTTACCGAGGTCGCGGGTTCAAACCCGGCAGAGAGTGATGTATTTTTTCGGGCGTAAAAACCCTTAGCATGTCTTTCTTCGGAAGGGAAGTAAAGCCGGTAGTCCCATGTCGTAGATTTACGGCACGTAAAATAACCTCAAGCCTGATAAAGAGGTCTCTGAGCAAAATTACCGGTCTTTCAAGACCAATATAGAATGGGACGCTAAGAACCATAGTAGTTAAAGAGTGTCCATAAATTTAAAAACAAACTGTGAAAGGAAAGGGCAAAAGTATGCAAAATAAACAGCATGAGGGTTGTCTTCAATAACGTAGAATACAGTATTTATTTTGAAGTATGTGAACTTACTCGCAATACAGGCATATTTTTAGTGAAAACAGAAGGAATTTCATTTTTTCACACTTAAAACTGCACATCGTATGTAACGGAATACAGTTTGTATCAGAACCATGTACCTAGATTGCAAATACTTGTGTGTAATTTGGCTAACTCGTCTGTCTTGTATATGGTGTAAATATGTGCAAGTATGAATAATCAAGGCATATGCTACGCGCATACATATTGTATGACAGTGGTAACCGGTATAAACGTTCCGCCGGTCTATCCAGCGAACAGCCGCGCGCTCTTATCTACTAGTAAACACCAGCACTCATAGTCAACCTCGCGGCGAACTGGGACAAAGTGCCGTCCCTGATTACCAATTGCCAAAGAGTTGGCTGGAGATCGTTGACAGCAGGATTAAAACAATTGTTATGGTAGCAATAGATGCTGTATTTGTGGCGGGCAAAGCAGCGTTTCTCAGAATTTTTAGTTTTCGGTTCCATTTCATTAATTTTCTTCATCTCCTTTCTTTTCGCTTTCGTGTACTGCATCACCACAGGTATCTGTTATTTTGCGTGTGGGTGAGAAACCACAGGTATGCTGGTGTGGCTAGACCAGCCGCATGCAAACCTCTCACCTGATCTTGGGACGCTGGTGAAGGGGAATACCCGTCCCAGCAGGACTATGTTGAGATCTGGAGGCTCTGCGGCTGCGTATGGTAGAATTTCCGTTTTCTCATATCTCACTGTACTTGGTACAAAATATGAATACTGGCTTCGGCCCTTAATGTGCAGTTCCATCAAGCAGACAATCTGATCCTATACTGTGCCTTATTAGTAGGGCCAAGATTTTACTGCTGTCAGAAAGTATACTCACTTGGTATGAGACTTAATTACTATATTTCCAACAATTTAAGCAATAATTTGTGTAGCATATTATGCATATGTTGCCTGTTTTGTTAATAATCATAATATCTCTACAGTTTACAAATTTTGCTGCATATTTGCTTGTTTTACGTGTTGTTTTGTATTTGATTTACACATAAGATATTTCTGAATAATACACTATGCCACTGAGTCAATCTTGAAGCTTTGCAACATTAATGGTAGCTCATACATAAAGCAATCAATAGCTCTAGTCACATCGGTGAAGGTGTTGTTTTCGTCTGTATCCTAACTCTTCAATAACTTTGATGAATTAGATAATTCATATGGTTTCCACAATAGCTTTATACACGGAGAGATTAATATAATAATTGTGCTAAATATTTATTTTAAGTCCATATGATGTCTTTTATATGTGCATATTCTGGAAGTTTTCAGTTCATAAAGAGAACATATTGAAGAGAACATTACAGCATACAATCCTTGCGACTACTTATTATCAGTCACTTGTGTACAACACAGGGCACATTTCTGGGTCTTCGCTAACCAAGCACATTCACACATTCACACGACACACATGTAGTCATTTCTAAGCTCAGAAAGAACAAAAAAAAAACCCAAACAAACCACCAAAACACGCACGCGCTCATTTGTTAGATTAACATTATTCTCTCTATTCACTCTTCTATAAACTAAGTTAAACAAAAGCTAATTCCTTCTATATACTTTCCAATCGCGACAAACTTTCATTATTCATTTCGCTGTGGGTATAAGGCTACACTAGGCGACAGCGACAGTCAGATTTTTAACTGTCGTAGGTCATTATGTGATGGCTTAGAATTGCATGCTGTTTGCACGACAACGAGAAAAAAAAACAAATAGCAACTTACCACTTGAAAACGTTTTAAGTATTTGAAGATTCAAACCAATAACAAAGAATATCTTGTAAATAACGTAAAAAGTGTGCTTTAACCAGATACACATTTTTGATGTAGTAAAATTTGTGCATCTCTTACGGTTTACGAGTTATACAAAAGCCATTCAAAATGAAAAGGACTTCACAGGCTATTCGTAGAAAATTCAAGATACACATTTTATTTGTCATGCAAATATCTTAAACATGTGGTATTTTAATCAAAATCGTTAGAGCAATTTTTGGGAAAACCAAAAATAAGTAAAAATGTCCTACGTAAAGGGTAGTTTGAGATGCGGGATTTGTTTTTGAAAATCTTTAATCTTGTTATATTCCAAAGATGTGACATGAATATTTTGAAGAAAATTCCCCATTCCAACTACCCTTTAATTGGAACATTTTTGAAATGTACTTATTTTCTCAAAAATGTCTCTAATGATTTTGACTAAAATACCATATACTAAAGATATTTATACGACAAATAAAATGAATATTCTTCATTCGGAAGGACTTTTGTATTAACTGCTAACATTGAGCGATAGATGAAAACGTACAACAAAAATTGAGGCAGTATTTTAGCACTTAAATGATATCAGTCCAATTATATGATATAAAATATAATAACAACCCGTCTTAAAGCAATATGTGTATAATATAATATATAAAGTGCATATTACAGTCATTGTATTATGTTTATATTATTAAGTACATGTATAATAATGTTATGTGAATGTATTACGTAATTTAACAATATAGGAGCTGTGAGAATAGAAGTCGAAAGTTGCTAACAATGAGGTAACCTTGAGGCAATAATAAATTAGAAAGTTTAATAATGCTACTAATAATTCTTGGAACAATAATGTAATATTTAAAACAGTTTATAAATAGCCAATCAAAAACTAGAGCTTTAAGTTAATTAAAAGTATTCTATTGGAGTAGGATTAGCCAATCAGAGACTTGAAATGTAGTAAATTGTACAAATTTAACAGATTCTGGCGGCAGATGCTAGAGGGCAGCGTTCCAGAGCAGTTCGCTTAGTACGTATTCAGTGTGAGACATAAAAAATTCATTACGGCGAGAATAATATAAAGTTTACATGTTAAACACTACAAGTAACAATGATCTCACAGCTCTACAGTAGGATACATCAGTGAAGTGTTATTAATTGTGTGAAGGATTAATAAAACGAAGTTAAATACCATTATAATTTGTGTAAGCCTTCATTCTTTAGCTGTTCCAGCCCTGCTAAGAGATACGTGTTTTTGAAATTACTACTGACGCAGCATACATATATAATATTTAAATAAACATTAAAATACAAAGTTGATTTCTAAACGTTGGGGCGAAGGCCACTGGAAACTTTGTATCGTACGTGGGGCGAACACTCCAAGAAACATATTTACCGCAATACGTGGTGCAAACAGCAGTAAAAAAAACAACTACCTCAAGTTTGACGCACAAAGCGTGGTGCTAATAACGTAAAGATAATCTATTTCAAAATGCAGGTCTTTAAAACACACAACTTATTTCAAACAACTCTCTTTTTTGTGGGGCATCGGCCATTTCCAACACATCCGTTATTAATGGTTCGAATAATTGTTCAATAGTTTTGTCATTCTTTAAAGTCCTGTCAAATTTCAATTGTTTCTCGCGATGTCAAGGAAACAGTATGGAGTTTTAAGGCAGCATATAGCGTCCAGTTGTTAAACATTTGACTATCGCTGTTCCCTTTGTATCTACAACGAAATGTGTAATGCAGCTATTTCCTGCAAAGGTTTATTAAAATTAAATTAAATTGAGTTTTATTTATGGACGCTCTTTAACTACTATGGTCCTTAGCGTCCCATTCTATATTGGGCGTGAAAGACCGGAAATTTTGCTCAGAGATCTCTTTATCAGGCTTGAGGTACCTTAACGTGCCGTAAATCTATGACACGGGACCACTGGCTTTACTTCCGTTCCGAGGGAAGCCATTCTAAGGCTTTTACGCCCGAAAACTCCATTGCCCTCCGTCGCGTTGGAAAGGTTTATCTCGATTAAAATGAAGTAGGCAGAAAAATAAGCTTTCGTAAGAATACTTTTTATACTTAGTAATAAACGATAGAGAATAGAGAAGGTCATGTGAATGTTACACATCAGATTATTACTTTCTCTACTACGTATAGTAAGTAGGGGAAGTATTGTATTACACCCAAATATTCGATACCGAGATTTCACCAGAAATACATGTTTTGAGACCCCCTGAATCCAAAAAAAGCATTTTTGGAAACATGTCCGTGTGTGTCTGTCTGTGTGTCTGTGAACAGCATAACTCAGAAACGAACTGTCGGATAAACACCAAACTTGGTATTTAGGTTCAGTATCTTCCAGAGATGCGACACGAAGGTTTTCAAGAAAATCCCCCCACCCCAGACTACCCTTTACATGGAACATTTTTCGAAAATTTTAATTTTCTCAAAAATGGCTCTAACGATTTTGATTAAAATATCGTATGTTTAAGATATTGTCATGAGAAATGAAATGTATATCTCGAATTTTCTGGGAATGTCTCCAAAAGTATTCTTCATTATGAATGACTTTTGCATAACTGGTAAACCATAAGAGATAGACACAATTTTACTACACAAAAAATGTAGATCGCGTTAAAATACACAATTTATGTCATATACAATTCTTTTGTTGAGTGAACCGTTTTCGAGATATTGCTTGTTATTCCCTTAAATTTTCCAATACTTACACTTTTTCTCAAATTCGTTATTCATTTTTTTATGTCCTGGACATGCAAAGAGAATGGAATGCCCCACATAGCAACCAGCGTTAAAATATTTGACTATCGCTTATAACCTACCGTATTCCCCTTGCATCTACAAGAAAATTACCAATAAGATTGACATCTCGATATCTCGATTAACATGAAGCATATGGAGAATAAGCGTTTGTAAAAATAGTTTGTACAAGCGTAGAGAAGGTCATGTGAATGTTACACATCAGATTTTTTTTAATTGAATACGCAGGTTTTAAATGTTGCAGGCATAACAAAACTGAGTTAAAGCAATTATCATTCGCCTCGTGATTTTGCAATTATCTATACTCATTCATATTCAAGGCGTTCGTTTCACACTTCATGTGACTCATTTGAAAACCGTTAAAATAATTTGTATACAAGGACTATTAATGTTTACTTAGTTCCTTTACACCACTCTACATAGTGTATTGAATCTCTTGGTCGTGCAAAGAGAACGGAATTTGAAAGCCTTAACATAGCGACCCCCTCCTAAAAGATTTGACTATCGATTAGAAGCTATAATTCTCTTGTGCAATAAGACATATATCTCTATTAGCGTGAAGTAGATATGAGACGTGGTTTTCAAGTAAGTACCGTTTCAATCTTTTGCCGCTGCAGTCGCGATTTTGAGCATGCGCAGCACTTCTTGCATTCATTAGGAAGCCAGACGCAGCTATGAGCGATCGTCACTTTGTGTTTTCCTGTTGTTATAACGTTTCGAAATGTTCAAAACAATCGAACGAACCGTCGACTGTGAAGCCAGATCAGTGATTCGTTTTTTGAATACGAGAAATGTTACGCCAGTAAACATTCATCGCCATTTGTGTGACGTTTATGGGGAAACAATAAGGAGTGATGGAATGGTGAGGAAGTGGGCTACATCAAGGCCGCCTCTATCTACAGGCTTGGATGCGCGATTCGTGATGTGACAACGCGAGGTTCACGTACCAATAATTCCTACTTGTGAAGCTATGTATGGTTTACAAGTATTTTTAGCACGCAATTATTTATATTCTTACATTTCCATATTAAAGGTTAATGTGTGTCAGTAAATAAATGGAAAACAAGTTTTTTGCAGACCATTTTCTTACCTTCTGCAACTTTCGTTTTTATTTTGCCTGAAGGTCGTGGTAAACTGTCTTGCTTAATAATACAGTATATACTTTTAGAAGGATGTTAGATATTACTTGCATTATTTTTCTCACTGAAGCAGCACTCGGCAATTCGCAATCATTAGCGTTGAAGTCAGCACCAGTATTATAAATGTCACACGCCTCGGTACCTAAATGTAGAATTGCATTTCCTTAATCTTCCACTTTAAGAAATTCTTGTTCATATACTTCAGAAATTAAAGACTAAAACATATTCAAGATATTATACCATACGTGAACTGTGATGGCCACTCCAGGCCTCCCTATCTGTCACTCTTAAGCAAGTACTAACGTCAAAATGTTGAAACTCAAAATCCATTCTGGGTTCACAATATAACATTTTCATACAATTTTCACTTTTAAATTGCGCATAACACTGTTAGCTTCATTACCTGCAATATAAATTCGGGTATTTGTACTCTGCTCCTTTACATAAATGTTCCAAAATTCATAAATTATATTTTCAAATGTAACACAAAGATTCGTGCCAGCTTCTCGAAAGTGTTTGTATTAATTTTGTTGTTATCTGATATCAATGTTAACATCTTAAATTCACGATAACTCAAAGCTTAGTTATAACAGAATCATATTCATACAATTTTTGTGCTGCTAAATTTTTTACCGGACACACAGCTAAAAGAACTTTATTCTTGTATGTTAGGGATGCCATCACAGAGATCTGATCTGTTTCTGAATGGTCTTGTGTATTTGAAATACCTTGAATGTTACTCCCGTTATAAGAAATTTCTAGTTTTACGTGACTTTCATACAGAAACAGATTCACTATTTTTTCTTGATCACTGGGTATTTATTTTAAATGCAGAGATTTGTAATTATAATTATCATTCAGCACTAAGGGTTTGATAATAAAGATAATACATAGTAATCCCTTATCTGTAAGATGCTGGATCAACAGGAAATAATTGAGGATGCCCATAACGGGATATCAGTTGTATACTTCATTACCTTTCGATTAACCAGTCTTACCTGCTCTTCTAACAATTTAGTTTTAGGATATTATGTGGAACCTTCGTTACTTCCTCGCGACATTCTTTTAAACTCAAGTAGTTTATTCTCTGTTTGTTTGCTTGTAGTTATGTACCCATTCAGATGACTAAAAGACCATCCAAGATGATTTTCTTACCAAGCATTAATGATTTGATACTAAAATCTTAGCGTGTGAAACTTGAATAATAAAGTTGCAGTTAATTTATAATGATGTTACAACCTTTGGAATTTCTGAGCTATCAATTTTCAGCTAATGCACATTGGTGTTATTTATGAAGACAGTGAATCCCTCTAATTTCATGTAATGAACTCTTGCGGGGGTAGTTCTGAAGACAGAAAGGGCGATAAACTAGAAAACAGATAATAACAATAACAATAAGTTTAGGAATTGTCCTGTGTGCTACAAGAACGCTTCCTACAATTCGCCTGCAGTAAAATTGTTCACTATAGCTGTTCAGCAAAATTAATACATACCACAACAAACGTAGTTCATAATTATTCCTGTAAATAAGACGTGCCCACTGCTGCCTCCTGTGTGGATCCGTTTGGAACGAAAACACTGTGATATATTTTTCAGAACTTGCTAAATAGTTTAACGTACATCCCAGCACACAATACTTTCCTGGCATTTTGAACTGATAATTACATTATTTTATGTACTTTTTCGCTCGCTAAGTAGGTAATTCGATTATTAATTATTGGTCCATTTTGAGGCACAAACGAACTCGTTAATGTTCCAAATCCACACCGACTAAGATGCAGGTTATGAACTTGCGATAAGGGTAGGCCTCCGAAGATGACGTAATTAACAGATATCTTGCTTGTCTCTGGGCCTGTATACATTGAGGCGGCTTTGGTTTGACAGTTTAACAAAAGTCGTGAAACTGTGCATGATGAGCCGACCGTCTGTGGTCACTGATGATTTGATGCACACTGTAGAAGCAAACGTTGGCACCAAGCGATTTTCACCTGTTTCTTCATCTGAAGAAGTGCAAACTTGGCTTTCATCACAGGCGGCATCATTCTTTGACGAAAGCACACAAAAACTGGTTTCCCGTAACGACAAATGCCTGAATAACGACGGTCACTATGTGGAATGGTGTAAGGTAATGAATGTAATTTAACTATTTGGAAAAGAAAGTTGTGTTTTTTTAAACGATCGCTAATTACTTTTGAAACACGCCTCGTAGAAGCATAAGCGTTGCAAGAATAGTTTGTTGAAGGTGTGCGGTTCAGCAGAGGAAAAACGCTTGTAGGGAATGTGACCAGCCAGAAGATGACCAATATGGGCTCATCTCAAACTTCTTAACTGGATCTGTGGTATCATCTAGAGCATTGCACATGAGAGTGATGGGAATTATCTGGGATTGTTGATTCATTTTGTACACAAACTCAGCTTCTGCACATTGTAAACGTGAAACATTCCTCAATCGAACTTACTCCTGACAGTGCATAATTGCCTCTATAGTGAACCAGTCATCAAGGACATTAGCGGGCTTCGTTTGAGAAATGTTTTTCGGTCTCCGGCTTGAAAATAAAGACGGAAAAATAATTTATCGCATTCAATATATACATTTTAATTGACATGTAATCAATTTTATTTGTGATTACGAACGTTTCCCATGTAAGGGAAAATAAAGACAAACAAGATTAATTTATCACATTTGCTTTTTGGCCTGCGAAGTTGGGATGCCCGAAAAACTACAATTATCATCACATCCATAGCAGTACATCGTAATACTAGTAAGAGAAAATACATGCTCGCTTTGGCCGAATTATGAATAACATTCAACAGCACAGGAGCTGAAAATTCCACCTCCCTCCACCACCCATAATCCTAAGCAGAGTGCAGTAATAGGGAGGCATGTGGTTAATAAGGCGGCTTACTACATTGGGGTTCCAGGATCTCATCCACCACTATTTCTGTAAAAAGGCTCCTCAAATGATCCGAAGGACCTAAGCCCATCTCTTAAGCCGCTATTGGCACGTGCAATTAGTTGATCAACTGGTTGACGATGGTGTATTGGGACATTGAATTAAATTGGAGCTATGAGTAGTGAGCTATCGGTTGTACAATTGGAAAACGTTGTACAACTAGTTGCGGACTATGTTAGGGCCTCGCAACTGTCCCTGCAGCTAATTGTGTCTCAACAGTCGGGGCCACTGTGGTTGACTCAGGAGAATGGCTTTGTTCCTGAACTGCAGGTGTGCAGTGGACTAGGGAGCTTTTTGTCTACGATGCAAATAGTGTAACATCAGCAGTTCAGAAGTAGTGTCAACAAGTGCACTTTCACATGTGTATGGTCATAATTATATTGTTTTACATGTATGCAGGTTTTACAGGCTTACTTATTGAAAGTATGATCATACCTGTTTTGTTTTATGCAATAATATAATGCATTACTGATGCTACTTCGGGTAATGCTTATTATCCCGGGAAAGAAAGGATAAGTACCTTTGGAATAGGGTGTAAAACAATAGAGCGAGAGGGAAGAACAATACAGCGCTGGCTCATGTACGCTTACGTCAACCACAAGGTCATAGCTAAACTGAGTGAAACACAGTATATGCAGCCAGAGGCGACCGGTGATGTGATTAGTTGTACAACTGACTGATTGCGCTTGGTCTCGCTGGTTCTGAAATACAAAACTAACAAGAACAGTCTCATTTTTTATGCGAGTCTTGACGAGCTGTTTTTTGTTGTTATTATTATAATTTTGTAGTGTTTCATCGTGGCTAGTGACGACAGTTATACGATATTGAAGAGACTGCAAATAATGAGGACCATTTTAACCTGAAATGTAATTCTTAGATTAAATTCAAATAGCCTGCGTTGAATGTAACTATGTAAGAAATATTGTGGACATTACGAAAATCTTATTTTTTTGCAGAGAAAGAGAAAGCTACGGGAACAGGAAGGAAAGAAGGTACCGCAAATAAACAAGAAGATCAGTTGACGAACTTGACACTTAGTTGAAAAGAAGATATGTGCCAAGGACTTAGTATATGAAGTTGAGAAAAATAACGTTTTTCTGTCTTGTTAGAACAAACTTCAAGCCTACTGTTCCAAAGTATGTAGAACAGTCCTTTACTTATTCTAGCCACTAACAAAAGGTGTCTTCAAGACTTCTTATTCCACGCCTTCTCTTCTTAATTAGAAGGACGTGAAGAAAGGGCCCCTCACTAATCAACGCCATGTTTGACACTGACACGCGTGCATACAATTCACAAACACTGCAGTTGATACACGGCTAATAGCGGCCTTACCACACTTCCCAACAAGGGGAAAAATCCCTTTGCCGCTAACGGCAATCGAACTCCAGTCCGTTTGTACCTCAGGCAGCAGCGTTTCGCGGTTGAATAATAATAATAATTTTCGTATTTAAAAGCAACTTAGACAATCGGACCCTGGCCGGGTGGTACAGCATAACCGATTCTCTCACTGAGCGGGATGGCTCAGGCGGTTACGCCAGTGACCGGCATTTGGGAGATCCAGGGATCGATCCCCGGCGACCGCCCCCTCTGGCCCATGGGGTTTTCGTGGTTTCCTCGGGTCGCCAGGCGAATTCTGGGGTGGTTCACCTTCTACTACGACTCTCTTTCCTCTCATTTCCTGTACCCATCATCTTCCTTGTCACCTGTTTCAGGGTTGTAGGACCAGGCGGCGGTGTTCGGCGGGTTGCAGCTGGGCGGTGGCTTGTGGGCAGGGACCGTGCGGCTTCGGATGCATTCTCTCCGGAAACCACTTTGACCCCTTACATGCTTATACCGATCGGCATCCGGATCTGGTCGCCCTTCGGGTTTCTCCCCTCATCCTCCCCCCAAGGGGTCATGTAGGAAGCACAATGGACCGACTGGTCTGCGTGCGGTGCTCTGCCCCAGTTCCTTTACCTTTTAAAACCTATTCTTGGACTCGGTACAGACCGGGTCGGGTCTAACATTTTCGGTCCATGCGGATCTCTAACGCATGGGCATTTACTCGTACGAGTATTCGCTCGTATAGCGTTGTCGTCGCGCGTGTTGCTTCAGTGTGTATGTCATGCTACTGCGTGTTCGACTTTGTTTCTACCTACTCTTGGGATCACAACTACATTACGTTACACATTTTGTCACGTTCTGTTCTGTCATTACCAGGCAGAGGGGTTTTAGCAAGTAAATCATCAAGTTAGGAACGCACCGACGGTTGGTGACAAGGGAAGGTGGATGCGACTGCGACCTTGCAGTGTTCTCTGTAAACAAATATGAACAGTGAAGACACTATACCCTGCTTCGGAAGCAGTAGATCAATTATTGACTATCGGAAGAAAACAATGTGGATATGTTTAAATATTGGTAGTGTGCAACAATGCATTTTCGAAATACATTGAACATAAATCGCATGCGAGTAGCAGTAGACACTTGTTACATTTTGAAAAGCTGTCGTTCATATCACCCGAAGTAGTAGGCGCAAATAAAATACGAAATTTCAGACTTGCTTGAGATTCGCTGTCTCAGTCACTCGTTTTACACGTTTCTGCGTAACCTGAACTATTCTCTAGAATGCTGAGTTCCTGTGCTACCCTTTCTTTAAAGTTCCAGCTTTTACCTTACTCGGTGTTTCTGAAACATGTTCCATTGCTTCAAGAGCTTCTGGTATTTTTAGGTTCCTTACTTGCATAAACATATGCTATTCTAGATGCAATATTACTAAAATGATTCTGAATAAAATGAAATAACCTAAAACAAAGTTGGTGAAATTATTTCCTTCACTGCAGGTATAGCGGCAGCAGTTGCAACGAACCCGGTTGTTGTGAAGAGAAGGGGAGTAATGTCTCCGTCACAGTACCTGACGTCACCTATACTCCGTGCGGTAACACGATTGCTCTGTTTGCTTACTAAAACCTTCCTGCCTGGTCATTGCACCTAAGCAAAACATATATTAAAATATATTCAAATAAATGTCATTACAAGTTTTATATACAATTTCATTCAGAATTTCTGAGAGGAAACAAAAAACTGTCATATGTATAAAATCATATATATAATACAATAAATTAAATAATCATTACTCTATAAATTCAAGAAACTGTAGAACTATTACAAAAGTAAATTATGCTACTACCAACCTTAATCACAAATTAAGGTTAATTAATCAAAATCAAACGTTGCTGCTTTACTTTAATACTATATACATAGAGAGCCAAAAGACTACGAACCGGCTGCGTGGTGATTTTCCTATACGCGTCCTTGGTGCTTGTTGCCGTCTGCCGCTATCATAGAAAGGCGCGGATGAAACTATACACC
The DNA here is from genome assembly GCA_030765065.1 of Deroplatys truncata. Classification (NCBI taxonomy): domain Eukaryota; kingdom Metazoa; phylum Arthropoda; class Insecta; order Mantodea; family Mantidae; genus Deroplatys; species Deroplatys truncata. The sequence goes on along the minus strand of CM060984.1, from coordinate 242,504,791 downwards.
ATTTTTTTATTTTTAAAAGTTTTACTTAACAACTTTTTGAAAGCGTGTTTGAGGAAAGAATTATTAGCAGAGATTTGTGGCCCCCTCGGTCACCCGACCTAACCCCCTGTGATTGCTATCTCTGGGGTAACTTAAAACAAAATGTACAAGATAAACCCACACACCCTGGAAGAATTAAAAACAAAATATCCGCCAGGAAATTGCCAGCATTTCTCAACGTGAACTAGGCGAGTGATGGATAGTTTCCTTAAGAGGTGCCAAAAATGTATGGACAACGACGGTGGCCAGTTTCAGCATCTCCTTTCATAAAGTTGGTAAGTAAAGCCTTTAAAAATAGTTTTAAAATTGTTGTATGGTTTCACCCGCGCCTTTCTATGATAGCGGCAGACGGCAACGAACGCCGAGGACGCGGACGGGAAAAATATCGCGCAGACGGTTCGTAATTTTTTGGCTCTCTCTCTCTTTACAAGGGCTATATTTAAACTTGCGTTTTGTTTTAACAAGATACAAATTAACAAACCCGAGAATAAACTCGGCAGTGACAAAAATCTCTAACGGAAAACTAACGATAGTTGAATGTAGCTTAATGTTATAAATACGAGATCTTGAGCAGCATAAAAATAAAACCAGGGTTTTCTTTAAAATAATTTTATGAAATTATTATTATTAGTATGTGGTTTTCTCGAAAATAATCCCGAAGCGCTTCCATATATCCCTTCTTCAGATTAATTTTAAGAACACATTTTCACTTGCAGTGCTCGTCTCCATATCGGAATACCACACGAACTCAGGCTGTGCATAAGGCACGGTGCGGCAACAACGTCACTCAAGCTGGGTCTTCCCCTTGAGTCTGGTCACACTGGGCGTTTGAACAGGAAATGATGCACATACTCGTTGGGTATAGCAAACGGAATGGACTGAGAGTTCTGGTATACGCAACACGAGCTCGTTTATGTTCGAAGGCATGAATGGTAGAGATTAATGACCACCAAAACTCGTTCGATAGACCGCTCTAGCGTGAACTTTGAATCTCAGGAAGTGTGACTTCGGTACGTCCTTTCTTTAATGAAGTGAAGATGCTGAACGTTATACAGCGAACTGCATTCTCCTAACCGAAACGTGCAAGCGCATGCAACAACCTTGAGCATCGCCGACAGAAGTTCACCTTGAACCTGATATATCAGTTACTCAATCGCTAACATAGCTTCCGTAACCTTGTGTTTAATTCGTGTCCTTTCTTGTTCCCTATTAAGATACTGAGTTATTGCCCGGCTGGAAAAAAAGTGTATGCCGCATGCAACTGCTGTAGAACCCCGCTTAACCGAACTAAAGGGGGCATAGCCGTTTCGGATGACGCATTTTTTCGGATAATCTATGATAAAATTTTAAGCAGCAAAAGGAAGGAAATAATTGTGTTCTGAATGCATCTAATAATATTTAATAAAAAAGCTACTACTGTATGCAGTATTAAAATATACATTACGGTATTTACAAAGACTGTTTCATAAAATCGGTATTTTCTTCACGTCATCGTTTAGTGTCGTCCTCCGTGGTGTAGTGGTTACCATGCTAGCCTCTAGTTCCCGAAGTCGCGGGTTTAAACCCGGCGGAGGGCGATGGATTTTTTTTCGGGCGTAAAAATCCTTAGCATGGCTTCCTTCGGAAGGGAAGTAAAGCCGATGGTCCCGTGTCGTAGATTTACGGTACGTAGAGAACCTCAAGCCTGATAAAGAGGCCTCTGAGCAAAATTACCGGTCTTTCACGCCCAATATACGATGGGACGCTAAGGACCACAATAGTTAAACAGCGTCCATAAATAAAACTCAATTCAATTCACCGTTTAATAGGCATTATATCTGTTGGTGGTGATTCACGACGTTCCACAAAACTTAAGGCAACCTAAAAACAAAAAGTTTTGTGTCATACTTCAATATTTCCCGTTAAGATCTGAATACGAATTTGTAGTCTTTCTCACCTCTAATGCTTTGAATCCCTCCTGCGCTATCGGTTTCGACTTTCGTTCAACGTTTATTACAACACGCTTTCTCTACGTTGACAACTTAAAACAAATAAACCACACTGACCAACACCAACAGCAAAAGAATATCGTTATAGCGGTACAATATTTCTTGGAAAGTGGGGTAGGGGTGACAACGGAACGAGCAAGAGCCGACAACTCAGCTCCGCCCTAATCCCCAGGGAAGCGGGTCTTTCCATAAGGAGCCGTGCCTATTATATAAACCACCCCCTTGCTTTTACAGGGACGGAAGTGGGCGTCAACCCCATAGGGGAAGACCTCGGTGGGGTCGAAACGGATAGAGGGTGAGGATTAACTGCATACAACTGGGGCGGAAGAGCACTGCCAACTGTAGCCGCAAGGTAGCCACCGGGAGTTTGGCCATCTCGCATTTCTTCGTTCACGTTTTCATAATTTTCTTTTCCTCCAACGGGGTTTACTGTAGCGACTCTCACTCACCATGCCCCCCCTCTTTTGTATAGCAGCACGTAGCACATACAAGACTGCAATAGAGTTGCAATTCACGTGAAAGAGGATGATGTATGCAATTCGTCTTTACAAAACTAAAGCGACCGACGTGACCATGACTAATGTCTGAACACAGGAGCGGCATTCCACGGAGATGAAATCAACCAGGATAGCTTTGTGTAGGTATATAACCTCATTTCTTATGACTAGACCCTGGATCTGATGACATGTAAATTGGTCTATCAGAGACATTACTGGCGTGCACATAAATCCTTGTTATGCAAACGCATATATATTTGGCTTCTTTTGCACGAGGATGGATTGCCGCTGAAGAAATTAAATCAGTACTACTAGAAAGACATAAAATGAATTTGTTCCTAATGTGCTGCATTCACATGACGTCTTCTACCGACTTTATACAAACTATTCTGACGAAAGTTTATTCTTCTGTCAACTTCTTGTTAATCCAGATAAACTTTCATACACATTTACAATTTGTTGTATGTATAAGAAGATTACAGTAGGCTAAGACGATAGATCGCTATGTGATTCTGATTACTTTAAAGCTCCATGCTGTTTGCATGACCACGACAAAGACCTCTCACTTGAAAATAGTGCAGGTTTTTGAAAATCCAAACCACTAAGGAAGAATATCTCGGAAATGGTTCACACCATAACAATTTTTATTTTACATAAATTGTGTGTTTTAACGAGATCTACCTTTTTTGTATAATTTTGCCTATCTCTTACGGTTTACAAATTACAAAAAAAGTCATTCAGAAAGAAGAGAACTTCAAAGACTATTCCCAAAAATTCAAGATATACATTTTCCTTGCGATATAAATGCCTTAAATATATGAGATTTTAACCAAAATCGTCAGAACCAGTTTTGAAAAGATAAAACATTACGGAAAATATTCCATGCAAAGGGTAGATTGGGGTGGAGAATTTTATTGAAAATCTTCGTGTGTCATCCTTGGAAAATGCCGAATTTAAATATCAAGTTGGTAATTAAACAACTTTTCGTTTTTGAGTTCTTCTGTACACAGACACACGAACATTTTTCTAAAAGCTTATATGTTACATTTACATCTCTTTCTCCACCCCCTGGCTTATTAGTGAGTATTCTTACGAAAGTTTATTTTCTTATCTACTTCATTTTAATAGAGATAAACCTTTGCAGAAACAGCTACATTACACTTTCGTTGTAGATACAAAGAGAACAGCGATAGTCAAATGTTTAACAACTGAACGCTATATGCTGCCTTAAAATTCCATACTGTTTCCATGACATCGCGAGAAACAACTGAAAACTTTGAAAGAATAACTATTGAACAATTCGAGCCATTAATAACGGATATCTCGGAAATGGCTGGTGCTGCAAAAAAGTTATTTGAAAGAAGCTGTGTATTTAAGGGAGTTCTAAATTTGTTGTGTAGTGCGTTTTCGTCTATCGCTTAACGTTTAGCAATTATACAAGATTATAAAAAATTGCTTCCGAATGAATAGGTTATTTCCACACAATTGAAGATATAGACACATTTTATTCGTCATGTAAACGTCTTTAAAATATAGCACTTTAATCAAATCGTTGGAGCCATTATTGAGAAAATCCAAAAATTTCGAAAAATGTTTCATGAAAAGTTTATGTGGGGACGCAAGATTTGCTTGAAAAATTTCGTGTCGCATCTTTGGAAGATACTGAACCTTAATACCAGGTTTGGTATTTATCAGAGATTTAGTTTTTCGGTTATACTTTTCACAGATACACACGGACCTTTTTGTACAAATAGTTCTTCTTCTACCTTTTTTATTCAGGAAGTCGTATCAAAAGTGTATTTTTGGTGAAATGTTGATATTGAATGTTTTAGTGGAGTGCAATACTTCCTCTACTTACTACAGGTGAGTAGTAGAGAATGTAAAAAGTGTGAACACTCACCAGCTTTACGAAGGCTGCTGCGCTGTGGAAATCGTCCAATAAACAAACCTTCGGAAGTAATCCACGTGGCAGACCTTAATTGCTGACATTCCTTTACAGCCTTGCAAGCGTTTCTGCCCACTTACTCTATGATAAAAACTTCAAGGATTTTAAGTTCATTACCGTACTCTGCAGTGAGTATATTGCATTTTCAGCCTTCACTTCAGCAACAAATGTCAGACCGGTTGCGGAAGCGATACTTCCACAACGGTTAAGCTAACAGCGTGTAAGTATGGCTACACGTGTTTCGTTGCAAAGAGCGATACCGACGGGAACATCAGCTTCAAATCGTGTGTCTGTGGGCAGCATAAGCCAAAAACGAAAACTTGGGTAAATACCAAACTTGGTATTTAGGTTTAGTACCTTCCAAAGATGCAACACGAAGATTTAAGAAAATTCCCCTTTATATGTAACATATTTCGAAATTTTTTATTTTACAAAAAATGTCTAACAATTTTGATTAAAATATATACCATATATTTACACGACAAATAAAATGCATGTTTTAAATTTTCTGTAAATAGTCGTAAAGTCGTCTTCTTTCGGAAAACGTACTACAGAAAAAGGGTATATCTCTTTAGCACACAATTTATTTCAAGTAACTTTTTTGTGGCATCCGCCATTTCCGAGATATATGTTGTTAATGGTTCGAATTGCTCAATACTTAGCCATTCTTCTAAAGTCATGTTGATTTTCAGTTGTTTCTCGCGATTACATGTAAACTGTATGGAATTTTAAGGCCAGCGTGTAGCGTCCAGTGCTATAACGTCTGATTATTCCTATTCCCCTTGTATCTATAACGAAACGCGTTATGCACCTATTTCCGGAAAGGTTTATCTTGATTACAATGAAGTAGATAAGAAACTAAACTTTCATAAGAATAATTTATATATCCACTAATAAACGTTAGGGCTGCGAAAGAGAAAGTCACGTAAATGTTAACACATCATCTTTTTTAGAAAGAGGTCTTGTATGTGTGTGTGTGTGTGTCTGTGAATAGCATAATCCAAAAATGATATGTCCGATAAATACCAATGTTGGTACTTAGATTCAACATCTTCGAAGGATAGGACACAAGAATTTTCAACAAAATCCCCCATCCCAAACAACCCTTTAAAGGAAAAATTGTCTTATTCTTGATTTTTTTTCAAAAAATGGTATAATCATTTTCATTAAGATATCATATGTTTAAGATATTGTGACGGAACGCGCGAAGCGCCTTTCGGTCCGGCTTCGACCGGCCGTCGGAACATGTGCCGCTTAGCTGTTACAGAACATTCCTTTCGGCATGTTCCAGTAGCCTCTCCTTCTAGAACATTCCGCTTTGTATGCCAGGCCTGTATAAGTGTGCTGCACTTGCCAGTGAGCAGTTCAGTAGGCTAAGAAGTTACGAAGTGAAAAGTGGACAGTGAGCGTGACTGGACAGATCAGTTGTGTTGTATTCCGAGTGTGTGCCAAAAGTGACTAAAGTGTAATGTTTGTGCCTAAGTGTTAAATAAAGTGTGTTCGCAGTAACTATTCTCATTTTTTACATTGTTGCCAGGAGTGGGATATAAAAGTCATGATGGAGGAAATGCTTAAAAGAATTATTGGCCCAAATGGGGAAGATAGAGACGGAAATAAGATCCAGAACGGAGAGGATGGAGAGTGAAATAACGACAGTGAATTTCGCAATGGAGAACACGCAGAGAGAAATGAAAAGGGTGTAAATGAAGAAAGAAATGTTCTAGATGAAGTCGGAGCTATCGACCAAAATCGATGAACGACTGGCCGGCGTGGAGAAAGGTATAGAAGAGCTCGGAGGCAAGATAAAAGAACTTGATGAGCGCGTTAACGTCCTGGGAGACTTCGGGAAACGGCTTAGTCTCCTGGAAGGGAGAGTCACGCAGCGCCAAGGAACTGAACGCCATGAAGAAATGCTTGACGAAAGACTTAGGACTTGAAGGCCGAGAGGTCAGCACACGACACATCTGCGCATATCAAGCTACACGAATTCGAAGGGGCGTCAACTTTTGAAGTCTTCTGCCGACAATTCGCCACCCACAATCGATGGTCAGCAGCGGAGGAAGCTCAAGGAGGAGCTCCAGCCTCCAAAAGCGAGTGACAGAAGTTTTGAATACGATTTTGACTTCGGCGGTGTCCGAATACATCTGGGAGGCCCTCGAAAACCGGTTCAGGAACCATTGCTTGGCCACAGCCTATTGTAGTCAACTCAAGTCGAGGCTGCAAAAGCCAGGGGAGACGCTGTAGGAGTTCGCCCTAGCAACTGAACAGCTGGTGAACAAAGCTCTAGTGAGTCTCCCGTCCAGTTAAGTGTCCCATGAAGCTGCGTACGTCTTTGTCGACGGGGTGCGTGACGCCAAGATACGATAGCATCAGCGACTACAAGATCATCCTAAAGGTCGCCTTGAGGATGGAGGCGGCCAAGGTAACAGCTGCACCTACTTCGAAGACCAGGGGTATTCGATACAGCGGGGACAAAGAATAAATCCAAACGTCGACAAAGATTGTCAAGTGGTGTGTATTCGAGGTGTGGCTAATCAGGACACCTCGTGAGCTACTGCTCACAGCCAAGCCGATGAGATAAGTGGTATGTGTTGGGGATATGGCCAACCAGGTCACTTAGCGAAAGATTGTCCACAAAAAAGGCGACGAGCGTCAAGCGGTGTGGACAGCCAGGATACCTAGTATGGGGCTACCCATAGACAAACCGACGAAAAGGCGGGATACGAATGAGGGGCAAATTGAAGCCGTCATCACCACCCCCTCGCGTGACCACGAGTGCCTTCAACAGAGGGGTGGATGACAGGCTTGTCACAGACAGCTGTTACAATGAAAACTGTGTCGGATACTAATAGACACAGGCCGTAATCAGACCTGACGTGGCGGAGGGCTTGCCATCAAGGAAACCAGATCGGCTCTACCAGATAGTGCCGGCATCAAGTGATACCTTGCCTGTGGAGGCGCTGCTGGAGCACAGCACTGCAAGGTTATGGGTGTTCGTCGTGGGGGTGGCTGAAGATGTGATACGGGGAATGGATGCCCTCAGGTGCCACGAGGCGACGGTCGACGTCGGCCGAGACGAGGTGATGCTCCAGAGCTCCAACGGACATCCTGGGATTTGCAGGGTGACTCTGACGGAGTGCCCACAAGACGCCAGCTGACTGTGAGGACGCGTTTGGGAGGCCAGCGGTCAAGGAACCTCGTGGACAGTATCCACGATGTGCACAAAATGGCCCTTCTACACATGCAAGTAGCGAGAGACCAGATGTAGTGCGTTTTCGTTTATCGCTTAACGTTTACCAGTTATTACATAAAATTCCTTCCGGATCAAGAGGATGACACGGGCTATTCCCAGAAAAATCAAGAGATGCATTTTATTTCTGATGTAAATATCTTTGATATATATATATTACTTTAATCAAAATATTAGAGGCATTTTTGAGAAAATAAAATATTTCGAAAAATGTCCATGTAAAGGGTAGTTTGGAGTGTGATCCAAGTCCTGTAGATTTTCAGTTGTTTCTCGCGTTGTCATGAAAAACAGTATGGAATTTTAAGACCAACATATAGCGTACAGTTAAACATTTGACTATTGCTATTCCCTTTATATCTGTAACGAAATGTGTAATGTAACTATTTCCGGAAAGGTTTACCTCGATTAAAATGAAGTAGATAGGAAAACAAGCTTTAGTAAAATGGTTTGTATACCCACTAATAAGCGATAGAGGGTAGAGAAAATCATGCGAGTAACAGAATTCTTTTTATTCATGGTGCAAGATGTGTATTTGCTTTGAAATCCCGACATCGCATTTTTGTGTGGAATGCAATACTTCCCCTACTTACTGTGTGTAATAGAAAAAGTAAAACTCTTATGTGTCAACACTCACAGGATTTTCCTTACCAATTACCTATTAACAAGTATTCCTTGCATTGGCCTGTACAATGTGCAAATTGCTGGAAAAAGTAAGAAACCGCAGATTAAGATGGACATTAGAAAAGCAAATATTCTTCAGTGAAGCACAGGTGGATTTCGACAGTTTGATTCAACGTTGGAGTATTTTATTACTCTCGAGTCGGAAATTGTGGACGCTTTTAACACTTTTCAACACTTAACAGCTCTTCGATATCGAGAAGGCCTATGATACAGCATGTAGAAGACACATAATAGAAACTCTTCGAAAAAAGAGTAATACCGACAATATGCTAATGTTCATTTATAATTTCCTTCGGAAGAGGTACACTCAAACAAAAGCAAACGGAACATTATCCCAGAATGTAACTATAGAAAATGGAGTCCCACAAGGATCAGTATTGAGCGTTACTCTATTTCTAGTTGCTATTAACGACGTAACATCCTATATCGATGCTCTGTCAAGGCTTGCCATTTTGCAGATGACTTGACGAGGTAAAACATAACTACTAAGACACAAGCAATCCTTTGAATGACTATCCACTCTCTTCTACACTGGGCTAAATATGTAGGATTTAAATTTTCTAAAACCATAACCAACTGTATGAACTTTACACCTAGAAGAAAACATGCTAAACTCCCGGAACTGTATATGGACAAGCATAAATTAATAATGTTAGCACCATAAAACTGCTCGTAGTTCTACGAGGAAATCAATAAGTATCCGCACATTATTTTTAATTTTTTTAGGTTGACTGTATCGGTTTGTGTGCGCGCACGTTAACATGTTGTTCCTTTGTCTTCGCTTGTGGAATGTTTGACCGTTATCACTTCACTGAGTGCTGCATTGTTGCATAATAAGCATGGCAGCACTCCTCACCGTTTGCACAAAGAACAACAGCATGCGGTTATCCGTTTGTTTTCTGTCGTGTAAAGTGTATCAGGAGCCGAAATCCATAGAAGACTTTTGCGTAATATGGGGACGATGTTTTACCCTGGCGGAATGTGTACGAATGGATTGAAACGTTAAAAAAATGGTCGAATAACTGTGAAGGACGAGGAAAGAGCAGGACGCCCATTCATATCCACTAGTGACCCCAAAGTTGAGCAAGTCCGTATCCTGATTCGGAGAACAGAACATTGACTATGGATGAAGTGGCAAACCATATCTTTTTTGGCCGATTTAAAAGCCTTAAGGAACCGTCGATTCACCAGAGACCAAGAAACGAAAGAAGCGTTGCATACATTGGCTTGCTGCTCAGCCGAAAGACTTTTCTTCTGAGGGCACCAGAAAGCTTGTGTAACGATGGGACATGTGCGATGAGAAGCAAGGGGACTACGTTGAAAACTGAGGTAATTGTAAGTTTATATTATTGTTATAATAAATTTAAAAAAGGATGTGCGGATGCTTATTAGCTTGACCTGGTATTTGATACAAAACCGTCCTAAAAGTAGAAAATAACCTAACAGTGGATTGTGCCAGAAGAATTAATATCCTGAAAACAATTGCGGCTAACAACTGGGGAGCAGACCTCTTGGTTATGACGTGCAAGACGATCCGGACTGGATTATGTCTCGATAGTTTACAGTTCTGCCTCAACTAATACACTGAAACTACTGGACACGATACAGACAGCGTCGCTGAGAATAATCCTTGAAGCCTTCAGGAGCAGTCCCGTTAGCAGCATGTAAATTGAAATTCAAGAACTACATATAGGTATCAGAAGAACACAACTGGCCTATCATACGCAATTAAAGAAGCAGCCAGTCCAGATTCCCAAATGCATAAATACGTTTTCCTAAAACACAACCCACAAAAGATCGTCGTTACTGTAGACCTTTTCATGTTAGAATCGCTCAACATTTTAAGGAAAGAAGGACTAGATATTCCAATAAAACAACTCACACACATACAACTCACCTGTTGCCCCATCGAGAGTAGATCTGTCTATTCTTAATATGAAAATGAAAACAACAACTAAAACAGCAATCCATTATAAAATTCACCAATCATATTTCAACAAACTAATAGCAAACTATACTAACCATACACAGATTTACAGATGGTTCTGCTATTGAAGAATATAATGGAGCTGCAATTCTACACCCTGATTTACAATGCTCTACAGACTACTAGATTTCTATACCGATATTCACATGCAAATTATTTGCCATAAAAGTCTTAAACAGATCCAGCAAGAACATATATTGAACTACTTTATAATTTTCATAGATGCATGAGCACAAAACATGCCTTAAAAGACAGATATTCACGCAACGCTCTAGTCCAGGAAATAGAACAGCTATTCCACCATATTAAGAGCAGAGAAAAGCAAACCACAATTGCATGGATACCTTCCCATGTAGGTATTAAAGGCAACGAAGAAGCAGACTTCGCAGCGCGAGAAGGCACAAAACATCCCCAAAATGACCCTAACATAGTTTCCACCTACCGGGATGTCATATCTCACGTGAAAAAATTTCTGATGTGTTACATTCACATGACTTTCTCTACCCTCTATCTTTATTAGTAGCTATACAAGCTACTCTTACTAAAGCTTATTTTTCAATCTACTACATTGTAATCTAAATAAACCTTTACAGAAACAGCTACATTACACATTTCGTTATAGATACAAAAGGAACAGCGATAGTCAAATGTTTAACAACTGGATGCTATATGCTGGCCTTAAAATTCCATACTTTTTCCATGACATCGCGATAAATAAGTGAATGCTGAAAGGACTTTAAAGAGTGAACAATTCGAACCTTTAACAACGGATATCTCAGAAATGGCTTATGCCACAAACTTATTTGAAGTAAATTATGTGTTTTTAAAGAAATCTACATCTTTTGTTTAGTATGTTTTCGTCTATCGTTTAACGTTTAGCAGTTGTACAAGGTTATACAAAAATGTCGAAAAATCTTCCATGTAAAGGGTAGTTGGGTGTGGGGGTTTTCTTGAAAACACACACCCGCGCGCGTGGACCTTTTTGTAAAAATGCGATATTTTGATTCAGGGATCTCAAAACATGTATTTCCGGCAAAATTTTGGTATCAAATTTTTGGTGGAATGAATACTTTCCCTACTTACTATATGAAGTATCTGTTATTCATAGAAAAGGTATAGGAATTGAGCACCATGGGCTTTGTTGCAAACACAGCTGTTCACATCAGCTGTATGAAACGCCAGGAGTAGTCACGTACATCTTAAAGCTATATAGACACACATGATGGTCCGTGAACTTGGTTTGCTCCCCATGCACGAATATCGTATTTCACTCTGCGGTCTGCGGTTCTTGCTTGTGCGTGTACGCCCCGAATACGTTTCCATCCATACCGCGATTCTAAACATGGCGGCAGGGAAAGCCAGATACTGCAGAAAGAATGAAGGAAAACAGAATACATACTTAAATTATTAAGGTGCTCTTCGTTTCTGAATATTGGTTTCACCAACAGAATAATTAGTATTTGTTTCCAACTAAGTTTTTGAGTTTTAGTTTTTCTACTGCTTACCTATAGTCAGTGGAGGAAGTATTGTTTTCCACCCAAAATTTCGATACTGAGATTTCACCGGAAATACACTTGTGTGTCTGTGAAGGAAACGAAACTCAAAAACGAAATGTGGGATAAATACCAAACTTGGTGTTGGCTCTAACGATTTTGATTAAAATATACTTACATGACAAACAAAATGCTTTACCTGAATTTTTCAGCCAATAAATGTCCTGTTCATTCGGAAAGGTTTTTAGATCATCTTGACGAAAATGCAACACACAAAAGATGTAGATCTCTTTAAAACACACAATTCATTTCAAATAACTTTTTTGCGGCATTAGCCATTTCCGAGATATCCGTTATTAATGGTTCAAACTGTTCAATACTTCGTCATTGCTTTAAAGTCCTGTCGATTTTCGGTTGTTTCTTGCAATTAACAAGGAACCCCAGAGCATGTATTATTTGAATGTACAGATTATTATAATGAGACAATACAAGAAAGGCAAGCAGCTGTAAGTGGATACCAGATAGCGTATATTTTAAGAAATAAACATTTATACATACAACTGAACATATTAGCTAAAACAATTAGGAAAATAGCATTGGGACAAGATATTGAACAAGATGAAATTTTAACACTGGTACCTGCAATTAATGAAGAAATAAGATCGGAGAGAATTCAAGTCCTACATGCAGCAGAGACGCTGATAAAACATCTGATACCGATAAGTATACTTTAGAAATAGGAGTATAGAGAGCCGAGGAGAGAGGAAATAACGATTTAAACTAACGGAAGGAAATAATTATGGATAATTTCAAGCAGGAAAATGGGGAGAGAAAATGAGGAAATGGCTTGAAAATGAAGAACTGGTGAAGAAGAAAGAGAAGAGGAGAGGAGATGGAATCTATAGCTGAGAGGAGGATGATGATCAAGAGGAGGAGCTAATAGCAGATAGGAGTGGGAACTGGAGCGAGAGATGGTGATGGAGGAGTTAGGGAAGTTACAGCTATGGTTTTGTGCGAGAAGAAGAAGATGGCGGTGAGAGTACGTGGAGTGAAAAATGGTGGTAAGTGGAGATAAAATGAATGTAGTGGTAAGTGAAGTGAAATACCATTTTTAAAGAGAGAGTGAAGTAATACATTCATATCAGAGCGATAAATACAGTGATTATTGTGTTAAGTGAAGTGAAAGATTTTAAATAAATTATGTGAGTGTTAAGTGAAGTGTACAATAAAAAGAATAACGTAAGCTAAGTTTAATACAGATTGACTATTACGTTTAATAAAATTATTAGGTACTGTAATTTACTTAAAGTACTCATATATTAGGAAAAGTGGATTGTAAAGTGTACATTTTGAGGAAAGTGTATCATTAGTTGAAAATGAATACATACACTAAGTGTAATTTCATTGGACCCTAATTGTAGGTTCCCATTTAAAAAAAATTACCCTAAAATGACTATCATAATGTCCTCCAAACAAAACACGACTAATGGCATTTACTTTTCCCCATAATATCAACCAACTTTTATTCAAGACATTTCTTTTAATTTTGGACATGTACTTAAATGGTCCACCGTGTAGTAGGTAAACCCTAAGAGGTAGACAATCTCAAAATCAAGCAATTTATGCCCAATATATTTTATTTGTGGAGTTAACCATTTCCAAGATATTCTGTTTTATTGATTTGAATTTTCAAATACTTATACTTTTTACTTTGTCTGCCACGTGATTGCTTCCTCCTGGGGGGTAGTAGCCACAGAAGATCTCTGTAAGTTGCAGTGCGCGGGTTGTCCCCCTCCATTGTATACCCTATACTATAACTAGTAGAGAGACAAAATACTCCACGACTCCTAAAATATGTCATCCCTTATAAATATACTAAACTTGTCAAAAACGTTACGCTAGAGAACTCTGGTAATAACGCTTTGTTCCGAAACTCAATATGAAGCAGTATAGGTATTTATTCTGCAAATTGAATAACCCTATTTCACCTGTAAGGTATGTTAGGATTCTAGTTTCTAGTCTAGAAACACGTGAACAGAAAAGAAGCAAATAACATGAACAGATTATGGTTATAATCATTTGAAAAGAGACGCGCAGTCCACCAGTTATACAAAGGAGTGGTAAGGTCCATGATCATATTTTATTGCTTCCTAGTTTGACGGCGGCAGTTAAGTAGCCTATTAGTGGTCAAACTTTTTGTCTATCTCTGCATAACTGTAGGCATTCCTAAACTTGTCTCTCCTTGATATAAAGCAAGGTTGAGTGCATAAAGGCCAGGGAAAAACGGAAACGGGCGCGGGTTTAAAGTACTGTAGGATAACGTAATTAATCACAAATTTTGTGTTTCACATGAGAACGGATCAGTTTGTTCTTTGATTACTGCTAAGATTAGACTTGAAAGGGTTCAAGGAAATGGCAGCCGTTCACTTGGAAGTCTATTCAGATACACTACACAAATGCCTCCACATCAGGAGTGGGAATACATGGGGAGGCACAAAGATGTGATATTTATACAGAAACTTCGTTTGCAGCGTGGCCATATTAAGGGGAATGGCTTGCCCTGCACTGCGCTGTTTCTATTCGCTTCTGTTCCCTCCCCTTTGCCGGCTAATCAGTTGAAACGAAGTCTTTGCACAAGATTGGTACCTTGTGAAAGGGGATATTCCATACATTTGAGGCAGTATTTTAATACTTGAATAGTTTCAATTGAATTATATAATATGTAAATCCAATAACAGCCCGCCTTGGAACAATATGTATGTATTAATGTATAAAAATGTATGTAACAGTCATTGCATATGCTTATATTATTGTAAACATGTTTAATAATGTTATGTGAATAAATTATGTAATTTAATAATGCAAGAGCTGTGAGAATAATAAGTTTAATGTTGCTAACAATGAGGTAACCTTGAGGCAATAATGAGTTTGAGAGTTTAAATGCTACTAGTCATTATTAGAGCAACGATAATGTAAATTCTGTGACAGTTTAAAAATAGCCACTCAACAGCTAGAAAAAGCTTTAGTAAAATGCAGTTATTCTATTGGACTAGAATTAGCCAATCAGAGACTTGAAATACAAAGGTTTAAAAATTTATACGGTTGAAATCTGTTCAGTTGCCTGCAGACCTTGGTAGTGACCGGATGGAAGATGTGTTCTCTAAAGAAATATTACGTATTCGTGTGTAACGAAAATTAAGTATACGTGATAACAAAGTGCAAGTTTTAAATTAAAGAATCTCACAGTTCTTAATATCAGTGTAGTGCTATTTAATTTTTGCCAAGGGTTAATAAAAAGAAGTGAATTAAAACTTAAAATCTGTGTAAGCCTACATTCTTGTCTCACCACGCCATGATTAAGAGAAACGTGTCTGTAGAACAATACTGACGCAGCGAGGCAAACATAAACATAAATAGTTAAAGAAGCAGTTTAATAACAAAGTTAATAAACATTTTTTTAAACTTGGAACGTAACAACAAAAATACATCTTCAAAAATCGGCTTCTCATATGTAGCAGCATATTACGTAACAAACAATCCACTTAAAAATTGACGTTCATACATGGAGCTGATTAAATAAATAAACTCCAAGACAATAACTACTTCAAGTTGGCTTCCCAAGCGTGAGGCTAATAACTTACGTAATAATAAATTACGTAAACAACAATTTCAACATATATAAGAATTGTACATAGTAATAATATAATTCACCAAGAAACATGTTAAAATATTCAACAACCAAGAATTGTACAAAGCAGATTATAAGAAACGGGCGAGCTAGCAAAATTCCAGGTAAAACATAATTCTAAGTAGAGACCACCTTTCATCAAACTAATGAACAGGGAGCCGGTAGCGGTAAGGAGAAATAGAAAGAGAGAGATAGAGAAAAGAAAGAGACGGAGATATTTAACCTGCTTCCCAACGCGTCATTGTGACGCGTAAGCGCAGAACTTTGGAGTAGAATATTCTCATACATGTTAAGGTAACGCGGTCTGAAGACCAATTAGAAATGCCGTTACATTTTGAGGTGCAGAGGTAAGCGTCACTAGGCTCAGGTATATAAAGGCGAACAAAGCCCCAGATTTTCACTCTCTTCCAGAATTTCGTCGACACAAAGTGTTACGCTCTTGACGACAGATGCCTGTGTGTGCATATGGGTGGGAAGGCGTGTGCAGTTAGTTTAGGCTCCTGATTTATTCGTATGGTGGGATTGGTGTAATGGGAAAAGCTAGCCGCCCATAAGTATTTAAATTGTTCATAAACCACATTTATTAAGGGAAATGCAGTATATTTTAATTTGCCTCACCAACGATAACCCTGAGAACCAAGAATTAGCTATATAGGGAACGGCTAGGAATGGAAAACACAGCAGCCGACGTGCATCCATAGCCGAGGACGAGAACACTGCAGCAAATAGCATCAACCAGAGGAACGACGCTTTCCAGATGCTACTGACCAACGATTTTCCTCTTCAAATGTCGCCCAACAACGGTTTCCCGCTACACTTGTTAGACCACGTGATTCTGTGTTATAGTGTATTAGTGCAGTTATAATACCAAAATGTCAGTATAATTTAGCACACAGAATATTTATGTATGCTTCGTATGTGACAAACTCTCCTTCTTTTCTCTCTATTTTATTTTACGACGCTTTAACTACGTGGTCATATCGCGACAGATCGATAGGGGATATCTCATGGCTCCGTGTGTGGCGGACAGTTAGCCTTCTAGGTCTCATCCCTGTACCATACCATCTTGCTTCGACATGAGATGCTTTAGTGCTAGGTGCCTCTGCGTATGACGGCCAGATGGTAGTTTCGACACGCGTTCACAGAGACCTTATAATAAGCAACTGTATATCTGCTTCTACACGTGTCGAGCAGATGGCATTAGGGTGCCGTTATTCTACCTTCTTTCATTAGCTGTGGAAAGACGGCGAAGCATTCGCTATTACCATCTATTTTCATGTTTAATATTGTTTTAGACTTACGGTGTAACTTTGGGTCGTGGTATTAGATATCAAATCCGGTATTTACCTTGGCGACTGAGGGAAACCACGAAAAAAATTCCAGTCAGATTGATCAGCCCACAGATGTGAACCGAGGACTTCCCGAATGCGGTTACCGCCTGAGTCATCCTGCTCGGTAACAAACTCTTGCAGATAAGTTAGACTGCGATTTATAGACAGATCCTCTGCTGTTCGTGCGCCTCACAGAGAAATGATTCGTAATCTTGCGAACAGATTTAGGGAAACGGGATCTATCCTTGCTAAGAAATCGAAAGTAAATCGCCGTGTTCTCATAGAGGAAAAACTATATGACGTCAGAAAAGTTAGAACGAAATCCAAAGAAATTTCTGAGAAAGCTTGCACAGGAAACAGGAATTTCGTAAACCTCAGCTTGGAATGGCACTAAAATGTTAAAATAAAAGCCTATATGTTCAGGAATTGCAGCCACGTGATAGTGTGAGCAGAGTTAGTTTCTACAACTGGGTATTGGATGATGATAATGTTAATGTCGCTCTGTTGACACGCGTTTAGGTTTTTTTACGGGCGACGCATGGCTTTATTTACATGGCCACGAAGAATGGCGTTAATGTAAATTTTGTTTAAAGATGTGAGCGATGCGTGGCAATGCAAGGGCATCATTTTCAACATCTTCCATGACAAAGGTATGTGGTTATTGTAATTATAATTGCATGAGAAATCTGCGCGCTTGAATTTAAGGAGCTATGAATATCCGACTCCGCAGACAAACAGCATGCTTCTCGCTGCCAAGAAAATTCCCGTTAGACGGCCACACGTCGAAACGAAGGCTCTGTAGCTCTTTCAGTAGCTTTGGCAGTGCTTCAGGCTAAAATATATTCAACTGATAACTGCATCTAGGAGAACCTCGGGTATCAGCATTTGGTTGTTGTCAGACAAACGTATTAAACTGTGAAAACATAACATTGTTACAGCTGAATGGCTGCCAAAACATAAAGGAATTGAGGGTAATGAAAACGCAGATTCCCTTGCAGAGAAACGATCTGCGGAAACGTTAACTGCATCAGAAGAGATTTTGGGAATTACCCTAAGCTCTGTAAAGAGATTCATACATGGGTGGGTCACACGTGTATTGGATCAGAGCGTAAGGGAGTAAGCACAGTAAGTGAATGCTGAAGAAGTCTTAACTATTTAATTGGTATAGGTTACACAACGGAGGGGAACACCTCACCCACTGCGACCTTCATAGATCTATTGTGTCTCTCACCTCCCAGGAGGAAGGGATGAAATGAAGGAACCACAAGGGGCTATAGGTCACAGAGACACTCGGAAGTCCGTAACAGTTCCAGACTCGAAGACCCGTTCCACGCTGAAGCTGCCTAGAGAGGACGATAAACGATCCGTCGAACAAGTAGCCCTGTAGTGTCTACCACGAGTGCTCTTTCATTTGGGCAAGCATCCGCGCCATCTGTCCGGCACCGCCACACGCCACAAAACCTAGAAGCACACCTGAAAGATGAGAAGGAAGCGGAATGTAAAGGAAATGATGGAATGGAAACCGTGGTAGATGAGAAACCACCCCAGCATTCGCTTACCGATCAGGGAAAACCATGGAGACCAGGAGGTAAGATTGGGCGGTCGACAGGAATCGAACCCGGGACATATCGAATGTGAGCCATCTCGCTGTATATAATTGGTAACCGAAGATCTTCCAAAACTAGCAGAACTCACATTATCCAGAATGTCAATGCTTAGTTGATAGAAGGTACATCTTTGGAATAACTAAGCAAGAGGGAGAAGTTAATTAATGAATTGCAGGTGGTAATATTGACCATTTTAAAATTAGAACTAATAAATGTTGAAAATAACGCAATAAATCAAGGTCCTTTAATTAGGATCTTTTCCTAATCTCTGCAGACTCTGGCAGTGTGAATGTGAGCGTGTTTTATAGTAAAAGTTAATAAAATCAACGTTTAAAAATACAATCAACGAGAGTAATACCATCCTTGTCTCTCAAGTCTGAGCCCCCCGATAGGGCTATGGCAGTTAATGAGAACTACACAAATGAAAAAAAATCTGATGTGTTACACTCCAATGACTTTTTCTACTCTTGTACAAACTATTTTTACAAATGCTTATTCTCCATCTACTTCATGTTAATCGAGATAAACATTTGCAGACTCTATCTTATTGCTAATTTTCTTGTAGATGTGAGGGGAATATATATTTACAAGGGAATATAGAATAACAGTAGCCTTTAAGCACATACATATCTCTTAATAGCTGGTTGCTAGGTGCAGCACCATTCCCTTTCCCACAGCTTAATACTCTTTGCATATCCAAGACAAAAAATGAATAACGAATTCCCATTTGAGAAAATAAGTATTGAAAAATTTAAGGGAATAACAAGCAATATCTCGAAAATGATTCACTCAACAAAAAAGATGTATATGACATAAATTGTGTATTTTAACGCGATCTACATCTTTTGTGTAGTAAAATTTTGTCTATCTCTTATGGTTTACGAGTTATGCAAAAGTCGTTCACAATGAAGAATACTTTTGGAGACATTCCCAGGAAATTCAAGATATACATTTTATTTGTCATAAAAATATCTTAAACATATGATATTTTATTCAAAATCGTTAGAGCCGTTTTTGAGAAAATTAAAATTTTCGAAAAATGTTCCATGTAAAGGGTAGTCTGGGGTGGGAGGATTTTCTTGAAAACCTTCGTGTCGCATCCTTGGAAGATACTGAACCTAAATACCAAGTTTGGTGTTTATCCGACTTTTGGTTTCTGAGTTATGCTGTTCACAGACAGACACACACAGACACACACGGACATATTTCCAAAAATGCTTTTTTTGGATTCAGGGGGTCTCAAAACATGTATTTCCGGTGAAATCTCGGTATCGAATTTTTGGGTGGAATACAATACTTCCCCTACTTACTATACGTAGTAAGTAAAACTTGCACCTCGACCCAACGCGGATCTTTTATGCTTACCACCCCAGGAGGCAAGGATGAGTGAAGAAACCGCAGGAGGCTATAGGCCGGCTGACAGGGACGCTTCCAACCAGCAAGCATCTACGCCATCTGTCCGACATCGACCGACACAGCACAACGCCTAGACCTACTGAAATATGATAGGTGAAGACGTTCGTTGGTGCGACAATTTTGAAGCCGTACCCTTTGCTTCAAATGTTGATGCTGTTAACTCGATGTTGCATCAGTTTTGATAACCTTTGCTCTGTTGTTGAGTTTTCCGGTGTCATCATCTCATTACTCGTTGTCTGGTCCGGCAGCTGCTACAGTGTATAGCTATGAGTCCTTTGTCTCAGGCTGTAGTGTGAAAGGATAACACCAGCTTAGTTAGCTGATAAATTTTAATGTTGACTCAAATATTCTGTTTGAAGAGAATCACCAACTGTTGAGTTAAAGAATTAAATTGTGTCTAGAATAATAATGAAGCGAAACGTCAATTGTCCTAAACTGCAGAAATGTTACTCGGAAACATCCCTCGCAATAGCCGCTAAATCTTTCTAACTCAGGCGCGTCACTGGGCTCTACACGACTTAAAATAAAACAAGAGTAATCACAAGAGTCGTCACACGAATAAGTCACAGGATTAAGTAAGTAAGATAGTCTGATTTAGAATTCACGCTCTTTTCTTAACTTAAGCTCCGCCTACCCATCACCATCCACACCGTCGTCCGCCCGTGGTGTAGTGGTTACCATGCTAGCCCCTAGTTCCCGAGGTCGCGTGTTCAAACCCGGCGGAGGGCATGGCTGCCTTCGGAAGGGAAGTAAAGTCGGTGGACCCGTGCTGTGGATTTACGACAGGTAAAAGAACCTCAAGCCTGATAAAGAGGCCGCTGAGCAAAAGTACCGGTCTTTCACGCCCAATATAGAATGGGACGCTAAGGGCCACAGCAATTAAAGAGCGTCCATAAATAAAACTCAATTTCATTTTTTATTTTACCACCTACACCAACGCTCCTGCTTACGCCGTCCAATCCTAAAACTCTACGTATGCGTATCTGACACTGTTTCCATGCGGTGTATTGCTCAGATCTAAGAACTTCATTCCCCTTTCTAATTTACAGAATTCCTGTCTGCACTGAACTCAACCCTAACTGTATTCAAGGAACTGTTATGCTAATGTGTTCGCTGTTCGGCTGTTACTAATGATCTTCCTTAACATGACACGTTAATGACAGTGTCCTCCAGACAAATCCTTTCACTCAGGCTTTTACATTATACATTTATTTAATACACAGAAATTACTTACTGTCATTATTTCTCTATCTTACTATTATTTCTTTATTTAATTATTTATATTCTCATGTCAATAATGGTATCAAATGGAAAGCAAAATTATAGGAAATGAGGGAAAAGAAATTCGTGATAGAAGAGAAACTACCTCAGCATTCTCCTAGCCAGCCAGAATAAACCAGAAAAAACCCGTGGTCAGAGTGACCGGCCATAAGAATCGAAACCAGAAGCTCTCTGGAATGCGAGCCTCGCACGTTACCGCAAAGCCATCTTGCCCGGTGTGCTCCTTTAGTATGCAGGAAAATTAAGCGGTAAATTGTGCAGTGTTTTAGAGACAAATCCTGACATTAAAGCTTCATGTTCTATGCAGGGCCGGCTCAAGGGATCGGGGTCGAACCGTGCCACTGCCCAGGGCACCAACATATTAAAACATGAACAAGATATCTGAAAATAGGACGGAATTACAAATCATGCTTAAATTGTTGCGACTTTGTGGTGATTTTTTGTTATGAAGCTGGTGACAAATAAAGTGCCAGAGTTGGTCACTTTGAATGCGACCCCCATGGATGATTATCGCCAAAACATCCCGTGCGTAGCAGGTCTTCAACAGTAAGCATCACGTTTATAAAGAGGAGTGCTTCAAGCCATTGTGGCTTTGTCCCTTCCTCCTTGGGGGAGGGGCAGCCACAACAGACCTCTCGTGGGTCGCAGCACGCGAGCTGTCCCGCTTCGTCTTATTTATTTAATTGTTTATTTATGGACGCTCTTTAACTGCTGCTGCCCTTAGCGATCCATCCTATATTGGGCGTGAAAGATTGGTAATTTTCCTCAGAGGCCTCTTTATCGGGCTTGAGGTGTTTTACGTGCCGTAAATCTACGACACGGGACCATCAGTTTTACTTCCCTTCCGAAGAAAGCCATCGCCCTCCGGCGGGTTTGAACCCGCGATCTCGGGAACTAGAGGCTAGCATGGTACACCTAGATCTAGGAGAACAATCACATCTTCTTGTATACCCCCAAAATTAAATATGACCATTAACCAGTGCAGTCGACCGTCACGTATATTTCCAATCTGTGTGTGTTTAATCTCCTGGTGGGGAAGCGGTAAATCCGAAATTTTAAATTTTTTTTGTGTGACCTTGCCTGTTTCTATTTTTCGCTCAGAACAATCTTGTTCTTTCACCACATAATATATCTCTTGTTGTGTTTTATTTATAGATCACCCATGTGTTCTGTGAGAACAGCTAGTCATGGAAAACTGACATTGGGAATAAACGCGTGAGGCGCGGGGGGAGGCGGTGCTTGCAATTATTGCACGGGGCGACGAAACTCCTGGAGCCGGCCCTGGTTCTATGGATAAATATCAAGGTGAAAAGGTAGCGCTTCATGAATGAATTTCCCCAGAATTAGCAAGTGCTTTCAAATTTTGTCCAATAACATCTGTAGGCGTGGAAGGATCCTTCTCAGCATGCAAACTTATATTAACCGATAAGCGTAATTAACTTGCACCTGAGCATTTGTAGAAAATGAACATTGTATACTACAAATCAACGAAATGGTGTCTAAAAGTATAAGTTTAAGGTTAAGAATTTTAGTGAATGCTTACTTTAAAGATTTTGACAGTATAAACGCATGCATGTTTTGGATACTTTTAGTGCATCCACCCCGATGTGCATTTACGCTTCTATTCTTTCAAAACAACGCATATACTCAAGTGTTTGCATCCGCAGAGCAACATGAAGAAACACTTATCAGAATATCGAAATACAGACCTTTACGATGTTGTTTGCGTTTCTAGAGGGAACACTGCATGACTTGTTTCTCGCCCAGCGGTGATACGCCGAACATTCATATCGTACAGAACACAATCCTACAATTGTGTTCCAATAAGGGTTTGATATTTTTCCACGTCCCCTTGTTCTGAATACGAACATCGTTTTGCGCGTAAGAGACTTCTGCTCTTATAGGAATTGGGAAGTTACAGAATATCTAAAACAAAGGAGGCGAGCTGTTTACAAAAACGCATTTATCGAAATATCGAAACTAATTTTACTTTCCCTACTGCTAATCTATAGCAAGTAGAGAGTATTGGAATTTTCTACCCAAACATTCGATATCAGGATTTCAACGGAAATACATGTTTTGAGACTCCCTGGATAAAAACAATTTAGAAGCAGGTCCGTGTGTAAGTATCTAACTTTGAACAGCATAACTCAAAATGTCGGCTAAATACCAAAACTGGTAATTAAATGTTCTTTCAAAAGGTAGAACGTTCTTCTTCAATGGATTACCCTTCTCTTTGTAGGAATTGCAAGCCATTGTCCTGGGTCAGTAACCTGTCGCAAAGCTAGCAAACTCTGGATCATAGCATATCCAGGATGAGTGATCGGCCCAATGCCTTGGGTCAGTAGTCTGTCGAGGAGCAAGTAAACTCTGGATCATAGTATATCCAGGATGAGTGATCGGCCCAATGCCTTGGGTCAGTAATCTGTCGAGGAGCAAGTAAACTCTGGATCATAGCATATCCAGGACGAGTGATCAGTCCAATGTCTTGGGCCAGTAGCCTGTCGAGGAGCAAGTAAACTCTGGATCATAGTATATCCAGGATGGCTGATTAGCCCAATGTCTTGGGTCAGTAGCCTGTCGAGGAGCAAGTAAACTCTGGATCATAGTATATCCAGGACGGGTGATCGGCCCAATGCCTTGGGTCAATAACCTGTCGAGGAGCAAGTAAACTCTGGATCATAGTATATCCAGGATGAGTGATCGGCCCAATGCCTTGGGTCAGTAGTCTGTCGAGGAGCAAGTAAACTCTGGATCATAGTATATCCAGGACGGGTGATTGGTCCAATGCCTTGGGTCAGTAGTCTGTCGAGGAGCAAGTAAACTCTGGATCATAGTATATCCAGGACGGGTAATCAGTCCAATGCCTTGGGTCAGTAGTCTGTCGAGGAGCAAGTAAACTCTGGATCACAGCATATCCAGGATGAGTGATCGGCCCAATGCCTTGGGTCAGTAGCCTGTCGAGGAGCAAGTAAACTCTGGATCATAGTATATCCAGGATGGCTGATTAGCCCAATGTCTTGGGTCAGTAGCCTGTCAAGGAGCAAGTAAACTCTGGATCATAGTATATCCAGGATGGCTGATTAGCCCATTGTCTTGGGTCAGTAGCCTGTCGAGGAGCAAGTAAACTCTGGATCATAGTATATCCAGGACGGGTGATCGGCCCAATGCCTTGGGTCAGTAACCTGTCGAGGAGCAAGTAAACTCTGGATCATAGTATATCCAGGATGAGTGATCGGCCCAATGCCTTGGGTCAGTAACCTGTCGAGGAGCAAGCAAACTCTGGATCATAGTATATCCAGGATGGGTGATCGGCCCAATGCCTTGGGTCAGTAACCTGTCGAGGAGCAAGCAAACTCTGGATCATAGTATATCCAGGATGGGTGATCAGTCCAACGCCTGGTGTGGTGGTAAGAAGGAAACGAAATGTGGTAATGAAAGGAATGATAGGAAAATTCACTGATCAAATTATCCAACACAGCATTCGCCTTGTGACCGAGGAAAACCGCGAGAAAGCCTTCGGTCAGATTAGTTGTCCCCGGGGTTTTGAACCCGGGAACTCCCGAATAGATGTTACCGCCTGAACCATCCTGCTCGGTGGAACGTAAAATCAAATTGCGAATTTCAATGCCATAGCAGTGTCTTCAACCACGGATCTTCCGGTTACCGTCCAGCTGCTCTAACCAAATGAGCTACCATGACAACATCCCGGCATTAGATTAAAGCGCATTGATCGGCTTGATCGGCCTAATGGTTAAACAATGAATTCAGGGACTTACAGTACTTACAACATGGTAAGTCGCCATTGGGATATACTATCTGAAAACGAATTTGATATCTCCTTGAGGTTCACTGAGAAAAATGGGAGTTGGTTAATGAATTTAATGCCGTGCAACTGTGCCTCTGCTTCCATACATGACAGATAGATGGCAGCTTCGCCACGTGTCCAACAAAGACTTTAGTGCTAGACAACTGTACCTCTGCTTCTATATGTGACGGGAAGATGGCCGTTTCGCCATATGTCCAACAGAGACTTTACTGCCAGACAACTGTACCTCTACTTCTGTACGCAACGGGTAGATGGCAGTTCCGTCACGTTTCCACAGAGACCGCAGTGCCAATCAACTGTACCTCGGCTTTTATACGTGACGGGGAGATGGCAGTTTCATTATGTTTCCACAGAGATCTTTTGCTAGGCAACTCTATCCCTGCTTTTATTTATGACGACAGCTTCATCACGTGTCCACAGAGGTCTTGGTGCCAGGAAATTGTACCTCTGCTTCAATAAATGATGGATAGATGGCAGCTTCGACACATGTCCACAGAGGCCTTATACCAGACAACTTTACCTCTGCTTCTATGCATGATGGACAGGTGGCAGCTTCGACACGTGTCCACAGGGGCCTTGGTGTCAAGCAGCTGTATATAGCTGCTATACGTGACGGGCAGATGGCAGCTTCGACACGTGCCCACAGAGGCCTTGGTACCAAGCAGCTGTATCTAGCTGCTATACGTGACGGGCAGATGACAGCTTCGACACATGTCCACAGAGGCCTTATACCAGGCAACTTTACCTCTACTTCTATACATGATGGACAGGTGGCAGCTTCGACACGTGCCCATAGGGGTCTTGGTACCAAGCAGCTGTATCTAGCCGCTATACGTGACGGGCAGACGGCAGCTTCGACACGTGCCCACAGAGGCCTTGGTACCAAGCAGCTGTATCTAGCTGCTATACGTGACGGGCAGATGACAGCTTCGACACATGTCCACAGAGGCCTTATACCAGGCAACTTTACCTCTACTTCTATACATGATGGACAGGTGGCAGCTTCGACACGTGCCCATAGGGGTCTTGGTACCAAGCAGCTGTATCTAGCCGCTATACGTGACGGGCAGACGGCAGCTTCGACACGTGCCCATAGAGGCCCTATTGCCAGGCAACTTTACCTCTACTTCTAAACATGATGGACAGGTGGCGGCTTCGACACGTGCCCACAGGGGCCTTGGTGCCAAGCAGCTATATCTAGCTGCTATACGTGACGGCAGATGACAGCTTCGACACGTGTTCATAGAGGCCTTATTGCCGTGCAACTGTATCTCTGCTTCTACACGTGTCAGACAGATGGCATTAGGGTGCCTTCAAGTCTACCTGCTTTCATTATTTGAGGATAGACGGCAGAGCATTCCTTTTTTATTTTCATTTTTACTTTTGTATTAGTATTGAGGTGGAACTTTAAGTGGTGGTATTAAATATCCAATCCAGTATTTACCCTGACGACTGGGGGAAAATAGAAAAGAAAACTCAGTCAAATTGGTCGCCCCATGGGATTTCAACCCGCGACCTCCCGAATGCAAGCCACAGACGTTAACGCTGAGCTACAAAGAAATTCTTTAGTACAGAAATGCTGTTCCAGTGTGTTTAGATTCATGCAAGTAATTGTATTTGACTTCTGTATCTTCTTACTAGAGAACAATGAAAACGTTTGAGGCTGAGAATGATCTCTTTGCGTTTCCTGAATTGTTTAGTCAATCTCAGTAATTTGGTTACCAAAATATTGTTAATTCTACTGCTCGAGTAGATGATTATCTTCATTCAGAACCCTATTTAGGTTATGAGTTTGAAAACGCTTATCTGATCCCCCTAATTCGCATTTAGTTGCTAAAATCATAATCAAGTACTGCATGGAATTCACCATGGAACCATTGAATGAACTGAAACACAAACTCACTAGTGAAAAATGTTCCTGTTATCTGGAAAGTTGTGATAGATCTCACTGTTGATTTGTGGCAGAATGTGGTTACATTCCTTGTCGAATGATTTATCTAACTTACATTTTATAAAATGGTAAAACATTATCAGCACAGTAGACTTATTGCCACAAAGTTAAGCCAGATCTTCTTTTTGCTTTCTCTGTTAACCTTCCTCTCGTATAGGATTTACATCCCCAAGCGGATGCTGGTGTCAGAGGCCTGTCGAGGATCAGATAGAATATCCAGGATGGGTGATCAGCCCGATGCCTGGTATGAGAGCAAGGAAGCAGGTGATGATGCAGCAGTTGGTGGAATGAATGACGCGGGAAACCGGAGAAACCCGCTTTGTCTGCCACAAATCCCACACGCGGGTCCCTGGGATCAAACCCGGTTCCGCCTTCGTGAGAAGCGAGCGGTCTAATCACTCGGCTCTGGCACCGCCTTACGCCAAATCAAATCCTTTTAAAGAACTCGGATTTTGCGGAAGCAATTCTTTCTCTTCCTTCAACCAAGGCTTTTTAATTTGATTTAAATACTTTCTGGTGAATATAAATTCACAATTTGATTATTTTAGCTGATATTAATTGGCAACACTGAATAGTGAGCATAAACTCAGGGTGAGTAAAGTCGCAGTGAAGTTCATGAATTGTGATTAGTGGGCAGTTTATAGGAACCGCAGATGGCGGCTTTAAACTCGTACAGAGTGAGACTAATACAAACTTATAACTCTAAATTTCAAAATGAATTGCTCTCCATACTTCATTTTATGTACACTGCATAGGATATACAAATAGTATGTTGATATAACCAAGTTCTCAAATGATGGAGACAGTCTGTATGTGAAGACGTAGGAAGTAGTATGATCCCTTGAAGTCATGTTGAGGACATAGCAGGTTTTCTGGTAGATGGCAGTTCAAAGTAAGAGCAGCCTGAGAGAACTTGCCAACACAACAAACACTATAATGCCCCTATTCGTCACGGTAAAACAGGAAATTGGTTTATAAACCATTTGCTTAGTTAGTGGACATCATGCTCGTCAGATTATTTGCACAATTCTCATAAAGAAGTCCCAAGGAGATTATTATAGACTTCACGAAGCTTTAATCCATAAGGTTAAACAAAAATTTGCCAGAATGACAAAATTTTAGAATGCTCAACTGTTTAGTTTCAGTTCACCTTAAAACCATCAAAGAGTAGTCGTCAAAAAGACTTTACCCCATCTTTTCTGGTAACATAAGATACATACAGCCAACTAAACATGTAGATATTATTCCTTGTACTTTTCATCATTTTTCCACATAGTCTTCTTTCTAATCCCAGCCCGCAGAAGTGACAATGTGGAACAATATCTGTCGGCATTGATGGTGGCACCTCGCGGCATGAAATCCAGCACGAGCGGTCCACGGCAATTCCAGAATGCCGTTAACATCACTTTGCGAACAGATGGCGCAGTACGGAATTTCTTTTTCACAGGAGACTGCGGATGTTTCCACACCATACACTGCTGTTTTGATTCCAGCGTGTAATACAGTACCCACCTTTCATCGCCAGTAACAATGGGATCCAGGAAATTGTCACCCTCCTCGGCATATCGTTGCAGATGATTCAAAGAAGCAATCATTCGCTTTCCTTTCATCACGTCATTCAACTGGTTAGGAACCCATCGACATGAAACCTCCCTGTACCCTAAGCACTCGTGAATGATGTCGAAAGCACTCCCAAAAGAAATGTCGAGCTCCTGAGCAATGTCTTTGCTGCGCACGCGCCGCTCTGCTTTCACCATCGCATCCACGTGGGTAATATTGTCATCAGTCACCAATACACGCTGTCTCCAGGCACGCTCATTGTCATGCAGATTTGCACGGCCATTTTCGAACTCAGAACACCACCATCTTATACTTCTCAAAGCAAGACACCTTTCTCCATATGATGGCTGCATTTTCCTGTGGATCTCGATGGGCGTTTGTCCCTTACTCTATAGAAAACGGATCAAACTTCGTTGCTCGTAAGCCGTGGACGTGTTAAGCATACTTGACATTTTGAATGCACTGACAGCAGCTGGAAACTCTATGAGGGCCGGCCCATGAAAAGTCCACTACTTTGAATGTAAATGTTGGTTTTTGTTTTTCATTCGTAATTTGGCCGAAAAATAGGAGCAAAGACATTTTGATTTGCCCTCGTACCTGCAAGTTTTGATTCTACCTTTGTAACAAACATTAATGTTAGTTTTGCATTATAGTGCTTTTTCTCGCCGCTGTAGGAAACGGCCGCCAAGATTTGAGGATGATCCTACTGAATTGAGTTGCAACCCCACGTAAGTATGTTGTAAAACAGCAATGTAAGTAAAATGTACGTAAAACCACTACCTATTATGTGCACAATAATGCATGTAAAATTCATACTAACAATGCAATCTTAATTAATATACGAAATAAATCATTGGATTTCAAATTTACTCAACTTTATTTTGACAGCTTTTTATAGTCACCTTTGGAATACTTTATTCTATTTAGCTTCTGATTATTATCAGCCATTTTTTGTTTCTTTCACCTCTTAATTAACATCAATCTGAACCAAACAGGGTCTCCTTATTCTAACTCGACAATATTTTTTTCTTCTTCTCTAACGGATTACCCTCCTCGTTGTAGGACTTACATCCCCAATGAGTTACAAACCAATGGCTTGCGTCGGTTGCATGTCGAGGAGGAAGTAAACTCTGGAACATAGCATATCCAGGATGGTGATCAGCCCAATGTCTTGTGTCAGTAGCCTGTCGAGGAGCCAGTAAACTCTGGAGCATAGCATACCCAGGATGGTGATCAGCCCAATGTGTTGTGTGAGTAGGTTGTCGAGGAGCAAGTAAACTCCGGATCATAGTATATCCAGGATGTGTGATCAGCCCAATGTCTTGGGTCAGTAGTCTGTCGAGAAGTAAGCAAACTCTGGATCATAACATATCCAGGATGGGTGATCACTCCCATGTCTTGAGAGTCAGTAGCCTGTCGAGGAGCAAGCAAACTCTGGATCATAGCATATCCAGGATGGATGATCAGCCCAATGTCTTTTGTCAGTAGCCTGTCGAGGATCAAGCAAACTGTGGATCATAGCATATCCAGGATGGATGATCAGCCCAATGTCTTGTGTCAGTAGCCTGTCGAGGATCAAGCAAACTGTGGATCATAGCATATCCAGGATGGATGATCAGCCCAATGTCTTGTGTCAGTAGCCTGTCGAGGATCAAGCAAACTCTGGATCATAGCATATCCAGGAAGGGTGATCAGCCCAATGTCTTGTGTCAGTAGCCTGTCGAGGATCAAGCAAACTGTGGATCATAGCATATCCAGGATGGATGATCAGCCCAATGTCTTGGTTCAGTAGCCTGTCGAGGAGCAAGTAAACTCTGGATCATAGTATATCCAGGATGGATGATCAGCCCAATGTCTTGGTTCAGTAGCCTGTCGAGGAGCAAGCAAACTCTGGATCATAGTATATCCAGGATGGATAATCAGCCCAATGTCTTGGTTCAGTAGCCTGTCGAGGAGCAAGTAAACTCTGGATCATAGTATATCCAGGAGGAGTAATCAGCCCAATGCCTTGTAAGGCGGTGAAGAAGGAGGAAATGTAATATTGCGATGAAGTGAATGATGG
This sequence comes from Deroplatys truncata, assembly GCA_030765065.1. Classification (NCBI taxonomy): domain Eukaryota; kingdom Metazoa; phylum Arthropoda; class Insecta; order Mantodea; family Mantidae; genus Deroplatys; species Deroplatys truncata. Next base: position 242,474,186 of record CM060984.1, on the reverse strand, counting down.
GAAAATTCTCGGATTAATTATCCAACCCAGTATTTGCCCAGCGACCGAGGAAAACCGCGAAGAAACCTTCATTCTGACCGGGTTCAAACCGCATTGGTTGGACCACGTGGTTTGGACCCGGGACTTTGCGAATGCGGACCACAGACGTTATCGCATAAGCGAACCCACTCGGGGTTGTATTGTTCAACACATTAAATTCTTCTTCTTTTATTCAATTATCCAGTATCCGCCAATTTTATTGCACTTTAATTATATTTCTTTCTTAATTTATTTCACCACCTCTTCATCTTCCTATGATTCAAAGTTTTATTCTTCTTATGAGCAAATTTTCTCTCTTCATTAAAACATTTTTACCTTGTAAAAAAAACTTCATCTTAACCATCCATAATTACTTACACTTTATTTTCCTTTGTTAATAGTGTTTACTGAAATTAAATAAATACGTATTTTTAATCTTGAAATTTATTGGTTTTTTCCTTGATGTAAACAGTTCTATAGTTTTATGAAATACAAATTGATTATTTTTCCTAGTTTAAACATATTCTTATGTTTTATTTACTTAACGTTGATAAATTCTTCTCTTTTTTGAAATACTTCATTTTATTAATTTTGATAGCCAAATAAATCATTTCCATCTTTTTTTCTTTTCAAATTTATAATCACTCTAACTTACGTTATTTTTCAACTGGAACTGTTTCGTATTGAGACACTTAAAAGCATTTATCAAAAATAAATGGAAATGATTGCAATGAAGCAGGAAATATTAAAAGCACCTGAATAATTTTCTATCGTTCACGAAGTTTCGACTTTTGTAGTACTGAAGAAGAACACTCGACATCTCGCGCTTCTTCAGTTTCATTGTTTTCAATTCCATCACACAAATTACATGCCGCTATCTTATACTTGGTTCTTGTGTTAACTAAATCACTCACTTTCAGCATTTAGTTGTTTACGTTTGACAGACTGTTAACGTCAATCAGCTGTTATATTAAAATACTAACATTTTAAATACACTATCGTGCAAAAAACATACTATACAATATACGTTTTGTGAGGTGCATTACAAATTCTCGCCTCATGTTGTAATACTCTATGATAGTTGTTACTGACCTTGATGAGTAATGATAAATAGATGTTCATCATGTACTGGGTGATTGTTTTTTGCGCTGAGCATTCGTTGCGCGTTCAATATTTTGTCTAGCTGCAAATATTCGCCGTACAGCATCCCAGCTTGGCTGTCCAGCTGCTCGCCTTCCTGTGAGTTGTCCATCCTGGTCAAAAAACAAAAACAAGTTTCAGTGAGATCTTTTCATTTGTTAGAAGTAAATGTAAACAGCAGGGAGTGGTGCAAATTGAACATATAACATTGTCTGTTAGAACACTGATAGTGGGAATTACCTCGCCGATTTTACAAATATTTTGTATACTACATTTGCACGCTTGTGCTGTCTGCCTAGGTCTGAAGGTGGAGTTACAACTACGGATACTGTTATGGTGCACTGACGTCGCCGATATTTGGCCCAGTATGAGCAGCAGATAATCATATAAGATGTAAAGATTTGAAATGCTTTAAAGGGCTGTTTGTGGTATTCATAATGGTGCCACCCTCAAATATTGGAATGAATAAGTCACTTCTTCCTTAACTTCCTAGATTACCCTACATACATTTCGTACTGGATTTAGTATTTTATATAAAAGTGCAATTGATGGATACGGGAGTGTCTCCCGCCGTTTTGTATAAAAACTACTTACCAAATCGAGGACAGCGCATCTACAGTACTCCAGAACGAAAAAGGAAGGAGTTAAGCACTACATGTTTCCCGAACGAAATCATCCAACCCGCCCGTCCACCGCCCTTTACAGATGAAGAAGTAATTTTGCTGACGCAAATATTATTACGTATATTTGAAAAAGTGTGCTGTTATGTAATTATTTAGCTCCACGTTCAGGAACGCCATTTTGCGGAAGTTATGATGATGGTAGTTGTTTGGAGGAGTTTACCCCACAATTGTAAATTGAAGAAGTATGTTTGTTGCCAACTTTGAAAAAGTTATTTAGCTGGATGCTGGTTATGAGGTGTGACAATCCCCACGTATGTGCGTCACTTTGAAGAAGTATTTAACCCAACGTTTTTAAGATACACTTTGATGTTGTTTGGTGCTTGGGACGCTAAACTTTGTAGTAAGATGATGCTTGTTTTACGTAATATTATTTAAACTTCCCTCGGCTGCTTCAGTCGCACTGTACAACACAAGTTCTTTTTAGGTTGTGATAAGACAAAATTAAAATAAGTCACAGAATTTACTTTTTAATTTCACTTCTTTTTATTTATCTTCATACTTGCACATATAAACACAACACTTTATAAAAGAAAAACTGTGAGCACTTTATACATTCTAGCGGAGAACACAATTTTTACCATCCGTACTCTACAACATCTTACCCGCGACTGACTGAATTCAACGGTAAAAATCTTATAGCTTCGGTAATGCCAGTCTTTTATTGGCTAATTCTAGTTCAATAGAATTTAAGTATTCAAACTAAAATCTTTCTTTACTGTTGATTGGCTAATTCCAAACTGTAAGCGAAATTACGTTATTACCGACCTTTTCATAACCAGTATTTTTTAAATTCCAGACACATTATTGTCACCAAAATTACATTATTACCTCATTATTAACAACCTAAAACATATTATTCTCACAGTTTTTGAACTATTTGAGTATATAAACATTTACATATCACTAGTAAATACGTTTACAATAAAAATAAATATTTGCAATAACTTACATACAATATAAATAATAATTATGTACATATTGCTCTCAAGGTGGGCTGTTATTGAATTTAATTATAATAAAACACAATTAATATCATTTAGGCATTAAAATACTACCTCACAGATTAGGAGAAACTGGTGTCAATTTGAGATGGAAGCTAGTAAAGACCCCTAAAACAATGGACTCAAGGTCGCTAAATCAATGTCGCCGACATTTGAAAACGCTGCGAAAGTGACGTAGGCGGTAGCTTCACAGATCTTACGGCTACGCTCTGTCGCAGTTGCCGCCTTCTCCGCTCCACCCTCGGATACGCTTTGCGGCTTAGGGCCATCAACCCTGGACTACGCTCTATGGCTTAAGAGCCGTCAATCCTGGCCTACCTTGACAATGGAAGCGATGTTACCATAATGCCTCGGGTGGGATGCATGTGTGTAACTTTGGTTATAATGAACAGTGGTGTAAATAATTGTGCTCGATGCTTTAACATGTGCTATCTACAGTGTTAATTTATTGTGTATTAAAGTATATGTATTTGTGGTATAAAATAATTATGGACATGTACCTGTGGTATGTTTATAGTGAGTCCGAGTGATTCTCATATACGCGAATATTGCAATAATAATAATAATAATAATAATAATAATAATAATAATAATAATAATAATAATAATAATAATAATACCATGACATTGTTATAATATCTATGCACCCAGTCAGCTAGAATACAGTAATAGCATAAGTTACTTACGCAACATTACTAACATTTATAGCAATTATAGTTCAGCAGTATTATACAAACATTTTTCTATTAGGAATAATTTTAGAAGAGGCTTAAATTTTGAAAGTACGATATTCTTAACTTAATTTATATATAACGTAGTTTCTATTCAAATGGGTTTGACTTTTATTGGTGCTCACACCGTGGTGATCGTTTGCCCTTCTTTATCATAGGTTATACAAGGAAGGGGGACAATTCGCGCACTGATCTATTATAGCTAACAACCTCCAAGAGGAAGTGAAGGAACACAAGAAGCCAAGGCAGCAGGCAAACAGGTCACAGAGACTCGCAGAAGTTCCTAACAGCTCCAGGCTCGAAGACTTGTCCTGCTGGATCTGTCTAGAGAGGACAATGAACGACCCGTCGAACAAGAGGCCCTCTAGTGTCCACGGGAGGTAACTACTCTTTCCCTTTAGCAAGCATCCGCGCCATCTGTCCGGCATCGCCATACGCTACGAAGCCTAGAAGCTCACGTAAAAGATGTAAATGAAGCGCAATGAAAGGAAAACGATGGAAAAGAAATGAGAAAATGACCCAGCATTTGCCTACTGACCAGGGAAACTACGAAAAACTCAAGGTTAGAATGGACGGTCGACGGGAATGGAACCCTCAAGCGTTACTACGGAGTCATCTCGCTCGGTCAGGCAGGCATTATCGCAAGGATGCAATAACCCACATTATAGGTTATGATTTTTACTTTCGTTACCGCCTAGAGAAGGTATTGCATTCCACTTGAAAGTTCAATACCGAGATTTGACCGGAAATAAATGTTTCGAGCCCCCTGGACAAAAAAAGAGCATTTTTAGAAAAAGGTCCATGTCTGCGTTTGTGCATGTGTCTGTGAACGGCATAACTCAAAAACGCAAAGTTCGCATAAATACCAAACTTAGTATTTAGATTGAATACCTTCCAAAGATGCGACACGAAGATTTTCGAAAATCTCGCACCCCAATTACTCTTTACATGGAACATTTTTCGAACATTTTTATTTTCTATAAAATGGCTCAATCGATTTTGATGAAAATACAAGATATATATGACAAATAGAATGTATTTATTGCATTTTCTGGGAATAGCCTGTGAAATCATCTTCATTCTGAAGGAATTTTGTGTAATCTTGTATAACTAGTACACATACTACGCAAAAAGTATACACTATGTGATCAAAAGTATCCGGACACCCCACAAACATACGTTTTTCATCTTAGGTGCAGTGTGTTGCCACCTACTGCCTGGTACTCATTATCCGCGACCTCAGTAGTCATTAGACATCGTGAAACAGCAGAATATGACGCTCCGTGGAACTCACGGGCTTCAAACGTGGTCAGGTGATTGGGTGTCACTTGTGTCAGGAGTCTGTACGCGAGGTTTCCACGCTCCTAAACTTCCCTAGGTCCACTATTTCTGATGTGATAGTGAAGTGGAAACGTGAAGGGACATGTACAGCACAAAAGCGTACAGGCCGACCTCGTCTGTTGACTGACAGAGACCGCCGGCATTTGAAGAGGGTCGTAAAGAGTAATAGGCAGACATCTATCCAGACCATCACACAGAAATTCCAAACTGCATCAGGATCCACTCCAAGTACTATGACAGTTAGGTGTGAGGTGAGAAATTTGGATTCCATGGTCGAGCGGCTACTCATAAGCCACACATCACGCAGGAAAATGCCAAACGACGCCAAGAAACCTTCCATCACCTGATTGAAAGTGTGTCTGCGAGAGTGAACGCTGTCATCAAGGCTAAGGGTAGGCCAACACCATGTTGACATGCAGCATTACCGATGGAGGGCGCCACGAACTTGTACGTCATTTTCAGCCAAGTGTCCGGATACTTTTGATCACATAGTGTAAATCTCTTTAAATTATACAATTTATTTCAAATAACCTTTTAGTGGCATAAGCCGTTTCTGAGATATCAGTTATTAATGGTTCGAATTGTTCATTCTTTTAGTGTTTTTTTCAGTTCTTTCTCGTGATGTCATAGAAAGACTATGGAGTTTTAAGACCAGCATATAGCGTCCAGTTCTTAAATATTTGACAATCGTTTTTCCCTTTGAAACTATAACGAAATGTGTAATGTAGCTATTTCTGCAAAGGTTTATCTCGATTAAAATGAAGTAGATGGAAACATATACTTTAGTGAGAAGAGTTTGTATACGCACTAATAAACGACAGAGAGTAAAGAAAGTCATATGAATGTAACACATTAGGTTTTTATTTGACAGAAAATATTCATTAAACACTATGCGTTTACTAAAATAAATAAACTTTCCTCACTTAAGCTTCTCGTATATTTCAAATGTTTCTTAATGGTTTTGCTACGTGCTCTTGTTTAGAAAGTACATGCATGAGCTAATGTCAGCAATGAATATAAATACCTAGGATTAAGCAGCATGCAGAAACAACATTGCTGTCCGCGACGTCCTGTTTTGGCAGGCGGGGCGCTTTAAGTGTATTAAAAGAATAATAAAATGTAAGTTAGAAGATGCAATAAACAGAAACCTCTATTTATACGCGGCCATTGCCGCCAGTCGGTTGTCTGCGCATGATGTCAATACTTTGAAGCAGATTATCACCAGTGCCTCTAGCAGCGCCTAGCGAAAGACGAGTGGAAAGGGTAGGTGTGAACAGTTTCGAGGCCACCTTGGTGAAAAGGGACTTGTACGTTTCCATTTGGAACGTCTTAGTTTGCATCTTGAAAATTCGCATGTATGCTGACAGGTAACTCAAATAATTGGACGGTTTTTGTTGCGTAGTGTGTTTCGGCTTAGCACTAAACCATGCAAATTCGTGATCGGGGTCGTCTCCGTGGTCTAGGGGTACCATGCTATCCTCTAGTTCCCGAGGTTGCGGGTTCAAACCAGTCGGAGGGCGATGGATTTTTTTCGGGCGTAAAAATCCTTAGCATGGGTTCCTTCGGAAGGGAATAAAGCTGGTGGTCCCGTGTCGTAGATTTAGGCACGTAAAAGAACCTCAAGCCTGATAAAGAGGCCTCTGAGCAAAATTACCGATCTTTCACGCCCAATATGGAATGGGACGCTAAGGACCATGGTAGTTAAACAGCGTCCAAAAATAAAAATCAATTTAAGACCTGTTAGATGAAGTCTAATCTGTGATCCTTCTATCACTAACTATTCAAATTCACTCTTATGATAATGCTAAAACGTGACGTTATTTAAAGACACGTTGGTTCAGTTCGTTTATAGCGCAAGAGTTTCTTACAGATTAGATACCTCATAAGAGCAAACAGCTGATGGGAAGTAATAACGTTGCTCTGATAGGGAGCATGTGCGAGGAAGATCCACAGAGTCTACATGCTCTTCGTGAAGCCTTCCTGCGACACCCCTGTTATTCCCTTGCCCATCAAAACAGCCCAAGGAGACACAAGGAGAATTTGCACTGGCGCGCGCGCACACACACATACCAAGCGCCTTTCTCTTGTACACAGATATTCAAACATTCAGGGTTTGTGTCCAAAAGCTCTTTGGATTGATAATCTATGCAGAAATTATATGAAGGTGTTTATGTTTCAAAAGTAAAGGAGGGCACTTGCCCTTGAGTGTTTTAGACCGAGCCGACAGTGTAGCCCGCTACATCTCTGAGACCTACACAAATGTGTAAGAGTTCAGGAGAGTATTCGCCTCGCTGACAGATTAGGAAGTTTCTCTCAGGAAAGTTAATAAATGATATATCACTAGAATTTCAAGTTCTCAAAATGGGTGCGGTCGTAAACCTTAAGATCCGGAAAATGTCATCCTAGAAGTTTCTTGTGCTATTTCTAATTGTTACATCACCTCGTCAACTCTCTCTCGGAACCTGATACATTATAAAACCTCTGGCCCTTGGCTATATTACCACTGTAATCTCTGTCAAGAATTTTTGGTGCTAAGGTTCCTAGCAGTCGTGGTATTAAGTAAGGCATATGCTCTAAAAGCTATTACTTTCGAAGTGATCCGATATGTTACATTCACATGACCTTCTCTACTCGCCATCGTTTATTTTATATAGCTTTTACAAACTATTCCTTCTCTACTACGAATAGTAAGTAGAAGTATTGCATTCCACCCAAGAATTCGATATCGAGATTTCACCGGAAATACATGTTCTGAGGTACCCTGAATTAAAAAAAAACATTTTTAGAAAAAGGTCCGTGTGTGTGTCTGAACACCATAACTCAAAACCGAAAAGTAGGATAAATACCAAACTTGGTAGTTAGGTTCATTGTCTTTCAAAGATGCGACACGAGCAGCCCAGGCTATCCCTTACATGGAACATTTTCCGAAAATTTTGATTTTCTCAAAAATGGCTCTAACGATTTTTATTAAAATAGAATATGCTTAAGATATTTTCATGGCAAATGAAATGTAGATCTTAAATTTTCTGGGAATGTCCCCAAAAGCCCTCTTCTTCCTAAATGACATTCGCATGACTGGTAAACCGTAAGAGATAAGACAAAATTTTACTATACAAAAAATCTGATGTGTTACACTCACATAACTTTCTCTACTCTTGTACAACCTAATTTTACAAACGCCTATTCTCCATATGCTTCATGTTAATCGAGATATCGAGATGTCAATCTTATTGGTAATTTTCTTGTAGATGCAAGGGGAATATGGTAGGTTTTAAGCGATAGTCAAATATTTTAACGCTGGTTGCTATGTGACGCATTCCATTCTCTTTGCATGTCCAGGACATAAAAAAAATGAATAACGCAATTGAGAAAAATAAGTATTGGAAAATTTAAGGAAATAACAAGCAATACCTCGAAAACGGTTCACTCAACAAAAGAAATGTATATGACATAAGTTGTGTATTTTAACGCGATCTACATTTTTGTGTAGTAAACTTTTGTCTATCTCTTATGGTTTACCAGTTATGCAAAAGTCGTTCACAATGAAGAATACTTTTGGAGACATTCCCAGAAAATTCGAGATATACATTTCATTTCTCATGACATTATCTTAAACATATGATATTTTCATCAAAATCGTTAGAGCCATTTTTGAGAAAATTAAAATTTTCGAAAAATGTTCCATGTAAAGGGTAGTCTGGGGTGGGGGGATTTTCTTGAAAACCTTCGTGTCGCATCTCTGGAAGATACTGAACCTAAATACCAAGTTTGGTGCTTATCCGACTGTTCGTTTTTGAGTTATGCTGTTCACAGACACACACACAGACACACACACACACACGCACACACACACACAGACACACACACGGACATGTTTCCAAAAATGCTTTTTTTGGATTCAGGAGGTCTCAAAACATGTATTTCCGGCGAAATCTCGGTATCGAATTTTTGGGTGGAATGCAATACTTCCCCTACTTACTATACGTAGTAGAGAAAGTAAAAAATGTAGATCTCGTTTGATAACACAATTTATGTCATATATATTTTCGCTTATCTACTGAACCATTTCCGAGATATTCGTTGTTATTTGTTTGAATTTTCCAATACTTATACTTTTTCTCAAATGGGAATTCGTTATTAGTTTTTTTATTTCCTGTACATACAAAGAGAATGGAATGCTCCACATAGCAACCAGCTCTTAAAACATCTGACTATCGCTTAAAGCCTACCATATTCCCCTTGCATCTCAAGAAAGTTAAAAATAAGATAGTTTCTGCAAATGTTTCCCTCTATTAACATGAAGCATATGGAGAATAAGCGTTTTTAAAAATAGTTTGTACAAGAGTAGAGAATGTCATGTGAGTGCAGCACATCAGATTTTTTTTCTGTCTACTGTTAACCGAGATAAACGTTTGCAGAGTGTCATTACACGTTTCGTTGTGGGTAAAAGAGGGATAGAGGAAACGGAATCGATAGTCAGGTGTTTAAAAGGTAGTCACTATACATTGGCCTTGAAATTCCATTATCTTACAATGATATCACGAAAAACATATGAATGACTACGAGGTGTTGAACAATTCAAAGCTATAACAACGGATATTTCGGAAACGGCTGATGCCACAAAAAAGTTATTTGGAATAAATTGTGTGTTTTTAAGAGAACTAACTTTTTTTGTACATCGCCTTTTTGTCTATCTATTATGGTTTAGAAAATTATACCAAATTCCTTCCCAATGAAGAGGACTTCACAGGCTATTTCCAGGAAATTCAAGAGACACATATTATTTGCCATTTAATATCTGTAACAGGTCACATTATAATCAAAATCGTTAGAGCATTTTTGACAAGATAAAAAAAACGAAAATTGTTCCATTTAAAGGTTAGTATTATCTTTAATATCTTTGTCACATTCTTGAAAGACGCTGAATCTTAAAATACAAATTTTGTATTTAACCGACATTTCTTTTTGTGTTATGCTGTCTGTACACACACATAAACACACAGGACTTTGTTTAAAAATCTGTTGGTTTTTTGTTTTTTTTTTTAGCGAGCCTCAAAATCTCAGTATCAAAATTTGCGTGGAATATAATGCTTCCTCTGGTTACTATAGGTCAGCAGTACAGAAAGTAAAAATGGAACCCCTTAAAATACATATTTTGTGTCAATTTTTTCGTGGTAATAGCCGTTTCCAAAATACTTTCATGTTGACAAGTTTACGCTGATGCGTTGACTCAGACTTCACAATTATCTTTTCTCCGCGTGATGTCTAGAACACTGAAATGTGATATGAACAGAAACTTGTTATGTAAGCACTGAAGCTTTCCTGGCGACGTATGAGGGGCGTCAGAAATGCTTGAATGACGATGGGAGGCAGTTGCAATATCTCCCTGCTTGATATAGGTAAGTAATTTACTTCCCTTTCTAAGTGTTTATGTTATGGTGTTAGAATTAATAACTTACGTGACACTCCGTACAATATTTACTGCGGATTTCCTGTCGCTCGCTCGCAGGCCGACACAGCAACCAGCCGTCCGCGAAACCGGTTCACCAAGGATTGCTCCCCGGATACATACACTCTGGCGTTCTGCGGAGGATAGGAAACGAGAAATACCCGCCCCGGTCGAACCCGGGACCTCTGAGGGGTGCGACAAGTCGGAAGCATGTGGATGGGACCCAGATGTCGCGGTTCAAACCGAAGATAGATTGCTGTGGATACGCAAAGGAAGTGACTACCGGTCACAAAGCACGTGTGGCGCGACTCGTGTCAAGGCTAACTGCTATAAAGGTGAACGCGGAAGGTTACGTACTCCTGCTACAAGGTCCTGCGGCACGCGAACGGAAGAGCGTGACCTCACGAAAAATGTACGTGACACAGAAGGTATTACCCAATGACGAGCCGTGATCCAAATTTTATCCAGTAATGCACACATTCTCTAACTCGTAATCTAGGCCATAGGGTGCATTCTAACCGGGACAGGGTTTGCCACATTTTCAAGCTAAAAATAAAAAACGCACTTATCGTTACCCTGTACAATAGAGACTTAGAGCCTTAAGTACTAGGAGATTACTAGGTCTATCACTTTCATGATGCAGCACATGCCGATATATTCCTTTATGTGTATGTATGTAGCTAAGTATGCATGTATCTATCTATGTACGTATGCATGTATGTATCTATCTATGTATGTACGTACGTACGTATCTATGCATGTATCTATGCATTTAATCTATGTATGTATATATGTATCTATATATATGTATGTACGTACCTATCTATGTATGTATCTATGTATGTAATGTATGTATCTATGTATATATGTATGTACGTACGTATTTATGTATGTAATGTATGTATGTATCTATGCATGTAATGTATGTCTGTATGTGTGTATGTATGTATGTATGTGTGTATGTGTGTATGTATGTATGTATGTATGTATGTATGTATGTATGCTGATGAAAAAACTAATCGAATTATAAAACATAATTGATAAGTCATATTTATGCATATATGATAATTTATCCCTAACAGAGTATATTTTAATAAATAAATGGTCATATTTTCACTCTTTCAAGAAGTAAAAGCCTTTCTCAACCGAGCAGCATGGCTCAGGCGTTAATTCTGTAGCCCGCATTCGGGAGATCCTGGGTTCAAATCCCATGGGCGGACGAATATGACTGTTTTTTTTCTTTTTTCGTGGTTTCTCTCAGTCGCCAAGGCCAATACCAGATTGGATATTTAATACTACGACCCAAGTCTCACTTCAAGTCTAAATAACAGTAAAATGAAAAATAGAATGTAAATAGCGAATCCTCTGCCACAGATAATGAAAGCAGGTACACAGGACGGCACACTAATGCCATGTGTGCGGCATGTGTAGAAGCAGAGATGCAGTTGCCATGCACTAAGATCTCTGTGGACAGTGTCGAAGCAGCCATCTGACCGTCACAGAAGCACAGGTACAGTTGCTATACACTAAGATCTCTGTGGACAGTGTCGAAGCAGCCATCTGACCGTTACAGAAGCAGAGATACACTTGCTATACACTAAGATCTCTGTGGACAGTGACAAAGCAGCCATCTGACCGTTACAGAAGCAGAGATACACTTGCTATGCACTACGATCTCTGTGGACAGTGACAAAGCAGCCATCTGACCGTTACAGAAGCAGAGATACACTTGCTATACACTACGATCTCTGTGGACAGTGTCGAAGCAGCCATCTGACCGTTACAGAAGCAGAGATACACTTGCTATACACTAAGATCTCTGTGGACAGTGACAAAGCAGCCATCTGACCGTTACAGAAGCAGAGATACACTTGCAATGCACTACGATCTCTGTGGACGTGACAAAGCAGCCATCTGAACGTCACAGAAGCAGAGGTACAGTTGCTATGTACTAAGATCTCTGTGGACAGTGTCGAAGCAGCCATCTGAACGTCACAGAAGCAGAGGTACAGTTGCTATACACTACGATCTCTGTGGACAGTGTCGAAGCAGCCATCTGACCGTTACAGAAGCAGAGATACACTTGCTATGCACTACGATCTCTGTGGACGTGACAAAGCAGCCATCTGAACGTCAGAGAAGCAGAGGTACAGTTGCTATGCACTACGATCTCTGTGGACAGTGTCGAAGCAGCCATCTGAACGTCACAGAAGCAGAGGTACAGTTGCTATACACTACGATCTCTGTGGACGTGACAAAGCAGCCATCTGAACGTCAGAGAAGCAGAGGTACAGTTGCTATGCACTACGATCTCTGTGGACAGTGTCGAAGCAGCCATCTGAACGTCACAGAAGCAGAGGTACAGTTGCTATGCACTACGATCTCTGTGGACAGTGTCGAAGCAGCCATCTGAACGTCACAGAAGCAGAGGTACAGTTGCTATGCACTAAGATCTCTGTGGACAGTGTCGAAGCAGCCATCTGACCGCCACAGAAGCAGAGGTACAGTTGCTATGCACTACGATCTCTGTGGACAGTGACAAAGCAGCCATATGATCGTCACAGAAGCAGAGGTACAGTTGCTATGCACTAAGATCTCTGTGGACAGTGTCGAAGCAGCCATCTGACCGCCACAGAAGCAGAGGTACAGTTGCTATGCACTACGATCTCTGTGGACAGTGACAAAGCAGCCATATGATCGTCACAGAAGCAGAGATACACTTGCTATACACTAAGATCTCTGTGGACAGTGACAAAGCAGCCATTTGACCGTCACAGAAGCAGAGGTACAGTTGCTATGCACTAAGATCTCTGTGGACAGTGTCGAAGCAGCCATCTGACCGCCACAGAAGCAGAGGTACAATTGCTATGCACTACGATCTCTGTGGACAGTGACAAAGCGGCCATATGATCGTCACAGAAGCAGAGATACACTTGCTATACACTAAGATCTCTGTGGACAGTGACAAAGCAGCCATATGATCGTCACAGAAGCAGAGATACACTTGCTATACACTAAGATCTCTGTGGACAGTGACAAAGCAGCCATATGACCGTCACAGAAGCAGAGGTACAGTTGCTATGCACTACGATCTCTGTGGACAGTGACAAAGCAGCCATATGACCGTCACAGAAGCAGAGGTACAGTTGCTATGCACTAAGATCTCTGTGGACAGTGACAAAGCAGCCATATGACCGTCACAGAAGCAGAGGTACAGTTGCTATGCACTAAGATCTCTGTGGACAGTGTCAAAGCAGCCATCTGAACGTCACAGAAGCAGAGGTACAGTTGCTATGTACTAAGATCTCTGTGGACAGTGTCAAAGCAGCCATATGACCGTCACAGAAGCAGAGGTACAGTTGCTATGCACTAAGATCTCTGTGGACAGTGACAAAGCAGCCATATGACCGTCACAGAAGCAGAGGTACAGTTGCTATGCACTAAGATCTCTGTGGACAGTGACAAAGCAGCCATCTGAACGTCACAGAAGCAGAAGCTCAGTTGCTATGAACTAAGGTCTCTGTGAGCGATGCCGAAGCAACCATCTGACCACCACAGAAGCAGAAGCTCAGTTGCTATGCACTAAGGTCTCTGTGAGCGATGCCGAAGCAACCATCTGACCACCACAGAAGCAGAAGCTCAGTTGCTATGCACTAAGGTCTCTGTGAGCGATGCCGAAGCAACCATCTGACCGCCACAGAAGCAGAAGCTCAGTTGCTATGAACTAAGGTCTCCGTGGACATGTGATGAAGCAAGGTGGTATGGTACGGGGATATGATGTAGAAGGCACTGTCCACCACACACCGAGTCACTAGGTATCTACCAGCAGATCCGTCGCAATATGATCATGTAGTTAAAACGACATGAAATAAACAGATAAAATATTACATTTTATGTGAAGCCTACAAAAGCACGCTAGACTATCTATTTCCTCAACCATAATGGTAATAGATTAAACATTGCCAACATACGAATAATAACTACCTACTTAAAACTTTCACGGTCTCACAAAATAACAAAGGAACAGTGAGTTCACATTTCCTCTGGACATTGATCGTGATGTAATAACATAGCCAAATAAATAATTACAACACAGCTATGCCACCTGTGGCTATGCTGGCGCAAATGTAAAGGCACTGCAATCGCTTGGTTAAAAAATCTTATGTCATACGTACATAGAAATTTCTCTACCCTCTACCTTCATTAGTGGGTATACAAATTATTCTTCCTAAAGCATATTTTTCTATTTAATACATTTTAATTGAAATAAAACGTTGCAGAAATAACTACATTACATATTTTGTTGTAGATACAAAGGGAACAGCGATAGTAATATGTTTAACAACTTGACACTATACGCTGGCCTTAAAATTCCATAATGTTTCCATGACATCGCGAGAAACAACTGAATGTTTACAGAATTTAAGAGAATGACCAAGAAATGAACAATTCGAACCTTTAATAACGGATATCTTAGAAATGGCTTATATCCCAAAAAGCTTATTTGAAATAAATTCTGTGTTTTAAAGAGATCTAAATTTTTTTTGTATGGCACGTTTTCGTCTATTGCTTAATGTTTACCAGTTATTCAAGATTATATAGAATTCCTTCTAACGAAGTGGACTTTACAGGCTATTCCCAGAAAATTCAATATATACATTTTATTTGCCATGTAAATGTCTTTAATACGTGATATTTTAATCAAAATCATTAGAACCATTTTTGAGAAAATTAAAATTTTCGAAAAATGTTCTATGTAAAGGGTAATCTAGGGTAATCTGGGGTGGGGAGATTTTCTTGAAAACCTTCGCGTCGCATTTATGGAAGATGCTGAACCTAAATACCAAGTTTGGTGTTTATCCGACTGTTCGTTTCTGAGTTATGCTGTTCACAGACAGACACACACACGGACATGTTTCCAAAAATGCTTTTTTTGGATTCAGGGGGTCACAAAGCATATATTTCCGGTGAAAACTCGGTATCGAATTTTTGGGTGGAATACAATTACTTCCCCTACTTACTATACGTAGTAGAGAAAGTAAAAATGCGAGTCACCTGGGGAGTTTTATGTCTTACCGGCATGTTGCCATGGTAGCTCAGTTCGCTAGAGCAAGTCCACGAAAACTGGAAGATCCGTGGTTCATACCCGGTTATGGCACTCAGTTTTTCAGTCGTCTGATTCTACATTTTCAATCTTGTCCTACACACAGCTTGTGTGGAAACGCAATTTCATTAAACCAATGTTTATTTAAGCCAATGTAGATGCATTAAAACATCAGAATTAGTTCCTACAATGAAAATCACAGTAATTAAACACCGTTATATAAATGAAACAAAAAAATATGTTGTTAAACACAATATTTGAAGGACGGTAAAAAAGAAACACTCATATGACTTTCTCTACCCACTGTGTTTCTGTTTATACAGATCCTACAAACTATTCTCACAAAATCTAAATTTTGACTTCATCTAATACGTATAGTGGGGAAGTAATGTATTCCATCCAAACATTCGATGTCGAAATTTCACGGAAATACATGTTTTGGGATCCCTGAATCCTCCCCCCAAAAGAAAACATTCTAAAGAAAAAGGTCCGTATATATGTGTGTCTCAACAGCATAACTCAAAAACGAAAAGTTGATTAAAAACAAACTTGGTATTTAAGTTCAACATCTTCCAAAGGTTCGAAACGAAGATTTTCAACCAAACCTCTACCCCAAAATATCCTCGAATGGAAAATTTTTCAAAAACTTTGATTTTCTCAAACGTGGGTCAAAAAATTGATTAAAATACCATATGTTTAAAGTATTTTCGTGACAAATGATATTGAATGAGTTTTGCATAACTGTTAAATCGTAAGAGGCAGGTGAAACCTTACTCCACAAAAAATATACATCTTGTTAAAGCGCACCAGGTCAGTCAGCTGCGCCTATTTATTTTTGAATTTATGCAACGTGCTAAGCGACATATGTGACATACGCCTTTCTTGAATGCCTTCTAATGGCCGATTTGCGTAACACTTTATAGAGGAGGGATACGTAACTCAGTGCATAAGTGTTTTACGGGACAGAATGCAATCGCTATGTATGTCGATGCAAAAACATCCCACCGTGACACTGAGAGCTGCAGTAGCAATTTTAGCCAATTTTACAAACCTTTATTCTACATCATACATTCATGCACCCCTTTGAAAACGCCCCTAAAGGAACAACCTATCACATGCATCAGTTGACAAAACCATTTGAAAACAAAATGGCATATCTACGCAGTGCGACCAATTGAATTTAAGCCGTTAGTCAAAAAATGCAAAGTATTAGGTAGATAATTTCTCTTATTTCACAAACTATGGCGTATTTCAGATCATACAGTAATTGTAATGACTGATGCAGTTATTTGTTTGAATTAAAACTACCAAACCGAGCTCAAAACACTGTATCAGCTGCAAAAAGCTTGAGGTGGGGTCTAGTTCTGCGATTACTAATTCGTATAGGAACCTCAGCTGGCAAGGTAATATTGGTCGAATGGTATTATCATGGTTGCTTTAACACTGTGCCACTTTAACTTGGGTTCAAATCCTTCTGGTGAATTTCAGTTATCTTTTGTTTTATCTCTTTGGGGCTATAATTTGATATGATATAAATAAAACTTTTTGATAACATTATATGTGTATACAAAATAGAATAATCATGTTTTCCACCGCAAAGAAGAAGAACCGCAAAGCCCAAATCATATACGGGCACACTCATACGTGAAGAATGCAGGCAGATTACACCGCGCATGTTACAGCATGCCAGAAGGTCTCTCCGGCAACGTACACAACTGTGCATTGATGAAGGGGGTCGTCATTTTGAACATTTACTTCCTTGATGAAATCCACGCTCTTTAACAATTTATTATTCTGTTTACCCGTGAACTTAGCACATTTACAACTCCCTTGTCGATAGAAGAAGTTAAACACAAGGTTTAAACATGAAACAAAAACTGTTATATTTAATATCGTCGATATGCGCCCAGGAGAATGAAAGCTATGTAACACGGTTTACAGCACCAGGTACGGTACAGATTATTAGGGTAAACATGATACACAATTATCTGATTGCAATTCCTATGTCTTTGGCTCACAGGAGCGCGAGTAACAAAAACAAATAAATTAGTACACTAAAATACAGAAGATAAACTCAAGGAGAGAGAGAGAGAGAGAGAGAGAGAGAGAAGAACCGAATCAAATTTATGTTTATATCAGATTCGAACCTTTGAAGCTAACCTTTGCTTCACCACATTCCGGCAGCTAAACCACTCGGCCAGAACCCACGTAGTTTATCCGCTCTTCGGGAAAACGTTCCTCTTACTCCTCGCAAGCATTGTATCCATGAAACGCCGTCATCTTTCAGGCTTTCGCAGCTCTTTGGTTCAAATTCAGGCCTTTATTCATTAATGGGGATTGCATATAGTACAAAATAGAAGGACAAAGCTACAATAACAGTTTATTTCCTAAAAGTGTCAATGTTTTCACATTAGACTATAAACTGCGGGTTGCGTAGATACAAATACCTAGGGACAGCTGACTCACCTGGTATATATATGTTTGATATAAATATGACATATTTTATTTTATAATTTTATATATATTATTTTATAAAATTCAACATTTTGTAAAATACACACACACACATATATATATTTTCAAGATATTCCTTGTTATTTGTTTGTATTTTAAAATACTTATACCTTTCTCGAAGGAAGTCGTTATTCGTTTTTGTTTGTTTCTCTCTGTCTCTTCTGGCGATGCAAAGAGAACAGAATTTCAAAGTACAGCGACCGGCTTTGATGAGATTTAACTATCGCTGTAGTCTACTGTATACTTCTTATATCTACAACGAAATGTGTAAATGTAATGAAAGTTTATTCGTATTAATAAAAAGTAAATACAGGACTGAGTACAAAAAGCCATGTGAATACATCAGATTATTTTCTCTACCACAAAACATACCTAGTAGGTGGAGAGCGTATGAACCTAAAAATTTTATATCGAGATTCCATCAGAAATACGTATTTTGACTACACTGAATAAAAAATCTGATGTGTTACACTCACATGACTTTCTCTACTCTTGTACAAACTATTTTTACAAACGCTTATTCCCCATCTACTTCATGTTAATCGAGATAAACATTTGCAGACTCTATCTTATTGCTAAGTTTCTTGTAGATGTAAGGGGAGTATATATTTACAAGGGCAATATAGAAATACAGTAGCCTTTAAGCACATACATATCTCTTAATAGCTGGTTGCTAGGTGCAGCACCATTCCCTTTCCCACAGATTAATACTCTTTGCATATCCAAGGCAAAAAAATGAATAACGAATTCCCATTTGAGAAAATAAGTACTGAAAATTTTAAGGGAATAACAAGCAATATCTCGAAAATGTTTCACTCAACAAAAAAAATGTATATGACATAAATTGTGTATTTTAACGCGATCTACAATTTTTTGTGTAGTAAAGTTGTGTCTATCTCTCATGGTTTGCCAGTTATGCAAAAGTCGTTCACAATGAAGAATACTTTTGGAGACATTCCCAGAAAATTCAAGATATACATTTTATTTGTCATAAAAATATCTTAAACATATGATATTTTAATCAAAATCGTTAGAGCCATTTTTGAGAAAATTAAAATTTTCTAAAAACCTTCCATGTAAAGGGTAATCTGGGGTGGGGGGATTTTCTTGAAAACCTTCGTGTCGCATCCTTGGAAGATACTGAACCTAAATGCCAAGTTTGGTGTTTATCCGACTGTTCGTTTCTGAGTTACGCTGTTCACAGACACAGACACACACACACACACACACACACACACACACACAGACACACAGACACACACACGGACATGTTTCCAAAAATGCTTTTTTTGGATTCAGGGGGTCTCAAAACATATATTTGCGGTGAAATCTCGGTATCGAATTTTTGGGTGGAATACAATACTTCCACTACTTACTGTACGTAGTAGAGAAAGTAAAAAAATCTGATGTGTTACACTCACATGACTTTCTCTACTCTTGTACAAACTACTTTTACAAACGCTTATTCTCCATATGCTTCATGTTAATCGAGATATCGAGATGTCAATATTATTGCTAATTTTCTTGTAGATGCAAGGGGAATATGGTAGGTTTTAAGCGATAGTCAAATATTTAAGCGCTGGTTGCTATGTGGCGCATTCCATTCTCTTTGCATGTCCAGGACATAAAAATATCTGATGTGTTACACTCACATGACTTTCTCTACTCTTGTACAATCTATTTTTACAAACGCCTATTCTCCATATGCTTTATGTTAATCGAGATATCGAGATGTCAATCTTATTGCTAATTTTCTTGTAGATGCAAGGGGAATATGGTAGCTTTTAAGCGATGGTCAAATATTTTAACGCTGGTTGCTATGCGGCGCATTCCGTTCTCTTTGCAAGTCCAGGACATAAAAAAATGAATAACGAATTTGAGAAAAAGTATAAGTATTGGAAAATTTAAGGGAATAACAAGCAATATCTCCAAAACGGTTCACTCAACAAAAGAAATGTATATGACATAAGTTGTGTATTTTAACGAGATCTACATTTTTTGTGTAGTAAAATTTTGTCTATCTCTTATGGTTTACCAGTTATGCAAAAGTCGTTCACAATGAAGAATACTTTTGGAGACATTCCCAGAAAATTCGAGATATACATTTCATTTCTCATGACATTATCTTAAACATATGATATTTTAATCAAAATCGTTAGAGCCATTTTTGAGAAAATTAAAATTTTCGAAAAATGTTCCATGTAAAGGGTAGTTTGGGGTGGGGGCATTTTCTTGAAAACCTTCGTGTCGCATCTCTGGAAGATACTGAACCTAAATACCAAGTTTGGTGTTTATCCGACTGTTCGTTTTTGAGTTATGCTGTTCACAGACACACACACACACACAGACACACACACACACAGACACACACACGGACATGTTTCCAAAAATGGTTTTTTTGGATTCAGGAGGTCTCAAAACATGTATTTCCGGTGAAATCTCGGTATCGAATTTTTGGGTGGAATGCAATACTTCCCCTACTTACTATACGTAGTAGAGAAAGTAAAAATGAGTAACGAATTTGAGAAAAAGTATAAGTATTGGAAAATTTAAGGGAATAACAAGCAATATCTCCAAAACGGTTCACTCAACAAAAAAAATGTATATGACATAAATTGTGTATTGTAACGCGATCTACATTTTTTGTGTAGTAAAATTTTGTCTATCTTTTATGGTTTACCAGTTATGCAAAAGTCGTTCAGAATGAAGAATACTTTTGGAGACATTCCCAGAAAATTCGAGATATACATTTCATTTGTCATGAAAATACCTTAAACATATGATATTTTAATCAAAATCGTTAGAGCCATTTTTGAGAAAATTAAAATTTTCGAAAAATGTTCCATGTAAAGGGTAGTCTGGGGTGGGGGGATTTTCATGAAAACCTTCGTGTCGCATCTCTGGAAGATACTGAACCTAAATACCAAGTTTGGTGTTTATCCGACTGTTCGTTTTTGAGTTATGCTGTTCACAGACACACACACACACACACAGACACACACACACACGGACATGTTTCCAAAAATGCTTTTTTTGGATTCAGGAGGTCTCAAAACATGTATTTCCGGTGAAATCTCGGTATCGAATTTTTGGGTGAAATGCAATACTTCCCCTACTTACTATACGTAGTAGAGAAAGTAAAAATGAGTAACGAATTTGAGAAAAAGTATAAGTATTGGAAAATTTAAGGGAATAACAAGCAATATCTCGAAAACGGTTCACTCAACAAAAAAAATGTATATGACATAAATTGTGTATTGTAACGCGATCTACATTTTTTGTGCAATAAAATTTTGTCTATCTCTTATGGTTTACCAGTTATGCAAAAGTCGTTCAGAATGAAGAACACTTTTGGAGACATTCCCAGAAAATTCGAGATATACATTTCATTTGTCATGAAAATACTTTAAACATATGATATTTTAATCAAAATCGTTAGAGCCATTTTTGAGAAAATTAAAATTTTCGAAAAATGTTCCATGTAAAGGGTAGTCTGGGGTGGGGGGATTTTCATGAAAACCTTCGTGTCGCATCTCTGGAAGATACTGAACCTAAATACCAAGTTTGGTGTTTATCCGACTGTTCGTTTCTGAGTTATGCTGTTCACAGACACACACACAGACACACACACACACACACACACACACACACACAAACACACACACGGACATGTTTCCAAAAATGCTTTTTTTGGATTCAGGGAGTCTCAAAACATGTATTTCCGGTGAAATGTCGGTATCGAATTTTTGGGTGGAATGCAATACTTCCCCTACTTACTATACGTAGTAGAGAAAGTAAAAAGGACTTTTATAAAAACTTCGTGTGTGTATGTGTGTGAACAGCATAACTTAAGAACGTAAACCCCAATAAATACCAAACTTGATATTTTTACTATCTTTCTAAAATACTGAATAAAACAAGATGTGACACGAAGATTTTAAAGAAATCTCCTCCCCAAACTAACCTTTACATGGAAAATGTCTCCAATTTTTAGATATTACGAAACATTGCTGTAATTATTTTGTTTAAAATACTACACATTTAATATGTTTATGGGACAACATGCATATATTGAATTTTCTCTTAATAGCCTGTTAAGTCCTGTTCATTCAGAAGGAATGTTATACACTGGTAAACGTTAAGAGAGACAAAACACAAACAATGTAGATCTCCGTAAACATATATTTATTTTAAATATTCTTTCAGTGGTATCAGCCATTTCCGAGATCTCCGTTAATCTTAGATTAAATTGTTCAATACTTGGTCAGTTTGTTAAGGTGTTGTCTCTATTCAGTTGTTTCTTGGGATGCCATGGAAAGACTACGGAATTTCAAGGCCGCTTAAACAGCTGACTATCGATTAGGTTTCCCCTATCCCCCGTGTACCTGAATGGGTATTTTTTTTAGCACAAAGCTGTAGAAAACAGCTGCTTGTCGGACTTATGACACGCCGAAAAATAATACTTTACCGGCTTGGGCCGCTATAGTCACCATGGAGACCTTTGGCAGCGTGATAAACAAAATGCAGTGTCTTTGAGTTTTCATGTAACTAAGTCAGTATTGCATTTTGGTTCACCTTGCACCAGTCTTTAAATGCAGTATATACCTTCTCATACTGCTGCCGAGATTTGCTGGCACCAGCTCCGATTCAAAGTTTCTGGCTCGGATTGTAATTTCATCGGGAGTTTCATTCATATTTTCAGTCACAAGCTTGTTGTTTAGAAACGAGCGCTCAGAGTAAACACTGCCATGTACAACAGCATCTCGTATTGTTACGGTCAACGAAGCGTTGGTGCGGTTCATAGCGTAGGATTCAGGCGACTGTGAGAATATGTCAACCAATGATTGATTATATACTTTATATTTATAGAGTACTTATGTTACATTTATTTTATTTAATATCACTTAGAGAGCTTTCACTAAACATTATTGTATGCACCACATATGCAAAAGCTTTAGCGTGCTGGATACATAAATAGTTATTTGCAAAGGTTTATTTAGATTAATATGCACTAAGCAGAAAAATAAATTAAAATAAATATGCAAACGAAATCTAGCAACGTAAGAAAAACTTGGAATTAAAGTTTCAGCCAAATTGATTGAAAACATTTGTGCTACCTTAGCGGTCGCACCACGAGGAGTTACAATAGCAAGGCTTGCGGCCGGAGCATTAGATGGCGACATGATAATTAATTGAGTTTTATTTATGGACGCTCTTTAACTGCTGTGGTCCTTAGCGTCCCATTCTATATTGGGCGTGAAAGACCTGAAATGTTGCGCAGAGGCTTGAGGTTGTTTTACGTGCCGTAAATCTACGACACGGGACCACCAGCTTTACTTCCCTACCGAAGGAAGCTATGCTAAGGATTTTTACGCCCGAAAAAAATCCATCGCCCTCCGCCGGGTTTGAACCCGCGGCCTTGGGAACTAGAGGCTAGCATGGTACCACTCGTCTACGGAGGACGACTATGGCGACATGTTTCAACCTTCAAACTTATCCTACCCATTTATTGTTTTTTATTGTTATCACTCGAGCACTAACCTTGTCACAGATGTTGAAACGATGTCCATTTGTATTGATGATTCTTGACACCTTTTGATCACATTTCCATTCATCCTCAAAAGTGTTTCTTCAGTAATTTTCAAAATTAAAAAAAAAATCTGTTCTTAGTTGGAGAGAGTGAATGATGGTTTAATTTCAACGAGTTTTTTCCCCTCAGTTAGGACTCTTCTCTTTGGTTTAGGACATTTAGCGTTTAGGGATCCCGTTGTTTTTAATTTATTAACAAGACGACTGACAGTCTTCCTATTTGTAACTAGAACGGTAGAGAATTTGTCTTGAAATTGCCTACGCACCGCTCTGCATGACTCGGTTTATACAAAAGTGTTATACCTAAAAACTCTTCGTTCAAGCGTGAATTTCTCGATTGCCATATTAATGGATTTTAAAATAAACTTATGACACGTCTGATACACTGCGCTGCGTTTTATACAATGTAGAGATAAACAAAAACTGACTGCGTCTTCTACACTGCATAGACAAGCGTAAACTGACTATTTTATGGAAACCAGCACGTCGAGGCAGCACGTATGTAGGCTATGTTACTGCTGCTCCGCGCTTGCATGCGACCGCCCGCCAACTTATTGCTATGGGCTATCCCCACGGTTTCGCCCGTTAAAGGAAACGAAACACAAAGATCATGTTTCTTCCTAAATGAAGGACATGACCTGTAAAATGCAGTGTTAAGATTGTTTTGTTACTCCGCCACACCGTTACCGCTGTGCAAGCGAAATAATAACCACCTTATACGTCATCAGAGCCAGCCGTGTGCTGGAAGCAGTTGGGAGATCACAAGTCAATCACTGCTGCACGTGGAGTAATGCGTTTTCAAAAATTGTTCTTGTTGGTATTTAAGTTCAAGAGCAGTGTACTTTGTGGTGTTTTGGTGGTGGTATCACTGAGTCAGTTTAGTATTACACAAACAACGTAATATTGTGAAAAATAAAATGCTTCAATGTTGTGCATATGGCTGTAATGTGAGAAGGGAACTCATTTTCAGGTATTTCCAAACAGAGACGGATCTCCCAAAAGATACAGGATATGGGTAGAATTTTGCAAAAGAAAAGATGTTTTACCTGGTCCCGGTGCCCGTTTTGTTCCTTCCATTTTAAGGGCACATTATGAGCAGATACAGTAATTAAAAAAGAAGCTAATGCCGGATGAAAATTTCAGAGGGCCTTTATTAAAACCTGGAGATATTCCTACTACAAGGGAAAATGTAGACAATTTTCAGATATCAAGTTCTAGTAAGACAATTGATCCTTCATCATCTTCATCCAAGAGCAAATGACAAAGAACAGAAAGATATGAGACTAGAAATCGTAAAAGCATAGTTTTTGAGCTATGTGATAGTGTTACTGGCAATAAGACTGACAAATAAGGCGATGATGATAAAAATATTGAAAGAGAAATCAAAATACGTGATAAAAAACCCAAGAATGTAGAAGTACAATGGAACTAAGTACTGAAATCATAAGGAAATATATATTGTTGGAACATGAACATATCTACGAAACAAGCAATGATGTGGAACATCAGGATAAGCTGAATGAAAGTTTCTACGAACTGGTACTTTAGCTTCTGATACGAGTGATAACGAGGAAGAAGAAGAAGAGACTCACCATACATGGAAATGAAGCGACAGCAGAATATTTCATTGTTGCTCGGACAATCTCTACTTTTATTTTTCAAGGTATGTGTTTTATGTAGAAATGAAGTCAAAACAATTTCTCATTACATTAAAGGGACAACGCTATGTGTTAAAACAGTGTGTTATTGCGGTAATGTATTCACTTGAAGCTCACAAAGTTTATCAGGTAAGAAACCGGATGCAAATGCTTTAATAGCAAGCTCTTTATTAATATTATCATCTACTATATTGTTTCAGCAAATTAAGTCCATCTGCAAATCGCTGGGTTTGGCAATCTTTTCAAGGCATTCAATAAAACCATTCGAAAAATGGCAGCACCAGTTGTTAGAGCATTTTGGGTCCAAGAAAGAAAAAGAACTTGAATTCCTAAAAGGTTGTGGTATACCTACAAGGTTGGCAGGGAATGGGCAGTATGACTGCCCAGGATTTTCAGCCAAATATTTAGACTGTGCTGTCATGGATTTAAGTTTCCGCAATATTATTGATTTTGTACTTGTTCAAAGAGGTATGGTGAAAGGTGATTTGGAAAGGACTGCTTGTGACATTGTGACAACATAGTGAACTAGACTTGCAAAACAGGAAATGTGTACAGTTGAAGTTTTTCTCTCCGACAGACATAGAGGTGTAAGATACCTGTTAAAGCACAGTATCCGGAAGTTGAACATGAATTTGACGTATGGCGTTTGTCTAAAATGTCTGATGAAAAAAATTAAAATGGTAGGAAAAAATACCCAGAGATGATGGCATGGAAAGCCAGTATAAATAAACATTTATGGTGGGCTGTGCAAAACTGTACTGAGAACAGTGCCATATTAGTTGAAAAATTCACATCAATTCATCGTATAAAAATGAACATACGAAGGGCACTATTTATATTTTGAGCCTAATAATTAAAACAAAGTAATTTCGATTGAAAACTGCTTTATTGTTTTTCAAAATATTCTCCTTTATGATCAATGCACTTTTGCATCCGTTTGAACCATTTGTCAAAGCATTCATTCCAGTCTTCTTGAGACACCACCAAAACATGGTTTTTGAATGCATCAACGGCTTCTTCTGCAAACGAAAATCGTTGTCCATGCAATTTATTCTTGATGTTCGGGAACAAAAAGAAGTCATTGGGGCCAAATTATGACTGCATGGCGGATGACCCATCAATTCGATTTTTTGAGCTTTCAAATACTGTGTTGTTAGACGAGATGTGTGTGCGCTCGCATTGTCTTGATCAAGAACGATCCTACGGTTCTTGTTGGTTTTCCTTACTTCACCGAAGACTTCCGGCAAACAAATGGTTGTGTACCATTCGGCATTGACCGTTTTACGTTGCTCTAAAGGCACTGTTGCCACATGGCCAGTTTTGCTGAAAAAGCAGGCGACCATTTGTACCGAAGTGCTTCGAGTGCGAACAACTTTTGTTGGATTTGCTTCACCTTGAAACACCCTACAGTCGACTGCTGTTTACGTTCGGCTCATACGCATAGATCGATGATTCGTCACCTGTTACAATCTTATATACGTCTTTTGAGGCACCGCCATTGTATTTCTTGAGCATTTTTGTACACCAATCAACACGAGCATCTTTTTGAGATTATGTGGGATCCAACAAGAGCAAACCTTTTTGACGGCTAAATAATCATGCAATATTTCATATATGCTGGTGGAACTAATGCCTAGGGTTGCCTCAATCTCACAATATGTTGCATGACGATCTTTCTTTATTAGTTTTTGAACAGCATCAATGTTTTCTGGCATAACAACTGATTTTGGACGACCTTCACGAACTTCATCATCGAGTGAACGGCGGCCACGATTAAATTCGTTATACCAGCGTTTCACAGTGGCAAAGGATGGAACTTCGTCGCCAAATGTGGAAGTTAGTTGATCGATGCACTCTTGTCTTGATAATCCACGTCGGAAGTCGTAATAAATCATTGCACGAACATTTTCACGAGTTAATTCCATGTTTTTGTTGACACATAATTTTCAAGTTAGTGTAAACAAAATGACGCTCTATTGACAAAATGTTTGAAGAAGATTATGGTAAAAAATGTCAAACTTTCCATTGGAAACGTCAAATGGCACCTGCAACATTCAGGGTTGCCAAGGCTCAAAATGTAAATAGTGCATCACGTGAATGGCTAGAACACGGTGCAAGGGAATCTTGTGAACATGATGAATTGTTGGAAGAAGTCTTACACCAATAATGGAATCAGCACGGGTTTCGGTGTTCACACTAATTGTCCCGGAATCGCTGTCAGAATGGTGTAAATCTTCAAAATCGCTCTTTTTTCGTTCAGCTGGTAAGCTCGGATACCATATTCACTCATTTTCAAAGCAGATGTTGGACTACTGCTTATCACTTAGTAGGTGTTAACTGGATTATAAAAGTTGATTGGCTAGCTTTAGCCAACCAGCTCTACTCTTTGTTATTCAGAGAAACATGGACTTCTAGTGAAATGAACACATAAACTTGTTAGTCATTTCAAACACCTATGCTGCGTGCGTCTTGTCTGGGTGCAGTGGCTCTCATGACGTCACGCGTCAACTCAACAGTCGTAACCCGATAACCGTTCACCTTGTGATGGTGAAACTGCGTGCGTTGTTATTTATTCCCGACGACAAATAAACTAATGTGGTGAATGAAATATTCATTTTTGTGTTTCGTTCTCCTCTCCTTCGTACTCTCACATTGGTATTTCGTTGCGGTTTAGTTGCCCCTCGGATATGCGTGCGAGAGAGAACCAAAGGTAAAATAAAACTTTAATTTGCGTATAGTAACTATTTATTATAAATACATATGAATATTTCTGAATAAGCCTGTTAGTGTATCGAGACAGTTATAAGCGGCCACATCAATTCGTAAGCAGTTGGCTTCGATTTAGGCACACTCAAACCGAGCGAGATAGCTTCATGGTAACGTGCCAGGCTCGCATTTGAAAGATCCTGGGTTCGATTCCTGTCCACCGTCTACTCTGTCCTTGGGTTTCTCGTGGTTTTCCCTAGTTGGTAGGCGAATGCTGGGGTGGTTTCTCATCTACCACGATTTCCTTTCCATTATTTCGCTTACATTAGTTTCCTTATCATCCTTCAGGTGTGCTTCTAAGTTTAGTGGCATATGGCGGTGCCAAACAGATGGCGCGGATGCGTCCTCAAAGGAGAAAGTACTCCCTGTTGACACTAGAGGGCTGCTCCGTCGACGAGTCGTTCATTGCCCTCTCTAAGCAGCTTCAGCAGTGGGACCGGTCTTCGGGTCTGGAATTGTCAGAGACTTCCGCGGGTCTCAGTGTCTGTCTGCCCGTGGCCTGTATCCTCCTGTGGTTCCTTCACTTCATTCCTTCTGCCTGGGGGTGTTAGCCACAACAGATCTATGTAGGTCGCGAGGTGTCTTCCTCCGTTGTATAACCTATAACTACACTGAAACTATCGTCATACACAGCAACCACGAGTCACCGACGGCAGGTAAAACAGGGTTGGTCTGTTTGATCTGCACACGCCAATAGACTGTACGAGGGATGGGGTAGTTTGTTATCTACGTTACAGCCCGTATTTCCTTTCGTCCTGGTTTTAATGCTTCGAAATTCCTATGCCTGCTTTGCAAGCAGAACCCTGGTGTTCAAGTATTTATAACATCAAAATAGGCAGGCAGAAAACACACGTTAAATTTAAAACATCTGCTGCGTTACATTCACATGACTTTCCCTACCCTATATTGCTTATTGGTGTATATACAAGTTATTCTTACGAAGGTTTGTTTTCCTATCTACTTAATTTAAATCGAGATAAACCTTTACAGAAATACCTACATTACACATTTCGTTATAGATACAAAGGGAACAGCGATAGTCAAATGTTTAACAACTGGACGCTATATGCTGGTCATAAAATTCAATACGTGTCTATGCAATCGTGAGAAACAACTGAAAATCGACAGGACTTTAAAACAGTGACAAAGCATTGAACAATTTGAACCATTAATAACGGATATCTCGGAAATAGCTTATGCCACAAGAAAGTTATTTAAATAAATTGTGTGTTTTAAAGATCTCTACAATTTGTGTGCGGTACTTTTCGCCGCTTAACGTCTACCATTTATGTAGGATTATACAAAATTCCTTCCGAACGAAGAGGACTTCACAGGACATTCCCAGAAAATTCAAGATATACATTCTATTTGCGATGGAAATATTTTAATATGTGGAATTTTAATCAAAATCGTTAGAACAAATTTTTTTAGAAAATAAAACATTTCGAAAAATGTTGCATATAAAGGGTAGCTTGAAGTTAAGGGATTTTCTTGAAAAGCTTCGTGTCGCATCTTTGGAAGGTACTAAACCAACTTTGATATCTATCGACTTTCTTATTTAGTCACACTCTTCACACATAATCAAAAGAAAGAAAAATTAAACTTAAAAAAAATCTATGTTGGATTCATAGGGTCTCAAAGCATATATTTCGGGTGAAATCCCGGTAGGTATCGAATTTTTGGGTGGAGTGCAATACCTTCCCTACCCACTTGGTACATGGTAGAATAAGCAAAGATGCATGACTTCCTCTACTCTTGTACAAACTATTTTCACAAACGCTTATTCTCCATCTACTTCATCTTAATCGAGATAAACATTTGCATACTCTATCTTATTGCTAATTTTCTTGTACATGCAAGGAAATATATATTTACAAGGGCAATATAGAAATACAGTAGCCTTTAAGCACATACATATCTCTTAATAGCTGGTTGCTAGGTGCAGCACCATTCCCTTTGCACAGATTAATACTCTTTGCATATCCAAGACAAAAAAATGAATAACGAATTCCCATTTGAGAAAATAAGTATTGAAAAATTTAAGGGAATAACGAGTAATATCTCGAAAATGGTTCACTCAACAAAAAAATGTATATGACATAAATTGTGTAGTTTAACGCGATCTACATTTTTTGTGTAGTAAAATTTTGTCTATCTCTTATGGTTTACGAGTTATGCAAAAGTCGTTCACAATAAAGAATACTTTTGGAGACATTCCCAGGAAATTCAAGATATACATTTTATTTTTCATAAAAATATCTTAAACATATGATATTTTAATCAAAATCGTTAGAGCCATTTTTGAGAAAATTAAAATTTTCGAAAAATGTTCCATGTAAAGGGTACTCTGGGGTGGGGAGATTTTGTTGAAAACCTTCGTGTCGCATCCTTGGAAGATACTGAACCTAAATGCCAAGTTTGGTGTTTATCCGACTGTTCGTTTCTGAGTTATGCTGTTCACAGACACACACACAGTCACACACACACAGACATGTTTCCAAAAATGCTTTTTTTGGATTCAGGGGGTCTAAAAACATGTATTTCCGGTGAAATCTCGGTATCGAATTTTTGGGTGGAATACAATACTTACCCTACTTACTATACGCAGTAGAGAAAGTAAAAAGAGGGAAATGTGTATATAAAATACCCTCTAATTTAATTGCATAGAGTACTAAAAGATTAACTGTATTTATGATACAGGTGATTTATTTTGCGAGTAGGAATGTTTGCAGAGAGTAAATTAATTTCTAAACCTATTCATGCTTCTATTCATGAATTGGCGCATAGTGAAATTAATACACCTGTAATTAAAGTCAATAAAAAGAGGATTTTAACCCAATTACTGGGGATTTGTAGCAATTCTATGAGCAAGATAAAATCACTTTTAACATGTGTGCCATACCCTGCTTTTTTAGACATCCCTCAAATCTGTAAAATAACAATAAAACAACACTATACTGATTGCAGGTGTATATGCAGCTGAGAGACGTGTGCAGCGAGAATGTTCACTAGCTAGCAGTACTTTTACCTTACACCAGTCAATGAAGCGATTATATGCTATATCATACTGCTGTTACCTTTTCGGCAGCTTCCAGAATTTCGTCCGGCTCTTGGAATTCAATTTCATCCACATTCCTACCTGCCGCCATTTTATCGATTATTCAAGTCATGGATAAAAGAATAAAGAAAGCACAAGGCTGCCAACACAAGCAACATTGCGAATATATCGATTTCAATTGTGAACTGCGACCACCATGAGAAATTAATCATGTATAAAGACATAATGAAATGTAAAAACTAATTAAGCCAAGTCGATTTACTAAACATGTGCAAATAGAAAAGTAATTGCATGTGATTGGACTTGAAACCAAAGTTGGTAACAATGGAGTGGCATAAAAAGTCTATCGCACTCTAGTGTGTTGTGTTATAAGTTCTAGTTTTATTGCAGCTGTCTAAAAAAGGATTTACAAAGCCCTTGTACTTGAATACGAACACACTGGTGTTGCAGAAGAACGTGCTTGCGAAGAAGGTCTCAACTTTAGTTGATAGCGCCATGGAGTGGAAAATAGTTGTAGCTGCACAGAACATGGATATAAAATAAGACAAATGCCGCTCCAAATTTCACTCCAAACAATATATATGTGGAATGTTTACAATTTAGCAATTAAGATAAAGCAAAACAAAAGAGAATCGAATCTCCCAATGTCAACGTATTGTGTGTATGTGTGTGTATTGTCACGCCAGACACATTATTGCGTCGTTAGCAATCTTTCGGTTGGGGTTTTGAAGTTCGTCTGGCGTGGCGAGGGTTAGAGTGGGGGTAGTGAGCGTTATTCTTTGTGTGTTGAGCGTCACTTCTGGTTGAGTGTCTGGTATGGTAGGTCTGTTGTGTGAATGTAACCTGTGTGTGTAGCATCTCCTTTCAATTTCTTCCTTATTATCTTTTGTGTGTAATGTAGAGGCACCGTGTTATATTCAATAAACCACAGGTAATGTAATTAATGTGAAATTGTGTGTATTTTGTGATAAATATCCCACGCCTGCTCCGGAATTCGTAGTTAAAGTTGCTGGTCCTCTTGGTACCTCTGATGCAATGTCGCCCAATGTATATGCTGGGGTAACTAAAATTTAATATCTAAATGCAATCCTTTTGGCCTCATACCGGTATATAACAATATTTCAATTACCCCCAAGTAAGGAAATTTGCTTTATTTCTTTGTGTGTTATAATCTAGATTGTTAGTAGGAAATTGTGTCCAGTAAACATTAGAAATCAATTAACCGATATTTTATCATTAACAGCCGAGAAGTTTATTTCTCCCTGTGGTCTTTTCCAAAGCACTGGTCTGGGAGTGGGGATCTTCATATTCACCAGCTTCACCTTTATTCGTTATATGTTAAGGTTCTATGTATTATGTGAAAACAACGTGGCTTTTGTGTTATTAAATAACTATGACACCAAAGAGAAGGTACAAAGGTTTAAAATGTCATCTACTGTGAATATCTGAAGAATTACCTCGACCATTTCGACCGATGATTGTTCCACCGCTAAAGGGTGCTTATATTAGGCTGCGCAGCATTTCCAGAACTTGGAAGACTGTTGGGGGGAGGTTAAGGAAGTCAGACGTTCCATCGATGTTCCACATCCTCTGTGTGGATATCAGGGGATTTTCCATCCATTTTAAGAATAGCAGGGGTGGTATGAAATTACAACTATAAGGATTAAAGGGGAGGATTCATCGTAAAAATGTTCTAGATCATTTTACAATAAAGAACGGCGGAGAGGTAAATGAAAATAATTATATCGTCATTCTACCCGCGCAATGTCGGGTTAAACAGTTGCTAGTAATGTATTTAATAACCAATATTTGCTTAAAATCATACAAATTATGTATTTTTATTGTTGCACAGTACGAGAAGGTAAATGAGTGATCATTCTCCTGAGAAGAGCGCTTCTTTGTAAACCTACTTACAATGCAGGTGCTGAAACGTTCAGGGTTTGCATCTAAAATTATACATACATTTTTTTTTTGAGCTGACAACTATTGCAGACATTATTTAAACCTTCAAAATTAAAGGGTGGGCATGTGCCCTTGTGCCCTTTAGCATGAGCCGCCTCTGGAAGAGCCCTGGTAGGAGCTTCGTAATTTTTATAGTGTGCCAACAAGTGGATCCAACAGCCTGGTTGCCTCACTAGCAGAGAATGGAGACAGACCTCAAAATGAGGCTAACGTCTGTACCACAAACGTCCCGCTGTTGCGACAGTAACACTGAAACCCTTGGACACGTTTTGGGTGCCTGTCCTCGCAGCGAGACTCTCAGAAACTCTTAGACATTATATGGTTCATTACTGAAGGCCTTGGAAGCAACAGCATTCCGTATACGAGGAAGTCTATGGAGGGATCCTGTCGGCGAATAGACATGCTTGCCATCCCACGTGGTTCTTCATCTGGCTATATCATCGTCTCATGAGCAACAGCCAGTCGAGAGAAATACAGCATTTACGAACCCACAGTGACAGGTTACAATATACGCGAGTTACTAAGTGCAACTCTCACATTTTCCCACCATTATGAGATAAGTCACTAGAATCTGGTGATATTCATGTTGTTAGGCTCCATTCATAGCCGGCAACTCCTCCGCAAATACGCACCTTGTTACATGTATTGGGAAGGTTACTTATAGGTTACGCTTTTATATTTGCAGGTGTTCAAACTTCGCACGCCGACCATTTAGTCACCAACTGACGCACTGATTATAATATTAATTATATTACATTATTACTTTCTCTACTACGTATAGTAAGTAGGGGAAGTATTGTATTCCACCCAAAAATTCGATACCGAGATTTCACCGGAAATACATGTTTTGAGACCCCCTGAATCCAAAAAAAGCATTTTTGGAAACATGTCCGTGTGTGTGTCTGTGTGTCTGTCTGTGAACAGCATAACTCATAAACGAACAGTCAGATAAACACCAAACTTGGTATTTAGGTTCAGCATCTTTCAGAGGTGCGACACGAAGGTTTTCAAGAAAATCCCCCCACCCCAGATTACCCTTTACATGGAACATTTTTCGAAAATTTTAATTTTCTCAAAAATGGCTGTAACGATTTTGATTAAAATATCATAGGTTTAAGATATTTTCATGACAAATAAAATACATATCTTGAATTTTCTGGGAATGCCTCCAAAAGTATTCTTCATTGTGAACGACTTTTGCATAACTGGTAAACCATATGAGATGGACAAAATTTTACTACACAAAAAATGTAGATCGCGTTAAAATACACAATTTATGTCATATACATATTTTTGTTGAGTAAACCATTTTCGAGATATTGCTTGTTATTCCCTTAAATTTTTTAATACTTATTTTCTCAAATGGGAATTCGTTATTCATTTTTTTTGTCTTGGATATGCAAAGAGTATTAATCTGTGACAAAGGGAATGGTGCTACACCTAGCAACCAGTTATTAAGAGATATGTGTGTGCTTAAAGGCTACTGTATTTCTATATTGCCCTTGTAAATATATATTCCCCTTACATCTACAAGAAAATTAGCAATAAGATAGAGTCTGCAAATGTTTATCTCGATTAACATGAAGTAGATGGAGAATAAGCGTCTGTAAACATAGTTTGTACAAGAGTAGAGAAAGTCATGTGAGTGTAACACATCAGATTTTTATATTAGATTTGTTACAGTTATATTAATTTGGCTAATTATATGAGCATTTTATTATTATTATTATTATTATTATTATTATTATTATTATTATTATTATTATTATTATTATTATTATTATTATTAGGTAAGGTGATTAGGTTATTACCTTATATTAATTATTAGGTCTTACCTTTGAGTTAAATAGATCTTTGAATTGTTTTTGCAATGTTTAGTGTAAGCATTTTTTGTTTGTGTGGGGTTTCATTTTTAGAGGAAGAAGATCTGTGTAGAAGAAAACAAAGACATTTAATCTTTTGGTTTAGTTAAGGATGCCGAAATCGCATTAAAACACAACTATAAGGTGTTCTTCATACTGTTACAGCACAGAAATTGGCAACGTTTAATAGCATACGCGTGTTATATAAATTAAGTCATAGCACGGTTCAGTGCTTAATTTAACACTTAGGCTACATCCAAGTTATAGGTAACCAGCGATTATGGTGGAGAAGAAACGTGATGACTAAAACTTTGCACCGAAGAAAAGAATACTCTAGAATAAGACAATGACTTATAATTAATACCAGCAGAAGACTAAAATAGTGCGTCTTTTGTAAATAGGTTGTCTGCTGATTTCTCTGGTTAAATATCTAGTAACTCAAGTTAGAACGCTGACATACGGCAACAGCCATCTTTGTTAGGCTGTGTTCACTATACCTGGAAAAATAGTCCTCAAATTTATCGAAATCGTAGGTCGGAGCAAGAGGCACTATCTTCAAGGCTCGTCGTCCACTTCTGTAAGAACATCGGTGTAGGCAGCCATCTAATTATTATAAATGTTTCGCTCTTGCCCAATAAACAATTCGTTTCGGTTTTAAAAATAATTTACATCCCTTTTACTGCCCTTTGAAATTTGATTTTATTAATTGTTCGTTTCTAGTTTATTGTTCATTTTTACTTTCTCTACCACGTACATAGTAGGTAGAGAAGGTATTGCATTACACAAAAAATTCGAGATTTCCTCGGAAATACATGTTTTAAGCCCCCTGAATCCAAATAAAGCTTTTTGGAAACATCTGTGTGTGTGTGTGTCTGTGAGCAGCATAACTCAAAACGAAAAGTCAGATAAGTGTCATTTAAGTTCAGTATCTTCCAAGGATGGGACAAGAAGATTTTCAAGAAAATCCCCACTCTACCATTTACATGGAACATTTTTCGAAAAGTTTAATTTTCTAAAAAAATGACTATAAAGATTTTGGTTAAAATACTACATATGAATG
The DNA here is from genome assembly GCA_030765065.1 of Deroplatys truncata. Classification (NCBI taxonomy): domain Eukaryota; kingdom Metazoa; phylum Arthropoda; class Insecta; order Mantodea; family Mantidae; genus Deroplatys; species Deroplatys truncata. The sequence continues at coordinate 242,438,250 of CM060984.1, read as the reverse complement.
ATATTTACTTGACAAATAAAATGTATATCTTGAATTTCCTAGGAATAGCCTTTGAAGTCCTCTTCATTCGGGAAGAATTTTGTATAATCTTGTATAACTGGTGAACGTTAAACGATAGACGAAAACGGACTACACTAAAAACATAGATCTCTTTAAAACACACAATTTATTTCAAATAAGCTTTTTTGTGGCATAAGCCATTTCTGAGATATCGGTTATTAATGGTTCAAATGGTTCATTTCTTGATCATTCTTTAAAGTCCCTTCAACATTCAGTTGTTTCTCGCGATGTCATGGAAACAATATGGAATTCTAAGGTCAGCATATGGCGTCCAGCTCTTAAACATTTGACTGTCTCTGTCCTCTTTGTATCTGTAACGAAATGCGTAATGTAGCTATTTCTGCAAACGTTTATTTGGGTTAAAATAAGCTTTAGTAAGTATAGTTTGTATACTAAGTAATAGTCATGTGAATGTATCACACGAGATTTCTTACTTTCTCTACTACTTAGGTAAATACGGGAAGTATTGTATTTGACCCAGAAATTCGATATCTAGATTTCACTGGAAATACAAGTTTGAGTTCCCCTGAATCCAAATAAAGCATTTTTAGAAAACGTTCTGTGTGTCTGTGAACAGTATAAAAATGAAAAAGTTGGTTAAATACAGAACTTGGTAGTTATTTTCAGCCATATTCCAAGGATTCGATACGAAGGTTTTCAAGAAAATCCCCTATCCCAAAATACTCTTTAGATGAAAATGTTTTCGCAAATTTTGATTTTCTCAAAAATATTTCTAAAGATTTTAATTAAAATCTCATATGTTTACGATATTCTTATGACAAATGAAATGTATATCTTGAATTTCTGGGAAATTCTGAAGTCCTCATTCTAATGACTTTTGCATAAATGGTAGAACTTTTTCGGTTTTGAGTTATGCGGTTCTCTCTCTCTCTCTCACACACACACAGAGATAACTCTTTTGGGCCTCTATTTCCGGTGAAATGTTCATATAAATTTTTGGGTGAAATACCATACTTCCTCTACCCATTTTAAAGTAGGTAGTAGAGAAAGTAATAAAGTAAACATTAAACTTGGAGTTGCCGCGAGCCTTCCAGAATTCGGTGTTTAGTAATACTTGTCTGGCAGGTTCCAGGTGCTGGGGGTCATGCCACAAACACGCAGCGAATAAATGTGTCAGCCGACCACTCAGCACCCAACAGTACGGCTTAGCTCAGAGGTTCACAATTTTATACCCCAATACAAACAACAGTATTTTTCTTTTTCTACCACATAACTAGATAAAGTATTGCGCTTTACACAATTCTATATCGATGTTTCACAGGAAACACATGTTTTGAGATCCCTGAACCCAGAAAAGAAAGCTGTTTACAAAATTTCTGGCGCGCACGCATGTGTGTACAGTATCATTAAAATGTTATGTGTTACACTCACATGACTTTCTCTACCCTCTAAGTATTATCATGGGTACACAAATAATTCTTACGAAAGTTTATTTTACTATCTACTTCATTTTAATCGAGATAAACGTTTCCAGAAATAACTACATTACACATTCCATTACAGATATAAAGGGAATAGCGAAAGTCAATGTTGAGGAGCTGGAATCTATATGCTGGCCTTAAAATCCCATGCTGTTTCAATTGACATCGCGAGAATCAACTGAATGTTGACAGGAATTTAAAAGAATGATCAAGTATTGAACAATTTGACCCATTAATAACGGATACCTTAGAAATGGCTGATGGTAAAAAAACATACGAGATATAAATCGTGTGCTTTAAAAAGATCTACATTCCTTATGCAAAACGTTTCCGTCTATCGTTTGCCAGATTTACATTCGAATTCTTTAATACCTGAAAGAAATCGATTTTACAATCCCTTTGATCTATCCCAGCTATATTGATTGCACCATACCCTACTGGCGTATACAAAATCCACACCAATTGATACCCAACTTTCACCTCACTTGAAATCTCAAACACCTTGTATCCTCAAGCAAACGTCCAATTCTTTACTGGACAAATATAACTCTACCACAAAAATGTTCACTGATGGATCGGCATCCACAGAAGGAAGAGGATGCTCTACAGCTTACCTCACTTCTTTACAATTTTCTCTTGTGAAGCATTCGCAATTAAGGAAGTCCTTCTATATATAACTCTATAAGTCACTACACCGATTCATTAAGTGTACTACTTGCGACTCGAAACTCTGAACCAAACCACGCACTGATCCATGAAATCCGATTGTTAAGTACAATATAAATAAGACCGATAAAGAGGTATCCTTTGTGTGGATTGATTCCCTCTCACATTGACATAAAAGGTAAGGAAACAGCAGCTGAAACCGCAAAAGAAGCAACTAAACATCCCGTCAGTGATTCATCGATCACCTCTCCACACCAAGACGTCCTCAGTTTCATTGAACACATGTACATGCAAAAACTGGAAATTGAAATGGTCATCAATCTTGATGAAGCTCGCTCAGGCTGCACACAACCTTTTCTGCATTACCGAACTCTCAAAAGAAGATATCAGGTTATCGTCACCCGGCTTAGAATTGGGCAAGGTTATCTTCTCACTAAGGACCAACCTCCAAACTGTACCAGCTGTAACATTCCTCTAACCATTCCACATATCCTTATAGACTGTCCACAGTACAGTAGATGTAGACAGTCTCCCAAAAATCTCTGATTTACTGTAAATGTTTACCTAATTCCATGTTTATGCATTTGTAAATTAATTTATATCATTATGTATTATATACATATGTATATCATAATGTATTTTTATGATAACTGGTCATGATAAGATCATGTAGACAAAACGACCTTAAATAAACATTTAATAATAAAAAAATCTGATGTGTTACACTCACATGACTTTCTCTACTCTTGTACAATCTAATTTTACAAACGCTTATTCTCCATATGGTTCATGTTAATCGATATATCGAGATGTCAATCTTATTGGTAATTTTCTTGTAGATGCAAGGGAAATATGGTAGCTTTTAAGCGATAGTCAAATATTTTAACGCTGGTTGCTATGTGGCGCATTCCATTCTCTTTGCATGTCCAGGACATAAAAAAAATGAATAACGAATGTGAGAAAAAGTATAAGTATTGGAAAATTTAAGGGAATAACAAGCAATATCTCGAAAACGGTTCACTCAACAAAAGAAATGTATATGACATAAGTTGTGTATTTTAACGCGATCTACATTTTTTGTGTAGTAAAATTTTGTCTATCTCTTATGGTTTACCAGTTATGCAAAAGTCGTTCACAATGAAGAATACTTTTGGAGACATTCCCAGAAAATTCGAGATATACATTTCATTTCTCATGACATTATCTTAAACATATGATATTTTCATTAAAAACGTTAGAGCCATTTTTGAGAAAATTAAAATTTTCGAAAAATATTCCATGTAAAGGGTAGTCTGGGGTGGGGGGATTTTCTTGAAAACCTTCGTGTCGCATCTCTGGAAGATACTGAACCTAAATACCAAGTTTGGTGCTTATCCGACTGTTCGTTTTTGAGTTATGCTGTTCACAGACACACACACAGACACACAGACACACACACAGACACACAAACGGACATGTTTCCAAAAATGCTTTTTTTGGATTCAGGAGGTCTCAAAACATGTATTTCCGGTGAAATCTCGGTATCGAATTTTTGGGTGGAATGCAATACTTCCCCTACTTACTATACGTAGTAGAGAAAGTAAAAAAGAGTATACAAAATTTCATCGGAATGAAGAGAAGTTCACAGGCTATGCCCAGAAAATTCAAGATATACATTTTGTCATGTAAATATCTTTAATATATGGTATTTTAATCAAAATCTCTAGATAATAAAATTTCGATGTGTTACACTCACATCACTTTCTCTACTCTTATACAAACTATTTTTACAAATGCTTATTCTCCATTTATTTCGTGTTAATCAAGATGAATTTTATTGCTAGTTTTCTTGTAGATGCAAGGGGAATATGGTAGGCATTAAGCGATAGTCAAATCTTTTAAGAGCTGGTTGCTATGTGGAGCATTGCATTCTCTTTACGTGTCTAGGACATAAAAAAAATCTAATGTGTTACACTCACATGACTTTCTCTACTCTTGTACAAACTATTTTTACAAACGCTTATTCTCCATATGCTTCATGTTAATCGAGATATCGAGATGTTAATCTTATTGGTAATTTTCATGTAGATGCAAGGGGAATATGCTAGGTTTAAAGCGATAGTCAAATATTTTAACGCTGGTTGCTATGTGGCGCATTCCATTCTCTTTGCATGTACAGGACATAAAAAAACGAATAACGAATTTGAGAAAAAGTATAAGTATTGGAAAATTTAAGGGAATAACAAGCAATATCTCGAAAACGGTTCACTCAACCAAAGAAACGTATATGACATAAGTTGTGTATTTTAACGCGATCTACATTTTTTGTGTAGTAAAATTTTGTCTATCTCTTATGGTTTACCAGTTATGCAAAAGTCGTCCACAATGAAGAATGTTTTGGAGACATTCCCAGAAAATTCGAGATGTACATTTCATTTCTTATGACATTATCTTAAACATATGATATTTTCATCAAAATCGTTAGAGCCATTTTTGAGAAAATTAAAATTTTCGAAAAATGTTCCATGTAAAGGGTAGTCTGAGGTGGGGGGGATTTTCTTGAAAACCTTCGTGTCGCTTCTCTGGAAGATACTGAACCTAAATACCAAGTTTGGCGTTTATCCGACTGTTCGTTTTTGAGTTATGCTGTTCACAGACACACACACACAGACACACACACAGACACACACAGACACACACACACAGTCACACACACAGAAACACACACAGACACACACACAGACACACACACGGACATGTTTCCAAAAATGCTTTTTTTGGATTCAGGAGGTCTCAAAACATGTATTTCCGGTGAAATCTCGGTATCGAATTTTTGGGTGGAATGCAATACTTCCCCTACTTACTATACGTAGTAGAGAAGGTTAAAAAGAAACGAATAACAAATTCCGATTTGAAAAAAAACATAAGTATTGGAAAATTCAAAAAAATAACAAGGAATATCTCGGAAATACTTCACAGCACAAAAAAGTATACATAAATTGTGTGTTTTAACGCGATCTACATCTTTGTGTAGTAAAAGTTTGTCCATCTTTTACGGTTTACCAGTTATGCAAAAGTCGAAGAGGTCTTTTGAGGACATTCCCAGAAAATTAATGATATACATTTCATTTGGCATGAAAATATCTTAAACATATTATATTTTCATCAAAATCGTTAGAGCCGTTTTTGAGAAAATAAAAATTTTCGAAAAATGTTTTATGTAAAAGGATGGGGGTTAGCTTTGAAAACCTTTGTGTCGCATCTTTGAAAGATACCGAACCTAAATACCAAGTTTGGTGCTTATCCGACTTTTCGTTTTTGAGTTATGCTGATGACAGATACACACACATCCACATAGACATGCTTTTTTGAGTTCAGGGGCATCCAAACGTGTTTTTCCGGTGAAATATCGATATCGAATTTTTGGATGGAATGCAATACTTCACCTACTTACTATACTTAGTGGAAAAAGTAAAAAAAGAAATTCAAAAACTTTTCCATGAAAAGGGTAGTTTGGGGTGGGGGGATTTTCTTGAAAATCCTTGTGTCGCATCTTTGGAAGGTACGAACTACAATACCAAGTTTGGAGTCTATCCGACTTTTCATTTTTACTTTCTCTACTACGTATAGTAAGTAGGGGAAGTTTTGTATTCCACCCAAAAATTCGATACCGAGATTTCACCGGAAATACATGTTTTGAGACCCCCTGAATAAAAAAAAGCATTTTTGGAAACATGTCCGTGTGTGTGTGTCTGTCTGTGAACAGCATAACTCAGAAACGAACAGTCGGATAAACACCAAACTTGGCATTTAGGTTCAGTATCTTCCAGAGATGCGACTCGAAGGTTTTCAAGAAAATCCCCCCACCCCAGAGTACCCTTTACATGGAAGGTTTTTCGAAAATTTTAATTTTCTCAAAAATGGCTCTAACGATTTTGATTAAAATATCATATGTTTAAGATATTTTCATGACAAATAAAATGTATATCTTGAATTTTCTGAGAATGTCTCCAAAAGTATTCTTCATTGTGAACGACTTTTGCATAACTGGTAAACCATAAGAGATAGACAAAATTTTACTACACAAAAAATGTAGATCGCGTTAAACTACACAATTTATGTCATATAGATTTTTTTTGTTGAGTGAACCATTTTCGAGATATTGCTTGTTATTCCCTTAAATTTTTCAATACCTATTTTATCAAATGGGAATTCGTTATTCATTTTTTTTCTTGGATATGGAAAGAGTATTAATCTGTGGCAAAGGGAATAGTGCTGCACCTAGCAACCAGTTATTAAGAGATATGTATGTGCTTAAATGCTACTGTATTTCTATATTGCCCTTGTAAATATATATATTCCCCTTACATCTGCAAGAAAATTAGCAATAAGATAGAGCCTGCAAATATTTATCTAGATTATCATGAAGTAGATGGAGAATAAGCGTTTGTAAAAATAGTTTTTACAAGAGTGGAGAAAGTCATGTGAGTGTAACACATCAGATTTTTTTTTGTTGATGAACCATTTTCGAGATATTACTTGTTATTCCCTTAAATTTTCCAATACTTATACTTTTTCTGAAATTCGGTATTCATTTTTTTTGTCCTGGTAATGCAAAGAGAATGGAATACTCCAATAGCAACCAGCTCTTAAAATATTTGACTATCACTTTAAGCCTAGCAATTCCCCTTGCATCTACAAGAAAATTAGCAATAAGATTAACATCTCGATATCTCGACTAACATGAAGCATATGGGGAATAAGCGTTTGTAAAAATAGTTTGTACAAGAGTAGAGAAAGTAATGTGAGTGTAACACATCAGAATTTTTTTGTCCTGGTAATGCAAAGAGAATGCAATACTCCACATAGCAACCAGCTCTTAAAATATTTGACTATCGCTTAAAGCCTAGCAATTCCCCTTGGAGCTACAAGAAAATTAGCAATAAGATTAACATCTCGGTATCTCGATTAACATGAATCATATGGAGAATAAACGTTTGTAAAAATAGTTTGTTCAAGAGTAAAGAAAGTCATGTGAGTGTAACACATCATGATTTAGATTATGCTGTTCACAGAGACACAGACACATGGACGTTTTTCTAAAACTCTGATGTGATACATTCAGATGACTTTCTCTACTAACGTTTATTATTGGATATAAAAACTATTCTTACCTAAACTTATTTTTCTATCTACTACATTTTAATCCAAATAAGCTTTTGCAGAAATAGCTTTATTATACATTTCGTTATAGATACAAAGACAACAGCGATAGTCAAATGTTTAACAACTGGACGCTATATGTTGGCCTTAAAATTCCATACTGTTCCCATGACATCGCGAGAAACAACTGAAAATTGACAGGACTTATGGCCAAATAATGAACAATTCGAACCTTTAATAACGGATATGTCAGAAATGGCTGCTCACAACCATTAACATGTTTTAGCAGTTGTATAGGTCTGTACAAAATTACTTCCAAATGAAGAGGACTCACAGCTATTCTCAGAAAATTCAACATGTATATTTTGTTTGTCATATAAATAGCTTTAACGCATGGCATTTTAATCAAATGGTTAGCCATTTTTAGAGAAAATTATTCCGTGTAAAGTGTAGTTTGGGGTTAGGGATTTTCTTGAAAATATTTGTGTCACATTTTTGGAAGATATTGAACTCAAATAGCAAGTTTGGTGTTTACCTAAACTTTTGTTTGTGAGTTATGCTGTTCATAGACACAGACAGACACACCGGACCCTTTTCTTGAAATGCTTTCTTTGGATTTAGGGGGCCTCAAAACACGTATTTCAGGTGAAATCTCGGTGTCGAATATTCGGGTGGAATGCAATACCTTCTCTACCTACTATGCACGTGGTAGAGGATGTAAAAACGCCTGATATAAGAATTTCTGAATCATATACTTGGGTTAAATGGGGTATTAATATGGCCTTCATTTAATTCAACTTTAAAAGACGAGCACACTTTTGGGAGGCAAAAGTTTAACCTTTTACATTTAATTCTGGAAATTCACATTTTAAAAAAGGTCACAAATTGTCAACCGTTGTATCCGAGAGTAACCTGTAGACATGGAAGGCTACTGTTTCTGCCACGCCTTTTAGTGTACTGGAATATGAATTTTCATTACCATTGCTACCGACGGTTGTTACACGTTTGTACTTTCTTTTCCAGTTACTTTTAACCAGGGAGTATCAATATTTTGTACGGCATTTGAAGATCTAGCAATCATCTAGCCGAAACAGCAATTACTTTCGCCAACTTATTCGAATTCAGTTTACTAACCTGTTTATGTTGAGGAGTTGATGTTTGGGGTTGTATCTTTTACACGTCATCCACTGAGTTACAGCTTGCATTTTCCTTCTTGGCACTAGAACTTGTTACGAGGCACATGATGATGACGTCACGCCAGCTTGGGGAGGTTGACCAAGGTTTTGTTTTCTTTTGGCGGCTCGATATGCTGCAGTAAATTCTTAACTTTGTCCCTCATTTTCTTAAAAACATTATCCCTTTGTTTGAAGATGCGAATGTTTATGCAAGTGTCTGGTATAAAGAAAGCATGTTTTCATCACCTTCATTATCTCCAGCGTTCCTGCTCGTTGTCCTTGCCATTACTTTGACGTAACAGTATTGAATACTCGATTAATTTAAATGCTTAACATTGTTTAAGTATTCCATGCAGCTAATATGAACTGAATTCTTGCAGAAAACACAAACTAAACCAATCACCACTTTGACTTTGCACTATTTACAGTCCTAGGTGACTTACAAACCAGCAGTTGCCGCCATCTTTAGTCAGACTTCACAGGCTAATCCCAGAAAATTCAATACAAACATTTCATTTGTCAAGTAAATGTATGGCACTTTAATTGAAATCGTTACAGCTATTTTTCAGAAAATAAAAAGTTTTGGAAAAAGGTACCTACTGTGTAGTTTAGGGTTGAATAATTTTCTTAAAAGCTTCGTGTCACATCTTTGAAAGAACTGAACTTAAAAAACAAGTTTCACCGAGCAAGGTAGCGCTGCGGTAATGCGGGCGACTCGCACTCGGGAGGTCCCGGATTCGAATCCCGGCGACGCCCGCTCTGACACGTGGGTTTTTTCGGGGGTTGTAAGGTGAATGCTGAAGGGGTTTCTCTCATCCCCCGAATTACCTGTCACTCCATAACGTTCCATTAATCATTGCATTCATTGTTCACCCCCTTAGGCCTGTTTCAGGGTTTTAGAAGTGTTGGCGATGGTGTTCCGGTGCGGCGTGGCAGGGTAAAAGGATGCTCTCGGTGAACTTTCTCCGAACCTCGGCCTTCGGCTGGTTGCCGGGGTATGTGGACCGCCCTTTGGGAGGGCATTGGACTATCCGTGTGTGGGGCGGGGTTCCCAATCTGCCTGTTCGGGGACCCATCCTCATCTGAAAACTTCAGGGACCCTGTCATTGCTGTGCAGTCACTCCTGGTTCCGGCCGCCCGATGTCTCCAATCATTTCCTTCTCGTCCCTCCCAGGGGCACTCCGTCTAGGGGCATAGGTGTAATATCCGCATTCACTGGATCGGTGCCGAGCCCCCTTCGATACACATTCCATCCCATTACCGAGTTTGGTATTTAACCGACTTTTCGTTTTTCAGTTACGCTATTCACACACACACACACATGGACCTTATAAAAATGCTTTTTCTGGTTCAAGGGACCTTAAAGCATATATTTTCGGTTAAATCTCAACATCGAATTTTGGGTGGAATCCAATACTTCCTCTATTTATTGGTAGTAGAGAAATAAAAATCAAATTCACCGTAATCAATAAACTGAGAAAACTTCGTCAGCTTCAAGTACACCCAGTGAGTCTACGTTCCCTTTCACTGGAGCCCAGTTTCATAGCTGGAAAGTTAATTAATATAAGCTCATTTGTAAACACATATTGCTGGCCTTTTCTTTGTGGTTAGTTGAGAAAGTTATACTTAGATATCGTTACATAAATATCCAAAAGAAGGTAAAATAAAATGGCAGCGCATTCAAACGATATACTACAGTAACTACATATAATATTGTGACTTTGTCTAGTTTTTCAAATGTCACTCTCCACTGTTTCATTTTATTTAGTTCACTTCACTAAGGTGAACTAGCTCAATTCTCCGTCTCTTCACTTCCTTTGTGACGTAGCCTGTTCTTCTGGACGGTTCCCTCGCTGGGGAGTCGAACACGAGACTCCTTCAATCTCTCCTGCAGCAGCACTCGCTGCACGTCACAGCTGTAGAGCCGCACTAGATGTCGCACACGCTCGCTCACTGACTGACTGACTCAACTCTCACAAGAACGCTCGCCAATGTATGTGGTGGAATCTTCCACAGAACGGTCTATAACTATTTCGACACACGTTCTGGAGGAGCGGGGAAGAAACTTCCAGAAGGTTCTGCTTATCTGCCGATATCGCGCCCGGTGTTTACGCTGGCGATCGGTACTTATCGTTGTTTACTCCGACTGCCCGGCACCGACCTTCCGATAACCTTGGGCCATAGCCGCTGCAATAGCAATGCATATGGATTAATTATTATACAGTTGGTTGCATATATATTGATCTGTATAGCTGTTAAATAGTACTATTTTAAGTGCTACGCGAGTTGTCGAGAACCTATAGCGATAATAAGCGAGAGCCTATTATCAACGAGATTAAGATATTGTGGCATTACCTATGACTAATCTATGTGACGCTATCAGAAAATGTTTAACTTTGACCAATCACAGCCGGATATCGCAGTAAAATTACCAAATCCATTTTTGTGCATACGAGTGTTTTCTATATCTTCCCCATGATATTTATAGGGAAAGAAATTTAGAATTCCAGCGCAGAATTTGTTTCCAAGGAAACCCATGTCTACCAACCTAAATCTGTTGGCTGTAATAACATACAATATACATTAGGCTGAAAGTAAAATACACTTGAAGTCTTAATTTACATCTTTTTAATAATCAGTGATAACGCATTACAGTAGATGACCATTTCGAACACAATAACTTATGTTATTTAAACATTATTGAAAACTAATTAACCGTAATTAAAGCTGAATGAATATTTCATACCTCATTCTCGGTTTTTCAGGAATCAATGACGTGCACCCATGCCTCTTAAATATCTGCTTCTTCATAATCCACGTCTCAGACTTCCAATTCTTATTGAAATACTGAATCTCTATTATCGTTCATGTTATTATTTTCAAACAACCCACTTTGAGTCACAGCATCAAACACTAAACAATTGACTCAGTCTCCTAAATTATAGTGTCTTACTAAGCCATCGTATTGGTTATAGCTGTTGAATTGGTAGCATTGCTTTACCGGAAATACGAGGTGAGGGTGGGTAAGTTCATTAGAAAACTGTTTAAATTAATAATTCATTCAAACTAGTAAAACACACGATCGTGCAGAATAATGTGCAATACGTGTATATGAAATATATAACTGAATCTCAAATTGGTCTCGTATTTTCAAACTATTTCTCGTTTCTGTAATAATGCACTTCCCACACTCAAATCTCAATGTATCTACTACTAGCGCCACGACCTGCATTTGTCTTCCAAGTCTCAAAATAATCGACATTCCTTTGTTGCAAGATGACTTGAAATCGTTAAGAATTCATAACCAAATATACAATTATTATTATTTTGTAAGGCGAGCTTAAGGAAATCATACTGGTCACTGTTATTACGTAACACTCGTTACAGCTTTAGCAAACTTGCACTATTAGCCAGAGTATTCGCGTGTATTTCTAAGAGATTACAATTTTCACATTTCCCGTAATTCTTTTTTATGAAATTACATAAGTATTAGTTTGATGTAAAGCCAGTGATACGCGTATTAATATTTTTATAATTTAAGCTGCGTTTCTATGATATTTCAGGCACTCTAACGCGTAAAATCGCGGAGTAAGCGTTCTATTGGTCCGCTTCCACCAACCCTGAAGCTGTAGTTCAGCAACTTAGAAAAAACCCTTGGGAGGGGTAGTTCATCTGGTCATGTAGTCCCCCTTTCTAACTGCCTTGGGCAAGCATGTCTCTTCTACTCTGCCTCTGAGTCGCTACTTAAGCACCACACGCCATAATTTCGCCTAGCCCATGTTTTATTTTATTCTCACAAAATCGTTTATCACGCCACTGTTGTAACTAATCAACTGTAGAAGCAGGACTAAAGACACAAGAGCATTGCAACAGAAATGCTGTGTTTGTAGATTGCTGTGACACGCCACGTGCAGCGGGTGTGAAAACAAATGTTTGCATATAACTAGCGATAGCATTTCACATACATTCGGTATTATCATGGGATATCTTCCAAAAGTTAATTTACACCTTTTAGGGTGTTTCATAGCCTTCAGTCCCCATTTATCTATTCAAGGAAAAAAGTTCCTTGCTAATTGTTTTTTCATAATACAAATTATTTCAATTGAAGTTTTACAAAGAAAACTAGCGGCTTGAATTTTTTTTACAGGGAGACCAATCGCACATCAACATCGTCATTTCGAAACTGTGCTCTTTAACATACCTCTTATAGAACTGGAATAAGGATTTTAGTTTTTGAGTTATCACGATGTAAACAAAATGCTATTAAATTTTTATACATAATAAAATAGCTGTGTTCACATCAGTGGCGTGACACTTGTTTCCCGCGTATCAGCCCACTTCCTCTTTAAGACACCTTATTGAATAACTCAGTAGCTAAAGGCAAAACACAAGCAGGGTGGGGCGATTTATCCCTCCTGAATACTCCGCAGTCCGTAGACCGAGGGATTTTACTAAGCTGTTATACTATAGAATGATGTATAACATTTTAGAGTCGCTTCCTTCTGCACTGGCTATCAAAATGCATGAAGTTTATAGTCATTACCCTGACGTAGACTGTTAGCTAGCCTATCATATAATATGTACAGTAAACATTCTTTAAGTTCTTGGTCTTTGTTATTGACTTACTTTCCTTTGCAACTTCTCAGTTATAAAACTTACAGTAAGGAACCTGCAAGCACGAAATACTACTGGCTTTGTTTGAATATTGTTACAATATGTATTTTTGTACCCTATAATTCTTTTGAAATTATTAATATTAAAACGAATTATATTAATACAATTAAATTAATTATAGCTGTAAATTAGTTGAATCATTTAGTTAAGCATTTATAACAGGTAATAGGGCCTCGACACAGTACGTACACACGCTTCGTGCGATGTTTCATAAAACGAGATTTCAGTTATGTTCGTGTTGTTATGCTGCATCTGGACCCGCGCTCCTAACCTCAAAATGCTTAGTTTGGTACTGCCTTTCTGCTCTACAATTTTCTGCACATTGTTTTACTGCAATCAGTCAAATGCATGATTGATTAGTTTGAAACTCGTTGATAGCACAGGAACAATGTTGCTTTCCAAAACGGTATCAACATAAGCGTTAAAATAACTTTGTAAGCATGGGATCTGGAACTGTGGTAACGTTGCCCTTGAACTCCGGAAGTAAGCATACATTAGCCATCATGGATTTCCTTAGCACCAAATGACGTCATCTGATGTAATATATTCTAGAAATGCGAATATAACACGCGCATGTTTAGTTCCAGCTGCCTTACATGACGTTGCACGCTTAGCTTTCTAAACTCATATGAAATTAATTCATGTCATGTACCTCCCCTTTAGCCCTCATAATTGTAATTTCGTACAGTCCCGGTTATTCCTAATAAAGGATGAAAAATCCCCAGAAACTCGCGTAAAAGTACTGAAACATCGGTGGAATGTCTCATTTCCTTAACCTGCCCTCCCTCCTACAGTTTTTCGAGTTCTGATAATGCTGCATGGCCTGTAAGTACCCTCTGGCGGTGGAACAATCATCGGTCGGAATGTCTCATTTCCTTAACCTGCCCTCCCTCCTACAGTCTTTCGAGTTCTGATAATGCTGCATGGCCTGTAAGTACCCTCTGGCGGTGGAACAATCATCGGTCGGAATGGTCGAGTAATCTTTTAGATAATTAAAGCAGGTGACAGCCCCTCTTTGGTCCACTAGTTATTTAACGGCATAAAAGCTGCATAGTTTTCACACGATACATAAAAATGCGCAAGATAAACAAGGAAATAGATATATAAAGATACCCCCACCCCCAGGCCATCAACTTAAGCTCTTTGGAAAAGATATACAGTCTGCGGTCATCTTCTCATTTGTTAATTATAACATATCGCTTCACTGGTTTCTAATTCTAGCAACTTCCTCTTTTATACAACTATTTTAATGTCCTACTAACGAACTTGATTACAATATAAGAACAAAGGAAATAAAGCAAAGCTTTCTTACATGTATATTGTTTGGAATGAAATATCAGCGGCATTTGTGTTATTTTACATGCATTTTCTGTGTAGTAACAACTATGGTATTCACAAAGGAAATCAGGCCTTGTTTGCAAATATATTCGTGTTCGTATTCTTGCACATTGGCGTTATAAATACCTTTTAGTGATTTATGAGTTGAAATTAGGCGTTCTATTGCCCCATGTCCGTCTAAAGAAAGGGGCTTTGCAATGCTGAAAGAAGTATCACAATCGGTTCAATAGTTTTTGGAATTACTCTACACACACATGCACATTTTCTTTCTATATAATTTTAGTATTGAATGTAATGCCTTTCACGGCGCGGCACATATATGCACGTTACATTTGGCCAATGTGTACAATACCTACATAGCATTTTTATTAAAATGAACGGAAGGCTGACCTGTTTTTGCGAACACAACTCCTATTCTGCCCTCTGGATCTTGCAAGTGCAGCGCTAGTTTCTCTTACATTTCTAGCACCTTCCTGGTTGCTAGATTTCCGAGCAGAGTTAGATTCTATAGGTGACTCTGACGCTGGAACACATCGGTAGCTACATTCTGCAACTGCCCGCCGAGACAGGTGTGATTCTGATTTCTCTTTAGGCATTTTACAACTGCGTAATAAACAAACACTTCATGTAATATTAACAAGACTATGGTTAACTGGGATAAGACTCGTTGCTTTCTTGCTTCACACGGTCTGCAGGCTCCAGGAAATAAACTGGGAGCTTGCATTTCTTCTGGCATAGCGCTAGAGCTGGGAGCACGAACGACGGTGAAAGGCGGGTGGGAGAGAGAGCTACTGCGCATAGAGACAGAGATAATACACCGTCTCTTTCTTTCATTCTCGCTCGCTCTGCGCCTTAGCTCCTCTCTTAAACGACTCAGTGTCAAGGAATACAGCCAACGCAAAGCTCTTTGGCTGGCAGGTCATGTGACTCAAATCAGTGCTCCTGCGCACCCATCTTTGTTTGCGCTCGCCACTCTGATTGACTATAGGGCGGCATATAAAGACCGGTTCGCTCCTGGCTACTGGACTACAGATCGCTCTTCGTTATGGGAACATAAATGGCAAAAATTGTCAAAAAATGGCATTTTTCTGTACAGTCTTACTAATTAAAATGCCCTCTTTAACTATATATATATATATATATATATATATCAATCATTGTAGACAATACTTATATTTTAAATATAATTTTAAAACTGATACTGCATCTACCATTTCGTAGACTGTGATAATCTTTTTGCGTGCACATTTCGAAGTTTGTAAACAAAGTTTGTAAAAATGTTATACTAGCAAAATTTTATATGTCCTGTTTCATCTTAACAGGATATAAGCAATTCGGATTTTACATATCTATACAACACCAAACTCAGATTATATGACAAATCCCATAGCGATATCTTTTTTGTCATTTTTCAGAGCTAACCTCTCTCATATACAATTTCTGTACCGCAATAATTCAGGCAGTATTGTCATTACCAGCAAAATGAATGTTGCTTGCTCATAATATACATTTTAAACTAAATACAGAGGTTGTGTAGCAGAGCTATGAGCCTTATCCCAACTGGCCACAATAAAACAATGCCTAAATCGCTAAAATTACTCAGTAAAAGCGAGACGACCATAGAACAAGAGCACTGGGAATTCGTATGCAAGCGGCTATGTTCATAAAATATTTTAATTCTGAAACTCTAAAAATAAAGCCAGCTAAAAATTAAATGTCATAGCTGGGATTTGAATACGAGTCTGCTGTTTTCCGTGCGGTTGCTCTAACCACTGAGCTACTGTGACTCCACAACGGTAGGACATTCAATTCCCCAACTGACTCGCTTTTCCCAAGTAGACCGAACACTTACTACAGAACCCTTTTCAAATCCCGGCTATGACATTGAATTTTTCAACTGGCTCTATTTCACATCCCCTAGCCCGGACAGACCGTTAAAAGTATACTAATTAATTTCATTAATAGTACATAATGATATAAACTTCTGAAACTACTTTCAAAAGATAAAATTCCTACAAGTAATCACTTACTACGGTATTCACTATAAGTATTATATTTCCCTTGAATGATTATTAGATGGTTTGGCCAGTAGTAGGCGCTTTGTAGCTATCGAGTTTACCCTGAAAAATTCTGAAGAGACAACATTTAAATACCGTGAGATCGAAATATGATTAATATTCAAGGGTGTCGTTAAACAAAAAGAAGAAAGAAAGAAACGAGAATAAGGAAGCGGAGGCCGCAGCGAAATCGCAGGGTCCTCGGTTTCCAGGTTTACCGACGTTAAGTTTAGGCGAGTAAATATAAATTAGATTCAAATAACAGTATGGTATCAGAAACTGTGCAGTAAAGGAGGCGGGAACTAACTTTAGATGATCGGTCACATCTTCGGCTTAATAATGATACATACAAATAATTGCTAACGAGTGTATTTCGTGGATTAGGCTAATGCAGTTGGATTGGCAGTTCCTTCTGCGCATGCGCAGCATTAACAAAAGAGAGTACAATTTTATTGGCGATCATTTTACAATAAGGTAGTGTGTTAAAAAGGGAGGGTGGTAGTTTACAAGCTGTGCAAGTATCACAACTCCTACTAAAGCCACTCTTGTACGCATTTTCGTTTCTAAGTCACTATTTGCTACCACCAGGTATGGAACTGTCGCCCAGGAAATCCCCATATCGATTGAGAAGCTTACGAGACTCCTCAAACAAAGAGGGTGAGTATATGTTATCTTCAGCTTAGTTCCACACCTACCGTACTGTTAATGTAGTGAAAAAATAGTAACTTAGGAAAGGAAAACAAATATAACACAGTCTTTAATAGGAGATGTGAACACTTACAAGGGCTGTCACCCAGTTTAAGACACTTTCTTATACCGGTAGTAAAACCATCACGATATGTCAACAAATTGTTCCATTTTGTTGGAGCAAACTGCCAACCCAACCATATTAGTGTAATCCGCGATAATAGCCAAGTTAGAGGTGGCAAATGCCCAGTTTCTATCATACCCGGTATTAGAATCCGCTCTCACACACCCGCACGCGCGCGCGCGCACGCGCACACACTAACCTTAACCTAACCTCGCTACGACCTGGCAAACTACGCTCGCCTCGCACTCGTTCTCCTTCACACGTGGCCTACGCACGGCTACTCGTGCGCCTGCCATCGCGGCTCGGACTCCCGGCGATACAGTTATGCTATTCCCGTAACCGCCTCCTTACAGTTACAATGACAATGATAATATTCGCACACCTTATCATAAGACACCTTGGAAATGTTTTCCTTCTCTTTCCGCATATTTTTGCCATAATTTTCATTTACACTCGAGAGTTCTATATCCGAAATTGAGTGTATTTTTCGTCTGACGACTTCTTTTAGTTCTCATAATCTGGTATGGGGTTTGTTGCACATACTTTATTTTTCAAGTTCCCCTACAGATAAAAATCATATTCATTCATATCAGGGGATCGTGAGGGTCATAATTCTTTACTGATTACATTATCTTCAAAAGTGCCCTAATTAAATTGAATGACCCATCAGCTATATGTGCGGTAGTTAATTCTTGCTGCAAAAATCCAGATTGATCATCAATATCGGCCAGTTCTTTTAAAAAAAATCTGATGTGTTACACTCACATAACTTTCTCTACTCTTGTACAAACTATTTTTATAAACGCTTATTCTCCATATGCTTCATGTTAATAGAGATATCGAGATGTTAATCTTATTGCTAATTTTCTTGTAGATGCAAGGGGAATTGCTAGGCTTTAAGCGATAGTCAAATATTTTAAGAGCTGGTTGCTATGTAGAGTATTCCATTCTCTTTGCATGTACAGGACATAAAAAATGAATAACGTATTTGAGAAAAAGTATAATTATTGGAAAATCTAAAGGAATAACTAGCAATATCTCGAAAATGGTTCACTCAACAAAAAAAAAACTGTATATGACATAAATTGTGTATTTTAACGTGATCTACATTTTATGTGTAGTAAAATGTTGTCTATCTCTTATGGTTTACCAGTTATGCAAAAGTCGTTCCCAATGAAGAATACTTTTGGAGATATTCTCAGAAAATTCGAGATATACATTTCATTTGTCATAAAAATATCTTAAACATATGATATTTTAATCAAAATCGTTAGAGCCATTTTTGAGAAAATTAAAATTTTCGAAAAATCTTCCATGTAAAGGGTAGTTTGGGGTGGGGGGATTTTCTTGAAAACCTTCGTGTCGCATCTCTGGAAGATACTAAACCTAAATACCAAGTTTGGTGTTTATCCGACTGTTCATTTCTGAGTTATGTTGTTCACAGACACACAGACAGACACACACGGACATGTTTCCAAAAATGATTTTTTTGGATTCAGGGGGTCTCAAAACATGTATTTCCGGTGAAATCTCGGTATCGAATTTTTGGGTGGAATACAATACTTCCCCTACTAACTATACGTAGTAGAGAAAGTAAAAATGATGTGAGAAAGTCACTACTCCACCTCTCTGCATTTTGTTTGTTCCAAAAATATAGGTCCTATTCTTCTGTACGCATATGCTGCACACCAATTTTCGCGTCTCGTGTGTAAGATCGGGTTCTTTGTGTACCAATATCTGTTATCTTGGGACGAAACGTAACCATAGAAATGACAACATGCTTCGTCACAGAAGAATATTAAGGGTTAATTTCTCAGAAATTTACGCAACTCTGATGATTACACCAATAATAACATATGTGCAACAAATCGCCATACATTGTAAGAGCTAAATGAAAACATCGGAGAGAAATTCACTCAATTTCGGATATTTAAATCTACAATGCGAATAACAATTTTCTAAGACAATACTAGAAATATGCGAATAAAGCACAATATTTCCAATATATATAATGATAAGGCATGCGCTTATTATCGTTATACCTGTAACTGTAACAAGTGAGGCGGTTTCGAGGATATTATAACTACTTCGGAAGGAGTAGCAGCTCGGCGGCCAAAGTGTAAAGGAAAAGCACTGTATTAGTAATTTCATCTCGCAGTATTATTTGTTAACAGATAAACTCACAAAGCGCCCATTACTGGTCAAACCGCAAACTAATCAGTAAGGGTACGTATGAGACAAAGCCGTTATTATTTTCCTTTTTATATCTCTGCTTATGATGGAGATACGATTTAAACCTCGGAAGTAGAATTTTATAACACAGATCACAAGATGGAGATAATAATAGACATAGTGTATGATGAAGACAACGAAGTAATAAACAATCTGAAGAAGAATCAAACCTGTACGTACACAAAAAATAACAATAATCGATATACATCTGTCTGTGTTGTAAAGAACAAATATAAACATCCTTATAGCAACTCAATTCCATTTAGCAGCACACAACTTTCAGCAGAGAAAGTAAACCAAGCAATCGACCTCGAGAACTTGAAACACGTCTAGGAAATACTTGGGTAGTACAGCAATTAATATAGTAAGAGCTAACCAACTAAAAATAGCATAATTCAAGAAATACCAAGGAGAATCGAACCCATGATAAGTTTTAGCACCTCTAGAGAAAAACATTAAAACTTGCTGCACGGTGCGGTAGGCAAGTGAATGAAGCGACCTTGCACCACACGCAATGAAAAGGATATAGCGTATAACACTGGTTCTCCAGAAGGAAGCATTGCCTCGGGAACACCTGACAATCTTAGGTCGCTTTCAAACGTATTTTTCACTAGCCTCAAGCGACAACTGCGTTCCTGTAGTAGAACTCCAAATACACGCGTGTGCGTGCTTTTTTTACTTTCTCTGCTGCGTGCATAGCAGATAGAGAAGGTATTGCATTCCACCCAAAAATTCCATACCGAGATTTCACCTGAAATACATGTTTTGAGGTTTTCTGAATAAAATAATGTAGTTTTTAAAAATATCCATGCACGTGTGTCGGATAAATAGCAAACTTGGTATTTAAGTTCAACATCTTCTTTGATTTTACTCTATTTTATTTTACGTCGCTTTAACTCCTTGGTCATATCGCGACGGACCTGTTGGTGGATAACTCTTAGAATATGTGATAGACAGTTAGACTTCTAGGTCTCATCCCTGTAACCACCCGCTCCGTCACGTGTCATAGAGACTCTAGTGCATAGCTACGGAATCTTCTGTTTCGCGCCGTGCACACGGCATTAGGGTGCCGTCCAGTCCAACCGCCGCTCCATATAAAGGCGGACAGTTAGCCTTCTAGGTCTCATCCCTGTAACCACCTGCTTCATGCCGTGCAAATGGCGTTAGGGTGCCGTCCAGTCCAAACGCCGCCCTCACACAGAAAGGCGGACAATTAGCCTTCTAGGTCTAATCCCTGTAACCACCTGATTCATGCCGTGCAGAATAGCGTTAGGGTGCCGTCCAGTCCAACCGCCGCCCTCACACAGAAAGGCGGACAGTTAGTCTTCTAGGTCTCATCCCTGTAACCACCTGATTCATGCCGTGCAAATGGCGTTAGGGTGCCGTCCAGTCCAACCGCCGCCCTCACACAGAAAGGCGGACAGTTAGCCTTTTAGGTCTCATCCCTGTAACCACCTGATTCATGCCGTGCAGAATAGCGTTAGGGTGCCGTCCAGTCCAACCGCCGCCCTCACACAGAAAGGCGGACAGTTAGCCTTCTAGGTCTCATCCCTGTAACCACCTGATTCATGCCGTGCAAATGGCGTTAGGGTGCCGTCCAGTCCAACCGCCGCCCTCACACAGAAAGGCGGACAGTTAGCTTTCACGGTCTCATCTATGGAAAATGCCGTCTTACTTCGTCACGTGCCCACAGAGACCGCCAGCGCATGGCAGCCGGATCTTCTGCTTCCTACCGAGCAGATGGCATTAAGGTGCCGTCCAGTCTAACTGCTTACATTGTCTGCGGATAGATGGCATAGCATTCGCTATTACCACTTATTTTTCATTTTACTACTGTTTTAGACTTAAGGTGGAACTTTGGGTCGTGGTATTAAATATCCAATCCGGTATTTGCCTTGACGACCGAGGAAAACCGCGAAAAAAACCTAAGACAGACGGGATTTGAAACCCGGACCTCCCAAATGCGGCCACAGACTTTACCGCCTGAGCCTCCCACTCGGTTTCAACATCTTCCAAGCATAGTTACTACACGAAGATTTTCAGGACCTCTCCCATCCCCAAGCTACCCTTTACATGACATTTTTGTCGGTATTTTTTATTGTTCTCAAAATTGGCGTAACGATTTTGTCTAATACACCAACCATTTAACACATTTACACGAGAAATGTAACGTAGGTATATCTTGAATGTTTTGGGAATAGCCCGTGATGTCTTCATTCGAAACTAGTTCTGTATAATTTTATATAACGGATAAACCATAAGAACTGGACAAAAGCCTATTACATAGAAATGTGGATAACTTTAAAGCGCACAATTTATTTCAAATAAGTTTTTTTCCTTTCTTTCTTTCCCTACTTTACTTTTTTGATGTCATCACCATTTCTAAGATATCCATTATTATTGGTTGAGTTTTTCCATACTTTTGTCATTTTTAAGTGATGACGATACTCAGTTGTTTCTCACGATGTCATGGAAAAAATATGCATTTTCAAGGCCAGCATATAGCGACACGATTTTAAACATCTGACTGGCGAATCGGTTTTCCCTATTCCCCTTCTACCTTCAACGAAATGTGTAATAAACTATTTCTGCAAACGTTTATCTGGACTAACACCAATTGAAATTGGCTTTTATTTCTGGACGCTCTTTAACTGCTGTGGTTCTTAGCGTCGCATTCTATATTGGGCGTGAAAGACACGGGACCACCGGCTTTACTGTGCTTCCAAAGGAAGCCATGCTAAGGATTTTTACGCCCGAAAAAATCCATCGCCCTCCGCCGGGTTTGAACCTGCAACCTCGGGGTCTAGAGAGACTAACACTAAGTAGATAGAAGCTTTTGTAGCTTGTGGGAGCTATATAAAAATAACGATAGTAGGTAGAAAAAGTATTGTGAATATAACAGATATCTTTAATGATGTTTTACATCGATTCATACCTCATATGGTACTAGGCGCGCGCGCGCGCGCGTGTGTGTGTGTGTGTGAGAGAGAGAGAGAGAGAGAGAGAGAGAGAGCGAGAGGCTATTAGGTGTCCAGCAATTATACTAGCTGCAAGTCATTTGCTTATACACAGAATTAGTTTTACTTTCTCTGTCACATACCAAGTAAGAAGAGAAGGCATTTAATTCCACCCAAAAATTCGATACGAAATTTTTGAGGCTACCTGAACCCAAAAGAAACATTTTTAGAAAAAGGTTCGTGGGTGTATGTGTCTATTAACAACATAATTAAAAAACGAGAAGTCGGATAAGCACTAAATTTGGTATTTAACTGTTATTTAAATTCAGTATCTTCCAAAGATGCGAGTATTCAAGAAAATCCCAAATTACACTTCACTTGGAACATTTTTCGAATCTTTTATTTTCTCAAAAATGGCTTTAACGTTTTTGATTAAAATCTCATTTGAAGCTATTTCCATGACAAATAAAATGCATACCTTGAATTTTCTGGGAATAGTCTCTGAAGTCCCCTTCATTCTGAAATGTTTGCATAATTGGTGAACCATAAGAGATAGACAAAGTCTTACTATATAAAAATATAGATTTCGTTAAAACACATAATTTATGTCAAATACATTTTTTGTGGCATTAACCATTTCCGAGATATTCCTTTTTATTGATTTCAATTTTCAAATACTTACACTTTTGTCAAAGGGAAAATCGCTACTTGTTTGGTTTTTTTCCCATCGTCATAAAACGAGAACGGAATTTCAAAGTCATCACATAGTGACTTGCTCTTAAAAGATTTGACTATCGCTTAAGCCTACTGTATTTCATTAATCCCCTTGTACTTACAAAGAAATATGCAATAAAACCATTTCTGCAAATGTTTATCTCGGTTAATAAGAAGTAGATAGAGGATTAACCTTTTGTAGGAATAATTTGTTGAAAATAGGTAGAGAAAGTCATATGTAGGTAACAAAAGAATTTTTTCTATATAAAAAACCCAAAACACGTATTTCCAATTAAATCTCGATACTGCATTTTCGGAAGCAATACAATAGCCATTTCCTATTGCTTACAATACAGGACGTAAAACGTGAAACCTTTCGCATCTGTAGCACAGACTTTGTAATAGTAGTAGTAATAGTAGTAGTAGTAGTAGTAGTAGTAGTAGTAGTAGTAGTAATAGAAGTGGTGGTGGTGGTGGTGGTGGTGGTGTGGTAGCTTCTTGAGTGACGCAAAACTATTGTGATCATCAGCGCTACCCTCTGGCTATATATAGATGTATTCGTGTCGAATACATGAGGCAATTACAGGGTTAAGCAACTGAGATTGCAAAAGCAGAAAAAATCAGCAACATGTGCATAAGTTATACACAAAATAAATGTCACAAATGTGGTATACCAGAACTAATCCTCAGCAAACACAAGCAGTTAAGTCAATGCTGATACAGTTTGAAACGACACGATTGAATTTTTTTAAGGAAACCACTGAATTTAACATAGACAAGTTTGTGAGAGAGGCAGAGTCATCCCCTAAAACCGTAATTAAATGAGGAGAGAGTCCAAGACGTTCGCGAAGGGGGAATAGTAGTGACCCTGGGTGAGAAAATGCTTCACTGTTAAGGGTACTTTGCATGTGGAGACAGCGAGGCGGGGGTTTACCCCTAAAGAGGTAGCCATGACTGAAATAACAGTGACCAATACGAAGATAAGCAAGTACGGTCTGCTCGCGATGTGATAGGCGAGAAGAACGCCAAGGTAACTGTTAGCCTTGACCTCTCGGAATTTGGCGGCAGATGTAAACCACTCCTCATGCCATTGAGAGAGTATCCTTCTGCAAAAAGAACCTTCAAATCCATTCATAAGCAGCGAAGAATCTGTTCATCTGGATGTAGAATCGCAGTCTTCGCTGCCTGATCTGGCTGTTCGTTTCCTACAATACCACGATGTATAGGAACCCAGTCAAAGACCGCCCGAAAGCCAGCAAGATAGATAGATAAAGAGAGAGCAACTGATAGTGAATTTTCTGAACAAGTGCATGTTGGCTAAAGAGATCCCGTAAACTAAGTAAAGCACTGAGAGAATCAGAACAAATGACACTGGAGTGCAGGGAAAAGCAGCGGGTGAAAAATGTGGCTTTAAATATAGCATACAGTTCGACAGTATAAACAAAAGTTCTAAAGGGGGAAGCAAGTCTTGTGAACGACATGTGAAACAATAACCGCAGCGCAGCCTACCCCTTAATCCGTTCGAGAACCATCAGTATATAGAAAATGGTATCCAGGAAAGTCGTATTTCAAAGCCGTGAAATGGGAAATATACAGGAGCGGCAATAGTGTCCTTGGGCAACTGAGCCAGATCAAGACGACACAGAGGGGTTTGGCGTATCTATAGAAGAAAACGATGAAATCCCCTAAGGGCAAGAAAAGTACTGTAAGCAAATTTGACAGTAAGTTCCCGCAGGAAGCAGTGCAGACGGACTACTGCGATAACGATAATCCAAAGCGGCACCAAAGAACGTAGAATAGGTGGGGTGAGAATGCATGGCATGCAAAACGGAGGCATAATTACAAAAAAGAATATCCCGACGTATACAAAGGGATGATTCACCAGATTCCACGCACAAACTACAGGTGGGACTAGCACGTAAGACTCCCAGTGCTAGCCTAAGGCCTTGATGATGGACAGTATCAAATCTACGCAGAATAGATGGCCGAGCAGAAGAATACACCATGGGCCCATAGTCGAGTTTCGAATGTATTAAAGCCCGATATAGACGTAGCAAGGGTATGCGATGGCACCCCAAGAAGTGCCATTAAGATTACAAAGTAATTGCAGGGAGCGGGCACAGCGTCCACGAAGATATAAAATATGAGGTCCCAACAAAGCTTACGGTAAAAAATGACGCCGAGAAATTTAGCTTCCTCAACAAACGGCAGTTCCACTTCACCAAGAAAGAGACAGGGGCCAGGAAACTACTTACGACGCCAAAAATTAAGGTAGCGTGTTTTCTGCGCTCAAAATTTAAACCCATTCTCCAAACTTCATGTTTTTAAGATATCAAGAATGCACTGGAGGCGCCATTGGATAAAGCGCGTACGACCAGAGCTACAACAAATTGCAAAATCATCTACAATGAGAAACGGAGTGATGCCCGATGGAACGTTCGACACTATGGGCTATAGAAAATAAAATAACACTCAATATAGAGCCTTGCGGCACACTATTCTCCTGTCTAAAGACCAGGGAGAATGAAGATCCTAGCCGGACTCGGAAAGCATGCACAAACTGCTGTAAAAAGACAAGAATATGACCCCGGAAGTGTCACCTGAAGCGCTGGTGCAGGATTCTCATACGCCAGGCAGTACCGTAGGCCTTTTCCAAATCAAAAAAGGCAGCTACCGTCTATTGTCTGCGCAGACCGCCATTGTCGGAAATTGCATTGTACAGGAGCGAGAAGAGCATAGGTTTCAAGACACCACATTAATCGCTTAGCGACAATCCATTCCATTAATTTACAAATACAGCTTGATAGAGAAATAGGTTGGTCGGTAGCTAGGGGACAACCATTGGTCTTTTCCAGGCTTAAGAACAGGAACGATCATGGAATTTCGCCATTGAGATAGGAAAGCGTCATACAGTCAAATATAGTTAAAGGTATCTAAAAGAAAGAGCTGATTACTTGGGAGCAAGTGTTGAAGTATTAGAACATGTATACCATCCGGGTCAGGTGTAGTATCAGAAGTGACCAACAATGCTAATTCCAATTTAGGTAATGAGAAGGGCAGATTATAGTCTTCAAGACTCTGAGATGTGAAATCAAAACCAGAGGACTCTACCCGATGCTTGACAACGAAGAATTGTGGATCATAGTGGGCGGAACTAGATGCAGAAGGAAAGATTCTATCCACGGAATTGGCTATATGACGGGGATCAGTAGCAATATTGGCAGCCACAGAAAACCCAGGGATATATGAAGTAGGTTTACCACAAAGTCGGCAGATTTTATTCCACACCCAGGAGGAAGAAGTACAGCGTGACAAAGTGGAGACAAAATGTTCCCAAGAAGACTTCTTACACTGTCGAACTATTTTCCGAGCATGGGAAAAGTTTTAAAATTAATCATATTCTCTAGCGTCGGATGACGCTCAAACATTTTTAAGGCCTTTTGGCGAGCTCAAAGGGATGCACAACACTCATCTGACCATCAGGGTATCAGAGTACGTCGTCCAGTAAACGACATTTGAGGATATGAAAGTTCAGCACCGTCTAGTATCCTGTCCCGAAGATATTGGATCCGTACATCAATATGAGGAAAGGAAGCAGAGTTATCTAGGACCACAAGTTCAGAATAAACGGACTAGTCTGCCCTGCTGAACACCCACTTCGGTATGGCAAGTAGGGTTAACTCCACGAACAACTATAAGAAACAAAACAGGGTAGTGGTCACTGCCGTATCAGAAACCACAGACCAGCGCAAAGAGGCAGCTAGCTGTGGCGAACAAAAGGACGGGTCAAGACAAGAAAAAGGGCCAGTAGAATCACAAACAAGAATGGGAAGCCCAGAATTGAACGTAACTAAATTGTGGAGTTCTACAATTTCAGCAATCTGAGTACTCCTAGGATGCTCGCGGACCGAGCCCCATAAAGGATAATGAGTATTCAAATCACCCACCGTAAAAACGGTTGCGGAAGATGGGGAAGCAAATATAGAAAGCCCTGCGCAGCCCCAGAAGAATTAAATAAAGAGCAAAGCGTGAAAGAAAAAGATAGCAAAGTAATACGGAGAGCCACCGCTTGTAAATTCGCATATAGTTGCACCAGAGAACAGTAAAGGTCCCGACGCATCAAGATGCAAGTCCCCCATGGGCATGGATAGCTTCAGGAACAGGAAGATCATTACAAAAAGCCATATAGTGAAGAAAGTTCATGTGGTCTTCAATGCGGAGTTTGGTCTCCTAAAGGCACAAAACCAAAGGCTGATAAGTAGAAAGCAGAGGGTCTAACTTCTCCTTATGAGGACGGTAACCATGCGTATTCCACTACAAAAGCGCCATAAGAAGTAAATGAGAAAAAGGAAACTATAAACAACCCGTAGGAAAAGGGTAAAAGCCCTTAAAAGTCAGCTTCGACAGTTCCAAACAATTTCGATACATGTCTGTTTTTTCGCTCGTGAATCTTAGAGGTCAAGTTCTTCCCAGTTTGGTGACAAAGGTGGTTTATAACGCTTTTGCTTGAAAGATTTATACGTAGTGCTGACAGCAGTAGTGGACTTCACAGCTGCTTTGGACTTCTTCTCAATTTGTAATTTAACACTGGTCATCTCAGGTAAAAAGTTTGCTCCAGAAATGTGGTAGTGGCCTGGGACACATCCACAGAAGCAGTTGTGTACAACTTCTTGCAAAAAGGAGACATCACAACAGGAGGCGTTGAGGAAATGTCCCTATCCACACCACTAGTAGATAGAGGATTGGTGTGCTCAGTGCTGTCAGAGACAGCGAGGGTCGAAGGCGCAGCAGAAAGCACTGGTGGATGAGAAACATCCGATGTGTCTAAATTCCCAGGATTGATGCTCGTCGATGACGGAGCACCGGAGGTGAAACACCGCAAAGCTGTGGTAGAAAGAGTACCCGTGACGCACTCCTGAGGTTCCCGATGTAGTGAATGTGGTGAACAGGTAGTTTTCTGGAAGAAACCAGGAGTAGCATCCCCTAGTCGGTATCCATAGATAGGTCTACCGGATTATCCAAGGTTAAGGCAATTCAAGTGACGGTCGGAATGTGGAAGGTTCCCTACAATGATATTGGGGAGAAGTAAAATGTTGACGGGGAGGATTGGTGGATTCTAAAGGAGTGGAAAAGGAAGTGGGCTGAAAGGGAAATAGGATGGCGGTAGAAGAACTCCCATGGTGGCTAGCTCGCAAAGTACAGGTACAAATGCAGGTACAGTTCAACTTCGAAAAAAAGAGTAATAGTAGCTGCAGACCGAAGAATCTGACTGAAGAATCCGCGAGCTAACTTCGTGGGAAATAACAAGTGAAGTTTCTGCTTCGCTTCTCGATAGCCAATTCTTCCTTATACACAAGGCAGCTGCGAGAGTGTGCAGAATGGGCACCCGCATAGTTCACACATTTGGAGATGAAGGTGCAAGGAGAACCCTCGTGTCGATTTGTTCCACACCGAGGACATAAAGGCTGTCGCTTACAGTAGTGTTGTATGGCCGAATCCTTGACAGGAGAAACAACGGAGGGTTGGGACATATTGACGAATTTGCGGTATTCCATACTCAGCCTTGGGAGTGGCAGGAAATTGCCTCAAGGCTAATGTCAAAAAGATATTTCTGGTAGCTACCTGTCCACGCACCAGGAGCCGTTTAGCTACACTGATCCATAGGCTAGAAAGGTAGGCGACACTTCATTAGAGAGGCCATCTAAGGCGGAGGAAGTAACAACACCTCGACATTCAAGGAAGCATGTGGCTCAACAATATCTTCTTGGGTTCCAAAGTGATGTACCTGGAGTAAAAGATGGGACTTTGGATCATCCTTAATCATTATCAATAAAGATCCATTGCGTTGCCGGGTACAGTTCTGTACTGGATCAGCGATCTTCTCCAAGGTGGCATGAACCACTAAGGAGTACAAAGAGCTAAGCGGTATTTGCTCCGGTGATTAAATAACGGGGAGTGTCACACTTTCCTGACGTAAAAACATTTCCTTCCAAAACAAGTTCAACCACAGGTCTCTTCTTGGAGGCTACTGGATGAAAAACAGTGGTAGTGTCCATAGCTGCATGAATGTCATGCGCGGCGAGACGGCACTGGACCCGTCTATCTCCATGCCAGGTCGAACCTCATGGTTCAACTCGTCCAAATAAACTTTTGCAGAAACAGCTACATTACACATCTCGTTATAGATACAAAGAGAACAGCGATAGTCAAATGTTTAACAACTGGACGCTATATGCTGGCCTTAAAATTCCATACTATTTCCACGACATCGCGAGAAACAATTGAAAATCAATGGGACTTTGAAAAAATGATAAGTATTGAACAATTGGAACCATTAATTACGGATATCTTAGAAACGGCTGATGCCACAAAAGCCTATTTTAAGTAAATTCTATGTTTTAAAGAGATCTACATATTTTGTGTGGTGCGTTTTTGTCTATCGCTTATACAAAATTCCTTCCTAAGGAAGAGGACTTCCTAGGTTACTCCCAGAAAATTCAGGATATACATTTTATTTGTTATATAAGTATCTTTCAAAACCGTTAGAGTCACTTTTAGAAAATCAAAATATTCGAAAAATGTTCCGTGTAAACTCTAGTTGGAGATAGGGGGATTTTCTTGAAAATCTTCGTGTAGCATTCTTGGAAGTTACTAAACTCAAATACCAAGTTTGGTATTTATTCGACTTTTCGTTTTTGAGTTACGCTATTCACAGACACACGGACGCGTTTCCAAGAATGCTTTATTTGGATTCAGGGCAACTCAAAACATGTATTTCCGGTGAAATCTCGGTATCAAACTTTTGGGTGGAATACAATGCTTCCCCTGCTTACTGTAAGTACGACCAAGCGGGATGGCTCCGACAAGCGTGTTCGCTATTTTCAGTTTGAGAATCTGGCAACGATTCCTTTACTTTCATTGGCTGAAGAGACACAGTCACTGGTGCAGTGTGAAACATCATGGACGTTTATTCTCAAAAGTTGCTCAAGTTTCACGATGCACCAGTGGCTCTCTCTCTCTTCAGCCAATGAACGCAGAGAAATCGTGATGAGGCAGCCGCACGTTAACCTTTAGAGTAGCACAATAATGAATAGCGAAATCGCATCCTTATCCAAAGGAAAAAGCCCTACAAAGGGAACAAAGTCGTAAAGACTTGCAGGTAACACGGCCCAGAGCACACAGAAGCAGCGAAGAAAAGTCGCAGAAGACGATCGCAAACACCGCAGCCAGTGGTCAACGCTCTGACTTTTCTATCCATTCCCTCCCCCCCCCTCCCCCAGAGTCTGGAAGTATGAAAGGGCGAGTGAATGTGGGGGTGTTTAATAGTAAACATTAATGTTAAGAAAACCTTTAGAAAACCACAACTGTTTCTCAAGTCAAGCCACCGATATGACCATACAAGTTAAAGGGGCTATACAAATGAAACGACTAAAAATAAAAGACGAACACGAAAGAGGACGCTTCTTCGTTAAGGACACCCATCTGTGAAAAATGGCTCAAAATTGCCAATTTTAGTGTCATTATACACTACAAACCTTCTACTTTAGTGCTATGTAGTTTTCACAGCTGTACGACATTTTAAAGCACGACAATGCCGATTTAAATGCCTGCCTGTAAGCCTAACTTCCTGTAAAATTTCAGTAAAAGTGATAAAGTTTTGTCAACATTAAAGTGAACAAGTATTCAAGAGATGATTCCAGGAATCTTCAATTACTAAATTAGTTGCAGAAAAAGACGAAGGAGAGCCTGCATTAAGTACATTTTAAACAGCATAGAATCAAAACAGTGTTGCTTGAGCGTTATAATTTAAACTCTCTTTGCTTACGTTTTCACTTATCGCCACACTACAATATTCGTATTGTTTCACAAGATGTAGCTTTCGATATAGATGAATTAAGTTTTGTATACCTCCTTTTATTAAAAGTATTAAAAATGATGAAATGAGTTTTTATGCTTTGTTGTAACGTTATTAAGTAATAATGTCCATATTTTGAAAATTTTTAAGCAAAAAAAGTTGAAGTTTAACATTTTACATTTACTTTTCTCCGAATTAGTGGATAACTAAAAATCCAACCCTACAGTTTATTAATATATTATTAAAGAGTATAATTTTAAAATATTAAGAATTTCAAAAAAGTATTCCATCGTGTGCAGAAATTTTTCCAAACAATAAAACAATAACAAAAATATTAATATCTCTGGAACCAATTTTACATTTACGAAATTTGGTCTACTTATACATTAAATCTAATTACCGTATTAAAACCTAAAATGAATCATAGTTGTGGATTTTTAAAATTTTACAGATGGGTATCCTTAAAAGTGACAAAGTTAAAACAGACATGGACTGTTTGCAAAGCCACTACTATTTACTAGTATACGATATAGCAGTTAAAGGTGGCCTATAAATATGTACATGAATAATTATAGTTGGAACTAAGAAGAAGAAGAAGAAGAAGAAGAAGAAGGATAACCGCCTCTGTGATCGAATGGTCAGTATTCTGGCTTCTCAATCCCGGGTTCGATTCCCGGTTAGAATGGGGGAATCAGGGTCTTGATGTATGAATGTACGAGTGTATTTCCATTAAAATTCAACAGTAAAGAACCCACAGTCAGCGTGTTCTTTTCCATGTCAATGACCATAAGTTAAATAGGGCTACGCAAATGAAACAATTTAGAAAGAAAAGCCTAAGAAAGCCAATCTGTAAAATTTCAAAATTCCACAATTTCAGGCCAATTCATTTGAAATTAAATAAACAATATCATCCACATTTTAAAATTATTTCTAAATGTATTAATCGTTTTTATTTTCTTCATAGTTTTGAAAACTGTATCCATATAATGAAATTAGTTTTTGAAAAAGATTACTATTTTATAAATAAGTTCTTTAACTACCTATATTATTACATTCAGAGATGAATTTCTAATCATTCTAATAGTTCGGGAGAAAATAAAAGGGCTCAACTTCACAACATGTGACGCGAGAATTTTTCTACGTCCAACATCTGTGGTATATTTTTTCGAAGAGCAGCTTCACATTCTTTGGTGTAACACGTATTTAGAATTATTTATTTGGGTGACCTCTTGCTGGGAAGCGTTTTAATAACATAATTTAAAGATTATAATTATTTATTTATTTACTTACTGCGCATGTAGCTACATAGAAGAATGCAGGGCAGCCAAATTCTCATCTTGCATCACTCAAAGTAATGCAGCCAACAATCTGTTTTGTCACTAAATTACACTAACTGTATAATTACATACATTGTTGCTAAATTAGCTAACTAGCTAAGTACATTAAACACTAACGCGTTGATTTAACTACGCCTAGCCTAAACTTTAAGCTTAATCGCTACACCACAGATTAGACCTGCCTAATGTTTTCCATTAGTTCGTGGAAAGGGTCTGCAAGACGGTACTTAGCGCCAGCATGCTACAAATACTGACACATGTGAGCATCTAGTGTTCTCTGTATCATTCACGTAAAGCAATAAAATCCGAGAGAAAGCATGGTCAGAACTTTTCAAAAGTGACCGGTTGCTAATCGCTTCCACATTGTTGTGCACATGTATGGTTTTTTTTCTTCAGAAGTTGGCTTCAGTTACAAGTGAAGCACATGTTGGCTGCTATGCGAGAAGCAAATAGTCATCGGTCATTTCGGTCTGCTTGCGCATGCGCATTGGAGAACCTTTGGACTTGGAAAATTTCTCGCGTCTCTCGCGTCACATGTTCGAAAATATCTCCAATAATGCTTAATGAGATTTACATTTTTTGCTTAAAATGTACACAAAATGAGTATTATTGCTTAATAAGATGACAACTAAGGGCCGGTTCTGCAATCTGCCGATAAAGCTATTTACCGGGCTTCTTAGCGTTTGGCACTCTACAATCTCTGGATAGCACTACTCGGAAGATGTCTTCGTCGATAAATTGCAGTAACCGATACATCCATTATCCGACACGTTCAGGACAGACACAATTCTTAGCACTAGCAATAGTAGTCATGGCAGAATTGTATTTATCGGAGAATAATGTTTCTGCATAACAGAAGAAAGCCCAGGTCACAAGAGGGACACAAAATTATTTTGAATAGTCGGACGAGAGAAACTTATAAGACTGACTCACCCGACCTTTCATGGGTAGCGTTTTGAACTCAAATGGCGTTTTAATTAATTTAAAATACCTCCCGCCGTTCCTTATTAAACCATTGTATAATCATCTAGAGAATGTTATGGTTAACCCTCCCCTTCACTCCTTATAATCGTAATTTCTAACAGGTCGGCTACTCCCGATAATTGATGAAAAATCTCGATATTCACGGAACGCCTGACAGACATCCTTAACCTCTCCTCCAACAGTCCTTGCAAGTATGTTCTTTCATAACTCCAATGTGTTCCCATTCCAAAACACAGACTTTGCAAACCCTTATTAATATTTTAGTAATTTATGAAATTATAAGATGTTGGCTAAATTGCCTTTCTTGGTCCCATCTAAAAAATGCTGAAGGAAGTAAGAAATAATGGAATGAATTCTCGCCAATACCTAGTGCACCCTACCCTCCCGTTTTAGGTGTTTTACTTTTATAGGAAAATTGCGATATGAAACCAACAAACGTAGCCATCTTCCCGCTAAAACAGGCGCTGAATGGGAAGTGCCAACCTAAATAAGAAATGAAATCCGCCAAGTAAGGAATTTCTGCAAACGTGAATCATTCCAGTTTTAGACGCGCAGATCCCTTGGCTACGCCCTGTCGTCGCTTCGCAGTTGCTACACTCCTCTTCCTCTAAAGAACATCTCTCGACTACGCTTCGAGGCTGAGTATCTTACCGGCTTTGGCGGCATTAGTTATTCATATGTTGCCAGCATTACGTTAGAGCTAGAGAATGACAGTGACATCTGT
This sequence comes from Deroplatys truncata, assembly GCA_030765065.1. Classification (NCBI taxonomy): domain Eukaryota; kingdom Metazoa; phylum Arthropoda; class Insecta; order Mantodea; family Mantidae; genus Deroplatys; species Deroplatys truncata. The sequence goes on along the minus strand of CM060984.1, from coordinate 242,404,082 downwards.
TGGACAGATAAGACATCACTTCCGTCGCTAATGAGGGCCCAAGAAAGGCAACCCTAAGCAGTCACAAAGTCTTGGGCTTTTCAATGGTGAAAGAATTATCAGAATCGGTTGAGTGGGTTTTAACATTAACCACATACTCATTCACACTAATTTTCTCTCTTTATATCGTAGTATTGATATATATATATATAGCAAACGGAGCATAAGGCAACAAGAAATACATCAGCAAATACTCACTAACACAGAGATAAGGTTATGTGAACTCTCAAGTGATTGTCTCCCAGCATTTCTCCCTTCCCCCCTACTAGGTTACTGCATAAGACTTTTTACTCTCGTGAAATATTATATGCTTCTACTAGGTTTAACAGTCTTTCGCAGTCGTCATCGGTGAAGTTTTGATCCCTGTTTCGCTTCGTTACTTCTATTTTATTCTAAAACGATGGCAAAAGAAACCTCGTGGTAAACACCTTCATTTTGTTTGTTGTGATCTGCTTCGCAAGGCAATCCTCGCTTGTCTTCTAGTTTACGAATTTCCCAATGGCGGTGTTTCCATCGAATTCATAATGGCAACTTAACAGAACACAGGTTCTCCTATAGGATTGCTATACAGAGGAAGCCGTATAACTGTAGGACGAGAGTGTTGCTTACCGGCCAGAGAAGTTTATTTGGAGAAATATATAGGCAAGCTTATCGAGACATTGCAGAACCGGTCCAAAGCATATTTTCATCCTGCTGTACAACATTTCATTCATTTATACCGAAAGTTACATCGTGCGGAACAGTTTGAAGATGGGAATGTGCCGACAAGTGAAAATCCGAGAAAAGAGAGTTTAAAAATCATACGCTAAAATAACACAGTTTCAAACTTTATGCTATTTTAAAAGCGTTTAGTACATATACAAGCTTATTTTGTCTTTTCCTGCTTCTCTGCAGCTAATTTAGTATTTGAAGATTCCTGAGGCTTCTCTTGAATGGTTAGTTCTTTTTAATGTTGGCAAAACGTATCGTTTTTACTACAGTTTTATAGCAAGTTAGACTTAAAGATAGGGATTTAAATCGATATATGACAAAGGTCGCACAGCTATAAAAGCTACACATAACAAGTGGAAGCTTTGTGACGGTCAGCGTATGGGTTTTAGAACAAACCCGAAAAATTCTCTAATTATGCCAGCAAAATGTAAATAGCATGTAAATTTATGCCTGTAAGCTGGGCCTATTGTACCGGCACCAGGCCATATTTCTTAATAAATAATCTAACGTGAAAAGCTTTGTAGTGTTTTAATAACTAGAGCTCGGCGCAATAGATGCTAAAAAGCTTAAAATAAACGCACGCTCAAAATACGCACCAGTAATGATAAGCATTGCAGTAGGCACAACTTATTCATTTACCACATAGAAAACTTTTTTCGTGACAGAACAGTATAGAAATATCAAATAGCCATATATCATATATTACATTTACTAAATTTCAGTACTCTCCTAATGAAGTGTAAACTGTAAACATTGTTTCTTTAAATTTTCACTCTTCAGTTACTATGTATTTTTTACAGAAAACCCTAACATCAGGTTTTAAGTAGTTTCTCTCTTGAATACGTTTTACACTCCCATGCTGATTTGTAATTATTAATAAGTTCTTTATTTATTATTGTTAAACAAGCTATTGTTGCTTTTGCAATGAAATAAGTCTAGTCCTTTTATCACAGCACTGTGTTCTATCTACATGGGAAGTAGAAAGCAATAAGCGAACGTATCACTGAGCAAAGCGATGAGTAAATTCTAAAGTGATTGACTTCCCAGTCGATAACCAATACTTTTATGTAGTTGATCATTTACCTACTATTTACTGTGCTAGTAGGCAGTGTTTTATTATTGCACGAAACAATGCAACTGCTGACGATAGGAAAGGAAGGTTGGTATTACAAACTTCCTCAGGCACGTTGTCAACAATGGCTCATAGGCTCAGAGCGCGAAGTATTAATTGTAGTGCTATGGTTAATATCACATTAATAAAAAATCTGAAGTGTTACACTCACATGACTTTCTCTACTCTTGTACAAACTATTTATACAAACGCTTATTCTCCATCTACTTCATGTTAATCGAGATAAACATTTGCAGACTCTATCTTATTGCTAATTTTCTTGTAGATGTAAGGGGAATATATATTTACAAGGGCAATATAGAAATACAGTAGCCTTTAAGCATCGACATATATTCTTAATAGCTGGTTGCTAGGTGCAGCACCATTCTCTTTGCCATAGATTAATACTCTTTGCATATGGAAGACAAAAAAAAATGAATAACGAATTCCCATTTGAGAAAATAAGTATTGAAAAATTTAAGGGAATAACAAGCAATATCTCGAAAATGGTTCACTCAACAACAAAATGTATATGACATAAATTGTGTATTTTAACGCGATCTACATTTTTTGTGTAGTAAAATTTTGTCTAACCCTTATGGTTTACCAGTTATGCAAAAGTCGTTCACAATGAAGAATACTTTTGGAGACATTCCCAGAAAATTCAAGATAAACTTTTTATTTGTCATCAAACTATCTTAAACATATGATATTTTAATCAAAATCGTTAGAGCCATTTTTGAGAAAATTAAAATTTTCGAAAAATGTTCCATGTAAAGGGTAATCTGGGGTGCGGGAATTTTCTTGAAAACCTTCGTGTCGCATCTCTGGAAGATACTGAACCTAAATACCAAGTTTGGTGTTTATCCTACTGTTCGTTTCTGAGTTATGCTGTTCACAGACACAAACACACACACACGGACATGTTTTCAAAAATGCTTTTTTGGATTCAAGGGGTCTCAAAACATGTATTTCCGTGAAATCTCGGTATCGAATTTTTGGGTGGAATACAATACTTCTCCTACTTACTATACGTAATAGAGAAAGTAAAAATCGTCAAACAAAAATAATGAAATTGCGGTAGCCGAAAACCTGGATAAAAGTTGTTCTTATTAAAAAAATCTGATGTGTTACACTCACATGACTTTCTCTACTCTTGTACAATCTAATTATACAAACGCCTATTCTCCATATGCTTCATGTTAATCGAGATATCGAGATGTCAATCTTATTGGTAATTTTCTTGTAGATGCAAGGGGAATATGGCAGCTTTTAAGCGATAGTCAAATATTTTAACGCTGGTTGCTATGTGGCGCATTTCATTCTCTTTGCATGTCCAGGACATAAAAAAAATGAATAACGAATTTGAGAAAAAGTATAAGTATTGAAAAATTTAAGAAAATCACAAGCAATATCTCGAAAACGGTTCACTCAACAAAAAAAATGTATATGACATAAGTTGTGTATTTTAACGTGATCTACATTTTTTGTGAAGTAAAATTCTGTCTATCTCTTACGGTTTACCAGTTATGCAAAAGTCGTTCACAATAAAGAATACTTTTTGGAGACATTCCCAGAAAATTCGAGATATACATTTCATTTCTCATGACATTATCTTAAACATATGATATTTTCATCAAAATCGTTAGAGCCATTTTTGAGAAAATTAAAATTTTCGAAAAATGTTCCATGTAAAGGGTAGTCTGGGGTGGGGGGATTTTCTTGAAAACCTTCGTGTCGCATCTCTGGAAGATACTGAACCTAAATACCAAGTTTGGTGTTTATCCGACTGTTCGTTTTTGAGTTATGCTGTTCACAGACACACACACAGACACACACACACACAGACACACACACGGACATGTTTCCAAAAATGCTTTTTTTGGATTCAGTGGGTCTCAAAACATGTATTTCCAGTGAAATCTCGGTATCGAATTTTTGGGTGGAATGCAATACTTCCCCTACTTACTATACGTAGTAGAGAAAGTAAAAAAAGTAAAACAAAATATAATAGGCCCTTAAGCTACGAAAAGGCACGCACTATGAAAATAGACAATTCTAGGCACTATGGTTTAGTATACTTTACTCCAGTAAGCTTGAAGCACGTGCATATATACGAAGCCTACGATTCTAAACTAAAGAACAAAATACGCAAGTATCGAACTCTTTTAATTACACTAAAATCCGTATTTATTAATTTCGTAAATTTTTTGACCTTTTTCACGGATGGCTTTCGTTGAGTTTAATACTGTAGGGAGCTGTATTATAAACGGAAGTAAGTAAGTAAGCGAATTCCCAGAGCTCTTGGATCCTTTAGAGAAGCTGAGACTATGAATGAAGTGAAGAGGCATTACTTACCCACGTCTGCACGCTGCTGAACCGTCAACTAACGGATAGTATAGTAAACTGGCTTGCGGGCAATTACAATATATAGGTATATACGTGTTTGTGCCACATGTGGAGGGGACTAAGATACAAGGAGAGGGTGTATCTGAAGGCCGCCGCCAGGAACAGATGTGAGATCAATTACCATTTTCAGCTGAGGACGAAATACACGCGTAATACAGTAAACGCGCGTGCGCAAATACAACCAAACACGCGTCCTTTGTTAATTGCCTGAAAACAAGATCAAGGAATAAAATTAGCACTTCGAATATTAACGATAATTGCTGGTCTTGTTCATAAGCAAAGCTCATAACTCCTAATTTATTGTTTTTAGGCGTTTTCCGCAATTCCATGCTCACATGCACTTGATTACGAGCATTTTGGTCAAGGATCACTTCGTAAGTGGAAGCGGAAGTATACAGAGCGAGTCACTTAAAGGTACTAGAGGTCTGCAAGAGCTCGGGCTTCAAAATAAAGACATAAAACAATTAATTTATCACATTCAACATAACATTTAATGTGTCATGTAAATATCGTAAACGTATGGTGTTTTAATCCAAATCATTAGCGCCATTTTGAGAAAAGAAAACACAATGAAAACTTTACCATGTAAAGGGAAAATAAAGTCGAACAAATTAATGCATAATATACTATACACTAAGCGAGAGAAACAGGTGATTTTCCACGAGGTACATAATTGGATCCCGAGGGCTACAATTGTAATGAGGGAAAATCTGTTTCGATACCGTGGTGTATATACTATTTTTTCCACGACCGGAGCTAAATTGTCGCATTTTATTTATGTTTATTCAATTTCACTGCAACTATTTCACTGAGATGCTTTGGAATTATTGAAAGGATATTTGTCGCAACGTTGTTGTTGTTTATATCGATTGCATCGTTCACATTGTGAATTTAAATGAAAAATGGATGATTTTGAAGAACCAAAATATACAGCGTGTGTTGCAAGTTATTGGCTTGTTATCGAAAAATCTGATATGATATATTCACATGTGTTTCTCTATCCTCTATCGTTTATTAGTGGGTATACAAAGTAGTCTTACTAAAGCTAATTTTTATATCTACTTCATTTTAATTTAACTAAGCTTTTACAGAAATGGCTACATTACAAGAACTGGAATGCGCTGGCCTTAAAATTCCATACCGATTCAATGCAATCACGAGAAACAACTAAATGGTAACAAGACTTTAAAAGGATGACAAAGTATTCAACAATCCGAACCATTAATAATGGTTATCTCGAAAATAGCTGATGCCACAGAAGTTATTTGAAATAAATTCTGTTTTTAGAGAGATCTACATTTCTTTTGTAGTACTTTTTCGGCTTTCCAGTTCTACAAGAGGGGGGTACCGATTGCGCGCGAGCGGCTGAATTGTAAACAGGCCAACTGCGCGCGAGGCACTGGAGGCTAAACAGGCCAACTGTGTGCAAGCGGGTATACCACAAATACGCCAAATGCTTGCGAGACTTTCTCATGTAAGTATGTGGCACTAGTAAATAATGTTAGTAATTTGTTTCGAGTATAGTTGTGGCTGTAGGTTAAAGGGATGGTAGCGCTGTTAACGACTGTCGGTTGTTCCGAATGTATATAATGGCGTGCTATGTATAAAACGATGTACCCATCGTTTGTGTTTCTAAAGAGAAATGGATTCCAACGCTTCTCTGAAGTTATGAAAAGACAAAGTTTAATTATTATAAATGGATATAAATCTCGCAGAAATAGGGAAACACAGCGAGGAGTATCGTGTTAACCACTTAAGCCCAAATAGTAAATAATAATTATAATTTCAAATCAAAATTTTCAGAAACACAAGCGTTAAAGTGACAAGTCCTTGCGCCATAAATATCCTCAACACAATTTAAAATTAATACAATTATGAATTAAATAACATTTAAAAAGTGGGATGGTGTAAATCGGTTCAAATTAGGAACGTGGTCCTTAAATTGAACCACTCGAGTCTTAAAATGAACCACATACTTTCAAGGTTAAAAGTATTTTTATTAATACGAAATACACATATTTTATTGTACATTCAAAACAAATATCTATCAGCAACAAAAGTAGAGTCAAAAATTGTGATAAGAATAGCAATTTCCTTGAACATTTTGAATTTTTATACAATGACAATCACGCGGTTTTTGGAACAGGTATTATTTGCAAATACAGAGCTTTTATTAATTTTTACTCTCATATAAAAGAGTCCAATTATATACATTCTTCACACTAAAACAGTTTCTTCTTGGCACTAACTTTTGCACACTTTTGGTGAAGCCATATGCTACAACTGATACATTGGATCATGTCCATCATTTCAGACAATTCACAATTCATATATTCATGCCGTTTTCAACATGATTTTTTTTAACTTATATGGATATTTATTCACACGATATACTATTCGCAGTTGAGTAATCCTAGAACTTCAATGGGTTTCCTAAATTGGACCAGTTCAATATAGGGTTCAAACACTGGTTCAATTTACGAGCCACGCCATTTTGGAAGCTTTAGCGTCTATGTGACAAGGAGAGACGCTGCTTAAAAAAAAACGTGTGCACGAATATTGTTGCTAAATAAACACTTCGTAACATGTAATTAATATATATATATATATATATGATCTCAAACTTGCCTAATTGGTCTATAAGCTTAGCTAGATGAGTCAAATATTACTTCTGAAGCACCAAAAACACACAACACTTCATAAAACTGAAACCACAGCTCAGAATGCAAAGTCAACAACTCCAAGCATTCATAGCTGTACACGCCACGCTTCTGCTAGGATTATGGTGACATCTGTCGAACAGTTTGGAAAATATTGGAGCGGTTCAATTTAAGAGGTGGTTCAAATTAGGGACCTTTCCCCTACCACAAATATGCCAAATGCTTGCGAGACTTTCTCATGTATGTGGCACCACTAGTAAATAATGTTAGTCATTTGTTTCGAGAATAGTTGTGGCTGTAGGTTAAAGGGATGGTAGCACTGTTAACGATTGTCCGTTGTTCCGCGTGTATATAATGGCATGCTGTATATAAAAGATGTACTCATCGTGTGTGTTTCTATTGAGCAATGGATTCCAAAGCTTCTCTGTAAGTTATGAAAAGTAAAAGGGGACAAAGTTTAATTATTATAGATGGATATAAATTTCGCAGAAATAGGGAAACACAGCGAAGAGTATCGTGTTAAAACATGTAAGTTTACGTATTTATTTAAATAATGCTACTTACATTTTATTTAGTAATGAAGTAAGACATAATCACGAAACCGATCATAGTTTGGATAAGCAAATCACAATAGCGAAAAGCACAAAGCTGTTACTGAATTGGGCTATGCTGCACTAAGACAGTCGTCATTTAGTATGCTTATAAAAGCAAAAGGAAAGTGAATAAATTACCTTAAGAGTGAATTTAGAAGTAGATGTGATCTTGTCAGTAGCTGGTGCCCACCGCCCGCCCCTTTTAGGTGTTTTACTTTTATAGGAAAATCGCATTATGAACACAAACGTAGCCATTTTTTCGCTAAAGCACATGCAAAATGGGAACTGCCAACCGGAATAAAAAGTGAAATTTGCTAAATATGCGATGTGTTGTTACTAACGTGAATCATTCGAGTTTTAGACGCGCATATCCCTCGGCTACGCCTTGAGGCTGAGTATCTTACCGGCTTTGGTGGCATTAGTTATTCATATGTTGCCAGCATTGCGTTAGAGCTAGCGTATGACTTAGAGTGACATCTGTACGACATATAAGACATAATTTCCATCGTTGTTGAAGACCAACTAAGAGCAGAAAGTCCCTGAATTGTTTGAAAGACTATTAAAGTTGATTCGCAAAGAAGATTCCTGTGAAAGAGATGACATTTCAAGTAGGTAAAGACGCGAATTGCATTAGGAAACGTATTTATCGCGCCAGAAGGTCAATTTTGCCGCCATCAAAAGCGTTAGACGAAGTTCACAAAATTTCAAGTATGAAGAATGAAGACTCGTTTGTGATTAACGATAACCACTTAAACGTCGTTTGTTTTGCGACGGAGAGTAATATACGACTGCTGTGTGAGAATAACAACAGTTTTGTAGATGGTACTTTCGATTACTGTGGTAAACTTGTTTACCAGTTCTTCACAATTCATGTATGCAATAAGGATCAGTATATTCCATTAGTTGTTTGCTTATTGCCAAACAAAGCAGCAGTCACGTACGAGAAGGTGTTGACTGAAATCATAAATGCCTGTGACAATATTAAGTTCGATCCTTCAGCGGTTGTGGTTGTTTTTGAAGTAGCCATACATAGTGCAGTTTGTCAAGGTGTGGCCGTCATCATCTACAGTAGGTTGTAGATTTCCTTTCACACAGGCTTTATAGAGAAAGACTCAAACTTTAGGGCTATCCTCTGAATATAAACGAAACAGTACTGATGTCACTAAATGGTTGCACTGGGTGTTCGGTTTAGCTTTGCTCTCTCTCTCTCTCTCTCTCTCTCTCTCTCTCTCTCTCTCTCAACTAGGAGATGCCTTTGTAGAAGGTTTAATGAGCATAAAAACCAACGATCCGAATGTTACAAGTTTTGCAGATTATTTAACATGAAGTAACATTATTTGTATATGTTTGTATTTGTTAGCCCCACATTTGGGAGCCAATTTGCGGGTGTTTTAATGTCATTTATTTAACATTATTGTAGCCCCACGTTTGGGAGCCAATTTGTGACGGTATTATTTATAATGTTTGTGTATTTGTGTTTACTCCACGTGGTGAATCCATCTTGTGACGTGATTCATTTGTTAGGCTTGTTAGCTCCATCTGGTGTTAGCAATTTGCGGCAGTATTAGTGTTCATTTAAAAGAATGCTACTGTTATTTTATTTAATTTTGGTTCTCTGTCCTCCGGCTAGCTACGATCTTTTTGGTCAAGCACTTCTCTTTATACAGGTTGTGTAAACGGAAGGGAGTCTCTTATCCAAAAATAACACTGATGAAGAAATTTGTTTTACACTTTTATTGTCGAACACGTTAACTATCACATTTACACATTGATCTTGACACTCGCCAAACTGAAACTGTTATAATAACTTCATTACTGATAATTCTTAATTCGCGTACTTCAACTTTTTGTATAATTAACTTTATAACACTTGAGATTTTTCATAACTCTTATACGCGTAACTTGCGAATCGATAGCCGACGTGTAATATTTCTGCTGGACTGAAGGCGACGTGTATCATACAAAATATTTTCGACGAACTGACTGACTTAAGGGGACGTGTACTTTACAAATATTTTCGATGAACTGACGGACTGAAGGCGTGTAGTGTACAAAGAATTTTTATGAACTGACGGGGTCTTTACCTCTAACCTACCTTTTATACTCATACACCCAGATATGCCTAAAGATTATAACTGAGCTGCAATTGGCTAATAAAACGCGCCAACATTAGCGTCTATTTTTATATCCAATGAAAATTATGAATACATATGCTCTAGGGAAATGTTCCAGCAAATTCTAAAAGAAAAACGCGCCAACATTACGTAACTTCCTCGTTTCCAATAATGATAAACAGCTCACCCCCTCGCTGCATTATTGCACGCTATTATTGTCAGTTTCAGTAAGGCAGTATAAACTTACTTCCCAACAATAATTACAATCAACAAACATCTCAATTCAATGTCACATAATAATGCATATTCATACTATAATCACTCTTTACATTTAAATAATTTATGATACAAATTACTGCATCAAACAACAAATTTCATAGATTCTGTGTTTCCTCCAGGAATTTGGGCTTCTGGCGCAAGCACATCAGATGGAACAACCGATTCTTGTGAGGCATTCCACAGGGGTTTGGGACTTGACAGTGCACATCCGCATATATACTAATTTGTGGATGCTATCATTCAAACGCAGACAAGCACTACATTAAAATTAATGATACAGTTACTTACAAACCTAGACCTGCCTGCGAAAAGCGTAGGCAGTACTTAGAGGAATTAATTTTAAAATACAGACAAGGAATTATCTCAAAATTGCATTTCCTAAAAAGTGTTTCTTATTATTACAAGAAAGATAATTTAAGTGCATATTTTAACCTCTTGACAAATGCCATATTCCAATACGGGTATGCATAGGTAGTTTAACTTCCTGACAAATGTCCTTCGGCATGCATATTATGACACTGCATTTTTAACCATACCTATGAATGGCAAATAGGCCAGTATTCATAGACAGTCCTAAGTCTCCAAAAATGGGAAGGAAAATGTAAACCTGCCCGCCGTGCGCAGTTGATCTATACCCAAAACTGATCGCGCGCCGTTGACCTATAACCAAAACAGACCTCTGCGCGCAGTTGATCTGTACCCAAAACTGATCGCGCGCCGTTGACCTATAACCAAAACTGACCTCCGCGCGCAGTTGATCTATACCCAAAACTGATCGCGCGCCGTTGACCTTTAACCAAAACTGACCTCCGCGCGCAGTTGACCTATACCCAAAACTGATCGCGCGCCGTTGACCTATAACCAAAACTGACCTCCGCGCGCAGTTGACCTATACCCAAAACTGATCGCCACGCACAGTTGACGTATACCCAAAACTGACCTCCGCACGCAGTTGACCTATACCCAAAACTGACCTCCGCGCGCAATCGGGCACTTGAAAACAGGTAGAAATTTACCTTGCACGCAGTCGGGGTCGCCCGGTACAAGATTATATAAAATTCTTTCTGAGTGAAGAGCACTTCACAGGCTATACCCAGAAAACTGAATATATACATTTTATTTATTATGTAAATGTCTTTTGTATGGGATATTTTAATAAAAATCGTTAAGAGCCATTTGTTTAGAAAAATATTCCATGTACAGGATAGTGTGGAGTAGGAGAATTTTCTTGAAAATCTTCGTGTCGCATCTTTAGAAGGTATTCAACTTAAATACAAACTTTGGTGTTGATCCGACTTTTCGTTTTTGAGTAATGCTGTTCACAGACACACAGGCGCGCGCGGTCCTTTTTCTGATGTTTTATCAAAGGGCCTCAAAACATGCATTTCCAGCGAAATCTCGGTACCGAAATTTTGGGTGGAATGGAATACCTTCTCTGCCTACCATGTACGTGGTGAAGGGAAAGTTGGTGTTTACTGAAGAATGTACAAATGTACTGAGAAAATATTTTGTTGGTTTATTTAACGGATATAGGCAAGGAATATCTACAAGTCTTCTAGTTATGGGCACAATGTTCATATCTTGTCTCTAAGGTAATTAGTGTATTATTCACTAAGGTTAGATCGCCGCAAAACAAGTAAACGTAGAGTTGTCAATATTTCTCTGCTCCCGCGTTTGGTAACCTAGAACCCCGCATTTAGCTCCGATCGTGGAAAAACACTTTTTACTTTCTCTACTACGTATAGCAGGTAGGGGAAGTATTGTATTCCACCCAAAAATTCGATACCGAGATTTTACCGGAAATACATGTTTTGAGATTCCCTGAATCCAAAAAAAGCATTTTTGAAAACATGTCCGTGTGTGTGTGTGTGTGTGTGTGTGTCTGTGAACAGCATAACTCAGAAAGGAACAGTCGGATAAACACCAAACTTGGTATTTAGGTTCAGTATCTTCCAGAGATGCGACACGAAGGTTTTCAAGAAAATCCCCCCACCCCAGATTACCCTTTACATGGAACATTTTTCGAAAATTTTAATTTTCTCAAATATGGCTCTAACGATTTTGATTAAAATATCATATGTTTAAGATATTGTCATGAGAAATGAAATGTATATCTCGAATTTTCTGGGAATGTCTCCAAAACTAATCTTCATTGTGAACGACTTTTGCATAGCTGGTAAACCATAAGAGATAGACAAAATTTTACTACACAAAATATGTAGATCGCGTTAAAACACATAATTTATGTCATATACATTTGTTTTGTTGAGTGAACCGTTTTCGAGATATTGCTTGTTATTCCCTTAAATTTTCCAATACTTTATACTTTTTCTCAAATTCGTTATTCATTTTTTTTATGTCCTGGACATACAAAGAGAATGGAATGCGCCACATAGCAACCAGCGTTAAAATATTTGACTATCGCTTAAAACCTACCATATTCCCCTTGCATCTACATGAAAATTACCAATAAGATTGACATCTCGATATCTCGATTAACATGCAGCATATGGAGAATAAGTGTTTGTAAAAATAGTTTATACAAGAGTAGAGAAAGTCATGTGAGTGTAACACATCAGATTTTTGTTGGTTCCCAATGTTTACATGCCCGGAATAACACAATTATCGCGGCATGCACACGTCCATAGCAGTAGTAATATATAGTAATAGTAAATAAATCCTCGCTTGGGCCAATTGCGAAAAACGTTACAACAGCACGGCAGCTGCAAACTCCCCCTTTCTCCGTTCATCCACACCTAGGACATCCTGGCCAGAGTGCAGTAATAGCGGCGGCATGTACTCAATAAGGCAGTATGCCGTTTACTACATGAGAATTGTACGACCTCAGCTTGTTTCAACCTTAAAGACAGTATGGATATAAATGGGATATTTCTGTCTCTATTTAACGTATGCATGTTGCCATTAGCTTCGTCCTTTTCTACTCACACGCTGTCGCCAAGTTACTAATAACATGGCGTAAATATTCATTTGTTATAGATTTCAGCTTTGAACACGTTATCCTATGCAGAATATTTTTCTCTGCCAGATTATATTATGTTTGGAGGCTTTATAGATTTCTGCGGACACAAATTTCAAAACGAAACGGGGTTTTTAGTAAATGTCCTATATTTGCCGTTTCTATGTTTACCACTCAGTAACTAATAAACTAGAAGGTGCTTTAGTGAATGAATCGGCGTAAAACACTATTCACTACTCTGGCAATCCAATACGAGATGATCCAGAGTGGCCTCTTGACCAGAGCAATAAGGTGTCCACCCGGAACAATGGCGCAACTACTAGACTAGATGTAACAATGTCTCACACGCTTCCGAGTGGTTTTTTCTAATTCTATTTTACTTCGCTTTAACTACGTGGTCATATCGCGACGGATCTGTTAGAAGATATCACGTGGCTCGGTGTGGCTGACAGCCTTCTAGGACTCATCCCTACCATACGATCTTTTGTCGTCACGTGTTCACAGAGGTTTGTGTACAGCAACTGTACCGCTGCTTCTGTGACGAACGGATGTCATCCTCGACACGTGTCCACAGAAACATGAGTACAACTGTACCTTTTTGACGGGCAGATGCCATTCTCAACAATGGTACAACAACCGTAACTTTTTGACGGGCAGATGCCATTCTCAACAGTGGTACAACAACCGTAACTTTTTGACGGGCAGATGTCAGCCTCGACACGTGTCCACAGAGACATGGTACAACTGTACCTCTGCTTTGTGACAGGAATGTCATTCTCGAAACCCGTCCACAGAAACATGTGTACGGCTGTTCCTCTGCTTTCTGACGGGCAGTTGTCAGCCTCGACACGTGTCTACAGAGGCATGTGTACAACAATTGTATGTCTGCTTTTTGACAGGCAGTTGTCAGCCTCGACACGTGTCTACAGAGGCATGTGTACAACAATTGTATGTCTGCTTTTTGACAGGCAGATGATAACCTCGACACGTGTCCACAGAAACATGTGTACAACAATTGTATGTCTGCTTTTTGACAGGCAGATGATAGCCTCGACACGTGTCTACAGAGGCATGTATACAACAATTGTATGTCTGCTTTCTGACGGGCAGTTGTCAGCCTCGACACGTGTCTACAGAGGCATGTGTACAACAATTGTATGTCTGCTTTTTGACAGGCAGTTGTCAGCCTCGACACGTGTCTACAGAGGAATGTGTACAACAATTGTATGTCTGCTTTTTGACAGGCAGATGATAGCCTCGACACGTGTCCACAGAAACATGTGTACAACAATTGTATGTCTGCTTTTTGACAGGCAGATGATAGCCTCGACACGTGTCCACAGAAACATGTGTTCAACTATTCCTCTGATTTTTGACAGGCAGATGGTAGTCTCGACTCTTGTCTACAAAACATGTGTATAACAACTATTCCTCTGCTTTTTGACGGGCAGTTGTCAGCCTCGGCACGTGTCCACAGAGGCATGTGTACAACAATTGTATGTCTGCTTTTTGACAGGCAGATGATAGCCTCGACACGTGTCTACAGAAACATGTGTACAACAATTGTATGTCTGCTTTTTGACAGGCAGATGATAGCCTCGACACGTTTCCACAGAAACATGTGTTCAACTATTCCTCTGCTTTTTGACAGGCAGATGGTAGTCTCGACTCTTGTCTACAAAACATGTGTATAACAACTATTCCTCTGCTTTTTGACGGGCAGTTGTCAGCCTCGACACGTGTCCACAGAAACATGTGTTCAACTATTTCTCTGCTTTTTGACAGGCAGATGGTAGTCTCGACTCTTGTCTACAAAACATGTGTATAACAACTATTCCTCTGCTTTTTGACGGGCAGTTGTCAGCCTCGACACGTGTCCACAGAGGCCATGTGTAGAGCAACTGTATCCCTGTTTCTACACGTGCCGGGCAGATGGTTTTAGGGCGCCGTCCAGTTTACCTGCTTTCATTATCTGTGGATAGATGGCAGAGCATTCAGCATTACCGTCTATTTTTCACAGTTTACTACTGTTGTAGACTTAAGATGTAACTTTGGATCGTGGTATTAAATATACAATCCGATATTTACTTCGCGACTGAGAAAAACGGCGGAAAAAACCATTCAGATTCGTCGCCTCACGGGATTTGAACCTGGGACCTCACGAATGTGGGCCACAGACTTTACCGTCTGAGCCATTCCGCTCGGTATCGGAGAGTTGTTACGCACCAATAGAGATTTTCTTCACGCCAAATGGCTACAGGAGTGGGAAGACTTTACTCACGCGGAACATGTGTTTTGTCCTGGATTTTCACCGCTACAACCCCTAAACCGCCTTTGGTTTGTTTCATTGCGCTTTCCTCGACACATAGTTTCCCGATTTTTCTTGATTCCAGGTGACCTATACTATTCTACTGCTATCGTAAACAAATTAATACCGTTACATTAGATCTTCTGTTTCTAGGCTTTTACTATGATCAACGGAATAAAATTAACTGGACTCTAGTTTTCATTGAACCGCAGCGTATGAAAATGTTTATTTAATTATAATGCTGTTATTTATAAATTAAAGGTCGTATCATACAAGGTAAGTAGCCATATTAGTCAGGGATAAAATATTGCATACAATTATCTAGTGGGATAAATACCTGGGCGGATTAATAAAACTGGTTAAAGCCATAGTAAATGTCATTGCTTACAAAACCAAAATTTTATTTCTCAAAATAATCTTATTTGAGCTCAATACACTTATTCCAAAGAGATTCCATTTTTTTATTTCCCAAGAAAAAAGTCCATATAACTGTGCATAATACTCATTCACATCACAAGTAGTATCCTCATTTGTTGAAAATTTCTTCTCTCCAAGCCAAGCTTTGAAGTTATGAAAACAAAACAAAAAGTCAGATGGTGCCAAATCTGGGGAATAGTGTGGATGAAGAATTAATTCGAAGCCCATCTCGTCCATTTCCGATGTGTCAGCTGGCGCATTATCCTGGTGAAGGAGCCCATTTTGGTCGCTTCTGCTTCAGCTCACTAAGCAGACAGTCCTGTGAAGTTGCGTAATAACAGCCTGTCACTGTTTTACCTTCTCCAAATAGTCAAACATAATGATTCCCTGGGAGTCCCAAAATATCATAACCAACACCTTTCCTGCTGACACAACACTTTCATCTTCACCAACCTACTGCTTTGAATGCGGTTTAGTTTCCGGGTTGTAGTGGTGAATCCAGGTTTCATCTACAGTCACATAACGACGCCAAAAATCCTTGGGATTATGCTGCAGCTTTTCCAAACATGATGTTGAAATGTCCTTTCTTGAGCGTTTTTGGTCTGGAGTCAACACAGACGTCACCCATCGTGCACTCAGTTTTTGCATGTGCACGATGTTATGTACCTGTTTATATGAGACACCTTCCCTCTCAGTAATCTGGCGAACCTGAATGCGGCAGTCTTCTATCACCATGCCATGAATTTTATCCAGCATTTCTTCAGAACAAACCTCAATTGGGCGTACGGAACATGCAGCATCTGCAGTGCTGGTACCCCCACATTTAAATTCATTAATCCAATAATATATGAATTGGAGTGCCCTTGCAGAGCCCTCATGAATTTCCTTCAGCTCACTTTGTATATAAGCTGCAGTCCACTGTTTCATCACTGCATCGTCTCTATCCATTTTGTATAAAAGTGTCACACCAATCATAAATATGGCTGCCAACCAGACTTAACAATCCGCGCTCATAACTATTTTTGATCAACTGGCTGCTTACAAAGAACCATAGCAGTAAAAGAGCACCCATAAAAAATAAATAAATAGCATAATCGCTGATTACCTATAACCTGGATGCACATTAAGTGTTAAATTAAGCTCTGAACCGTGCTACAGACTTACTTAACATGCATATGTTATTAAACGTTGCAAATTACTGCACTGTAATAGTCTGAAGAACAAGTTATAGTTACGTTTTAATATGATTTCGGCGTACTTACCTAAAATCAAACAATTCAATTTCTTGGCTTTCTTCTACGCAGATCTTAATCTAAAACTAAAAGCCTACACAAACAGATATCGCTTACACAAAAAACTTCATGCGATACGTTCACAAGACTTTCTCTGCCCTCTATCGCTTATTGGTTATTAAAGTATTCCTATTAAAGTTTATTTCCTATCTACATAATTTCAATTTAGATAAACCTTTCCAGAAATACCTTCGTTATAGATACAAAGGGAACAGCGACAGTCAAATGTTTAACAACCGGACGCTATATGCTGGCCTTTAAATTCCACACTGTTTCCATGGAATCGCGAGAAACAACTGAATGTTGACAGGTCTAAGCGAATGACCAAGTAATGCTCAATTCGAGCCAGTCTGAACGGATATCTCAGAAACGGATTTGAAACAAAAAAATCTTATTTTAAAAAAATTATGTGTTTTAAAGAGATCTCCATTTTTTTGTGTAGTACGTTTTCGGTATACAAGATTTCTTCCGAGTGAAAAGGATTTCACAGGCTTTTTACAGAGTATTCAAGGTGTACATTTTATTTGTCATGTAAATACCTTTAATATATGATATTTTAATCAAAATCGTTACAGTCATTTGTTAGAAAATAAAAATTTCGAAACAGTTTCCATCTAAAGGGTAGTTTGGGGTGAGGGGATTTTCTAGAAAATCTTTGTGTTGCATCTTTGGAAAATATTGAACTTAAATACCAAGTTTGGTATTTATCCGACTTTTCTTTTTTGAGTTACGCTCTTCACATATAGACACACACACAGACATCTTTCCAAAAATTCTTTATTTGAATTTAAGGGGCCTCAAAACATGTATTTACGGTGAAATCTCGGTATCAAAGATTTTGTTTGAATGCAATACATAGCTTCTCTACTTACTAGGTACGTGGAAGATAAAGTATACATTGAAAAAACAATTCAAATTTCTAGTTAATTGCAAAGGCAGGACCACATATTTATTAACAGACCAATAACCTAACCTAAACAATTAAATGCTCATATAAATAACCTAATTAATAGAACTAACTAATTTTATATAATTTATATGATATAATAATAATTAATGTAATTAATATTACAATTAGTGCATTAGTTGGTGACTAATGGTCGGCGTGCAAGGTTTGAGCAGGGCGCCAACGTAACAGATACAATATCACTAACCTTCGCAACACATGTAACAGGTGCGTGTTGCACTTCAGTAACCTCTCGTATATTGTCACCTGTATAAAATGTTTAGGTACGAACTCAGATTCGCATTCATTTGTCAGTAGCGTTGATGCGTCATTCGAGCTTCAATACTGTTGCTGGAATTTAAATCACAGATCTGATTCATTTTATCTTATTTAAAACGTAAAAACCAGCCCTATTTATTTTAGTTAGATATATTAAAATCCCGCTTCAGCAGGTAATGGGAGGATTTGTCTGCTAAATAATCCCAACAACACCAAATGTGTTCATTAGTAAGGTAAAATGTCACGTCAATATTTGGATCTTTATGTAATGCATCATAACATAATGATATCGTCACATCATTCGTATCGAAATATTGGGAGAAGGAGGGTTATGATATATAGCTAGCTAAAGACAATGAGAAGTGGAACTATATTTTGATTTGGCTATACTTTTAAAATTGTAGGATATAAACTTTTTTAAGATTTGTAAAATATGCCTTAAAATACCATACACTGAATCGGCTCCTGTTAGTCCAGCGATCCCACCGTCTATCACAGCTACTTCTAATCTCGTCTAAACACGACCAATTGTTGGACTGGTCTGTGTTTACAAGGCATTTTTAAACGCATAACGACCGTGTGATATTCTTCCCTCTTATGTACTCTCAATTTGTTGACTTCTCTAAGGCTTTTGACACGATATCACATGGAATTTTAGTTGACAAATTACAGTTTATGGTTTTAATAATGACAGCTTAAAATTCAAATGTCATACGACGTTACTTGTCTAATAAATGTAAGTCAGTTTATCTAAACGGTGAACTCTCGGAAATGAAATTGGTTAAGCATGGTGTGCCACAGGGATCGATTTTAGGACCCGTGTTGTTTATTGTATATCAACGATCTTTTTTATAACATCTAAGATGAATGTTTTAGAACATAAATGCTTGCTGATGATCTTGATGATCTTTCTCTACGACGTGCATAGTAGGTAGAGAAGTTATTGCACTCCATACTAAAATTTCACCGGAAATACATATTTTGAGGTCCTCTGAATCCAAAACAAGCATTTTCAGAAAAAGGTGCGCCTACGCTGCATCTGTGATCAGTACAACTAAAAAACTTGGTATTTAAGTTCCAAAGATGCGACACAAAGATTTACAAGAAAATTCCCCTCCCCAACTACACTTATCATGGAATATTTTTCAAAAATTGTGATTTTCTCAAATATTGCTCAAATGACTGATTAAAATGCCATATATTAAAGATATTTACATGAAAAATAAAAAGCATGTCCTGAATTTTCTGGGAATACCCTGTGAAGTCTTCTTCATTTGGAAGGAATTTTGTATGATCTTGCTTAACCAGTAAATGTTAAGTGATAGACGAAAACGTACTACATAAACAATGCTTATCTCTTTAAGACACACAATTCATTTTAAATAACTTTTTTGTGGCATAAGCTATTTCCGAGATGTCCATTAGTAAGGGTTCGAATTGTTCAATACTTTGTCATTCTTTTCAAATCCCTTAGATTTTCAGTTGTTTCTCGCAATGTCATGAAAAGAGTTTAAAGCAAGCGTATAGGCTCCGTTAGTCTGACGTCAGAGCTAGCCGTTGCCATGGAGATTGCCATCTTGATTTCCAAACAACATTGATTCCTACGGCGAGATTTTGGAAGTCTTTCATATAACTAATAATATTTAGTGTAATTGCGCTATAATATATTAGTTTGAATTATTTTGGGCAGAGGCAACGTGTTTCAAATAGCTGAAGCAGGGCCAAGAGCGTTTCTCTCGCATTGGTCATGTGTTTTGTTTTCCTGGCTGCAAACACTATAGTGAACTCCAGTCTAAAACACCCTAGATGAGTCCGCCTTTTTTTTAATAAGCTAATAATTCAACCTGACTTAAGTCTTTATACCTCCAATAGAATTTAATTACACCACATTTGTTTACAGCTACAATTATTTCTATTCAGTAATTACATTTTAAGCAAATGTGCATTGCTGAACTTACATTTCAATTCTTGAGGTTAAGTTAGGTGTGCTTTAATAATAATATAACGAAAATAATCAGTTGTGAAGAACCACCTGGTTTCACAGATACTCTTTTTATACTTTGTTACATTATGTAATACCCTTGATTGTATTACATTACACTTTTATACTTTATTATGTCATCTAACACCCTTGGTTGTTTTCATTACAGCTTGGGCAAACAATACACATGCACACAAGAACCTATTTTTATTATTTTCGTCGAATTTGGTATTTACTCTACAAAAACAGCTCAAATTGTTATGTCTTTAATATATTTAAATATGTTAAGCGAAATTCCTCACCGGGCCATAAAATAAAGTTTTACGCTATGAATATTTATCCCAAACATATGCAACTGTGAGGTTAGTTCGCTATGGGCTCTACACTTTTATGTTGTCTATGGGTACTAAAACATTTACATAAAATTCCTCATTTTCATTTGTAGGACAAAATATATAAAACTAATTATGCTTACCTGGACATTGTAAGATTTATTTTTCAGCTGGCTTGAACCTGGCCTCGCAAATAGGAAATTTCCCCATCATATGTTACGGCTAAGATGTGATTAGACTCAACAGCATCTTTACCAGTCTCAATTCGTCTTCAAAATATGCTATTATTTCACTCAGTTTCACAACCATGTTATAGCGTAATGCTCACTTAAGGCGGCTACATTTACCACTATAATTATCTAATAACTATTAGCACTAACACTAACCTCTACACGTGTAAGTATAACTGTATTCCTAGCAATGGTATTTATCTAGGATTGATAAATAATTAATGTAGACTTTTCAAAATAACATTCTCCCAAAGCAGTAGACAAATATACATCACAAACTGCATAGCAACCAGTTGTTTGGAAAGAAAGATAGTCTCCTAGCAACGGCTGACGTCATCACTAATGGAATCTATAGCGTTCAGCTCTTAAACATTTGACTATCGCTATTCCCTTTGTATCTATAACGAAATACGTAATGCAGTTATTTCTACAAAGGTTTATTTTGATTAAAATGAAGCAGATAGAAAAATAAACGTTCATAAGAAAGTTTGTATATGCACTAATAAAGGATATATGACAGAGAAAGTCATGTGAATGTAACATATCAGATTTGTTAAAACCAGGGACCCTCAAAATATGCATTACTACTATACGGAGATTAAAAGGAATGTGAATGCGGAAATATTACTGCGGTTGTTGCGTTTAATACAGACATTATATATGAGTCATTTATTATAATGCGAAATAATTATTGGTTTCTTGGCCCATAAAATTTGATTAAGGACCAAGTGTCAAAGATTTGCATCGCATGGAAATTTTCAGTGAAAGGTTTAACCAGTTGCAACCTCTTTCTCAAATGGTCACCACTTAACACTTAGGATAAAGTGGCGGTTGTTAGTAACTGTTTATTACCTATTTATCCTTGTCTTTATTATTCTCCCCCTTCTCCCAAACCCGCCCTGGGTGTAGACACATTTCTCAGTGTTCGGGTTAAGGTGACTATAGTAAAATAATTCTCGTTGAGGGACGCTACAAAATTACGCCGACCCCCTTTTACTAAGGGCTATAGCAGCTCAATGCCATTGCTTGCAATAACGCACTCACAAAAGTAGAAATGAAGAGGAAGAGGAGATATGTGTTTTTGGTGGAGGTGTGTCTTTTCAACGTAGCAAGCTACAACGCTGATGTTCAAGAGCTTTATGCAATACTAACTGGCTAACCTGTCGTTGCACGCGTGAATTTTTAAACTTAAATCCCGAATTAATTATTAACTTCATTTATCTCCCCTGGTTCTTTATGAAACTGTTGCACAATGATCTAGAACAGTGGTACTCATGACGCGCCCGCGGGCCGCATGTGGCCCCTGGGGACATTTATTGGGGCTCTTGGAATAGTTTTACTTTCTCTATATGTACATAAGTATAAATATATGTTTATTGAAATTCTACAAAGCTATGGATATCCCTGTATCATTCCAAGCAGCGCAAGTGTTCAACAATGCAACGTATTCAATTTCTATGTCCAGGCTTACTGGTTTCAATGAGAGGTACGTTTGTTTGCAGACCGTTTGAATTTGTTCACTGTCGTCGGAAGCTTTCATACAGTTCTCTTAGTTTCTATGAACACTCGGTTACTTATACTCTCCTACTCAGTTGAGGTTTCAACAGTGAATTGATAGTGATAAGTTTATTGCAGTGCGATATTTAATAATAGCTGGCATGTTTTCGTAAGAAAACACAAGTAAAGGAAGAGGAAAGAAGGGTTTTTGAAAATAGAAGAGTATGATCTTTTTCTTCAGACCTGCTAACAGGGAAGGCGGTGTCATGTGTTTATTATGTCGCGACATAGTTCAAGGTTATGCAATATTTAATCTTAATAAGCATTAAAATACCGTGCATTCAAATTTTGGCAGCAAGTATCTTAAAGATTCTAAATCAGAGCGGAAAAACTAAAACATTAAAAATGTCAATAGAGTCTGAACAAAAAATGATGTTTGATACTGTAAGTGAAAATAAATTCACAATAAAAGCTCGTATCAAGCGACAGATATTTTAGTATGCAAAGCGAACATATTTTAGTCATATATAATACATTATTTTCTAAATTTCCAAATGCAAAAACAGATGGAAATTCGTGAATGTGACTATTTTAGCCTTGCTCTGCATTTGTCCACAGATAGGTAATGATCCACCTCTCCGTTGCTTTTATTTGTCACATATCGTAATAAGATAGGATTCTAATGGAAGAATGTCTATGACAGGTCAGACACTGGAAATGTTCTTTTTTGAAGCAGTACCTAACTCAATTTTCGACAAATACATAACTGACCTGAACAAACATACCTATATCAGCGATTACTGACGGTTGTCCCTCAATCGTAGGTTAGCAATGTTATCACATAGGATTTATTTCTCAGTTATTTATAAAGAGACCAGTTATTAACATAACATTGCGTTTAATATACAGAAAATTTTACTGCTAAATTCGACGAAACTCTCAAATCAGTGATAACGAAAGTAATTAACTTGTTAATTTCATTAGATCATGTGAACTAATCGTAGGCGATTCAAAGAGCTTAATTCACAGTATGGTGATGTTATTTATCACAGTAAGGTCAGGTGGTTGAGTAAAGAAAGTGTCTTGGAGCGATCTTTTAATCTTCGCCATGAAATAAATTTTTTTAAGTACGGTACCCTGAGCTAGACTCTTTTTCCAGTTAAAAGTTGTCTTCCTGATTGATATATCAGGAATGATGTCCAAATTAGAATGAAAAATGCAAATAAACTTATTATTCAGCTGGCAAGTCAGTTTTTCCTTTGGAAGAAAAATTGAAAACGCATACAGAGGAACTGAGTCACAATGATTTTACTGGTTTCCCAACCTTCCAACACCTTTTGAAAAGTTTCGAAACCCATTTCGAAAATCCCTGGTCGGTAACGATAGCAGATGTAACTGGGTTGTGAATTTTTTGGCGTGAGAATAGAAATCTCAAAAATGAACTTAACTGATCTCCAGCAGGATTCAGAAGTAGAAGACATTTTTTCCAGAAGAACGAAAAACAAATTTAGTTTTGGAGTTTTCTTTTTATTGCTCCAAGTGATAACAGGAAACTAACAACAAACTTTTCAAGTTGTGTGTTGAACAAAATACATGGCTACACTTCGACATCCACCAGCGCATACTTAATCACTTGTCTAACAGCGTATAGCAAGACTTCTGCATGTTTAGTTACTCTCTCCGTGAAGTTCTTGTCACTTTTAGCAAATACTACTCTCAAGGTTATGTTCAAAACTGAGTTACATTCTAAAAATAATTCCGGCTCAAAATTTTGTTGCGAGGAGCACAGGTTTCCCCTGCTTTGGAAGTCCAATAACTGCGTGAAATTTTGATAAGCACCTCAAATACAGGATGTATCTTTATTGGTGTCATATATTTGGGGGACGTGTTTCTGACATTAAAACAGTAAGAAAAGTTCATATGCACATGGATCTGAAAAGCAACCGTTTCGTTGTTATAGGTCAAAGAAGATGTATTCCGTGAGTGAACAGACCGATATGCACTACACGTATGGCCGTGCAGACGGCAACGCAGCACGAGCACGTGAACTTTATGCAGAAAGGTATCCTTACAGGCCGTTACCGTGTGCAAGAACATTCGCACGAATTCACCAACGCTTGAGAGAGAATGGCGCATTTGAGAGGAGTACTAGGGATGTTGGGAGACCAAGAGCGGTACGAGGCATTGAGCTTGAAGAACGAGTTCTTCGTGCTGTGGATGCAGACCCAGCACAAAGCACAAGACGTACGGCTGTGAGGGAAAGAGTTAGTCATACGACTATCTGGAGGATTCTGCATGAAAATCTTCTGTACCCGTATCACCTTCAACATGTGCAAGGATTAAATGAGGCGGACTTTGAGCCAAGAAGACGTTTCTGTCAACGCATGTTACAGCAGTGCGCTGTGTTCATCAATTTCCTAGCCTGTATCTTATTCATGGATGAGGCTGGTTTTACTCGCGACGGCATCTTCAATTTTCATAACACTCATAACTGGGCATTTGAAAATCCTAATGAAGCACGACAGGACAACCATCAACAGAGGTTCTATCTCAACGTTTGGGGTGGAATCATTCATTATCACCTTATTGGTCCCTACTTCTTCCCTCCGCGTCTGAATGGACAAACCTATCTCCTGTTTCACTTTACTGATAATGTGCCTCTGGAGATCATCCAACGAATGTGGTTTTTACACGATGGTGCTCCAGCTCATTTCAGTATGATAGTTCGTAAGTTTTTGAATGATCGATTTCCGAAAAGATGGACCGGTTGAGGGGGACCCATTCCATGGCCTTCTCGATCGCCTGATTTGAATCCAATGGATTTTTCGTCTGGGGACATTTGAAGTCCTTGGTTTATGCGACTCTTGTACCCGATGTTGACATTTTGAGAGGACGTATCCAAACTGAATTTGACCAAATACGAAACACACCAGGAATTTTCGACAGAATACGCCAGAACATGGAACACAGGCTTACTGCATGCATCGAAGCAAGAGGAAGCCACTTCGAGCAATTTTTGTACCTTTCGATTTTGTGTTGTTCATATTTTATTGTTTTGATGTCAGGAACACGTCCTCCAAATATATGACACCAATAAAGATACATCCTGTACATACATTCCTGAGAGGCGCCAATATGAAGCCTACATGCTAATTCTATTGGTCCTCGAGCTGAGCGAATTTATTTTACGTTTAAACACTAACAAATTTCTGTTAACCTGATTGGCCAATTCGTGGCCACATGGTAGAATACACTGAAAAATCACCTGTGTGTGAACTATTTAGGACTTTCCATAGCGTTAGTTACTTGTGTCCTATTTGCACGCCAACTAACACAGACTTTTATGAACATGTAACACACAGTGCAATAACCTTTACTCCTGTTCTTTTCAACGCTTGTTTCATTTCCGCTGGTGCGGAAGTCCAAAGTTACTAAAATAAGATATAGGTACAGACATATTTCCTTACATTGTAAATGTGAATCAATCCTGCTATATAATATAAGCATAACAAAAGTAAGACAATAAATATACAAACATAATTAAATCGTAGGTGAGGTGTAAATACTGTCTTAGGCGGATTGGTCGAGTAACTTTACTTTATATACTGCTTACCTATAGTTATAATAATAATTTATTTGAGCACAAAGTTATTACATATTTAGACTGCCTTCTCTATTTGGCCCTGGCCACTAAGATGAGCAGTCATTGTGAATTACAGTTACATGTTGATACATTTAGTAGTTCTTATATTTATTTCTATTTACATTATTTTTCCTCTTTTAACCGTCCATATCCATTTATTTTTTACTTTCAATAAGTATTTACCCATATTTTTACAGTTTTTATCTAGAATTGCATGTATATCTTTATTCCTATTCATTCCATACCATAAAATTTCTTTTCTCCAAATCTCTGTTTCTTTGCATTCAAATATAGTATGTTGTATATCTTCACTTTCCCCGCATAATGGACATTCACCTTGTGCATAGCCATTTCGCTTCCCTTTTAGCCTCCATATTCCTGCCCTTAACCATGCTATACCTCCTCTTTCTTCTTTATTTGTATTGTCTACATATTTCTCTCTTTCCCAGTGTTTGTTTTATGTTAACATAAAAAATCAAAGATCTCTTCTCAGTTATCTGACTAAATAATTGTTGTGTCTCGATGTCCTCAAATCTTCTTCTAATACTCTTCCAAAACCCTTTGTGATTTGCATCTCTTTTCCTCAAGTATCACACTTCCTGTTGTCAGCCAATTCATCATGTTTTGATCAGTTTTACATTTTGTATGCTTTTTTGCCATAAACAGTCCAATTCTCATTCTGTATACTGTAATTTCAACTCCCATTGTCCTTTGTTTCACTTTTCTTCTTCTGTGAGAGAGCTCCTTGCTAACACAACCTCCCTCCTCCCCTGCTCATTTAGCACTCTCTACCTATAGTTAGTAGAGCAAGTATTGCATTACACCCAAAAATTCAATACCGAGATTTGACTGGAATTGCATATTTTGGCACTCCCAAGGGCCTGTGTGTGCGAACACAAAACACAAAAACGAAAAGTCGGTTGAATATCAAACTTGGTATTTTAACTTCGGCGTCTCCAAGAGTATGACACAAAGGTTTTCAAGAAACCCCTAACACATAGAAAGGTTGTGGTATTTTTTTAAATATGCTCTTACAGTTTTTATAAAAATGCCATGTGTTTAAGATATTTCCATGATAAATCAAATGTATATCATAAATTTCCTGCAAATAGCCTGTGAAGTGATCTTGTTATGGGTCTTCAGGTTTATTCGGCCTTTACCAGTGGGTGTAAATGAATTACGTCATTATTAGTTGAGCGAGCCCCTTGTCTCAAAGAGGAAATGCGAAATCAAGTTCGGACTGCATGCGTTTCCGATTTCGTAAACAAGTTGATATGCCGCGGCTGTGCAGAAGTGGTTTCACTAGGACATTTTGTGCGTTCTTTGCACGCGAGATGGGAGTAACCACCGCTCACAGAATCTGCGTGGTTGAGTGCTACTTCCGTACTGGAAGGATACGTGGGGGAGACTATCGTTACGATATTGGCCGCTGTGTCAGTGATTTTCTTCGATCTTACCCACAACAAAACACAGTTGTTTTTTATCAACAAACAGGAGAAAGCAACTAAAATGTTTAAAACTGTTTAAAACATTTATAAAAGTTATTTCAGGTTAAAACTGTGCCATTAAAGCCAAGACACTCTACGCCACAAAAATCGTCCAATTATTTGGGTTACCTATCGTGATACATGCTGAGATTGCGAGACGCAAGCGGAAGGAGTTTCAAATTTAAAGGAAAGGCAGAGTTCACTAAGGTGACATCCACTTCCACTCATGTTTGGCATAATTCATTTGCGATATATCCCCAATTAACGGTTCGAGTCATTCATTTCTTGGTCATTTTTAAAGTCTTTTCACCATTCAGTTATTTCTCGGGATGTCATGGAAAAAGCATGGAATTTTAAGGCCAGCATATAGCGTCCAGTTCCTAAACATTTGACTATCGCTGTTCTCTTTGTATTTGTAACGAAATGTGTAATGTAGCTATTTCTGCAAAGGTTTATTTGGATTAAAACGTAGCAGATATAAAAACTTTTTTTGATGTTATACATTCACATAACTTTCTCTACCCTCTATCGTTTATAAGTGGGCATACAAACTATTCTAAAGAGAACAGCGATAGTCGAGTGTTTAAGAACTGGACGCTACACTGCTTCCGTAGAATGGCGAGAAATAGCTGAATGAAAAGGCCTTTAAATAATGACCAAGAAATGAAAATTCGAGCCATTAATAACGGATATCTCGGAAATGGCTAATGCTACAAAAACTTATTAGAAATAAATTGTGTGTTTTAAAGAGATCTACATAGTAGGTTTTCCTCTATCAGTTAACATTTACCAATTATACAAGATTATACAAAAAATTTTCCAAATGAAGAGGACTTCACAGACAATTTTCAGAAAATTCAAGATACACATTTTATTTATCACGTTAATATGTTTAACATATGGCCTTTTAATCAAAATCGTTAAAGTTACTTTTCGAAAAATGTTCCATGTTAAGAGTAGTTGGGGTGAGGGAATTTTCTTGAAAATCTTCGTGTCACATCCGTGGAAGGTATCGAACCAAACTACCAAGTTTGGTACTTATCCGACTTTTCGTGTTTGAGTTATGCTGTTCACAGACAGCACACACGCACGGATATGTTTCCAAAAATGCTTTATTTGGTATTAAGGACCTCAAAACATGTGTTTCCGATGAAATTTGGTATCAAATGTTTGGATGAGTACAATACTTCCGCTACTTACTATACGTAGTAGAGGAACTAATAAGGCTTAGTAAGAATAGTTTGTATACTCGCTAATAAACGATAGAGAAAGTCATGTGAATGTATAATCAGATTTTTTAAGTTCATTCTCTCCGTGCTTCTGAAGAAAATTTGAACAAGAATGATTACAAACCACATCAAGCCGAATACATTTAATGCGCAAAAGTGTAAGAAGAATCGAAGTCTAGTAAAAGACATTGGAAGTGAATGCAGGTCAGTAGGTCGTGTGCTCATGGACACACAAATTGGTCACATATCGAAGCTTTAAAGGTATCTGAGAGCGAAAGCTATAGTGTGCTACTGAAGCTTAAGGTTCAAAGTATTTTTTTGGACCTAACTAATTCTTGAATGTTTTAATAGTTGTGACCAAGTTTGAATATGTTTCATGTTTACTGAAGTAAACATACTAATCTTATAGTGCCTATTTTCGTAGTGTGTATACCTTTTCGTAGCTTAAGGGCTTATTATGTTTTTTTTCTGTAAAGAAAAGTTTTATCAAGGATTTTGCATATTGTAATTTCATTGTTTTTGTTACTCGCTGTTTTTTTTTAATATTATTTGTTAATGTGATGCTAACGTTATATAACATTTAGCGCTCTGAGCCAACGAGCCATTGCTGGGGAAGTTTGCAGTACCTACGTGAGCAGTTGCATTGTTTCATGTAATAATACCATCGTGGCTTCTTAACGCCATAAAGCGCACGAGCGATATGGCTTAGGCGGTTACGTCTGTGGCCCGCATTCGGGAGGTCCCAGGATCGATCCCCGGCGACCGCCCCCTCTGGCCCATAGGTTTTTCGTGGTTTCCCGGGTCACCAGGCGAATGTTGGGGTGGTTCATCTTCTACCACGCCTCTCCTTCCTCTCATTTCCTGTACCCATCACGTTCCTTGTTACATGTTTCAGGGTTGTAGGACCAGGCGACGTTGTTCGGCGGGTTGCGGCTGGGCGGTGGCTTGTGCTCTGTGAAGGTTTCTTCTCTGGTGTCACTACTGTACCGCTCAGTTAGGTCTCTCCTCAGCGTGAGGCTCCGCTCCGGGTGACTCTGGAGATTGGTGACTTGTGGGCAGGGACCGTGCGGCAGAGAATGCGTTCTATCTGGAAACGTTAGAGACCCGTCCATGCTTGCGCCGTCGGGTCTCTCCCCTCACCGTTCCCCACCAGGGGTCATGTTGCAAGCACAATGGGCAGACTGAACTGCGTGCGTTGCTCTGCCCCGGTTCCAGGAGACCCTCCATGATACGTACCTTTTACAGTAAAAGACTGGACTTATTTCATTCTAAAATAACAATAGCCTGTTTGTGACTAATACATAACAGATTCTGTAATAAATACAAAGCAGCGTGGAGGTGTAAATCGTTTTAGAGAGACAAATTATTTAAAAACTGATAATACACAGTATGAATGAATTGAATGAATGAATAATTTGTAAATTTTTATGCAAAATCCTTTTTACAACATTGCACTTGTAAACTAACTTAACCTATGTACAAATTTTCTTGCCAGGCTATGCTGCTCATTTCGCCTGGCACCCTGGCCTTATGGCTCAGCTGAGCAGCCCTTGCTACCCTTAATTACCTATTGTCCATTCCCTCCCTCCTCCGTTTGCCCTTCTACCATTCTTATCCCTCTTACTTTTCTATTCCAATTCTCCTTTACTTTCTTTAAGAACTCCCCCATATTCTTATTTTTCTTTTTTTCTTTTCTTGTTTACATTTAAATTGCTACTATTTTTCCATCCATTTTTTCCCATTTTCCTCCCATACTTTTGTCCCCATTCTGCTAATTCTTTGCATTTTGTCATATAATACTCTGTACTTTCACTACCTCCACATAGTTCACAAATTCCGCCTTTTCTGCCTCTTAACCCTCTCAGATACATTGATCCTGTTCTCATCCATGCAAACGCTTCTTTTTCAGCTCTATTACAATAATCCACATGCCCTTCTCTTCCCCATTTCCTTTTTACTAATCTATAGAACCCTAGTGATTTTTTATTCTCTAAGCTTCCCAATATCTCTTGTCTTGCTATGTGCTTCACTCTGTTTCTTGCTGTTTTCCAGAAGCAGTTGCTATTGCTTTCTCCAGTTCTCCAAATATCTCCTATTCCTATCTTCTCCATAATGTTTTCCATTCCTGTCCACCAGCTATTTTTTTCGTACTCTTTTGTTGTTCCATAAATATCCTCAAAATTTCCCATTCATCTTTTTTCAAGCATCTAAACCAAAATTTCAATATCCTTTTCAGTATCACTCCCTTTCTTCTTGTTCTTCCTAATTCCACTAACGCTACTTCCATTGGTGCTGATCTTGATAACTCCAATAGCTCTTTACAGAACGTTCTATAGTTCTGGTCTATTTTTTCTGCTTAATTCAGATGCCCCCCAAATTTCAACTGCATATAGCATTCTTGCTTCTACCAATGCCTCATACATTCTTTCTCTCCATTTAGCCGGCATTTCTAATTTGTATTTGCACATCCTTACTCCTTTCATTGCCACTTTTCCTTTAGTCATAGCTTCATGCTATGCGCTGCCTATTCACCATTACTACTCATCCTCACCCCCAAATGATCAAACTCCGTGACAACTTCTAACTTTAAACTCCCCATCTGCCATTTATCTTCTTTTTTTTAGTTTATTTCTTCTTTTACATACCATAACCTTTGATTAATACATAGTAACTGAAGAGTGCAAATGTAAAATCCTAATGTTTACAGTTATCAGTCCATTAAGAGAACAGTGGAATTTAGTAAATGTAATATATAGGGTCTTTCAACAAGAGTATCCTATCTTTAACATGTGATAGCTGCCGTTGTTATTGAGTTACAGCAATCATTTTTTTCATGCGGTTACAGTTGTTATTGGCAAATAGCCATGGAATGTTACAGCATTCAGCAACGCGTAGAAATTGTGAAAATTTATTATCAAAACGGATCATCCGTTCTCCAAACCTTCCGTGTATTGTGTGAAGTTTACGGTGTGCATAATCGTCCCTGCGAGAGAACGATTCGGCATTTGATCGATAAATTTGAAAGAAGTGGTTCTGTCAGCGATCAAAAAACGTGTGTACGTAATCGACGTAAGCGCTCCAACGAAAACATAGGAGCCGTTCGTGAGAGCCTACGCGAGAACGGAAACAAAACAATTGCTCGTCGAGCGCAAGAATTGGGGCTTTCGCCGACCACAACTTGGCGAATTCTGCATCTGGAATTGAAGTTTCTCGCTTACAAAATGGTGTTAACTCAAGAACTAAAGCCTAACGACCATAGGTTGCGCCGTGTATTCGCTGACTGGGATATGGAGCAATTGGAAGCTGACCCGGATTTTTGTTGAAAAATCATCTTCAGCGACGAAGCCCACTTTTGGATGGATAGTTGTGTTTACAAACAAAATTGCCGCTATTGGAGCAATCACAATCAATGTAGATTCAAGAAGGACCACTTCATCCCCAAAAGGGTACTGTGTGGTCTGGATTTTGGTATGGTGGAATCATTGGTCCATATTTTTTCCAAGATGAAGATGGACAAGCTCTAACTGTCAAGGAGAAAGATACCGGGATTATTTTTGGCCTCAATTGGATGGTATGGATCTCAGAAACATCTAGTTCCAAAAGATGGTGCCACATGTCATACTGCTCTCGAAACAATCGATCTTTTGAAGGAGAAGTTCAAAGGTTTCAACACTCCCCATGGTGGTGATGTTAACTGGCCCCCGAGGTCATGTGATTTAACGCTGTTGGATTACTTCTTGTGGAGTTATGTTAAATCTCAAGTTTATGTCAACAAGCCAGAAACAGTAAATGATCTTATGAATAACATCACGCGTGTTATTCGTGAAGTTGGACCTAATTTACGTTCTTCTGTCATTGAAAATTGGGTCAACCGCATACGCGCAACCCAACGAAGTCGCGGCGGTCGCTTAACCGATGTTCTCTTCCACACGTAATGACATTAATTATGTTCCAAAACAAAAAAAGAAATTAACCTCTATCATTTATAGAACGTGTTTTATTTAATTTCAAAGATAGGACACTCTTGTTGATAGACTCTATACAGATAGGGATATTTCATATTTCTATACTGTTCTGTCATGTCAAAATGCGTTTTTAAGTGGTAAATAAATAAATGATTGTGCCTACTTGAATGCCTATTGCGCCGAGCTCTCTTAATCAGCGTTGGTGACTAACAAGCAGCCTTAAAGAAAGAGAAAGGGAACATCATTTGCTGACACAATCAACGAAGTGACAGTTGATATCTGCAGTTACAATTAAGCAATATGACAGCTATGAAGGTTGCGGCACACCTATACCTTGGGTATTCTCCTTTCTTTAAAGCAAGAAGCTTAGGCAAGCTCACAAGTGTTAATAATATTAATCAAACGCAGTATATTAATCTACAAGGTTGTGAAATACGTCTCTCAGAATCAAGGAAAACTTGTATAAAAAATATCTGATGTGTTACATTCGCCTCACTTCCTCTACCCAACAAAGTATTCCTACAAATCTATCAACTTCATGTTAATCGAGATAAACATTCGCAGAAATGGTTTTATTACATATTTCCTTGTAGGTACCATGGGAATACAGTAGCCTTGAGAGAAGCAGTGGACTGGTCCTATGTGATGGCTTTCAAATTCCGTTTACTTTGCATGCCGAAGAGAGACAGAGATAAGAAACCGAATAACCCGCTCCCATTTCAGAAAAGTTGAAGTATTTGAAAATTCAAACCAATAACAAGGAATAGCTGGGAGAGTATTACCTTCACAGAATAATAGTACTAATAATACATGAATTTTGTGCTTTTAATGAGATCTACAATGTTTGTGTAGTAAGATTTTGTCTATACCTTAGTGTTTACTAGTTATACTAAAGCCATTCAGAATGAAGAGGACCTCAGAGACTGTTCCCAGAAAGTTCAAGATACACGAGGGCAGTCCCAGAAGTACTCGACCTGACGTACAGATAGCGGCTGTTGTTTCAAACAAATGAATGTGGTAGAAAGTACCACCTTTATAAAGCTTAAGTTTGACGATGCTACGTTGTTTAGTAATTGTTTGGCAGCCATTAATAGTGAACGCTCTATGAAAATATGTAAACATGGATAAAACTGGCCATGTTATGTGATACAATACTTTCATTTGGAAGTTCTTAGTTCAACTAACATTAAAGTTGAGGTAGATTCTTCTCTAGGGGAGTCTGCTTCGTTTACAACAGTAAAATATTGGGTGGCAGAGTTTAAGCGAGGCCGTACGAGCTGCCAAGACGAACATCGCAGTGGTCGACCAAATGAGGTGACCACGCCAGAAATTGTGAAGAAAATGCACAAAATGGTATAGGATGACAGTCGACTGAAACTGCGCGAGCTATCAGACATAGTAGGCATTTCAAAAAGTGCTGGACATCGCATACTGACTGGAAAACTGTGCACAAAATGGGCGCCGCGTTTACTCACAATGGTACAAAAACAGCGTCGTGAGGATGTTTCAGTCGAGTGTTTGACGATGTTTCCCTGCAATAAAGCCGAGATTTTGAGTCGATTCAAAACCATGGATGAAACATGGGTCCATCACTTCACACCTGAGACAAAGGAACAGTCAAAACAGTGGATTGAAAGCGGAGAATCAGCTCCAAAGAAGGCGAAGGCAGTTCCATCTGCAGGCAAAGTCATGGCGTCGGTTTTTTTTGGGGGGGGGATGCGCGTGGGATAATTTTCATTGATTAGTTTCAAAAAGGAAAAGCAATCAATGGTGAGTATGACGCGAAATTATTGCAGCGTTTGAATGATGAAATCAAGTAAAAACAGCCGCATTTGGCAAAAAAGAAGGTTTTGTTTCATCACGACAATGCACCAGTTCACACATCCATTATCGCCATGGCCAAAATCAATGAGTTGAAGTTCAAATTGCTTCCTCATGCACTCTATTCGCCAGACTTAGCCCCCTCTGATTATTTTCTGTTTCAAAGTTCAAGAAATGGCTTGGTGGTGAAAGATTTGCCAACAATGAAGAGGTGGAGTTTGCAATGGATGGTTATTTTGCAGAACTCGACAGTTCTCACTATAAACAGGGTATCTAAGCTATTGAACATCGCTTGGAAAAGTGTATCGAGCTGAAAGGGGACTATGTAGAAAAATAAAGATGTTTTTCCCAACATTTTTGTGTTTTCTTTGTTAGGTCGAGTACTTCTGGGACAGCCCTTGTACATTTTGTCATATAAATAACTATAATACGAGGTATTTTAATCAAAATTGTTAAAGCCATTTTTAGAGAATAAAAAATTTCGAAATATTGTCCATTTAAAGCGTAGTTTGGGGTGGTGAGGTTTTCTTGAAAATCTTCGGGTCTCATTTTTGGGTCTGAACCTAAATACCAAGTTTATCCGACTGTTGCTGTTCACAGACACACACACGCGGATCCTTTTCTAACAATGTTTTTTTTATTCAGTGGACTTAAACATGTATTTAGGCTGAAATGTAGAAAACAAATGCAATACCTTTCTAACTACTATGTACGTGGTAGAGAAAGTTAAATGACAACCAAGCAATTGCGGATATTGTACTACTGCTAGTTAGTAAACATATAAATATGATCTTCCCAGAGAGTCAAGCAATTGCGGATATTATACTACTGCTAGTTAGTAAACATATTTAATATGATCTTCCCAGAGAGTCAAGCAATTGCGGATATTATACTACTGCTAGTTAGTAAACATATTTAATATGATCTTCCCAGAGAGTCAAGCAATTGCGGATATTATACTACCGCTAGTTAGTAAACATATAAATATGATCTTCCCAGAGAGTCAAGCAATTGCGGATATTATACTACTGCTAGTTAGTAAACATATAAATATGATCTTCCCAGA
The DNA here is from genome assembly GCA_030765065.1 of Deroplatys truncata. Lineage (NCBI taxonomy): Eukaryota > Metazoa > Arthropoda > Insecta > Mantodea > Mantidae > Deroplatys > Deroplatys truncata. Next base: position 242,368,696 of record CM060984.1, on the reverse strand, counting down.
GAGTCAAGCAATTGCGGATATTATACTACTGCTAGTTAGTAAACATATAAATATGATCTTCCCAGAGAGTCAAGCAATTGCGGATATTATACTACCGCTAGTTAGTAAACATATTTAATATGATCTTCCCAGAGAGTCAAGCAATTGCGGATATTATACTACCGCTAGTTAGTAAACATATTTAATATGATCTTCCCAGAGAGTCAAGCAATTGCGGATATTATACTACCGCTAGTTAGTAAACATATAAATATGATCTTCCCAGAGAGTCAAGCAATTGCGGATATTATACTACCGCTAGTTAGTAAACATATAAATATGATCTTCCCAGAGAGTCAAGCAATTGCGGATATTATACTACCGCTAGTTAGTAAACATATTTAATATGATCTTCCCAGAGAGTCAAGCAATTGCGGATATTATACTACTGCTAGTTAGTAAACATATTTAATATGATCTTCTCGGAGAGTCAAGCAATTGCGGATATTATACTACTGCTAGTTAGTAAACATATAAATATGATCTTCCCAGAGAGTCAAGCAATTGCGGATATTATACTACTGCTAGTTAGTAAACATATAAATATGATCTTCCCAGAGAGTCAAGCAATTGCGGATATTATACTACTGCTAGTTAGTAAACATATTTAATATGATCTTCTCGGAGAGTCAAGCAATTGCGGATATTATACTACTGCTAGTTAGTAAACATATAAATATGATCTTCCCGGAGAGTCAAGCAATTGCGGATATTATACTACTGCTAGTTAGTAAACATATTTAATATGATCTTCTCGGAGAGTCAAGCAATTGCGGATATTATACTACTGCTAGTTAGTAAACATATTTAATATGATCTTCCCGGAGAGTCAAGCAATTGCGGATATTATACTACTGCTAGTTAGTAAACATATTTAATATGATCTTCCCGGAGAGTCAAGCAATTGCGGATATTATACTACTGCTAGTTAGTAAACATATTTAATATGATCTTCCCGGAGAGTCAAGCAATTGCGGATATTATACTACCGCTAGTTAGTAAACATATTTAATATGATCTTCCCAGAGAGTCAAGCAATTGCGGATATTATACTACTGCTAGTTAGTAAACATATTTAATATGATCTTCTCGGAGAGTCAAGCAATTGCGGATATTATACTACTGCTAGTTAGTAAACATATAAATATGATCTTCCCAGAGAGTCAAGCAATTGCGGATATTATACTACTGCTAGTTAGTAAACATATAAATATGATCTTCCCAGAGAGTCAAGCAATTGCGGATATTATACTACTGCTAGTTAGTAAACATATTTAATATGATCTTCTCGGAGAGTCAAGCAATTGCGGATATTATACTACTGCTAGTTAGTAAACATATAAATATGATCTCCCGGAGAGTCAAGCAATTGCGGATATTATACTACTGCTAGTTAGTAAACATATTTAATATGATCTTCTCGGAGAGTCAAGCAATTGCGGATATTATACTACTGCTAGTTAGTAAACATATAAATATGATCTTCCCAGAGAGTCAAGCAATTGCGGATATTATACTACTGCTAGTTAGTAAACATATTTAATATGATCTTCTCGGAGAGTCAAGCAATTGCGGATATTATACTACTGCTAGTTAGTAAACATATTTAATATGATCTTCCCGGAGAGTCAAGCAATTGCGGATATTATACTACTGCTAGTTAGTAAACATATTTAATATGATCTTCCCGGAGAGTCAAGCAATTGCGGATATTATACTACTGCTAGTTAGTAAACATATAAATATGATCTTCCCAGAGAGTCAAGCAATTGCGGATATTATACTACTGCTAGTTAGTAAACATATAAATATGATCTTCCCGGAGAACCAAGTATAATCATTATTTCATTAAAGTTAAATATAAGGTTCTAATTAGGAAATTTGCTTGACAAACAACCTTGTCTGCTATTTTAAAGCAGCGTACACATTTTTATCACGAAAATTCCACTTTAGCAGATAGGGTTAAACGCTGTTCTGGATTTTAACTCATGCTAAAAGTATGTAGAAATAAAAACTGTAAAAAAATGCCCAAAACCGAATAAAGAAGAATACGAGAGATGCAATCATAAATTTATTACTTTTCTCTACTACGTATAGTAAGTAGGGGAAGTATTGTATTCCACCCAAAAATTCGATACCGAGATTTTACCGGAAATACATGTTTTGAAGCCCCTGAATAATAAAAGCAGTTTTGGAAAAAGGTATCTGCGAACAGAATAACTAAAAACGAAAAGTCAAAAAAATACCAATTTTGGTATTTACGTTCAGTATCTTTCAAAGATGCAACGTGAAGATTTTCAAGAATCCCCTACCCCAGACTACCCTTCACATGGAATATTCTTCGAAAATGTTTTTCTAAAAAATGGCTCTAATGATTTTGATTAAAATATCATACATTTAAGATACTTACATGACAAATACAATGTATATCTTGAAATTTATGGAATGTCCCCAAAAGTCTTCTTCATTCTGAATGAATTTTGCATAACTGGTAAACCGTAAGAGATAGACAAAATGTTACTGCACAAACAATGTAAATCTAATTAAAACAGACAATTTATGTCTTATACATATTTTTGTCGGGTGAACTATTTCCATGATATTCCTTGTTATTTGTTTTAATTTTCCAAATACTTATACCTTTTCTCAAATGGGGATTCGTTATTCGCTTTTTGTCCTGGACATACAAAGAGAATGGAACACTCCACATAGCAACCAGCTCTTAAAAGGTTTGACTATCGCTTAAAGCCTACCATATTCCCCTTACATCTACAAGAAAATTAGCAATAAGATAGCTTCTGCAAATGCTTATCTCGATTAACATGAAGTAGATGGAGAATAAGCGTTTGTAAGAAGAGTTTGTACAGGAGTAGAGAAAGTCATGCAAGTGCAACACATAAGGTTTTATACGTAACCTAACCTCACACATTTGCTTTATCGTAACTGGGCCGTATCCAGTCAGCATTGGTAGGGCTTCCTTTTGTAATATTAATCCTAGTATCAGTGATAGAAGTGGGCTGGAGCGTCGTTCTCTGGTTTCCGCCCGGGTTCTATCTCACCCATGGGGGTTCGGATTTTAGGTCCCGGTATAGGACCGGTGCCCACTCAGCATCGTGAGGAAAGTGAGGAGCTGCGATAGGTAGCGATGAGCCAACTTTCCGGCTAGGGAGTGCGTGGTGCTGGTCACATCACTCCCCCATATCGGTCTGATGATCGTCCGCTGCGTAAGTGAGCGTGAGGCCGGTAGTCGGGTTGGCAGACCCAGACCTTTCGCGAGCTGTAGCGCCAGGGGATTTACTTATCACTGAGAAAAACAAAGGCGTTTTATTGTACTCCAGTTTCTTACAACACGAGAACAATACTTTAATAAATGCTCCATGCCAGCATATGGAAGATATCGGTTTAGCCTTAATTCTGAGAAACGGGACGAAGGATTGAGTGCTGCTTGATCAGAGGGCCTTCTCTTCATTTTTGGGGAGGTCAGAAATAACCTTTCTTCCTGTCAAAACCAATGGGGATGTCACGCTTCCCTTGCAACTATGGCACGATATACCTCTGCTAAGCCAATAGTAGTTGAACGTTTTGATACTTTCAAGGACGGTTTTCGTGCTCAAAGGATCGACCACGAAGTGTGGTAAATTAAACTCAGTTTTATTTATGGATGCGTTTAACTGCTATGGTTCTTAGCGTCCCATTCTATATTGGGCGTGAAACACCGGAAATTTTGAACAAAGGCCTCTTTATCAGGTTAGAGGTTCATTTACGTGCCGTAAATCTACGACACGGGACCACCGGCTTTACTTCCCTTCGAAGAAGGGAAATCCATCGCACTCTGCCGGTTGAACCCGCGACCTCGGGAACCAGAGGCTAGCGTGGTATCCCTAGACCACGGAGACGATACGAACTGAGGTGATGTATTATCAGGTAACACTTGAACAGTTCACTAGTGCTCATCTAGATCACCACCACTCTATTTTTCCTTTGTCTGGCACATACTTATGATAAAGGTAAAAGGTACTGACGAATGGAGGGGCCCCGAAACTGGGCAAAGCACCCCACGCAGACTATTCGGCCCCTTGTGTTTCTACCGTTACCCCTGGGAGGGAGGGACGGATGAGAAGAGAGAACCGAAGGCCATCAGATCCGGATGTCGACGGGCGCAAGCTTGGACGGGGTTCCTAATGCTTCCAGATTGAACGCATCCGACGCCCCCCGGGCCCATCCACAAAACCCTGCGTGGTCCCCGAAGGAGCACCTACCCTAGAGCACCCGGAGGCGGGGCCTAACTGAGCTGTCCCTGGAACGCCAGTAATAAACCTCTACATAGCGCACATTCACCGCCCAGCCGCAACCCGCCGAACACCGTCACCTGGTCCTTCAGCCCTGAAACAGATCAAGGAAAATTCTGGGTACAGGAAGGTCGTGGTAGAAGATGAACTACCCCAGCATTCACCTACCGACCCACGAAAACTACGAGAAACCTATGGGCAGGATGGGCGGTCAAACCCGTGAATCTCCCGAATGCCAGTTGCGCACATTACCGCCGCGGCACTTCGATCGGGCATGCTCATGGTAAGTAGAGGAAGTACTTTATTCCATCAAAAAATTCCATGTCGAGATTTCACCGGAAACGCATGTTTTGAGGCCCCCTGAATAAAACAATTCAATCGTCTGTGAGTGTGAACAACAGCTCAAAAAGGAAAAGTCAGTTAAATACCAAACTTTGTATTTAAGTTCAGCATCTTGCAAAGATGCGACACGAAGATTTTAAACAAAAAATTTCCCACCGAAAACTACCCTTTACATGGAAAAAAAGTGTCACTCTTATTCATTTTCTCAAAAATGGCTATCGATTTTTACTATAGTATCATATTTTTAATATATTTGTATAACACATAAAATGTATCTATATCATGAAATAGCATTACAACACCTCTTCATTCTGAATAACCTTTAAACAACGCGTAAACCATAAGAGACACACAGAATCTTACTGCACAATAAATGTAGATACCGTTAAAGCACACGGTTTATGCCAAGTAAAAGTGTTTGCGACATTAACCTGTCCTTTCTTATTAGTTTGAATGTTCTTCTTTAACATATTGTCCTCCTCCTTGTAGCACTTACAACCCAATGCCTGTCGAGGAGCAAGCAAACTCTGGATCATAGCATATCCAGGATGTGTGATCAGCACAACGTCTTGGGTCAGAAGTTTGTTGAGGAGCAAGCAAACTCTGGATCATAGCATATCCAGGATGGGTGATCAGCCCAACGTCTTGTATCAGTCTGTCGAGGAGCAAGCAAACTCTGGATCATAGCATATCCAGGATGGGTGATCAGTCCAACGTCTTGTATCAGTAGCCTGTCGAGGAGCAAGCAAACTCTGGATCATAGCATATCCAGGATGGGTGATCAGTCGAACGTCTTGTATCAGTAGCCTGTCGAGGAGCAAGCAAACTCTGGATCATAGCATATCCAGGATGGGTGATCAGTCCAGCATCTGGTACGGCGATGAACAAGAAGGAAATGAAATGTAGTGATGAAACGGATGATAAGAAAATTCGCGGACCAAATCATCCAACCTAGCATTCGCCTAGCGACTGAGGGAAACCGAAATAAACATCTTCGTTCAGATTGATCGACTCCAAGGATTTGAACTCGGGACCTGCTGAATGCGAGTCACATGGTTACGCGGCGCCGCCTCGCTCGTTAACTTAAATTTTCAAATCTTCTAATATTTTGATTTCAAGTGATAAGTCGTCATTCGTTTTTTTGCCGTGGTCATGAAAAGATGATGTATTTCAAAGCCATCACGTAGCGATCCGCTCTTTAAGAGATCTGACATCGCTTTATCGTAGTTACTGTATACTTGTCAAACTACATTAAAGTGGGAATGTGTAATGACAGTTTATCTCTATTAACAAGAAGTAGATAGAAGAGTAACGTTTCATAATGTTAGTTTAGTGAACAGACTAGGTCATGTGAACGTATCCAGCACTGCAGGTTCATTCACACACACCACACTGAGATGGAGATGTCATCGAACGACCTTGGCAGTGCGGTAAGAGGTTGACCATGCCACTTTTACTTTCATAGCTGGTGGCCTTGTGAACCAGTTTAATCAATTTAAATTATGAGGAAACGGACATTCCTTTACTGACGAAGCAATTAAACATGTAATTATACAGCCAAACATATTTTATGCATGTAAACACGATTTTGTTTTTGTGCTCGTATTTATAAGACGCGCATGCTCATCCTTCTGGCTTGTCAATCTAGATCCCAGCAGGAGCAGGGGAGTTTTCTATAACTATAACCACTCCCTATCCCCATAGAGTTCAGAAGTATGAATGCGTTAAGAAACGCTGCAGTTCAGCGAGAAATTACACCATCACTTGCTTCTCAAGCCAAAGCCCTTGATATGATCAAAGAAGATAAAGAAGGCTACACAAAATAAACCAATTAACAATTCACATGAAATGAAACTGAGTTTTATTTATGGACACTTTTTAACTGCTGTGGTCCTTAGCGTCCCATTCTATATTGGGTGTGAAAGACCGGTAATTTCGCTCAGAGGTGTCTTTATCAGGCTTGAGGTTCTTTTACGTGCTGTAAATGTACGACACGGGACCACCGGCTTTACTTCCCTCCCGAAGGAAGCCTTGCTAAGGAGTTTTACGCCCGAAAAAGTCCATCATCCTCCGCCGGGTTTGAATCCGCGACCTCGGGAACTAGAGGTTAGCATGGTAACCACTATACCACGGAGGACGGCAAAAAATTCACATGACTTTCTCTACTCATTAATCTTACATTAATGCGTATTATTCTATCTACTTCTTGTTAATCCAGACAAAGGTTCTATTTCCATTTTCACATTTCATTGTAGATATAAGAAGGATATGGTAGGCTAAAGGGATAGTCATATTTTCATATGCTCTTTGCTTGACCACGGGCAAAAAGTTCTGATGCCATTCATTCACATGGCTTTCTCTACCCCTATTGTTTATTAGTGGGTACACAAATTAGTTTTACTAAAGCTTATATCTCTATTTACTACATTTTGATCCAAATACATCTTTACAGAAACAGCTACATTACACATTTCGTTACAGATACAAAGAGAACAGCGATAGTCAAATGTTTAACAACTGAACGCTATATGCTGGCCTTTAAATTCCATACTGTTTCCATGACATCGCGAATCTTTAATAACGAATATTTCAGAAATGGCTTATGCCACAAAAAACATATTTGAAATAAATTGTGTATTTTAAAGAGATCTACATTTCCTCTGGAGTACGCTTTCGTCTATCGCTTAACGTTTACCAGTTGTACAAGATTGTACAAAATTCCTCCTGAATGAAGAGGACTTCATAAGCTATTCCCCGAAAATTCATGATATACGTTTTACTTATCATGTAAATATCATTCATATATGGTATTTTAATCACAATAGAGTCATTTTTAGAAAATCAAAACATTTCAAAAAATGTTTCATGTAAAGGGTAGTTTGGGGTCAGGAAATTTTGAGATCTTCGTGTCGCATCTTTGGAAGATATTGAACCTAAATACTACAAGTTTGGTATTCATCTGGCTTTTCGTTTTTGACTTATGATATTCACAGATACACACACACGGACATGTTTCCAGAAACGCTTTACTTAGATTCAGAGGGCCTCAAAACATGTATTTATGGTGAAATCTCAGTATCCAATGTTTGGGTAGAATGTAATACTTCCCCTACTTACCTTACGTAACAGAGAAACTAAAAAGAAAGAAAAAAGCGAATAGCGACTTCCGAATTGAGAAAAGTATAGGTAAGTATTTGAAAATTCAAACCAATAGTAGTAAATATCTTGAAAACAGTTATCCCCCCAAATTTTTTTGAGATATAGTATGTGCTTTAATAAGATCTACATTGTTTGTATAGTAAGATTTTGTCTACCCCTTATGATAAACCAATTATAACAAAGTCATTTTGAATGAGAGAAGTCTACAGGAATTCCTAGAAAATTCAAGATATACCTACATTTTTTTACATGCAAACTTCTTAAAGTTATGGTATTTTAATCAAATTTGTTTGAGACAAAATCAAAGGAAATCAAAAATAATGAAAGAGTAGTTTGAGGTGGGGGATTTTTTGAAAAGTTTCGTCTGGCATCCTTGGAAGGTGCTGAACTTAAATGCCAAGTTTGGTATTTAACCGAATTTTGAGTTGTATGTTGTTCTCCCTTTCTCTCTCTCACAGGTATATTTTTATAAAATGGTTTTTCTTTCATTCAGAGTGTCTCAAAACGTGTATTTTTCGTGAAATCTCGGTATGGAAGTTTTTAGTAAAATACAGTTCTTCCTCTTCATATTAGCAGGAGCGGCTGGTGTCACTGAACTTCGGTGTTCATAAAGCTATATGTAGCCGCAATTGTAATTCGTTCAAGTAAGTAATAAACATGTGCCGTCAGTTTTGTTTTATAAATTTTAATTATTAGCCACCAGACACTTCCAAATGTCATCAGCATGCTCAATATAAGTTTATCTGTAACTGTGCATAAGCCATGTTTTTTGGGGAATTCATGAAGATGCTACAAATCCTTCACACCATCAAGTAAAACGATCACAATCACACATCCAGTCATGTCCATGCTGTTAAAATATCTTGCTCGACTTTAACGTCTAACGTCATGTCGGCGGCTGTTGCTCACCTCTGGATCAATTGCTCATCAGCAATCATGTTCACTCGCTTACACTGGTGTTAATATTTTGGTGTTATTGCTTTTGGTTATTGCATTAAATTCACGCACACGTTTGCACTCTCATTCATACTTACAGACTCTAGAAAGGACGGGGAATAATATTGGCTAAAGAAACATTCCCACCCTCCAGCCGGGAATCGAAACCGGGACCTTTGGATTTGGAGGTCAGCACGCTAACCGCCAGACCACAGAGGTAGTCACATCTTGCTTTTGTTTTAACAGCCGAGCGACTTTCAGATTTGGTGTAGGTCTACCAACACGTTTAATTTCCTTTTCCTTTCAAGTTTAGTGTTGAAAAAGGTGGTGCTAAACGGAATTCATTGTTTCTCCGTAGAGCACCGTTCTTCAGCATTTCACTAAGTCACTCTGATTCACCAATTGAAAAGCTCAACCACGTGCAACGTACTAAGGTTCAGTATAATGGCAACCGAAAGTGATGTAAATATTTTAATATAGATATAAAAGTCACTGTGTATGTGCGTGTTCCTTATAGGCTTCTATACTGTCGCACCGATTTCGACCAAACCTGGCACAGATAACTTTTACCACAAGGTCAGAATTACTGTCTAGCTTAGAAGTACAAATTCCGCCCTATTTGACACGATTGAGTAGGTTAATATCAAAGATGGGCATCTGTCGTTTGCAAACAAATGAGATAAACTCCTCTTTTTTATTACAAAATGTAGGATTCACATATTTACATACTACTTTTTGTATCATTAAGCTTAATGCTGCAGGAATGGTACTGCTAAATAACCAATATCAATTTATACAGATAAATGAGTTAAAATTAGCCTTAAAAATACAGATGCCCGTCTTTGAAACAAATATGTGTAGGTGTCCATTTTTTATGTGAACAGATTTAGTTACAAATTTAGTTACAAAATTGATCTAGTAGTGATATCAGTCTATTTCAAGGAGTGTCAGCTGGAAAACTAGGAATTTTGAAAATATGTTTGTGAATGTAAAAAAAAATTACATTACATTTTAAAGTTTATAAGTTTCTTATATTATTGTATACATGTAAAATCAACTACAATAATCTAGCCATATTTTCAACGCCAGAAATAAAATATGCTGCAACTTTAAATAATTCATGAAATTTTCTGTTAATTTACAGGTAAGTATAGTAAGAAAGCTTTCTTCAGTTTCTATATCGTGTAAAAACTTTCCAGAGGAAATTAAAACTTTTACAATATTTAATCTGTCCAAATTATCCTGCTGTATTTCACATTCACATTGATCATCGGGCAAATCTAGCAGACAAGGTTGTCTCTGTAGTACATTTTGGTGCCACTCAAGAGTGAGCAGATACCTCCAGTTTTCTCCAAAATGTTTGACGAGCAATCTGTCAACATCTCGAAGTTTTTAAGCAGTCAGTAATGATTAATAATTCGTCTCTTTCTCAGCCAGTATGATGATCATATACTAAATTTTCAGACCTTGATATCTCCAAAATGTCTCAACATATGACCAGTTAAAACTGTCGTCATAATTTTTACTATACGCTCTTGAATTATTTCTTATATACAAATTCATCCCAATAATCTATAATTTCATGTAATAAATAAAACAAGAGAGCAGCGTACCTTGCCAGCTATTCTTACCTTAGTCTCTTTTCTATATTCCTTTTCCACTTTTCCGGCTGCCGTAATCTCTTCCTGGCATTTCCTTCAGTAACTGGTGAAATGTTTTGCTCCAATTTACTCACGTAGCTCTTCACTTATTCGTAGTAACAGTTGAAAAATTCACAAAATCTTAAACAACAAGTTAAGACCCGGCACAAGCCGTCGCCATTTCTGTTTTGAAGATCACGTGATCTTATTCAGTATTACCATTGGTTCTTTAAGCAAATGTCCGAGTTTGAAACCAAACTCTTGCGTAGGTGTCCACTTTTGAAGTAAACAGTGAACTTCAACACTTAAGTAACCACATTTCGTCCATTGTTGAAAGTAAAGGACTTCACCAATGAAAAGAACGGAAAAAACCTATCGGAATACACTACTAACTAAATTTTGAATGAGGGGACGGATGTCCGTGTTTGATATTCGGCTACTCAGTTATTTAAGTCTATGTAATGCCTACAAAACCCCGCAATACTACCTATATCTTTCTCAACAATAACCGTAATAGTTCGAAATTTGCCAACGTAAGAATTATAATTACTTAGACTTTCACGACCTCACAAAATAACAAAGGAACAGCGAGTTCACATATTCGTTGATCTTCTGAAATTGATCGTGGAGTAATAACACAGTAAAATAATTACAACAGCAGTGCTAACTATGGCTATGCTTGCGCAAATGTAGACGCGCTACAATAGCTTGGTTGAAAAATTAAACAAAATTCGAACTTAATTACATTAGGCTGTAATAACAGCAACAGCATCAAACAGACTAAATACCACTTCTTCATATGATTATTCATTGAGCACTGATATAAAATTTCACAAAAGGGTTCAACATAATCGCATGGACTACAAAAGTCTTTATGGTACTCAAACGTTGCTAACACAGGGGTAATAAATGAGACAGTATTTTTAACACTTAAATGATTTCAGTCAAATTATATAATATATATATATATATTGAATAACAGCCCGCCTTAAAGCAATATGTGTATGTAACAATATATAAAAAGTGTATATTACAGTCATTGTATATGTTTATATTATTGTATATATGTGTGACAATGTTATGTGAATGCATTACGTAATTTAATAACGTAGGAGCTGTGAGAATAATAGGTTAAAAGTTGCTAACAATGAGGTAACCTTGAGGCAATAATGAGTAAGAAAGTGTAATAATGCTACTAGTCATTCTTGGAGCAACAATAATGTAATTTTTGTGACAGTTTATAAAATAGCCAATCAACAACCAAAAAAAGAAGCTTAAGTTAAATAAATGTATTCTATTGGATTAGGAATAGCCAATCAGAGACTTGAAATACAGAAATTTACAAATTTCGGTGGTAGAAACGAAGTCAGTTGCTTGTAGACAGTGCTCATAACTGGACGCGTTGGATGTAGACAGAGTTCCTAACCGGATGCGAGATGCGTCCTCGAGAAGTATAATACGTATTTTGTGTGAAACAAAAAAATAGTTTACGTGTTAAAAAGTGCAAGTAATTAATTAAAGACATCTTACAGTGAAGTGTTATCTAAATCGTGTCAAGCATTAATAAAAGGAGTGAAGTAAAATTATAATCTGTGTAAGCCTACATTCTTCAGTCGCACCACGCCCTGCAAAGAGAAACATGTCTCTAACAATAATATTGACGCAGTCCAGACAAACATAAGTATATAATATTTAAGGAAACAGCCAAATTACAAACTTAATATTTTTTTTAAACATGTTTGGGGCAAAGGCCACCGGAAAGTACATTTGGGGCGAAGGTTACCGGAAACTTCTTACCATGCGTGCGGTACTTCAAGTTCGGCTCCCCAACAGTTGAAATATGATACAACTCCTTCAATACAACCTACTTGAAATTGACGCCCAAAAACGTGGGGCAAATAACGTAAAGATACTATCAACTACAAAATAAGTCAAAATTATTATCCATACATTCTGTGATACATTCGATCCGATGATCGAATATTCGCTTATTATAATTTCTAGTTTACAATTCTACTTTCTATACCACGTATGTGCCTATTAGGTAGAGAAGGTATTGCATTCCACCCAAAAATTCGATACCGAGACTTCACCAGAAATACATGTTTTGAGATACCTTCTTTTAGAAAATCAAAATTTTCGAAAAATGTTCCTGTAAAGGATAGTTGAGGGTGGGGGAATTTTCTTGAAAATCTTGTGTCGCATCCTTGGAAGATATTGAACCTAAATGCCAAGTTTGGTACTTACCCGACTTTTCGTTTTTGAGTTATCCTGTTCACAGACACACACATGGACATGTCTTCAAAAATGTTTTATTTGGATTCAGGGAGTATCAAAACATATATTTCCGGTGAATTTCGAATTTTTGGGTGGAATGCAATATTTCCCCTACTTACTACACGTAGTAGAGAAAGTATTAATGACCAGACTCGAAGCGTATATTTGCCAAAGCCCAAATCGTTTCCGCGGCCGGTTCACAATGGTGTCCTGGGACGCGAGCCTTTAGCTGCATTCTATTCTTACCTTTCATATAGTTCCAGCTACTAAATATGCGCTGACAGCCGAGCAGTAATAAGCAGGTACGTAGCAATGAGGCTACCGAGGTTCGTATTCCGAGCATAATTTTGTTGTTATTTTTTGCAGAAAACCTTAGTGTTTATTACGCATATTATAACTGCCAATTGTCAAGGTCTATTTGATTTTAAGGCATTTATGCCCACACATAAAAAAAGAAACATTCTCCTTTTCATTTTCAAACTAAACATGAAATAAGTAAATATTGTATTCCTAAATCCCAAGCATCCTGTATTTGATCCCACAAAACCTCTTTTATCTTGCAGGCCAATTTAATTCCAAAGCTTTCTTCACCTCTGCCCACACATTTTCAATCGGATTCAAATCTGGTGAACAAGGAGGCCGATCAATCACTGTGGTATCTTGCCTTTGCGAGAACCAGTTTAGAACCTGCTGACTTGTGTGGACAGAGTGATTATCCTACTGGAATTCAATCACTCCATTGGAATATGTAGTCCTAACAGAAGGAACTATAGTGTTTTCGAGATGTCTTTATACTGCTGGCTATTTAATATACCATCAGACTGCCACAAACACCTTGGCCATCTCGTGACATCCAATCCCAACCGACACAGATATCACCTTGGCGGTCATTTGTGCCACATATTTTGCGTCGTGGGGTACTAGACAATTCCTTATCCACCATTTGTAGATGATGTCACCTCGTCTGTGAATATAACCCATTCCAGTTATGACTGCTATTTTCTTCTGCAAATGCGAGGCGACATAATCTGTGATCGTCTGTATGATGCTGCTTCTTAGCTGCCGATCGAGCAAACCGCCCTGCTGTAGTCAAACGACGCAATGCTGTGCGGGACGATCCGGGAAATCAGAATTACTTCTTACCGTAGACACATGCTGGAAGGGATCCTTGTCTGCCTCTTCTGTAAGTGCAATGTTCTACTGAGTAGTGAACAAACATTTTCAACTCGAACCAGATCGACGACAAACCATCCCTTCTCTGGATAACCGCACCGACCTCATAGCCGCAGATATAGGGACTCTAAGTACTCTTGCAGCCTGAGACACGGGGTATCAAGCAACATTCACTAACGTAAGGAGAGATCTCCTTGTAGCTTCGTCTTTATGTGTGCTATAGCAAAAGTCAGTATGATTGCTAAGATATTATGCAGAACTCCAAGGCTATGAGGTGCATGCATATGATCAGGCCAGCGCCATTCATAACTGAAGAATGAGACAGAGTATTTTCACATCCAATATTAAGTAAATTACATATTTGGTTTAGTTTTCACTTTAGAATTCTTACTAATATGGCATTTATTTTGAAAACGAAAAGAGTAATTTGTGTTTTATGCATGAATGTGTTAAAATTAATAAATATCTTATGCATGCAAAAATAGGGCATTGCCAGATATTTAACAAATTAACTTTTAAATAATAAAAAAAGGAACATACACCTACACCAAAGATTCAAAGCCAGGTTGTTCCAATTACGAGATACATGTGTTTCACCGCTCGACCACCGTACATACAAGCACACTAAAACGCATCTTCCTACTTATTGTACAGCTTTGAAATGAACGGAGGGGGATATTAAATTGTGTACCTACTGTGAATGCAGCGCCAGTGACTACTTCCGATATTTTCGAATTGAACTCCCTCTCTGACTGTTGGTCATGTATTTCGTTTTAAGCTGTATAGAAGGTCTTGCAATCCACTCAAAAACTCGATACGGAGATTTCACCGGAAATACATGTTTTGAGGCCCCGAATAAAACAACATTTTTAGAAAACTACTTCAGCGCGCGCGCAAGTGTGTGTTTGTTTGTCTGCCTGTTAGTTTAAAACGAAAAGTCGGGTTAATACAAGGTTTAAGTTCAATGTCTTCAAAAGATGCGATACGAAGGTTTTTAAGAAAATTCCCCACCCTACACCACCTTTTATTTTCTGAAAAAGTTTCTAACACTTTTTATTAAAATATAATGTATCAAGATATATGAACTAAAAATAAAATCTATGGGGGAATCTGCCTTCACGTACTAGAATCTTATAAGTCGACGAAAATTCGTTACAAAAAATTTAATTCTAAGTCACGCGAAATTCTGTGCATAGTCCAAGAGTAAGATTACAAGGAAGAGAAGCTAAAAGGTCTGCACGTGTCAACGAAAAGTCTCGCTAAAATTTGAATTTTTGGACTTCCGCCCTTTGAACAAATAGCGATTCAAGTGAGAAACAATTTCGTGCTGGTGTTATCTTGTGTCTATGATGGAACCTGACCTCGCTCAACATGGGATCAACGATTGGGCTTCTGTTTCTTCCCCCTTTTCGGTAGAAGAATTAAAAACACGCTGTTTTGCAATCGCTATTATTAACGTTTTTCTGTCGCTGTACCTAATCGGAACTATTTATTAAATACTTACGGCAATGCAAAGAAGCTGCAAAGGGTTTAAAAGGCGTTAATCTGAAAGGACGTTTAGGGGAATGACTTAACATTCATTAGAGATGGAGGATAGGGGCATATTTAGGCAGTATTTTTATCACTTAAATGATATCAGTCTAATTATATAATATACAAATTTAATAACAGCCCGCCTTAAAGCAATATGTGTATGTAATAATATATAAAGTGTATAATACAGTCATTGTATTATGTTTATTTTATTATGTACGTGCATAATAATGTTATGTGAATGTATTACGTAGTTTAACAATGTAGGAGCTGTGAGAATTGAAGCAAGCTGCCTTCCGTAGCAAACAGAATTGCAAAGTAAAAGCCGAAAGTTGCTAACAATGAGGTAACCTTGAGACAACAATGAATTAGAAAGTTTAAAAAGGCTATGATAGTTCTTGAAACAATAATAATGTAATACTTAAAACAGTTTATAAATAGCCAATCAAAAACTAGAACAGCTTTAAGTTAAATAAAAGTATTCTATTAGAGTAGGCTTAGCCAATCAGAGACTAGAAATAGAGGAGATGTGCAAATTCAGGCGGAAGACGCTACAGGATTGCGTACTCGAGCAATTCCGTACAGGTTCAGTGTGTGACATGAACATTTATTGTGGTGAGAATAATATAAACTTTACCTGTTAAAAGTGCAACTAACAATAATCTCACAGCTCTACAGTAGGGAACATCAGTGAAGTGTTATTTAATCGTGTGAAGGATTAATAAACAAACTACAATACAATTATAATTTTTGTAAGTCTTCATTCTTTAGCCGTACCAGCCCTGCTAAGAGATACATGCTCTAAAATTACTACTAATGCAGCCGAGGTATACATATATACATTAAAATAAAAAGTTGATTCTTAAACGTGGGGCGAAGGCCACCGGAAAGTTTGTAACGTACGTGGGGCGAACGCTCCAAGAAACAATCTCCCGCAAATTGGCATCCATTACGTGCGTGGTCTAAAACAGCTTCAAATTGGCTCCCATACGTGGTGCAACCGCTACAACAATTAAACCCCTTCAATATGCAAACCAGGATCATTGTCTGCTATGATGAATGACTTCTATCACAAATGTATCTAAGCAGTCGCAACTCAAGGCTACCGTATACCTGGACATTTTCTCGTGTTACACTGTTACTCGTTCTTGAAGTCTGAACACCCACAATAACAAATGTTGGCTTCTTTAATTTCGACGTTGTAAATCATTATTTTGGGGCAAAGCTGGTTCAATACGGATACAGTGTACCCTATAAAAGCCACAGCAATACAGATGAGATATCCGCGGCAATAAACTCACTGAATAGTATATTATGCAACGAGACTAATTAAAACGCGAGCATTAATACTTATCATACGAGCGTTTTAATCACCATTATAGTCAAGTTTCATACGACTGTTTATGCTCGACCATGTATCTAAATTAAGGGTTTCATAAGTATTCGTTTCTGGTTTGAGTGATGTGTTACAATCGTTATTCATTTATCTATGGTTACCATACAATGACCTTGTAGCACCTGTGTCAAACAAAGTTGCTAGCGTTGTGAGACGTACTACGCAGACGCAGAAATATTGATTACTTCCCTATAAACAGTTGTGACACACTTTAACCTAAAAAAGTATAGACAATGGGTGGTATTAATAAAAGCGAGCCGTGACTCATGAGCCATGGCTTGTAGCATAACCGAGTCGTCGGTAGCAGCGAGTCGGGAGTCACAGATTTGGTATTAATAAAAACTTCCCCTCCGTGCGAGCCTTGGCTCTATGATTGCGAGTCTCTGACTCGTGTTTCCCCTCTTCCTGATTGCAAATGCATTATTGTCGAGCGGCAGTAAACATTTGATTCAGTTTAGGTATTTTTGTGGCAGTATATCCACTGAAGAAAGCAATCAGTTTGTATCTTCTTTTGTGAACTTAACCACCAAAAGAGATAATGAGCAAATCTCAGCTGCCTGCGGACAAGTGGAAAAGGCTTCTGTTATGACCGAAGTGCAGGAAAACTAAAAGAGAATCTGAATCTTCGCCTAACAGAAGACCAGACAGCGAAGAAAATAAGAAATATGAAAAGTCGCCTAAAAGTGAAGACTGATCTGCGACGGACAGGCAACAAGCCCATAGCCCTGAAAAACTGAGAAAACAAGTTTTAAACCTTATTTAAGGGGAATCAAACCCATCTATAGTTTCGTTAAGAATAGTAAGGACGACTTTAGATTATTCTCCAGTTTATTGATGCTACTAGTAAAGCTCTGTTTATGAAATAATTCAAGGTTACAAAACTTTTTGCTGTTTTTGAGAGGTTGCAATAACGTAAAATAACGCTGCCATTCAAATTTAGTAGCTTGTAGTGCTGCAGTGGTTGCTGGAAATTTCATCCAGTTTCTGGATTTTTGTTTAATGCCAGAAGAAACTTTCTAAAATATATTTAAACTGTACCTTGTGAAACGCCCAAGTCCTCCAATGCAGCGTAGAAATATTCTCATTTTTCCATCTCTAGTACATAAGGGCCTATCCTCCTGTCTCCACAGTTTCCGAAAGGAAGTGCCGGACGAGCCACCTCACGTTTTCTTTCTCAAACCTATAAAGTTGTTTATAATTGTAGTCTTCAGAATCCCGGCGCATTTTATAGTATTTTTCTTTTCTCAGGTTGACGTTCACTTGCAACTGAGCCATGAAATCGCAAGCCATGGCTCTTAAAGTGAAGTCGCAGTTCCGTTTTATTAATACCACGGCTAGAGCCGTGACTCGCTAGGAGGAGGTGTTGAATCGTTGAAAAGTCGGAGGTGACGCTAAGCTTGAGTTGTTGCGTTTTATTAATACGGAAGTGAGTCATGACTCAGAAATTGCGAGTTTTAAGTCATGGCTCGCGTTTATTAATACCACCCAATGAAAACCAGAACAAATTGAATTTATTGAAATATCATTTACAATTAATGCTAATGATAATATGAGCAAAACTGACTTTATTTCAAATGTAGGTTATTTATTGTACAATTAGTATTTTTTCACTATTTATTTATTTCACTATTTCAAAATTTATTGTACAATTTTCTAAGAACGAACTTATACCTTTTGATATTCTCCAATCCATGAATTGAGAACAGAATTTCTCTTACATCTTTCTTGACTTTTGTGGTAAAGAGATATTGGTAAGATTGAGTGCTTTTGTTGTAATTTCTGGGGGTGTAAGTCGAATGTCACTGTTACTAGTGTCAGACATTTTGACTTGTTTCTAAACTCGCGCTAGTACCGTTGCCGATCGAAACGAGAATAATCGATGCTTGTGCTTTCACAATGTTGCCTGGACACTTCTGATTGGTCCAATACCAATACTTTAATGAACAGGTGTACTTTAATGGGGCCCATTAAAGTACTGCTACCAGTCGTATGAAGGCTACATTTTCGCATGGTCGAGCATAAAAACAAAAAAAAGCACAGGCGCAGACAACATATATAACGACCACCCTAATGTTGAATGTGCTAAAGGTAGCATACTGATTACAAACTAATAGTGTATAAGGTAGATGGTGACTCAAAAGACTAAGTGACTGCAGCTACAGTGTCTCTGTAGAAGGAATTCTTGAGTAAGAGTGCTACAGCACAGATTCCTAAGCTTTGGCACTCAGGTATCTTAAATTTTCTGGGAATAGCCCGTGAAGTCCTCTTCATTCGGAAGGAGTTTTGTATAATCTTGTTTTAAATGGTGAACGTTAAGCGAGAGACAAAAACATGCTGTAAGAAATGTAGAACTCTTTAAAACACACAATTTATTTAAAATAATTCTTTTGTGGCATCAGACATTTCCGAGATATCCGTTACTAATGGTTCAACTGTTCAATACTTTGTCACTTTTAAAGTCCTATCGACATTCAGTTGTTTCTCGCGATGTCATGAAAACAGCATGGAATTTTAGCGTCTAGTTCTTAAACATTTGATTATCACCATTCACTTTGTATGTATAACGAAATAAGTAATGCAGCTATTTCCAGAACGGTTTATCTCGATTAAAAGGAAGTAGATAGGAAAATAACTTTCGTAAGAATAATTTGTATACCATAATAATCGATAGAAGGTAGAGAAACTCATGTGAATGTAATACATCGGAGTTTTCTTAGTCACCTTCGCAACAGACAAATATCAATGGCTTGTCATTTTTTCAGCAATTCAAAATGCAAATATAAAACAAAATTGGATTGTGGGAAAGGTAAGACTAAAATCAGAATGAATTGTCTGCGTGGAGGTGATAGGGGTACGGGAAAGAGGGAGAAGGGAGGGGAAGGAGGCTGGGAGTGCGATGTGGGAGGAGGGCCTTGTTTGAAGGCGGTTACACACGCGACTACGTACTTGACTACCGTACTTGCATCTCGTCGCCACACAATACAAGTGCGCTTGAACGCTGACATGACATGATACATTGTCAGTTCTCTTGGTCTGCCTGCCTTTGTCCTGTTCCACTCGCAGGACTTTCCCTACTCACTTTTCTATAAACGATTCTTAATCAAAGCTTATTGTTCTAGCTGGTTTTTATCAATCCAGATAAACTCTCAATTCACATTTACACATTTCGTTTTACGATAATATGCTGGTAATGGCTTTGAAGTTCCCTGCTCTTTGCATGACCAGGAAAACAAATCTGATGTGTTACACTCACATGACTTTCTCTACTCTTGTGCAAACTATTTTTACAAACGCTTATTCTCCATATGCTTCATGTTAATCGAGATGTTAATCTTATTGCTAATTTTCTTGTAGGTGCAAGGGGAATTGGTAGGCTTTAAGCGATAGTCAAATATTTTAAGAGAAGGTTGCTACGTGGAGTATTCCATTCTCTTTGTATTACCAGGACAAAAAATGAATAACGAATTCCCATTTGAAAAAAGTACAAGTATTGGAAAATATAAGCGAATAACAAGCAATATCTCGAAAATGGTTCACTCAACAAAAAAATGTATATGATATAAATTGTGTATTTTAACGCGGTCCACATTTTTTGTGTAGTAAAATTTTGTCTATCCCTTATGGTTTACCAGTTATGCAAAAGTCGTTCACAATGAACTTTTGGAGACATTCCCCGAAAATTCGAGATATACAATTCATTTGCCATAAAAATGTCTTAAACTTATGGTATTTTATTCAAAACCATTAGAGCCATTTTTGAGAAAGTTAAAATTTTCGAAAAATGTTCCATGTAAAGGGTAATCTGGGGTGGGGGGATTTTCTTGAAAACCTTCATGTCGCATCTCTGGAAGATACTGAACCTAAATACCAAGTTTGATGTTTATCCGACTGTTCGTTTCTGAGTTATGCTTTTTTTGGATTCAGGGGATCTCAAAACATGTATTTCCGGTGAAATCTCGGTATCGAATTTTTGGGTGGAATACAATACTTCCCCTACTTAATATACGTAGTAGAGAATGTAAAAATAATAGCGTCTTTCCAGCTGAGAAATGTATTAGTATTTTAAAACTCAAACCAATAACAAAGAAATATCTTGAAAATTATTACCCCTATTTCTTTAACGAGATATATATTTTATGTTTAGAAGATTTTGTTTATCTCTTACGGTTTAACAATTATGCAAAAGTCATTCAGAATGAAGAGGACTCCATAGGCTGTTCCGAGATATAAATTTGTCATGACAATAGCTTAAACATATGGTATTATAAGCACAATCGTTAGAAAACATTTTTGAAAGAATAAAAACGTTTCAAAAAATTGCCATATAAAGGATAGCTTAGAGTGGGGATTTTCTTGAAAATAATACTGTCGCATCCTTGGAAGATGCTGAACTTAAATGCCAAGTTTGGTACTTAAACAAATCTTCGTTTTTGAATTACGCTGTTCACAGACACACACACACGCGCGCGTAGACCTTTTCCTCAAAATTCCTTTTTTAGATTCAGGGATTCTAAAACGCGTATTTCCGGTGAAATTTCGTTATCAAATTCTTGGAGGGAATACAATACCTCCTCTACTTACTATAGATAAGCAGTAGAGACAATAAAAAGAATTTAAAATGTGATGTAAAAACTGGTTAACGAAGAGAAAATGCTTATCTCATACTAAGCTACTGAGCGAATAGAAAATGATTATTTCAAAGGCTTGTTCGCCCCATCATGAAACTCGCTGGTTCACATAACCCGAGAACGAAGGGACATCACAACCAAAGATGACCAAGAAGAGACACAAAAACATTGCACGACCACTGTAAGCACGTTGCAGAAAGACAAACAGCCGCAGTCAATACCTGCTCCATTACTGCAAGAACAAATCAGCGACACAACCATCACCTATACCTATTTACTTTCTCTACTACGTATAGTAAGTACGGGAAGTATTGTATTCCACTCAAAAACTCGATACCGAGATTTCGCCGGAAATGCATGTTTTGAGACCTCCTGAATAAAAAAAAAAGGTATTGTTGGAAACATATCCGTGCGTGTGTCTGTGAACAGCATAACTCAGAAACGAACAGTCGGATAAACACCAAACTTGGTATTTAGGTTCAGTATCTTCCAGAGATGCGACACGAAGGTTTTCAAGAAAATTCCCCCAACCCAGATTACCCTTTACATGGAACATTTTTCGAAATTTTAATTTTCTCAAAAATGGCTCCTACGATTTTGAATAAAATACCATAAGTTTAAAACATTTTTATGGCAAATGAATTGTATATCTCGAATTTTCTGGGAATGTCTCCAAAAGTATTCTTCATTGTGAACGACTTTTGCATAACTGGTAAACCATAAGAGATAGACAAAATTTTACTAAACAAAAAATGTAGATCGCGTTAAAATACATAATTTATGTCATATACATTTTTTGTTGAGTGAACCATTTTCGAGATATTGCTTGTTATTCCCTTAAATTTTCCAATACTTGTACTTTTTCTCAAATGGGAATTCGTTATTCATTTTTTTTTTTGCCTTGGATATGCAAAGAGTATTAATCTGTGGGAAAGGGAATAGTGCTGCACCTAGCAACCAGCTATAAAGAGATATGTATGTGCTTAAAGGCTACTGTATTTCCAAATTGCGCTTGTAAATATACATTCCCCTTATATCTACAAGAACATTAGCAATAAGATAGACTCTGCAAATGTTTATCTCGATTAACATGAAGTAGATGGAGAATAAGCGTTTGTATAAATAGTTTGTACAAGAGTAGAGAAAGTCATGTGAGTGTAACACATCAGATTTTTTTATGTCCTGGACATGCAAAGAGAATGAAATGCTCTACATAGCAACCAACGTTAAAATATTTGACTATCGCTTAAAACTTAGCATATTCCCCTTGCATCTACAAGAAAATTAGCAATAAGATTGACATCTCGATATCTCGATTAACATGAAGCATATGGAGAATAAACGTTTGTAAAAATAGTTTGTACAAGAGTAGAGAAAGTCATGTGAGTGTAACACATCAGATTTTTTGTTGAGTAAACCATTTTCGAGATATTGCTTGTTATTCCCTTAAATTTTCCAATACTTATACTTTTTCTCAAATAGGAATTCGTTATTCATTTTTTTTTTGCCTTGGATATACAAAGAGTATTAATCTGTGGCAAAGAGAATGGTGCTGCACATAGCAACCAGCTATTAAGAGATATGCATATGCTTAGAGGCTACTGTATTTCTATATTGCCCTTGCAAACACAAAACAAGGGGAACATAGTACGCCTTAAGCGATAGTCAAATATTTTTAGAACTGGTTCCTATGTATAAAATGTAATTCTCTTTGCATGTCAAAAGAGCGTTTCTGCAAATGCTTATCTCGATTAATATGAAATAGATGGAGAATAAGACTTTGTAAAAATAGTTTGTACAAGAGTAGAGAAAGTCATGTGAGTGTAACACATCAGAAATGTTCACTATAAGCTGAAAGGAGAAGTAAAAAAAACCACGTGACAAGACAGCACCTCATTGGCTGGTGGACAAATTACAACTTTCCCACTTAGCATGTCGTCTCTTCCTCTACAAGAACCAGTTCGGTTCAGATCGTAACATTTTGTGGTTATTCTCGTGCAGAGAAATTTAAAACACTCATTTTTGTAATGGTTAAATTTATGAAACTAAATGTGTTTATTCAGGTTCACCTATAACTAAATGAACCATTATATCAGAGGGTTTAAGAGGCTATGCGCAGGCGCTGCAGTTCGTTTCTGGTTTCCTATACGTCTGCCAAGAAATTCTGTGAAAAGTATCCACCTTTAATCCACAGTGAATATGATTGGCCATTGTTTAGCAATAATTGAACTTCTTTGCTAGTGCTGCAGTATTGTTGCTCAGATAGCTTGCGTCGCGTTTGTTTTCTGTGGTTTTCTAACCTATAGTGCTAATCGTTTTTTTTTTTTAACTTGTTGATTCGTAAAAGGTTAAAGCAATTAGCCATTAAATGAATGATTTCTAAAGCCTGAAGTTAAGAACATTTAATCCAGTACCTTTAAACACAGATGCCGAACTGTTCAGGTACAACTTTTATTTGTCTACTCTTAGTATTATGTGTTAGAAGTTTAGGATGTAAGGCAAAATATAGGAATAAGATATACAATGTTTAAAAGCTAATGATCCCCAAGCTGCACAATATACTGTATTCGCATTCCGTCTGAAGCAATTTCCTCTCACGGGTTTTACCTCCCGTCATCCTCCACGTGGTGCTGCCATGTGCTCGGCGGAGTGATACATTTAAGTTTTGTTTACTTTTCCTTTCAGGTTATAGTGAAAAAGGTTTACTCCTTCTGGAGCCGACTCGCCACCACGTCGAGAGCAAACACGCCTGACCCGGCCACTTTGCCTCAACAGGAAACCCCTGACGAAGCTGTCCGCTACGCTAGTGTAGCTAAGGCCAACCGTGGCCTTCGCAATATCATGGCCTGATACAGCGGTAAGGTGCACTTCCATGACGTCATACTAGCAGTGCATCAGTCTTCCTGCCGGTTAAAGATCAGTTGAATTACGACACTAGAATAAAAGCATTATAAATGTTTTCTCTGTGTAAAATGTAAACTGTACCTTAGTGATTATATATGCTGTAAGCTTTCTCAAGAATACTGTTTTATACAGTGCAAACTGCTAAGTTAGTGTTTTATTTGATGACAGTATATAGTACCGAGGTAAAGTTGTAGTGAACATCTGCAGGTTACAGACATTCAAATTCTGTTTACAATGCTAAGAAATAATTGTTGGAATGCTACTACAGCACAAGCATTCATGCTTATTTCTTACTTTCTTCTAACATAGACATAGTAGTTGTTCCCTATAACAAAGCTTGATTCCATAAATCATCTTGAGTTTATAAACGGAGTTGCAAAGCTTAACAGGCAGGCTACGTTTATTTGTGTATTTGTTTATGTACATTTATTGAAATCAATAAGAAACAATTGGTTAAACCAGAAAGATAATTTGCAGTCATTTATTTTTTCTGATTTGCTAGAGGTTTGTATTGGTCACTTGCAAGCAATATGTGCACCGGAAAAAGATAAGCATGTGAAATTTGCTCCAAGCTTAAATAACAAATTTCTCTTCCCAAAGTCTTTTGAGAAATAAAACGTCAATTTTGCTTTGAAACTCTATAAACAGAATATGGCAACCTTGAATAGCTTGAAAACACGTTGGGTAATACATAATGTCATTTAATAAAATAAATGCAATAAATAATGTTTATTTCCATCATAAGCAATAATGAAACATTGTAAATGTAAAGCACCCCCTGAAAGGCAGAATCCTGCGTGAACCTTTCTGTAATCCTATTCATTCAATGAGAGACAACAATATTAATTTTTAGAAGAATTCTTGTCATAGTTTTATGAATGGGAAAACACTTCTTTACCGGGACCCTCAAGTCAAAGTTGTAATTTTGGCCGCCTGGCATCATAAATTCAGATTGCTCTAAAACACATTACTTGGTTTGTAGTTTGTGAGCACATGCTTTCCCAATTGAATTAAAATACGTCCTATACGTCTGCCAGTACCGACAAATGAGTTGGGGGAATTGCCATATCTCTGCGAGACACACCCTAGAATTAGAAAAGCAATTAATGCCAGTAAGCTTAATTAAATTACATTACTCAATTAGTGATGACTTTTCTATAAAACATGCTGTATCTTTTGCAGCGAAAATGCTGCAGAGGAAAAAAAACAGAATCTATGTAGATGAGTTGTAGAGAGTATGAAAGATTCAGTAGACTGTGTAGAAGTTGATGAAACTCAAAAATGAGTGATTTATGTCACGGGATATGTTGTTCATAAAATTATCGAAACGGTGTCTTGACAGTCTTGCAGTGAATTTCTTGTGCCTGACAGCAGCATAGAGAGGACGAGACAAGTTTCAAATACTTGTCTTTAGTTGACAGAGAAGGGTTGAAATGGCCAAAAGGTTTCATAGTCGAAGTCGTTGTGACAGTATATAAATTATTTGAGATATTCATTAATGAGGAATTTTTCAAATATAACAAACAAAGCACTTAAGTAAAGGATTTGTCATTAATGAAAACTGAGGAAGAACTGAGTTTAGTGCATTGTCCCTGTGACTGTAGCGTGTCACAAATTCAATTATTAGAAAAATCAGCTTCTACTTTTACAAACATATTACTAAAAAATTATTGTAAATGTAGAAACGATTCCCTAGCTCATAAAAGAGATAAAAAGAGAAAATTGGGGACGTTATAAAATTGATGTGCACACCAAGCGCAGTGGATAAATACTCCTTTCAAAATCTGGGTTCGTGAAATTGCATAGCATCTCTAAAACCGTCAATAAGGACAACTTCGGAAGCAAAGGTACGTAATTTTTGTATAGGTAAATATAATACTTGCCAGCGATTTCTTTTTCAGCTTATTGCTTTCAAATACTTAACTACGTTCATTCCATAGCGTATTCGCCATGGTACACCATAGTGATGTGAATTGTAGTTAAACAGTTAATAACTTGTGTATTTTTGTCAGCGTGAAAACATTGTAGCCTTTAAACGCGTTAAAAGCGCACAAAACACGCCCAAATAATGCAATAACGCATGCTTCATTCAGCTGCCGTTGCACCGCTCCTGTGACGTCACAGTGTGAGGAGCGGCCCGTTATATAGCGGAGGCCATGGGCCAACACTTCACCGCAGACACACCTCCACCACGTCGCCACCTACGGGAGGCGCGACTGAACACTATGGCCACTTCAACGGCGTCGCAATCGGCGTGCACCAGCAACTACCATGCAGCACTTCTCAAAGAAGCCGTCCTTAGTGAAACCCGCTACGGGCCTATTCCTCTTATATGCCTCGTCTTCAGAGACGAGTACATTTTACCGCCGCTCTGACCAGACAATACCAATCAAAGGCAGCCGCACCATGCGTCGATGTTGCTCTTATGATACATAGCAGCGCAATGCTCCGCTACTACTGTGGCGTGCTCAACCTCACCTGCAGCTGCCGACAGCATGACCTAAGCCAACGCCTACCGAGGAAGCAACCACCACACCGGACAGATCAAGACAACGCCCGCCGATAGGCTTACCTCAACCAACTAACCAACTACCGACCACCGACACAGCCTTGCATTATCAGACTCCACCAAGACACCACCAGTCAACCCACACAGGGACAAAATAAACACAGACGAACCACGCAACAAACTCAGGACCATGCAGCCATCACTGAAGTACAACGCAGCATCAAACCATGGAGTTACTCAACAAATGCATAACAGCATGCAATCATGGGACGAAAAACGCTTTAAACTACCGGCAAAGGAGGTGACAAACCACAGCAAATAAAATCATAAAAGGACACAATGGACTTTTTGACTGCATACATGTCAGCTACCGTGACACACAGGGCGTCACAGGAAATCATTGTAAAGATGACATCTTATCCACCAGAAGAAATCTACACACACTTGAACAGTGAACAATAGCGCTTACGAGCACTTCGACATAGAAGTTTAATCCAACAAAACACCAATACAAATCCCAACACGTGTTTTTATGAATGTTTATCAATAAAGAAGAAAACAGTCTGATGTGATACATTCACGTGGCTTTCTCTAACCAGAGGGTATACAAACTATTCTTACTAAAGATTATTTTCGTACCCACTACATTTAAATTCAAATAAACCTTTGCAGAATTAGCCACATCACATTTCGTTATAGATACAAAGGGAACAGCGATAGTGAAAAGTTTAAGAATTGGACGCTATATGCTAGCCTTAAAATTTCATACTATTTCCATGCAATCGGGACAAACAACTGAATGTTGAAAGGACTTTAAAAGAATTAATTTAACTGAGTTTTATTTATGGACGCTCTTTAACTAATGTGGTCGTTAGCGTCCCATTCCATATTGGGCGTGAAAGACCGGAACTTTTGCTCAGAGGCCTCTTTATCACGTTTGAGGTTCTTTTACGTGCAGTAAATGTATGACAAGGGACCACCGACTTAACTTTCCTTCCGAAGGAAGCCAAGGATTTTTACGCCCGAAAAAAATCCATCGACCTCCCCGGGTTTGAGTCCGTGACCTTGGGAACTGGATGCTAGCATGGTAACCACTACAACACGAAGGAAGAAAAAGGACTTTAAGGAATGACCGAGTAATGAACAAATCCAACCATTAATAACGTATATTTCGGAATTGACCGATGCCACATAAAAACTTATTTGGATAAATAGTGTGTTTTAAAGAGAACTATGTTTCTTGTGAAGTATGTTTTCGTCTACCGATCTAAGTTTACAAGTTATACAAGATTATACAAAAATCTTGCGAATGAAAAGGACTTCAAAGGCTACTACCAGAAAATTTAATATATATTTTTTATTTGTCATATCCGTAATGTATTGTATTTTAATCAAATTCGTTACAGCCATTTTTTAGAAATTCAAAAATTTCGAGAATGTTCCATGTAAGTGTAGTTTGGGGTGAAGAATTTTCTTGAAAATCTTCGTGCCGCATCTTCAGAAGGTGCTAAGCCTAAATCAAGTTTGCTGTTTATGCGACTTTTCCTTTCTTTTTTAGTTATCTGTTCACACGCACGCACACACACACACACACACACACACACACGGACCTTTATCTAAAAATGCTTATTTTGTTCAGGGGACCTCAAAGCTGTATTTCCAGCGAAGTTTCGGTATCGAATTTTTGGGTCGAATTTAATAATTCCCCTACTTACTATACGTAGTAGACCAAGTTAAAAAATCTGATGTTACACTCACATGACTTTCTCTGCTCTTATACAAACTATTTTTTACAAACGCTTATTCTCCATATGCTTCATGTCTTATGGTTTACCAGTTTTGCAAAAGTCGTTCACAATGAAGAATACTTTTGGAGACATTCCCAGAAAATTCAAGATATACATTTTATTTATCATAAAAATATCTTAAACATATGATATTTTAATCAAAATCGTTAGAGCCACTTTTGAGAAAACTAAAATTTTCGAAAAATGTTCCATGTAAAGGGTAATCTGGGGTAGAGGGATTTTCTTGAAAACCTTCGTGTAGCATCTCTGGAAGATACTGAACCTAAATACCAATTTTGGTGTTTATCCGACTGTTCGTTTCTGAGTTATGCTGTTCACAGACACACAGACACTCACACGGACATGTTTCCAAAAATGCTTTTTTTTGGATTCAGGGGGTCTCAAAACATGTATTTCCGGTGAAATCTCGGTATCGAATTTTTGGGTGGAATGCAATACTTCCCCTACTACTATACGTAGTAGAAAAAGTAAAAAATGAATAACGAATTCCCGTCTGAGAAAAAGTGTATTGGAAAATTTAAGGGAATAACAAGCAATATCTCGAAAATGGTTTACTCAACAACAAAAATGTATATGACATAAACTGTGTATTTTAATGCGATCTACATTTTTTGTGTAGTAAAAGTTTGGCTACCTCTTATGGTTTACCATTTATGCAAAAGTCGTTCACAATGAAGAATACTTTTGGAAACATTCCCAGAAAATTCGAGATATATATTTTATTTGTCATGAAAATATCTTAAACATATGATATTTTAATTAAAATAGCTAGAGCCATTTTTGAGAAAATTACAATTTTCGAAAAATGTTCCATGTAAAGGAAATCCGGGGTGGGGATATTTTCTTGAAAACCTTCGTGTCGCATCTCTGGAAGATACTGAACCTAAATACCAAGTTTGGTGTTTGTCCGGCTGTTCGTTTCTGAGTTATGCTGTTCACAGACACACAGAGACACACACGAACATGTTTCCAAAAACGAATTTTTGGGGTGGAATATAATACTTCCCCTACTTACTATACGTAGTAGAAAAAGTAAAAAAGTGCCGCCTTCTCTCCCAAAACTTAACTACCCGAAATTACAATTTAGCTGAAGAGGGCTGCGGCCACTGCACGGCGGCTCACGCGCCGGCTGTCGCAACCAGGACTCCCGCCGAAATAGTTACGATATTCCAACAACGGCCTTACGATCTCATACCAGGACAATGGAGCCAGCGCATCTCGGGAAATGCCCATACTACCTCCGATTTACGTGAATAACATAAGTAATAGTAATGCAATTTTACGTAACCACACTGCACTACATACGGGTCCCTTTAGGCATACAGACATTTACGTTTTTGACCCTGCTGATGGTTATCACAAAGCCGTGACTTATTTAGATGAGAACAAAGCACAGTATTACACTTTCCAACCTAAAAACGAGCGCAACTTGAGAGTTGTTATCAGAGGCGTACACCCTTCATGCGATACCGCTGACGTCATGAAGAACTTCGCACACTTCCTACGACCCTACACAAATACTCCCTGTGTACCACCCTGTAAGTAAAATACCCTTACCTTTATTCTTCGTGGACTTCAAACCGAATCCCAACAATGAAAATATCTACGAATTAAACAGACTGTATTAATCAGTAATCAAGGTTGAACCACCGAAACCTAAACACAGTGTAATTCAATTAATTAAATGCCAGGAACATGGCTAAATCAGAAATTACTGCCACAAATTATCAGGCTGCGTTAAATGCAATGAGCCACATGCGTCTGACAAGTGCACAAAGCCCACTGATACACCTCCAATCTGTAAGCTGTAAAGGCGAAAATACGGCTTATAAAGGTTGGCCGGTCCACAAAAAACTACGAGTCACCTTGCGACAACAATATGGTCAGCAAGACCCGGTACTTGAACCACGAAAAGATAGTGATACAGCGTATGACAATGCACCAACAAGAAACAACAATCAATTTGCGCATTTTGCACAAAGCAAACAATGCACCCAGAGCTCCTATGCTGAATTCCTCCATTCTAATCCAGAGAATGAGTCAACTGTTCACAAATTGCTTAACCACATTGGTTCTCTTCTGTCTCTCTTACAGCTCTTAGTACAAACCTTGTCTCAAGTTATCCCATTACTTACAAAGAAATAATGGCTGTTTCCAAAGAATCACAATTTTGTTCAAGGGATCAATAACAAATGTCACGAGCTAGAATGTTTCCTCAGAACTTACAACATTGACTTTTTATTAGCAACAGAAACAAAATTAGCACTGCACTTACATTTCTTCCTGTCTAGTTACAGTACATACAGAGCTGACCAGAGGTTTTGCAATCTTTGTAAAATGTAACCTATTACATGACGAATTGCCACCCATTAGGGAACCCGAAGTTCAAGTGTGTCGCATAAAAATGAATTACAAAAATTTTCATTTTCAAATATGCTCGTTTTATTCAGCACCTTCAAATAAATGAAGTGTAGCACACTTCTGGAACGTAGTACATACTACGGTGATTCAAATATAAACGATAACTTTTTTATACGTTTATTGATTAAACATATACACAAATGAGACCTTTTCCATTTCTCTACATAGCTTCCTTACTCTCTGCACACTTTTGCCAAAGGTTTGGAAGCCTGAATATTCCTGCTTCAAAAAAGTTGGGGGACGTGTCATCAACCATTTGCGCACATGCTCCTCAACATCTTCATTGGTTTCGAATCGTTGCCCTCCAAGCGATTCCTTCCTGGGTGCAAACAAAAATAGTCCGGAGGGGGACAAGTCTGGACTATAGGGAAGGTGTCCAAGGATTTCCCAGTGCAAGTTCTCCAATCTATCGCTTGTCAAATTCGCAGTGTGAGGCTTAGAGTTGTCTTGGAGAAGGATGACATCTCTGATGGGCATACGACGTCTTTTGCTCCGGTAGGCGGCTTTTACTGACTTCAACAGTTGACAATAGTAAGCCGCATTCACCGTACGTCGATCATGCAGAAAATCAATGATTAAAACTTCTTTGTAGTCAAAAAGCACCGTCGCGAGAAGTTTTCCGGCTGAGAGGCGGGTTTTGGCTTTCACTGGGCAGGCTTCATCCTTGCTCGCCATTTTGGATTCCGGAGTGTAATGATGGACCCATGTCTCATCACATGCGATGATTTGCTTAAAAGGTCATTCCCTTCTTGCCGGAATCGATTCAGATGTCTTTCACAGATCTCCAACCTAGCCTGATTTTGCTGGTCGGTTAACAACTTTGGAACCCATCAAGCACTAATTTTTCTAAATCCAAGATGTTCATGGATAATGAATGGTATAAGCACTCCCAATGCTGACACCCACTTCTGAGGCGATTGCTTCCACGGTGCAGCGACGATCACCTTCAATAAGCTCTCGAACGGCACGGATGTTGTCATCAGTGAGACGACCTTGGACGTCGAGCATGACCTTCGTTCTCCACAGTTTCACGGCCACCCGTAAATTCTCTGGCCCAAGTAAACATTCGATTCTGGGACAGTGTAGTGTCCCCAAACTGTGCCTTCAAACGAGTGAAAATCTTCGAGGGTTGACCCCTTCATTGGTTAAGAACTTTATAATAATGCGTTGCGCAATTGACGAAGGAACCTCTTGTTCACTCATAGCTCTACTGACGCCGAAGCTTAGCGAAGCAGCTAACCAAGCTGGTTCCCCCTCCCTAACACCCGACGTTCAAGCCCCCACTCGACAATCCCGCTCGGAACTACCTGCGCAGTACTCTCGAGCAATTACCTTTTATATTTGATCTAATGAGATCACAGTTCTTACTTGGAGGGGACTGTTCAAATAACAACAGCTTTACATGAACTATACTCTGACCATTATCCTGTTTTACGTAACCTCAGTGTAAATAACTTCAATTGGGCATCTACACAGACTCATTAAACATCATTTCAATGGCAACTTTATACATTGGTCCTTGATGAGCTCACTAACTTGCAGATGCCTCTTAAATCGCCAAAAGACATTGATAAGGCTGTAAGTAATTAACCCGAAACGTACGTACGTCGCGAGCATAGCGTGCTCACAATTTCCTGTCTCTTGTAACACACGACGAGTGTTCACCTTATCTCCACATATGGCTCAGCTACATCGCATTAAAAAGGAATGTAGGAAGCTCTGGGAAAGCACGAGGTATCCGCCACATAAAACCAACTACAACCGAGTCACCAAAGAACTAAAGAAGGGATTAAAATCGAGCACTCTGCTGCTATCAATAGTTAGATAACATCCCTTAACGCACATGATGGCTCGCTGTGGTACAAAACTAAAATGTTAACAAGAAACACCGACAGGAATCCTCCTTTAAGAATCGGCAATGAATGGTTTAAAACTCCAGAAGAAGAAAAAAACAGCACTTCTCTCAAATATTTAGCCTACTGCAGTCAATGACTCAGTTTCACAATCTTTGCAGATTTCCCCTTTCAACACATTCCCCTCTCTCCTGCCAAGGTGGAATGTAATATAAAGAATCCCATCAGAATCGTAGAGCTTCTACTGAAAGCCTTATCTAAGAAAACACTAGTTTCCTTAACACAAATTTACAATGCTATTCTTAGGACAACACATTTTCCCAATTATTGTCCACATCTCTAAACCCAAAAAAGCACAGAACGACCCATAGAAGTTATCGCCCCATAAGTCTGCTGCCGTTGTTTTTCAAATTATTTGAACGATTACTTCTACTCTTCCTCCTTACTTATCTTTAAGAAATCATACCACCCACACAGTTCGGGTTTAGATCACATCGTTCTTGTCCGCAACAGTTACATCGGGTAGTCGATACAATATTGGACGCTTAAGAAGCAAAATCCGTATGTCTTGGGCTGTTCCTTAAAATTGAAAAACCTTTAGTTAAGGTTTGGCATGAAGGTCTGTTTTACAAACTGAAACCTCATCTTCCAGAATCTCTATACAGAATAGTTAAGTCTTACCTGTGCAAGCGAACCTTCAGAGTGAAATATGAAACTGCGCAATCAACATCCAAACCAATTCACTCTGGTGTTCCACAAGGCAACATTCTGGGACCACTGTTATATTACGTATACACATCTGAATTTCCACAAAGAGACGACTTGAGAATAGCACAGTTTCCTGAGGGCATAGTTGTTCTAACCAAACGCACCTGTGGCTCTACTGCTAGACATCTTCAGGAATTTTGTCATGACATTTATGTTTAGTATAGGCAATGAAGGGTTCTAATGAACCCACAGAAATCACATCTTTAAATCCACCTATAAGAAGCATATTACACATCATGCAGTAACACTGCATAATGTCCCAATTTCTACAGCTGAGTCAGTGAAATATCTTGGCCTCACTCTGGACAGCAAACTTCAGCATTCATCAGCTGAAGCATGTAATATCAGGATCATCACCACTCTCTCTTCATAATAAACGTCTACTGTATCCTTCGCCAATAAAACCAATCTGGCAATATGGTTGTGCTATATGGGGCTCTGCTTCATCCTCACAAGAGAAAAGAATCTAGATTCAACAAAACAGAATTCTTAGACTCATAACCGATGCTTCATGCGAAGCACCTCTCTGCACAGTGACTTAGACACTTCTGAAGTGACTTCTGTCCTTCGCATCAGTCCCACCAGGCCCTAACGACGCTTACTCCAATATAAGAATCCTCTACTGCAGAGAATACCTCACAGCAAGCCACCTGACCGGCATCTAAGAAGACTGAAGAGAAAAAGGCACACAGACCTATGCATAGGTACCTAGGCATGACCACTGCACTCTCGAGCTTATCAATGAATAATGTTCGGAATACAGGTGTCATGTAAACTATTATGTACTCTGTTTGCAAAACTATAATGTATCTTTATGCAGGAAAGTTTCCATTAAACAAAACAAATATTACAATGATTATAAGCACCTACCTTATCATAAGAGCTGTAGGTAGTGCTGTCCTTCTCTATCCACATACTTCTGACATCTTCTCAGGAAATTTTTATTTACACTCGAGAGTTTAATATCTGAAGTTGAGTAACTTTCTCTCTTGATGTTTCCTTTTAGCTCCTCCAATGTTTGGATTTTTTTGTTTTTATTTTGCATACACTGTATCTTTAAAGTTCTCCCATAGATGAAAAGTTAAATCAGAGGATCCTGAGGGGCACAATTCTTTACTAATAACCCTGTCTTCAAATATTTCCTGAATTAAACGTAATGACTCATCAGGTGTATGCAGGCACCAAAAGTGTTGTTGGAAAAATCCACAGTCGGTCACTTGTTGAAAAATTGTGTAAGTTATTCCTGCGCCTCTCTGCATCTGTTTGTTCAGATATAGATTCTATTACTCTGTATGCATTTAGTGTACACCACACACCAATTTTCGCGTCAAGAAAGTGAATTTCTGTGTTTCAGTATCTGTTATTTTATAATCATATAAATGGAACCATGTTTCGTCAGAGAAGAATATTAAGCGTGGGTCAATTACTCTATCATTTCGGAAAATTCAATTACAGAAGCTTGCCCGCTTCTAATGATCACATGAAAAATAAGATGTATGCAACAAACCCCATTAATGGAAGAACGAAATATATACCAGGCAAGAAATTCACTCAGTTTCAGATATTGAACTCTCGAGTGTGAATGAAAATTTCCTGAGAAGATGCCAGAAATTTGTGGATAGAGACGGACAACATTTCCAACGTATCCTATGATAAGGTATGTGCTTATTATCATTGTAATTGTAACTATGAGCACGTGAGGCGGTTGCGGAAGTATTATAACTGTTTCGGCGGGAGTCCGAGCTACGGCGGCCGGCGCGCAAGCAGCCATGTGGTGGCCACAGGGAGAAGGAAAACCACTGTAGTTACGCAAATGCATCATAGAGACATGCAAGTCTTCTGGATTATACTAACG
The DNA here is from genome assembly GCA_030765065.1 of Deroplatys truncata. Taxonomy (NCBI): domain Eukaryota; kingdom Metazoa; phylum Arthropoda; class Insecta; order Mantodea; family Mantidae; genus Deroplatys; species Deroplatys truncata. The sequence continues at coordinate 242,333,166 of CM060984.1, read as the reverse complement.
ACCAGACCGCAGAGGTGGTCAAAACAAACTTTAGACGACGCTGTTTCTTCGACCATGTGGTTGCTGGTACCCTTTACAGAAAATGTACCAACAATGTGGTTGTAAGCCTATTGTGTAGGAATCCTAATGTTCGCACGGGCTAGCCACCAGGAAGAACCATATTGTCAGGTGGTAAACTCAAGATTTTCTTACGTTGCAATGTCTAACCAAACCAAACCTCGTATATAGCCCCCGTTCCTTGGATATACGCTAGTTCAACACTTGCAACTGTGACATGCTTAGAGATGAGTAAGGAGCTGTAAACAAACTTATGCATTTTAAAAATATGAGCTGGTATTTGTTGATTTTGTGATTACTAATAAAGAAAAAATGTAGCGAGTATAAGCCCCATTATCCCCTCAAAAGGAACGGCCCCTACATGCATATCAATTTTTCTCCTTTGTAATATTAGTATAGCTAATGAATGACCGGGGAACGGAGGGGACCCAACGCGGATGTTTTGTACTTACCATCCCCAGTGGTTTTGCAGTTTTTCACTTATCCCAAGACCAGTTACATAGTTAATTAAGAACGGACAGGTGAAAGGTTTTTTCCTTCGATTCCAGAATACCTGGTTCGGTGTCAATCACTTCGCTGATGCAAACATGGGAATTGCGTATGTTGACCTCGCTTGCACGTGCCGTGCACAAGAAGGTTAGTGATTGCATGTAAGGTTGCTTTGGAGGTCTTTCGGCAGCTTGTATTCTTTTTTTAATAAGAACATGAACAAGTTCAACCGACACGCCAACCTTGGCAGTCGCGAGCATTTCTCCGGTAATGACCTTTACTATAAACAACAATTTAAATGTTCACCCGCCGTGCGTTATGGGTGCAGAGCACGAGTTCTCGACGCTCCAGCGCAGGAAATATCCCACATTTTGTATATGTATGCTAGCGGCAGTGAGGTAACGTGTACGGCTTGCATTCCGCAAGTTCCGGTTTCGATGCCCAGCGACCCGTGGCTTCCTCGGGGTCGGCACAGGAATACTGCGGTGGTTTCTTCTCTACCACAATTTCCTTTCATTCCGTTTCCTTCTGATCCTGCGGCTGTGCTTCTAGGTTTCGTGGCGTATGGCGGTGCGGGAGGGATGGCGTGGATGCTCGCTCAACGGAAAGAGTATCCCCGTGGAAACCAGAAGGCTGTTTGATTGGTGGATCGTTCATCGCCCACTCTCGGCGGCTCCTGTAGTGAGATGGGCCTGCGAGCTTGGAAAATCTTAGGGACTTCCGTGCGTCTCTGTGGCCTGTAGCCTCCTGTGGTTCCCTCACCTCATCCCTTCCTTCCTGGGGTGGTAGCCGCAATAGATCTGTGCAAGTTGCAGCGCGCGAGGTGTTCCCCTCCGTTGAATCATTTTAAAAGCGACAGTCCCATGTTATCAGATTTACTAGCGTGTAAAAGAACTCCAGCGGGATGAAATTCCGGCACACCGGCGGCGCCGATATGATCCTGGCAATTGACAGCGCCGCTAATAAACATATATACACCGTTGAATCACCTATACCTATGCTAGTGGATTAAATACACGAGTTTTCATGAATCACGTCCTCTAATGGTTTATAAACTGCTAAAATGTCATAACATTTAGGTAAGATCAGTATCATCTATAATGTTACAAAGAGGGATAATATGTATGTATGTAATGTATGGTATGTATATAATGTGTGGTGTGTATGATATGTGTGTAATATATGTATGCATGTAATGTATGTAGGTAGGTATGCATTACGTATATGTGTAGGTATTCACGTGTGTGTATGTATGTATGTATGTATGTATGTATGTATGTAATGTATGTATGTAGCTACGTGGGTATGTACGTATGCACGTATGTACGTATATGTTGTAGGTATGCACGTGTATGTATGTATGTAATGTATGTAGGTACGTGGGTATGTATGTAGCTACGTGGGTATGTACGTATGACGTATGCACGTATATGTGTAGGTATGCACGTGTGTGTATGTATATAATGTATCTACGTGAGCATGTATGTAGGTACGTATGCATGTACGTATATGTGTAGGTATGCACGTGTGTGTATTATGTAATGTATATAGGTACGTGGGTATGTATGTAGGTACGTGGGTATATGTGTAGGTACGTGGGTATGTAAGTAGGTACGTATACATGCATGTACGTATATGTGTAGGTGTGCACGTGTGTGTATGTATGCAATGTATGCAGGTACGTGGGTATGTGTGTAGGTACGCACGCATGCATGTACGTATGCACGTATGTACGTATGCACGTGTGTGTATGTATGTAGGTAGGTCGGCCGACAGATACCCATAGAAGCCTGTAAGGGATCCAAGCTTGATGACCCGGTCACACCAGGTGACTGCTCAGATGAGGCTTCCCTCTGACGGAAATGGAGATACTCGACCCACCTGAGGCGGCTCAGACAAGGCTGTCATCTGGCAGGACCGGGAAGAACTTTACAACGAGCAAGCATCTGTGGCATCTGTCATACACCGATCGACACTCACAGCCCCTAAGCGTACCCGAAACATGAGATGGAAAGCAAAATGATAGGAACTGAGGGAACTGGTAGAAGAGCAACCACTCCAGCATTCGCCTTGCCACAAAAAGCTCATGGCCACGGTGGCTGGTCCCAGAAATGGAATCCAGGACCTCGCAAGTTACCGCGAAGCCATTACCCTCGGTTAGTATGCATTCATTTGATAGTTTCCGGATCACCTCCGGTCTCAGCTAGTCCGGAGAAGGACGCGCTTGTGCATCACCATGCAAGCTCAACATGTCTGCCTATTCCGTACCGTTGCTATAAACGCCATCACAAAGGTAGAGACATCCCATCCGTTTTCTCAATATTTAGCCTGCTTTATTGTAATACCACTTCTGTACTAAACTTCTATTTTGCCAAGTAAAAATTCAATATATTAGCATTAATTTTCTGAAACATCTTTTAAAATTACAAATAAGGAGCATATTTGAAAAGATCCTTCGTTACAGAAACAGTAATTGATGAAAGTTTCATCCACCTGTCCAATAGTTGCTGAGAAAAGGTGCATTAAAGCTAGGAAAATCTAGTGTGAAGAACATGTTACTTTTCTAGTGCATTCCTGACCCATGATGGATTATCTGGATCCTCCTGCACTCTACACACTACGAGCTTCTTCTCCTGGTGGCAAATTCAAAACCAAACATATTACTTTCTCTACTAGTATAGTAAGTAGGGGAAGTATTGTATTCCACCCAAAAATTCGATACCGAGATTTCACCGGAAATATATGTTTTTAGACCCCCTGAATCCAAAAAAAAGCATTTTTGGAAACATGTCCGTGTGTGTGTGTGTGTCTGTGAACAGTATAACTCAGAAACGAACAGTCGGATAAACACCAAACTTGGTATTTAGGTTCAGTATCTTCCAAGGATGCGACTCGAAGGTTTTCAAGAAAATCCCCCCACCCCAGATTACGTTTTACATGCAACATGTTTCGAAAATTTGAATTTTCTCAAAAATGGCTCTAACGATTTTGATTCAAATATCATATGTTTAAGACATTTTTATGGCAAATGAGTTGTATATCTCGAATTTTCTGGGAAGTCTCCAAAAGCATTCTTCATTGTGAACGACTTTTGCACAACTGGTAAACCATAAGAGATAGACAAAAGCTTGTTACACAAAAAATGTAGATCGCATTAAAATACATAATTTATGTCATATACATTTTTTTGTTGAGTGAACCATTTTCAAGATATTGCTTGTTACTCCTTTAAATTTTCCAATACTTATACTTTTTCTCAAATGGAAATTCGTTATTCCTTTTTTTTCATGGCAATGCAAAGAGAATGGAACACTGCACATAGCGACCAGCTCTTAAAATATTTGACTATCGCTTAAAGCCTACCAATTCCCCTTGCATCTACAAGAAAATTAGCAATAAGATTAACATCTCTATATCTCGATTAACATGAAGCATATGGAGAATAAGCGTTTGTAAAAACAGTTTGTACAAGAGTAGAGAAAGTTATGTGAGTGTAACACATAAGATTTTTTTAGTTTATTGTCAAGCATATTTCTAACTAGTGACCAGCCCACAAGATGAGCTGCAGCGTGTGCGTTCCTTTTAAATATCTTAGGGTACAGGGTACACAAGGGAAGGGGAAATCTCGTGCATTGCAACCTAAATAAGATCTATTGCGGTTATCGCGGCCGCTAGGCAGAACCACAGGAGGCTACAGGTCACAGAAACGCGCGGAAATCCCTAACAGTTTCTGGCTCGAAGACCCCACACACTGGTGGAGCTGTGCAGAGAGGGCGATGAAACAGGCAGTCTTCTAGTGTTTGTTAGAGAATATTCTTTCTTTTGAGCAGCGTCCGCGCTACTTGTTCGACACCTCCACACACCACAAAACAGAAAAGCACACCGGAAAATGAAAAGGAAACAAGGGAAAGTAAATCCTGGTAGATGAGAAACCACCCCAGCATTCACCTACTGACCAGGGAAAACCACGAAAAACCCAAGTTCAGAGTGGAGTGTCGACGAACACGTTACCGCGAAGCCATCTCGGTCGGTGATGGTATCTTAAGGTATTCATAAAATGTTATACACTGGCAACACTAAGAAAGATTTTCCCGAATAATTCCAATCTTGGTGGAGGTGTAGAAGAGTGTGCAAGCAATAAGTGATTAGGTTTGAAGAGAGATGGGGTACACTTAGGCCGAGCAGAGCCCTCTCGTGTCGGTTCGACAAGGTCAGTGTTGCGCTCAGTGCAGTGAGTGCAGAGCTGTCAAACAAGGTGGAAAGAATAAAGTGCCAGTATGCCTCGTCGACGTCAAAGGGAGCCATATCGGCATGTGAGTGAGTTCGAACGGGGCAGAAGGGTTTGTCATACCGTGACATTTCGGCTCGTACTGGGCATGCTGCTACGACAGTGATGCGTGTGTGAAAGCAGTGGATAGATGAAAGTCGTACGTAGCGAAGAGCGGACCACAGAACATAACCATAGCACGAGATAACCGTCATCTTGTCCGCATGGCCATAACGGACCGTACAACATCATTTACAGTGTTGGCTCGACGCTGGAGTAAAGCAGCAGGTGTGAACTTGTCTGCATCAACGGTTCGTCGCCGTCTGCTGCAGGTTGGACTGGTTGCATGCATGCCATTACTTCGCTTCCATTGTCCAGAAACTACAAGCTCCTCCGACTGCAATGGTCACGTAAACACCCTCACTGAGAGGCAAAATGTAATCTTTTTGGACGAGTCCAGCCTCTACGTGTCCTATAGTGATGGCCGCATGGTGTCCGGCGGTGCCGTGGTGAGCGCAACCGTTGAGCGGCATAGCGGACAAACACCAGGTGTGATGGTTTGGGGCGCCATTGGTTACAACAACCGATCTCGCCTCCGACGAATTGAGGGCACTTTGAACAGCAACCGGTACCTAACGGTGGTTCTGGAGTCTGAGGTACTCCCCAGCTTCAGGTATCTCCACAGGCCACATATTGCGAAGAATGTACAAGCCTTCTTCGAAGAGCGATGGATACCATTGCTTCCCTGGCCTGCGCGTTCGCCTGAAATGTCGCCCATCGAACATGTCTGGGATATGGTTGTTCGGCACCTGGTGCTTCACGGTCCTCCAGTAACCAGTGTCACGGATTTGTGGGCTCGAATACAAACTGCGTGGAGGGAAATCCCTCAGAAACTTATCGAGAATCTTTTTGACTCAATGCCACGGCGTATAGCAGCTCTAATTCCAGCGGATGGAGGCCACATCAAATACTGAATATTAGGGCTCAAAGGTCATGTATAGATTTGAAAAGTTTATCATTTGTTACTTGTCATGTACCTAACCTGTGCTATTAAATTCATTAAATTCTTGCGTATCCTTCTTGGTGTTGCAATTTTCACAAACGGCAGTGTATATTAAATATCAAAATAATCGGCAAAGTCTGTACTATTTTTAAGCAAACAAAAGCACTTAATTTTTTTCAGATTTTTGGGAGCCTGCTCCCCTTAAGGGATGAAATGACTAAGGGCATGTTCAGAACTCTCTACCCTTCTTCGGCACTCCGGTGTTATATTTTGGACATCCCATGTTCCACATGGCCGCCTTTTCTTCATCTGAACATGACAGTGCAATTCTGCGCATCTCAGCGCGATCGAAAGGGGAACTTCGAATCGCGCGTTTGGTGTGCGCTTCGATGCATTTCCAGGTACATCAGCGTCGCGCGTTAGCTGTACGGTTCTAAACCCAGCGCGCTCTCCATTAGAGGTCTGCAGGGGCTCGCACCGGGATGCGGCTTTACAATTAAGACGAACAAAAATGCATTATCACATTCAACTTATTCTGACTTTGTCCAGCGTTTATCTGTCACCACTGCGTTCTTACTATCAGTTAATATCCTGATCTAGTTCAACCTTTCACTGTCACTTCACCCTCTTTGTGACGTAGCGGCGTAACGAAATACGCACGACGTATGCACTTCTTCCGGGAGGTTCACTCGCTGGGTAGTCGAACACAAGACTTCTCTACTATATCGCGGAAGCAGCCTCTATGCGCGTCACCGCAATCGTCACAAACTCGCTTAAGAGTCGCACTTAATGTCGCCTAACCAACCCGCTTGCCATATAACTCACTGACTACGCTCGCTATGTAGCCATTGGAAATCTCCTCTGACTTCAGACAACACTTCTTCCAGAACGTTTGAGAAACAGGGAACTTCCAAAACTTCTGGTTATTTGACGATAGCGTTTCCGGTGTTTACGTTGGACGAGTGCGCTGCTTATCTCTGTTTACCTTCCTACTGCCCGGCACCGACTTCTCGAAACCTTGCGCCATAGCCATTGCGATACACAATGCATTTTATTATGTTCTCTATCACGCGCACAGCAGGTAGAGACGGTATTGCATTCCACCCAAACATTTGATACAGAGATTTCTCCGGATATACATGTTTTGAAGCCCCTGAATCCAAATAAAGTATTTAAGAAACATGTCCATGCGCGCGCGTGTGTGTAAACAACAAAACTCAAAAACGAAAAGTCGGATAAACAACAAACTGGTATTTAAGTTCAGTATCTTCCAAAGATGCGACCGAGGCTTTTCAAAAAAATTCCCCCACAGCAAACTATCCTTCACGTAGAACATTTTTCAACATTTTTTATATTCTTAAAAATGGCTCCAACAAATTTGATTAAAATATCACATGTAAAAGATGCTTACATGACAAATAAAGTGTATATCTTAAATTTTCTGGGAATAGCCTGTGAAGTCCTCTTCATCTGGAAGGAATTTTGTAGTCTTGTACATCTGGCAAACGTTAAGCGATAGACGAAAACGTAGCACATAAAAATGTAGATCTCTTTAAAACCCACAATTTATTTCAAATAAGTTTTTTATGGTATAAGTCACTTCTGAGATGACTAAGGTTCCAATTGTTCATTTCTTGGCCACTCTCTTCGAGCCTTGTCAACATTAAATTGTTTTTCGCGATTGCATGAAAACAGTATAGCGGCCAGGTCTTAAACATTTGACTATCGCTGTTCCCTTTATATCTATAACGAAATGTGTAATGTAGGTATTTCTGCAAAGGTTTATTTGGATTAAAGTGTAGTAGATAGAAAAATAAGCTTTCGTAGGAATTATTTTATACCCACCAATAAACGAGGAGGGCAGAGAAACTCAAATGAATGTATCACATCAGAATTTACACACACACACACACACACACACACACACACACACACTGTATCTTAAACATGTGATATTTTAGTACAAAACGTTAACCACTTTTGAGAAAACCAAAAAACAAACAATATTTTTGCATGTAAGGGAAAATAAGGATAAACAATTAATTTATCACGTTTTTTAAATCGCAATATTGAGGGGCAGGTAAAAGCACAACTAACTTAAAATGCGCGCATTCATAACGTTAGTAACAATAAATAAGTGCCTGCTTCGGCCAATTGCGGATAATGTTACAACAACACGGCAACTGCAAACTCTACCTCCCTACGCCCACCCACACCCAGAACATCCCTGGACAGAATAGGATAACAGGAGCGGCAGGCGGTCTACAAGACAGTATGCCGTCAACATGCTCCTTACTACATGCGGAATCCCGGACCTCAGCCATCAATATTTCTGTAAAGTGGCTCCACAATCGAACACAAGGACCTAAGTGCATCCTTTACCAGGCCCTCAGTCAACAGTATTCCTGTAAACGGGCTCCTTAATGGACCTTAAGGACCTGAGTGCATCTTTTACCAGGAACTCAGCCATCACTATTTCTGTAAAGTGGCTCCCCAATCGAACACAAGGACCTGAGTGCATCCCTTACCAGGTCCTCAGTCAACAGTATTTCTGTAAACTGGCTCCTTAATGGGATCTAAGGACCTGAGTGCATCTTTCACCAAGAACTCAGTCACCACTATTTCTGTAACGTGGTTCCTCAACGGGCACCAAGGAACTGAGTGCGTCCTTTACCAGGAACTGGGTCACCACTATTTCTGTAACTTGGTTCCTCAATGGGCCCCAAGGAACTGAGTGCGTCCTTTACCAGGAACTCGGTCACCACTATTTCTGTAACTTGGTTCCTCAATGGGCCCCAAGGAACTGAGTGCGTCCTTTACCAGGAACTCGGTCACCACTGTTTCTGTAAGGTTGCTCCTCAATGGGCCCCAAGGAACTGAGTGCATCCTTTACCAGGAACTCGGTCACCACTATTTCTATAACGTGGCTCGTTAATGGGCCCCAAAGAACTGAGTGCATCCTTTACCAGGAACTCAGTCACCACTATTTCTATAACGTGGCTCGTTAATGGGCCCCAAGGAACTGAGTGCATCCTTTACCAGGAACTCGGTCACCACTATTTCTATAACGTGGCTCGTTAATGGGTCCCAAGGAACTGAGTGCATCCTTTACCAGGAACTCAGTCACCACTATTTCTATAACGTGGCTCGTTAATGGGTCCCAAGGAACTGAGTGCATCCTTTACCAGGAACTCGGTCACCACTATTTCTATAACGTGGCTCGTTAATGGGCCCCAAGGAACTGAGTGCGTCCTTTACCAGGAACTCGGTCACCACTATTTCTGTAACTTGGTTCCTCAATGGGCCCCAAGGAACTGAGTGCGTCCTTTACCAGGAACTCGGTCACCACTATTTCTGTAACGTGGCTCCTCAATGGGCCCCAAGGAACTGAGTGCATCCTTTACCAAGAACTCAGTCACCACTATTTCTGTAACGTGGCTCCTCAATGGGCCCCAAGGAACTGAGTGCGTCCTTTACCAAGAACTCGGTCACCACTATTTCTGTAACGTGGCTCCTCAATGGGTCCCAAGGAACTGAGTGCATCCTTTACCAGGAACTCAGTCACCACTATTTCTATAACGTGGCTCGTTAATGGGTCCCAAGGAACTGAGTGCATCCTTTACCAGGAACTCAGTCACCACTATTTCTATAACGTGGCTCGTTAATGGGTCCCAAGGAACTGAGTGCATCCTTTACCAGGAACTCAGTCACCACTATTTCTATAACGTGGCTCGTTAATGGGTCCCAATGAACTGAGTGCATCCTTTACCAGGAACTCAGTCACCACTATTTCTATAACGTGGCTCGTTAATGGGTCCCAAGGAACTGAGTGCATCCTTTACCAGGAACTCAGTCACCACTATTTCTATAACGTGGCTCGTTAATGGGTCCCAAGGAACTGAGTGCATCCTTTACCAGGAACTCGGTCACCACTATTTCTGTAAAGTGGCTCCTCAATGGGTCCCAAGGAACTGAGTGCATCCTTTACCAGGAACTCAGTCACCACTATTTCTATAACGTGGCTCGTTAATGGGTCCCAAGGAACTGAGTGCATCCTTTACCAGGAACTCAGTCACCACTATTTCTATAACGTGGCTCGTTAATGGGTCCCAAGGAACTGAGTGCATCCTTTACCAGGAACTCGGTCACCACTATTTCTGTAAAGTGGCTCCTCAATGGGTCCCAAGGAACTGAGTGCATCCTTTACCAGGAACTCAGTCACCACTATTTCTATAACGTGGCTCGTTAATGGGTCCCAAGGAACTGAGTGCATCCTTTACCAGGAACTCAGTCACCACTATTTCTATAACGTGGCTCGTTAATGGGTCCCAAGGAACTGAGTGCATCCTTTACCAGGTACTCGGTCACCACTATTTCTAAGTGGCTCCTTAATGGGACACAAGGAACTGAGTGGATCCTTTACCAGGAACTCGGTCACCACCATTTCTGCAAAGTGGCTCCTTAATGGGCCCCAAGGAACTGAGTGCATCCTTTACCAGGTACTCGGTCACCACCATTTCTGCAAAGTGGCTCCTTAATGGGACACAAGGAACTGAGTGGATCCTTTACCAGGTACTCGGTCACCACCATTTCTGCAAAGTGGCTCCTTAATGGGCCCCAAGGAACTGAGTGCATCCTTTACCAGGTACTCGGTCACCACCATTTCTGCAAAGTGGCTCCTTAATGGGACACAAGGAACTGAGTGGATCCTTTACCAGGTACTCGGTCACCACCATTTCTGCAAAGTGGCTCCTTAATGGGACACAAGGAACTGAGTGGATCCTTTACCAGGAACTCGGTCACCACTATTTCTAAGTGGCTCCTTAATGGGACACAAGGAACTGAGTGGATCCTTTACCAGGTACTCGGTCACCACCATTTCTACAAAGTGGCTCCTTAATGGGACACAAGGAACTGAGTGGATCCTTTACCAGGAACTCGGTCAGCACTATTTCTGCAAAGTGGCTCCTTAATGGGCCACAAGTAACTGAGTGGATCCTTTACCAGGAACTCGGTCACCACCATTTCTGCAAAGTGGCTCCTTAATGGGCCACAAGTAACTGAGTGGATCCTTTACCAGGAACTCGGTCACCACTATTTCTGCAAAGTGGCTCCTTAATGGGCCACAAGTAACTGAGTGGATCCTTTACCAGGAACTCGGTCACCACCATTTCTGCAAAGTGGCTCCTTAATGGGCCCCAAGGAACTGAGTGGATCCTTTACCAGGAACTCGGTCACCACTATTTCTGTAACGTGGCTCCTCAATAGACCCGAGTGCATCCCTTACCCGGACCTAAGTTCTCACTATTTCTATAAAGTGCCTCCTCAGTTGTTTCCAAGAACCAGAGTGCATTCCTTACCAGCACCACAATTAACACTGTTTCTGTAATAAGGCTGTTTAATGGGTGCCAAGGACCTGAGTGAGTCCTTTACCATAATCTTAGTCTCCACTATATCTGTAAAGTGGCTCCTCAATGGGACCTGAGAGTATTCCTTTACCAGGAACTCAACCACCGTATATCTGTAAAGTGATTCCTCGATGGCTCTATAGAATCTAGGCATCCCTTACCAGGACCTCAGTCAACACTCTTTCTGTACAAAGTGGCTCCACAAATTGGTCCCAAGTACCGAGTGCATTTATTGCCAGGACCATAGTCAAGATTATTTCTGTAAAGCGGCTCCTTAATGGGTCCTAAAGACCTGAGTGCATCCCTTACCAGGACCTGTATCAACATTATTTCTATAAAGTGGCTTCTTAATGGATCCTAAGGTCCTGAGTGCATCCCTTACCAGAACCTCAGTAAACACCATTTCTGTAGAAAGTCTCCTCATTGCTTGCCGAGTACCTGAGTGCATCCTTTACCAGGATCTCAGTAGCCACTAACACTTTAAAGTGGCTCCTCAATGGGACCTTAGTGTATCCTTTATCAGGATCTCATCAACCACTATTCCTGTAAGGTGACTCCTCAAATGGGTTTCAAGCACCTGAATGCATCCCTTACTAGCACCTCAGATAACACTATTTCTGTAAAGCGGCTCCTCAATTGTTGCCAAAGACCTATGTACATACCCTACCAGGATCTCTGTCAACACTTTCTGTAACGTGGCACCACTATGAGTCCCAAGGATCTGAGTGCATCGCTTACCTGGACCTCAGTCAACACTATTTCTGTAAAGCGGCTCCTCAATTGTTGCCAAAGACCTATGTACATACCCTACCAGGACCTCTGTCAACACTTTCTGTAACGTGGCACCACTATGAGTCCCAAGGATCTGAGTGCATCCCTTACCTGGACCTCAGTCAACACTATTTCTGTAAAATGGCTGTTCAGTGGGTTCCAGAGACCCAAGTGCATCATTACTAGGACCTGAGTGAAACTATTGCTGTAAAGTGGCTCCTCAGTGGGTTTTCCAAGGACCTGAGTGAATCTTTTACCAGGATCTCAGTCACCACTCTTTCTAGAAACTGGGCTCTCAATGGACCCGTGTGCAACCCTTACCATGCCCTCCCGCAGCAGGGAAAAAATTCCCCTGCCGGTACAGGTAATAGAACCCGAGTTCCTTTGATCCACGGGCAGCTGCGTTTCGCGAAACAATAATAATAATAATAATAATAATAATAATAATAATAATAATAAACTTCAAAACTATTTTATTTAAAACCAAATTACACAATTGGGACCGGATGAGGTGGTACAGTATAGCTACGGTCAGGGTTCTGTTTTGCTCCAATAATCTCTTTAATGTGTAAGCATTTACAGATTAAAAGATTCCATAGTATGCACACAAATGTACCTACTTATATAAAAGGTATTCAGACATAGTGAAACAAAATAAAAGTGTAATGAAATTTTATTAATCTCTCCATGAATAAAACTGATACCGTAATTATAGATGGAAATATATAAACAATTAAATAAAGGAATAGTACTAAGATAAATAAATTATTTCAATGAATAGTTTCCGTATATTAAATCATGTGTATTGAAATAGGTTTGAGTTGAAATTATTGTCCGGAAAGATGGAGGTAATTAGCCAGTCAGGTTAAGCAAAACATTAGTATCAGCCGATAAGGAGCGGAAATATTAGCTTAAGGATTTCTGGGAGTGCAGTTTAAAATTAGGTTCATATGTTACACAGACAATTAGACCAATTCTGGAAATTAGAGATGCAACGGATTTTCTGAGATTTTTAGCTAAGCCTTTCGGATATTAAGAGTTTTGAGATTTGGCAACGTATAAAGTAGAACGTTGGTGGGGGACTAATATGTAGGCGGAGCTAAAATTAATAAATGTTCGTGCATCTAGCCCCGAGGGCTACTCCTCTCTGGTACCACCAACGGTACTTGCTCGTGTGATATTGTAAGCGCCGTGTGTCGAGCTTGTGAGAATAGCGGTTAGCGCGTGGGACCTCGCTGGTCAACATTTTAGCGACGCACGGTGAGGTATTCTTCTAGTTTTTGTTTTTATTGCGGAAACAGTTATTCCACTCGTATCTTTGATACTAGTTAGCGGGTATAATAATTCAGCTGTTATAGCTTCGAGTGTTACAACTTAGGATCTGTCTATTTATTTACTTCAAACGGTGGTAACTCACTTCAGGAACTTAAATATTAGTTACAATAAATTTCTCAGTCAAGTTAAACTGGTGTTGTCCTTCATAATACATCCACGCATACCCTAAGGGGAAGTTTTCATAGCTCTACCATTGGCGCAGCCGGCAGCAGAATCAGCAGCAGATATTGGAGACAATGGGAAAATGTAGCAACAGCATACTTGCTTCAAATTGTCGCCACATCCAGCTATTGTGGAAACCACATGTATTATTTAACTCTCAAACTTCAACTTTAATATTAAAGAGTTAGGATATACACCTTAGGCCCTCACCATACACAAGCCACCATACACACCACTGAACTGAATGAGCTGAAGTTTCAACGGGAGAAAGAATCCAAACAGCAGGAATATTTTCGTAATTGGATTTCTAAAACGATTAACGACTGAGTATTTTGAACTGTTTTCCTTTGTGAAAATTAGTAATTACATTTATATAAATGTTAATAAATACGCAACAATAACATTTAAACTAAATTTAATATTACGAATAAGCATAACCACCACACTTGAACTCAATTTTAAGAACTCCTTAACACTTGCATTCATACCGTAAGGGCACGGCTACGACTAGTTAGCGGGGATTCACCAATTTGACATGACCTATTGATTTCGTTGCGTGTGAGCTACCATCAGTGTTGCCAAGTTTCAGACCGACTTGATGACTCATAAAATGAATATGAAATGAATATTTATAAAATATGCATGTAAGACAAGCAAATATGCAGCATACTTTGCAAAACGCTGCAATATTATCCTTGTTAACAAAACAGGTAAAATATACATCATATGCAACGTAAAACATTTCTTTATATTGTTGGAAATGTAGTAATTAACTCGCATACCAAGTGAGCATACTTTCAGACAGCAGAGAAGAAATATGCGTTTGCATTAAAATCCTGAACGTAAAATTAATCTATTCCTGAGCTTGGTTCAGAGCGGCTGATCCGAACCTGAAAGTTTCCGCCCATGCAAACCTCTACTCTCTGTGAGTTTGCGATAAGTGGCAGCGTCTCCTGTCCCTCTCCGTCAAAGTTCAATCACTTGGTTGAATTGCACGGATTATATATACTGTCTGTTCAGCGATGGTTTACTTGATCTGAGACAAGTGAGGGGAAAAGACTGTTGCTTGTTATCCACTGTACGCGCCACGCGTGACACGAGTTCGGTATACTGCGTACCCCTTCCACCACTCAAGCTTTAGCTGGGAGATAAGCCACCCCACACCTATAGATAAAACATCGATGAACAGGCGGTAGGTATTCAGTTATGTGATGACCTTCCCTCAGAGAAAACAAACTGCCCTTCCATGCTCGCGCGGTGACCACAGCAGTTGTGAATGAGCGGTCGAGTAATCAAGTTGCTATGTTTTCTAAGCAGGAACAGAGAATCTAAATAGAGGTCGCACAGCATGACAGGACAGTTTCACCAGGGACTCTTGGTGCGTTTGCATTACCTTACCTAACGGTAGCAAGGTGGGCAAGGGCCTTCAGAGAAGGACGCCTAAAAATATGTCTGGTCATCCACCGGTATAGAGAAGGGTTTGGCATACTGCGGCCAGGAAGACGGACCTGCTTTTGTTTGGTTCGTCTACAAACTAAAAAAATATAAATGAAAAGATACGTTGCGCCTCTATTAGATTAATTTATTCATTCACGAATTTTTAACAATTTAACAAAATTAAGCACTGAAATTTTTAATTGTTAAAGTCTTTGCACGAGGACTAATATCAGCATTCCCATCCACGTATATCTGTGAAAACAAATTTTAAAAAAATATCAAATCAAAATATAGGTTTGCTATGTCTGGTGCACATTTAAAGTCCGTTTTGATGATAAGCAGCACAAAATTAGAACCATAAATGTCTGCAATTGTAGCACAGAAGAGCCAATTTCATTCTTCTTTTGAACATGAACAGCTATTAACGTAGAATATTTCATGTAATAAGTATATATATGTATATGTATACTTATTACATGAAATATGTGTTGTATAGTTTATATACATGGAGTCTTCAGGTTTATTCTTCCGTTGACTCCAGTCAGTTGTTTGAGCATGACGTCAACACTTTAAGCGAGTTAATCACCAGTGCCTCAGGTAGAGGACTAGCGAAAGATGAGTGGAAGGGGTGCACATCTACAGTTTCGAGGACACCTTAGTGAAATGGGACTTGTGTCGTACCTTACCAGTATTTACATTTGGAACTTCTTTCGCTTGCGTTTCGTAAACTCGCAATCTCAGATGTATGCTGGTAAGAAATTCAAATAATTGGAAGGCTTTTGTAGCGTAGTGTTTCTCGACTTTTATGGCACAATTTTAACTTTTTTAATAAAAAAAAAAGGCCACTGAAGTGACCTTGAAAATTGTTTTAAACATTTTTAAATATTTTAGTTGTTTCTCCTTTTGTGTTAGTAAAAACTACTGTGTTTTGTTTTTATCGTGTTTTCTCCCAGGACCTGACGAAATTCCGGGCAAGAATGGAGAAAATCATTTTCACAAAGCGACTAATATGAAGGATCACAAGTCAAAATGTGACTAAACCAAAAGGAAGATGATTTATGTTTAACGGCGCTCAACTTCAAGATCATTAGCTCCCTTAGAAAAACATATCATAGCAAAGGCCAGGGATAAAGATCAATAAATCATTGCAAAGGCCAGAGATAAGGATCAATATAAAATCATAGCAAAAGTCAGAGATAAAGATGAATATACAAAACTAAGCTGAGTGATACGAAAACATGATATCAACATGACTAAATCCAGTTTTGAAGTTTATCCGAGATAAAAAACCTTTAAAAAAACCTTTTCGGCGCTTGGTTATTGTCTGTCAAAATCTCTGCAAACTAATCGGCAGTTCTGATGACGCCCGAAAATGCGCTAGAAGAATACGCTCCAGCAACAAATGACGTACCGACAGCCCTTCGCTACACAGCGGACAAAGAGGAGCAGGGTCACCCTTGGAAAGGTAAGCGTGCGTAAACTTGCAATGGCCAGTGTGCACCGGAGCCAAAACCACCTCCTCACGACGAGGTACACAGAGGAGGTTACCCGGTTTATTGGAATGTTCTTCACTACTCTAAGCTTTTTCCGCGGATAACTGACCACTCCTCGCGTCAGCACGATAGCACCGCTCCCCACTCAAGCATAAAGGCTTCCGACTATACACTGGATTCTGTAGTCGCCGCCTTAGCTGCCAAATCCGCCAGCTCATTCTCTCGCAAGCCAACGTGACCAAGTATTCAAGCACACTCCACGTTAACCCCAGAAGCGTGTAAAACATGCAGGGCATCCTGGATGCGCTTTACAATGGCATGGTAGTTGTACAGCTCACGAAGGTTCTGAATTGTAGTAAGAGAATCACTCAAAATAACACAGTCACCGAATTCTCGACGGCGCACATACAAAATGGCTCGGTAAATGGTATACAGCTTTGTACTATAAATGGAAATGCTACCATAAAACCGAAAATATGGGTTTCGGTTCCATGAACGTAAGTACATCCAACACCGTTGGTGAACTTAGATACATCGGTGTAGATCAAAATTTGATCTTTGTAACCTGACAAAAATTCTAAAAACAAAAAGTGCGAATACTAAACGTAGGTATCGTGCTTTCTAAGAAACTCACGGAAATGAACACCTGCACGCCTTGGATTAATGGAGCTTTCCTATAACATTCCTCCAACGCGTTATGGAAAAGTAAGCGAACTCTGGATGTATAGGCATATACTTAAGCCCACAGCCATAATTCCCTAACAGGACATCTGCGGATATTGCAGAGGAGGTTCTGCCGATTCGGCGTAAAGGCTCATAAATGGGATAGTTGGAAAATCACTGATAATCACACCCCGATTTGGACTAGGTCTTATCTTCTCAGCACAAATGGTCGTGCTGAAGAATAAACCATACACCCATAGTCCTACTTGCAGCAATACTGTCCGATCCACTCTCTAAGATTTTCCATTTAATATCCACAGGATATTCAGAGAACGGTCACATGACGCTTTCAGTGGCGCTACATGCGATGATCAGCCAAGTTTCCTAGTTAACATCAAACCCAGAAATCTCGTCGAATCTGCGAACGGAAGTAAATCTGGACCGAATTGGAGCGAATGTTGTAATCGCCTCTTTCGTCGCCAGAAATTAACTCATATTGACTTCTCAGTTGAGAAACGAAAGCCGTTTTTAGAACCCTATTCTTGAAGATTCTCTAAACAGTGCTGCACACAGCGTACGCTGAGAGGTACAATAGACGGCAAAGTCGTCTACAATAAATATAACGATACCCCTGGAGGAACACATTTCGAGATAGAATTAATTGCTATAGTAAACATTGTAACGCTTAGTACCGATCCTCGAGGCTCTCCGTTTTCCTAAACAAAAAGGTTTGAAAAAAAAACAGAATATCATTACTGGGAAAACGCGGTCCTTCATAATCTCCTGAATGAACAGTGGTAAGCATCCACGTATGTTCCAGGTGTGTAGGCAACACAGTATCCCTGTTCGCCAACACGTATCATATTCCAACGGTTTGGCAATTCTTAGTAAATCCATTCATGATTTAGTATGGTATATGGTAATGATACAAGGTGATCCGCTGTTTAACGGCGTCGTTGAAAACAGCATTGGGTTTTGGTCAGTGATTGTGAGTTTCCAGCCAGCATATCAGATGTCCATTAAGCATGCGTTCCATTACCATGCAAATGCAACTGACGAGAGAAATAGGACGATAGCTGGACGGAGGATGACGGTCCTTTCCAAGTTTCAAAATGGGTATGACGGTGACCACCCGCCACTTCAACTCAAACACGATTATAGACATCGAGCAGGAAAATCTTACCTATATTCGTATATGGATACTGTCTGGTCCTGGTGCTGATAGTCGCGAAGATGAAAGGGCATGTTCGAACTCCGAATGGTGAAAAGGCGAATGTAACCTACAAGGTTTCCAATACGAAACGAGATTTCGTACCTTGAGATTCCACCTGGGACTTAACTGGAAGGAACTCGGGTGAATAGTTATCTGAGCTAGATACTTGAGCAAAAGCACTACTAAAGGTGTTAGCCACGTCAAATGTATCAATACCAGCGCCTGCAGATGATTTAGGATCAGCGATTGGCATGTGGGTAGATTTTCCGAACCACATGCCTTAACTATCCCAAACGACAGAGGAAGGTGTGTGTCGATTAAACGAAGCTACAAACTTGCTCCATGTTGTCTTTGTTATCCTTAATAGCTTTTCTAGATTTGGCACAAATTTTCTTGTATTCGATCAGGTTATCTAGTGTAGGACGACGTTGGAAAACCCTAAGAGAACGGTTGAGGGCATGATTGGCATTTCGGCATTCATCCGTCCAGCGCGGTTCTGGAAATTGACGGGTTGGGCAGTTGACCAAGGAATGGTTTGCTCAGCAGAAGAAGAATCGTCCTTATGAGATGTTCGGCTAAAACATTCACAGAGTCGTGTTCATAGCAATTACGCACTGCCAACTGGGAGTAAAGGTTCCAGTTGCCTTAATCCAAGCGCCATCTAGGCAAACGTGTGGAACATATATCTTGTGTTAAGAGACTTAAGAAGACATGGGAAGTGGTTACTAGAGTGCAAATCAGAGATTGCATTCCAGTAAGGAAACTGCTAACTGGAGTGAACACACTGTTATAGAAAGGTGTGAAAAAGTATTAATGGAGTCTGGAAGAAATGTAGGCTCTCCGGTGTTCAGAAGACCTACGTTGTAATTGTCCAAAGATCAGCGATAGCTTTCTCTCGCACAAGCCTGAGATGATGGTGATGGGTATTGACGTCTCCCACCAACGGAAAAGGTGTTGGTAACTGGGAAACTAGATCTTCTAAATCAGTTAGCGTGAGGTCATCAGATAGAAAGATAAATGTTACAAATGGTATACCTGACGAATGGCCGTTTAATCCTTACAACGACTGACTGGGTGTCAGACTGTATGCATACAGATTCCATGATTATATCATCTCCGATGAGCATCATAGTGCCCCCGTGCGCAGGCATACCCTCTTTCGGTGTAAGATCACACCGAATTGGGGTATACCGCATGATTTGAAAGGTATCTTGCGGACAGAGTTTGATCTCTTGCAAACATACGACCAAAGGCTCATACTTATTGAACAAAAGTTCAAACTCTGGTCGATGTGTTCTAATTCCACGTATGTTCAATTGTAGGAGTTTTTGTCTTCCGAGGACACCTTCTCCCTAACCCGGATCTCTTGGATCGTTCTTCCCTCTGTAAAACGGGGACATTCTCGAGATTCTGATGGATGTTCACCGCTGCAGTTAACGTACGTTACTGCTCCCTCATGTGAGAATTCTCCACAGTTAACGCAGGTAGCTTCATCATTACTGAAATCAACTGTGTGTCCAAAGCGCTGACACTTATAACATCTCAGCACGTTGCGGATATATGACCTAAATTCAATGGCTTCATACCCTGCTTTAATCTTTTGAGTTAGGTCTACCAGATCAAAGGTAAGAAACAGCTTACGAACTTTGAGCCCCCAACCCCCTCTATACACCCCTGGGATGTTGTCTAGGCCTTACTAATCGTGAAATTCAGACCTGTCTCCGCTGATGCGGAAACAGCTTCCACGTCTTCATAACTGACAACGCAAACTATTGGAATTCACTAAAAGCCACTGTACTGCTCTCTGGATACTTTTAGTAAAATTCTGTTTGTTCAGTTAACATCAATACCAGCAACTACTTCTAAAATTACCATGATAAAGGCATGGCCATAGTTGATGTTAATTGCGGCTGTTACGTTGGCAGTACAGGCATTATCTTGCAGGACGTGAATAATGTTGAGTTTATAGCAAATGATCCGTGGTTCGGTAGGGGCCGTTATGTATCAAGTGTGCGTTTGCTTCGAATTGTTTTATATACTCCTTACATAAATGTTCCACAACTTTAATTGTTATTTTTACAACACATTTTCACATTAAATACAATACGATGCGATATTTAGCGCTGGGAAGTTACTTAATCAACTTGTGTTATTTCAAAACAAGTCTTGATTTACTGACTGACTTTAAACTACCAATTCTCATTGTAAGGTTGCCAGTACTTCAGCTTAGTGTAAAGTAGGTGACTTTGAATTCTTGAAAGACCCTCTAAAATATACCATATTAACAGGCTAAGGACCCGGACAAATTAGCAACAAAAGCATGCGTATAACCTTACTTAGAGTTGCGTAAATACGGTACTGCTGATGTAAATAAAGAGGCCAAGCGTTCCTTATTTGCTTCTGTAAACAGTACAATCTAGTGAAGGTGGAAAAAGCAAGTAGGAAACGTACATTGGGATGAGAGACACAAGTGTATTGTATCTCTAGTCACGAAGCGGATTGTGCACGGGATCACAGGTAGACAGCATCCCAATATGCCACCTCAGTCCACCGTACTTAATGCACAGTAAACGTCATTCCCTTTTAGCTTGTCTTCAAGCCTCCGTAGCCTACATATTAATAAGTGATGTAATTAAATACTTAACAAATGATCAGCAATGATGGAACTCATAGACGATATTCACTATGTGATCAAAAGTATCCCAACAACCTCGCAAACATACCTTTTTCATCTTAGATGCACTGTGCTGCCACCTATTGCCTGGTACTCATTATCCGCCACCTCAGTAATCATTAGACATCGTGAAACAGCAGAATGGGATGCTTCGTGGAACTCACGGACTTTGAACGTGGTCAGGTGATTGGGTGTCACTTGTGACAGAAGTCTGTACGCGAGGTTTGCACACTCCTAAACATCCCTAGGTCCACTGTTTCTGATGTGATAGTGAAGTGGAAACGTGAAGGGACATGTACAGCACAAAAACGTACAGGCCGACCTCGTCTGTTGACTGACAGAGTCCGCCGGCATTTGAAGAGGGTCGTAAAGAGTAATAGGCAGACATCTATCCAGACCATCACACAGGAATTCCAAACTGCATCAGGATCCACTCCAAGTACTATGACAGCTAGGCGTGAAGTGAGAAACCTTGG
Organism: Deroplatys truncata; assembly: GCA_030765065.1. Lineage (NCBI taxonomy): Eukaryota > Metazoa > Arthropoda > Insecta > Mantodea > Mantidae > Deroplatys > Deroplatys truncata. The sequence continues at coordinate 242,311,718 of CM060984.1, read as the reverse complement.
ACTCCATGGTCGAGCGGCTGCTCATAAGCCACACATCACGCAGGAAAATGCCAAACGACGACTCGCTTGGTGTAAGGAGCGTCAACATTACACGATTGAACAGTGGCAAAACGTTGTGTGAGTGACGAATCACGGTACATAATGTGGCGATCTGATGGCAGGGTGCGGGTATGGCAAATACCCAGTGAACGTCATCTGCCAGCGTGTGTAGTGCCAAAAGTGAAATTCGGAGGTGGTAGTGTTATGGTGTGGTCGCGTTTTTCCTGGAGGGGACTTGCACCTCCTGTTGTTTTGCGTGGCACGATCACAGCGCAGACCTACATTGATATTTTAAGCACCTTCTTGCTTCCCACTGTTGAAGAGCAATTCGGGGATGACGATTGCATCTTTCAACACGATCGAGCACCTGTTCATACTGCACGGGCTGTGGTGGAGTGGTTACACGACAATAACATCCCTGTAATGGACTGGCCTGTACAAAGTCCTGACTTGAATCCTATAGAACACCTTTGGGATGTTTTGGAACACCGACTTCGTGCCAGGTCTCACCGACCTACATCGATACCTCTCCTTAGTTCCGCACTCCGAGAAGAATGGGCTGCCATTCCCCAAGAAACCTTCCAGTACCTGATTGAAAGTATGCCTGCGAGAGTGTTCCTCCAATAGCTTGTTAAGTCTCTTCATTCTGAATGACTTTTGAATAATTGCTAAACCATAAGAGACAGACAAAATCCTACTATACAGAAACTGGAGGCCTCGACAAAGCGCACAATTTATAACAAATAATTTTTTTGTATCATTAACCATTTCCTGGTATTCTTTATTATTGGTTGAATTTTCAAATACTTAATAATTTTCTCGAGTGGATAATCGCTATTGAATTTTTTTTCTTGTGCTCACGAAAAGATCGTGAAATTTCAAAGCATAGCGACCAGCGTTTTAAAAATCTGAGTATCGCTTTAGTCTACTGTATCTCCCTTATCGCTACAACGAAATGTGAAGTGAAACTTTATCTCGAGCAACAAGAAGTACCTGGAGGAATATGATTTACAAGAATATCTTGCAGTCGAGTGAGTATGGAATGTCGTTTGAATGCAACACATCAGATTACTTTTTGCTTTAGTCTATTGAAAATTAAATTTTGTGAAGTTTTTTTATGGCGACTGTGGAGCACTTGTGTGAAGTTTCCTCAGAAAAGCAGAATTGACTGTCAATCCAGAATTGTAAGATCTGCCGCTCGTCAATTCAAATTCTTGCGTATTTCTTCTGTAGGTTTTCAAATTGATCCTGACCGTTCTGAGATAGCTTGTGAATATTGTGTTCAGAAAGCAATTGCTCGATTCATGGGAGTTGTTCCTTTGGGCGGCGTGCACCAACCTAGAGCAAGCTCTACTTTCGTAGTAAACTACTATTAAAGTCAACACTCGGCCACTGTCATACGAGAGTACACTACTTCCGAAATATTTTACTCCTTTCAGATATCCCGGTGTAAATTACTACACAACTAAATGTCGGAGAGCACGTCGTGTAGTATGTTACTACGGTAGTAAATAGAGCACAGGTTGGGTTACAATTTACTCTCGCGACTTGGAGTAATTCACCTGTAGATTGAACTACAATACCGTATCGTATTTGGACGAAATTATTTTGACGTGTTCATGTATTACTTTGATTACATTGAAGATTTCGGTGAAGAAAACTATTACTTAGATTACACTGATGATCTCGATTAAGCAAACGACGAGAATGCGATAGTGTGTATAGTACGGGCAAAACGAGATCCATATGATACTGATGCAGAGAGAGAGAGAGCTAAAGGGACGGTCTGGTATTGGGAAAGAATCTTTTGCATTTACCTTTTGAATCTGCTTGGAGACATTTACAATAAAACTCAAGACAGGAATTCAGCTGGATCACCCAAACTGCAATTGTTATGCGTTCTGCGAGTGTTTCGTACTGGAACATCAAATCTAATAAACGTTCGCTGTACGCCTGCTGGTCGCATCTTTCATCAAGTTATTAGAGCGGTTTTGAGGTTAAGAGCAAATAAATGCACAAATATACACGAGTGTTCAGAAAATAAAAAGCATTTGCAGGTATCCAACACATTGTGGGTGCAATTGCTGCACGTATGTTCCCATTTTGTGTCCATCAGGTTAAAATGGTGAATTTTTCCGTAATCAAAAAGACTATTTGTCCATCATCACGCAAGGGATACGTGATGCAAAAGTGAAGATTAGGAACATTGTTTCTGAGGAATTGGAAGCTGCTCTTCAGTACGTTTCACATCGCTCGAAGCATTAAACTCGTTCGTCACGACTTTCCAGGCATGTCTCTTCCAGCATCTTTACATAATGTTTTTGCACTCTATATTGTTTAAATGAATGTTCATTATCTTTATCAACAAACACGTGTCTCTTTCGCTGAGATTTTCATCCCTTTTCCTATCGCATATAACCTTATTCATGATCGCGTCAAGTAAATCGCACAAACAAAGCAATACTCTGGGATTAATGAGCTCTGTGTTAATTAAAACAGTAAATAATTGTAATTCAGCTCTCCAACGTTACTTCCGGAGCAAATTGCTCCCATAGTAGCCTGCTTCCGTAGTGTGCACTTCTTTAGTAAACGATACTTCCGAAGAAATTTACTCCAACATGATGGACGCTGCCCTTACTTTGCGAAGTTCATCCCAGATTATGACGTACATGTGGTAAAAGTAAATACGTTACACAAGAAAACGTGAAATACAAATGATGCAAATAACAGGAGGAAACATTTGAGAGATTAAGTGACTTCAAGGAAACGAAAGAGCTTTCATGATTAACAATGGGAACCTACTGCAGCGCATTCTCCCAGGCGTGCAAGACATCTGAGAATGCATATTTCCTGAACCCTGTGCTTGTATCATCCCAGGGTCGCTCGGTGCACATGCCGAAATCTTCACAAGGACATTGGTACGAATTCGGGGACGACAAGACTTCCAAGTGTCACACACACACACACACACACACACACACACACACACACACACACACACACACACACACACACACACACACACACACACACCGGCTCAACAGTAACAAATTTGTTTTAAATGTCTTTACCACGCGCCTAGTAAGCGTGGCAAGTGTTGCATTTCACCCCAAAACTCGATACGGGGTTTTCACCGGAAATAAACGCATTGGGGCTCCCTGAATAAAAAAATCTGATGTGTTACACTCACATGACTTTCTCTACTCTTGTACAAACTATTTTTACAAACGCTTATTCTCCATATGCTTCATGTTAATCTTATTGCTAATTTTCTTGTAGATGCAAGGGGAATTGGTAGGCTTTAAGCGATAGTCAAATATTTTAAGACCTGGTTGCTATGTGGAGTATTTCATTTTCTTTGCATTACCAGGACAAAAAAATTGAATAACGAATTTGAGAAAAAGTATAAGTATTGGAAAATTTAAGGGAATAACAAACAATATCTCGAAAATGGTTCACTCAACAAAAACATGTGTATGACATAAATTGTGTATTTTAACGCGATCTACGTTTTTTGTATAGTGAAATTTTGTCTCTCTTATGGTTTACCAGTAATGCAAAAGTCGTTCACAATGAAGAATACTTTTGGAGACATTCCCAGAAAATTCGAGATATACATTTCATTTGTCATGACAATATCTTAAACATATGATATTTTAATCAAAATCGTTAGAGCCATTTTTGAGAAAATTAAAATTTTCGAAAAATGTTCCATGTAAAGGGTAATGTGGGGTGGGGGGATTTTCTTGAAAACCTTCGTGTCGCATCTCTGGAAGATACTGAAGCTAAATATCAAGTTTGGTGTTTATCCAACTGTTCGTTTCTGAGTTATGCTATTCACAGGCACACACACACACAGACACACACGGACATGTTTCCAAAAATGCTTTTTTTGGATTCAGGGGGTCTCAAAACATGTATTTCCTGTGAAATCTCAGTATCGAATTTTTGGGTGGAATACAATACTTCCCCTACTTACTATACGTAGTAGAGAAAGTAAAAAAGCGTGCGCGCGTGTGTGTATGAACAGCGTAACTCAAAAAAACAAAAATTCTTCCAAAGATGCGACACAAAAATTTTCAAGAGAACATCCCCCAACTCCAAACTATCCGTTACATGGCAAATTTTTCTACATTTTTGCTTTTCTCAAACATGGGTGTGATGATTTTAATTAAGATACCATATGTTTAAGGTATGCACACGACAAATAAAATGCATATCTTGAATTTTCTGGGAATATCCTATGAAGTTTCCATTTGGAAGGGGTAAAACATAAGAAATAGACAAAAATGTACTGCCCGAATCTGTGGTGTGCGGGTAGCATATCTACCTCACTTCAAGAGGTCCCGAATTCGAATCTCTATTAGAGTGATTTAGCTGGATAGGGCTTTTTCCGAGATTTTCCCTTGTTTTGAAAAGACAACTGTTGGGTAACTTTAAGATCCTTTGGAACTGGGTTCATTTGAGCATCATTTCACCCATTTCTTTCATTCATCGTCCGATATCACCTACCAGGTTAAAGGACGAAGAAAACGCACTGTACAAACAATGTAGACCTATTTAATACTTAATTTATTTGCAGCTTTCTTTTTCTTATCAGCCACTTCCGAGATATTTCTTGTCCTGGGTTTCAATTGTCAACTTTTCTATCTTAAACTGGTAGGTGATATTAGAAATGATGCTCAATGAGGCCGGGGTTCCTAAGAGTTATTTGACATTCGGCTTCTAACGACAAGGCAAAACCCCGGGAAAAAACCTTATCCGAGTAACTCATCTTAATCGAGATTCCAGCCCGGGACCACAGGGGGGGAGGGCTTTTCAAATACTTGTGCTTCTCTCAAATGGGAAGTCGTTATTCGCTTCCCCCCCCCCACAGTTATCACATAGCGACCAACTCTTAAAATATTTCACAATCTCTTAAGCCTACTGTGTTCCCTTATTCCCATTGTACTTACAAGGAAATATGTAATAAACCATGTTTCGACGATCGGAGATAAATGTCGGTTTCCAGGTTACCAAAAACGGAGAGAAATACTCACTTCTACATGCCTTACAGCGATCTAACCTTTTTGAGTAATATACTAATTACCTAATAAACAAGATCTTAATATAGAATATTGTGCCCACTTCGTAGAGGACTTGCAACGCAGTTTTTAAATGAAACGAAAGCAATGGATATATTTAATACATCATTAAGCCATGTGGAATTACAAATCCGAGGGATGGACGATAATTCACACATATATCATTTTTATGAATACATTGGTAATAATTATAAACCAATATTGCTAGAAAATATCATATATAAAATAATATTTGCAAAAAGTACTTATATATTGTGAAAAACAATTAAATTGTATTAATTATAAAGGAAAAAGAGAAACAAAAGTGAATAACGTCAAAAGGGAAATATGTTATAAAAGAAAGGGCGCAAAACATTGCATTCGCAATATTTTAAACAGTAACAAAAAATCAACAAAAGATAAAATCATATTGAAATATGTTAAAAAAAGAATTTGAATAGTCAACATGTTATTTATATTGAATTGCGATATATTTAGGTTTTAAAATTTGTAGATAAATTGTAATTTATTTGGTAATGCTTAGCAACCAAGCTAGGATAATTAAACAACACTCAATTTATTACTTAAAGAACAGTTTTCACTAAAAAGAAGACGCCTTGAGCAACGCTCAATTCAAACATTTACTTGCAAGGCAAATTACGAGGGCAGTCCCAGAAGTACCCAACCTGACATATATACAGCGGTTGTTGACTATGGTGGAAATGACCAACCTTATAAAGCTTAAGTTTGAAGTTTGACGATGCTACGTTGTTTAGTAATTGTTTGGCAGCCATTAATAGTGAACGCTCTATGAAAATTTGTAAATATGGATAATACTGGCCATGTTAGGTGATACAATACTTTCATTTGAAAGGTCTTAGTCCAAATAATATTAAAGCTGAGCTATATTCTACTCTGGGGGAGTCTGCTCCTTCGTTTACAACAGTAAAATATTGGGTGGGAGAGTTTAAGCGAGGTCGTACGAGCGCAAGACGAACATCGCAGTTGTCGACCAAATGAGGTGACTACGCCAGAAATTGTGAAGAAAATCCACAAAATGGTATTGGATGACTGTCTACTGAAAGTGCGCGAGCTAGCAGACATCGTAAGCATTTAAAAAAGCGCTGTATATCGCACACTAACTGAAAATTTAGACATGAGAAATCTGTGCACAAGATCCGTGCCACGTTTACTCACAATGGAAGAAAAGCAGCCTCGTGAGGATGTTTCAGTAGAGTATTTGGCGATGTTTCGCTGCAATAAAGCCGAATTTTCGCGTCGATTCATAACCATCGATGAAACATGGGTCCATCACTTCACACCTGAGACGAAGGAACAATCAAAACAGTGGATTGAAAGGGGAAAATCGGCTCCAAAGAAGGCAAAGAAAGTTCAATGTTCAGGCAAGATATTGACGTCAGTTTTTTTTTTTTTTTTGGATGCGCGTGGGATAATTTTCATTGGTTATCTTCAAAAAGGAAAAGCAATCAATGGCGATTATTATGCAAACTTATTGCAGCGTTTGAATGATGAAATCAAGCAAAAACGGCCGCATTTAGCGAAAAAGAAAGCTCTGTTTCATCAAGACAATACACGAGTTCCATTATCGCCATGGCCAAAATCAATTATTTAAAGTTCGAATTGCTTCCTCATGCACTCTATACGCCAGACTTAGCCTCCTCTGATTAGTTTCTGTTTCCAAAGTTGAAGAAATGGCTTGGTGGTAAAAGATTTGCCAACAATGAAGATGTGGAGTTTGCAGTTGATGGCTGTTTTGCAGAACTCTACGGTTCTCACTATAAACAGAGTATCGAAGCTATTGAACATCGCTGGAAAAAGTGTATCGTGCTGAAAGGAGACTATGTAGAGAAATAAAGATGTTTTTACCCAAAATTTTTGTGGTTTCTTTGTTAGGTCGGGTACTTCTGGGACAGCCCTCGTATATTACATTGTGTGCAAGATATAATAAATAATTAATTGTTGAACCAATATAAAGAGTCGACAAGCAGAATTATAAAATTATAAGTAAAACTAAATTAAAAAGGTAACTGTTGTATTACGTTCTATCATACACGTTGGCCGTGAGAAAATAAATAACTCTTCAGTGATAATTATTGTGGCTATTCTTATTTAAATGCTTTATTTAAAAACCCCGTAAAGAAACACTGGATATGAGTAGATTGCTATTAAGTGAACTATATGTATTTTAAATCACTTAAACTACACTAGACAAACCAAGTAAATTAAAATAAAGTTTTAACAACATTCTGAAGCGCAACACATTGTAGAATTCCGACAATAACTAAGTAGAATAAAGATTCCGCCAAGAATCGTTTCTAGCAAACCAGGCAGACACGATACTACCAACTGGTTTTATCGTGCGGCAAATTCAAATCGGGCAATTACAAGTTACAGCAACTGAGACCAGCGGATCATTAGAGAACTACAAGATCAACCCACTACGGGGCTGATATCCGTTTCACTTGTATTCCTTCCCTCTTTCCGTGAAGTAAACCAACAGGGCATTTTTGGACACATTTGTACATTCTTCAGTAAAAACAATTTTTCAAAATGAGTGTATACTCCTTCGTATAACCTCCCGGGCTTTTATTTTTCGGTAACAAACCACTAACTACCTCACTGTTGCACAGCTGCAACTTTTGGTTCTTCAGAATTATCAATTTTGCTTTTAAAATGTAAAACATCCGATCGATATAAGCAGCAACGTTGCTATGAAGAACCTTTCAATCATTCGAAAGCCACTTATCCCTCGCCAATAATTCCAAAGCACTACAACGAAATGGTTGCAGCGGAATTCAATAAAAAATAAATAAAATGCGACAACTCAGCTCTGGTCGTGGAAGAGATAGTATCTATATACATCATGGTATCGAAAGGGATTTTCTCCTCAGTATATTATGTACTTCGTGGAAAATCATTTATTTCTCTCCCTTAATGTATAATATACTATTCTACAAATGTTTATCTTGAAATAGAATAATACGTTTTTGTTAGAACAGCTTGTTGAAGAATGCGTATAAACAGTCATGTGAATGTAACATACAATTTTTTATCACCTAATAGCTTATTTAGCAGCTGTGTTATAGATCGGCATTCGTTCTCAAACAATCTTGATCCAGAGAACAGTTAGCGAGCCGGGATCAAACCCTTCTCTGTCCTGTATTCAGTGAACTTTGTCTCGCGTTACTTGATGCTATACGCAGTGTGACTTGTCTGCCCATGAGTACAGTTGAGTGTACGGTACGGATGAAAATGAGCTTTTGCATGTGTTAACTTTGCGATAATGTCTCCATTAATTTTAAAGTTAAAACGTAAAGAAAACAAAATAAGCACTTCGTAATCAAACTCGTGAGGTGGTTGGTAACGTTTATGAATACATAAAGAAAGAGGCCAAGGATAAGGATCGCTACCCTCCTGAGCTTTTCAAAGAAATCCGAAAGAGTTGTTGCGCCAACAGTTCTAGTCGCAGAATTTTTCAAGAAAAGCAAAAACACGCAGAGGAAGGAGTATCTTTTAGGACTCCTAGAAAAAACCATAACGTCCCGACAAGAGTAACATAAATTGATAAATATTGAAGAAATAAATGATAATTGAAGGCAATGGGATGGAAGGCAGTGACGAGGATAACATTGATAACGATACCACAGAAGATATGTCAGACATAAAAAAATTGAAATGTGATAAAATACTAAACTATCGTTTTATTCAGCACGAAGTGCGGTGGAACTGAAATTGTTACTGGAACTTTGGCATTTAGTTTGGTAATGACTGTACGAATTCTCTGTATAGACACAAGGAAAGGCAGCTGCAAACATCTTAACTAAAATCTGCCCCAGAGGGAAGTATTGCTTTAGAAAGTGAATCTTTATTTTTGAAAGAGAGATTTTCTTAAGACAACCTGACAACAACGAAAGCCTTAAAGATATGATTTCTTATGTCGCCTGCGTTCTTAACAAGATATTAACCATTTTGCCAGTATCCACTGCTTCTGCAGAAAGAACTTTCTCCACACTAAGACAATTAAAGAGAAGCACATCTGGGCTTGCCTTGCTGTCAGTTCACTGTGATACTCGTGTGACAAGTTCGCTAGTGTTACAACAAGACTTGGACGTGTTTGTACATTCAATATGTTTATAAACATTTAAATTGAAAATATTGTGACGAATCTGGCCCCGCCCAGCCGTGGGATACGTGTCCTTCGACGATCACCATCGATTAGTAGGGGAGGGAGAGGGGTGGGGCGCTCTCCCCGACATAAATACCAGGAACACCTTCAAGGCGCATCTGACACGCTCTCCAGACTTCGAAACGAGAGCACCTCTGCAGCTCTCCACTCTTCGCAGATGGTAGGGAAGAAGCCACGAGGATGCACTCCACCCACGCCCGTGACAGTAACGGCTGAACCGGGGCGGCGACTGCTACTGGGTCCTGGCCTCAGACCTCGCCACGCCCATCGCTGCTGCTGACGCTATTAGCACCCTCTCTCTGAGAACAGCGACACCACCGCCGCTAGATCAACCAGCGACAACAAGCTACGCTGCGACTCTCAAGAACACTACCGTCAATACCACTGCCGCCGGCGCCACCATCGCACATGCTGCATCCACCGGCCGGCACCTCGGCCACTGCCGGAAGTTCTTTCCCCATTCCAGCTCCTTCGACCATTGGCGACGCCTGCCGTCACGATCACTTCTCTTCTTAACCGCCGGATTCAGAGCTCGGCCGGCCCCTTGGCCATTGCCGGCAGCACTACCGCCGCTCCAGCTCCTCCGACAGCTGAATCCACCGGCCACTTCAGTGCCCTGACAGTCGACATACACCGCAACCTGCTTACGCTGATTTTCATAGAGGACGATGAACACCGTTGGCCCTCTTTAGTAAAGGCTAGCAGCATCTACGGATGCAATGGACCATCGCCACTTGCACGCCTTGTCTTCAGAGACAGGCGCACTACATCGCCCTCGCCACCGGCCTGGAGTTATATGGACTTACTGTTGGATTAGAGCCGAGCCGCACATCCTGACCCCTACTTGCCGCCGACGCTGCCTCTGTGGTCACTCGGCGGCACACTGCTCTGCTCCGCCCCGCTGCTACTACTGCAGGACGGACCTGCTGTCCAATGTATCCTCGTACATGCGTGCAGAGGACCAACCATCAGCACAGCCTCAGCCTGAGAGCCACTCAGCAACCAGATCGGAGCGCTACGGGCTCTCAGCAGCCAAACGACTCTAGCCGTGGAAGGCCAATGACGCTCACCAACCAGACAACTTGCCGCAGCCACCACCACATTCAACAAACTCCACACCAACATTCAGGATATCGCCGTCAACGCTGACCCGGAAGCTCTCGCTTCTATCCAGCACAAGCTGTATAGGAGAGAGAAGTGTCTTGAAGACGTGGAGGCTCAAACCAACACCAACAATGCCGAAACTAGACTATCACTAGTACCTGTCAGCACCGAATCAGCCACTAACAATACAAACATCTGCAGCACACACAGCAGACTGAGCACCATTGAAACCCCATTCACTACAATCCGTGAATACCAACACAGGGCTCACGAGAAACTCTCCAACGGAATGATCGGCATCAGGCTATTTTTCATTCCATTAACAACTGACAGCAGATATATAGTCTCATGCGGCAACAGTTTTCCAACTTTACAGCGCAACACAGACACTACAACACCAGGCGTAAGTTCTTCTCTTAATGAGCGATTAAACACTTAACCTTACCTGCTTCTCTCTCCTCTCGGTTTTCTACCTTTCCTTTTAACAAACATCTCGCTGCTTCGTTACGGCTATAGCCAGAGTCTTGTGCAATGGTTATAGGCTAGTCACCCAATCTTTACCGCTTGCTACTGCCTTATGGCGGCAGAAAAGACTTCCCTCTACTAACGGAGATGCAATCTGCGGTACTTCCTAAACTTCCGTGTCTTCCTATTGACCTTCTTCTCCTTTTCTTTTCTGTGTTTCCCTTGGTTTACCCCCAAAAAAGACGCAACCAGATATTGTGGCAAGCACATGAAGGTTTAGTTTGATAAACCTGACTTAGGGCGATCCTTCCGCGATAGGTTGGTAGTCCTGGACCGGAAGACCCTACTCATCTCTGGCATGGTTTAAATCTTTCTAGTAGCCTCTAGAACTAGCTTTGTGACGTGTTGTCAGGAAGTAAGGGTGGGGTAATTGATGTTAAAACAACTGGTATGTCATGGTTCGACCTCTTTAGTCAGTGAACCATGGTAGAGTTAACAGAGTAGGTGCTCATGACATCTGCCTCTTGGCGAGGAGGTGGTGGGTTGATCGTTTGTACAGGATTTAACACGTGATTTTAAGGTAACAGATAATTTGATTATTAAAGGTTTAACTTGACAAATTGAAATGACTTCATTTTGGCTTTCCTTAATGCTCCCGTTACACCTATAAGTTGTAATGCTTACTTTTGCATGCTTACTGATGTCGTTATTAGATACGTTCCTCTGTTAACCATGGCCACAATTATGAATAACCTAGTGAATATTTTGAATTAAACTATGGTCGCGGCAATATTTCTGGATGTTTATTTCCCCTCCCTCTTCTCCCGCGAACTCTCAAAGCTGCAGTAGAGCATTTCGGCGAGCGGGCTCGTGACAGTCAGTGGGTTGTTGATGTTCGTTCGATATGCGTCTGCGAGGAGTTCTGCGTTCTACATTCCAGTGAGTGAAGCGGAAGGAACAAGAGGATGCCTTGCGCGTTTTATTACTCCGCTGCACGCAAAGGAAAGTGAAGTGACAGTGAAGACTGAACAAAGTTTCCACTTGTTGGAAATTTGGTAAAATTCACTTTGTAAGAATCAGTATGTTTATACAGACACGCCACACAGAAAGTCGAGATTTCTGCCTCAGAACCGAAAGAGTGTACTTGTTTAAAATAATAACAGTGCATTTGTTTCACACTGCGGCAACCGCACGGCTGCGCGCGCACCGGCCGCTACGGCTCGAGCTATCACCGAAACAGTTATATCCGCGCAACCACCTCACGTTTCTACAGTTACAATTACAATGATAATAAGCACGAAGCTTATCATAAGAGATGTTGGAAAAGTTGTCCTTTTCTATCTTGCTACGCGAAGGGATATGTAGTTCCAGCATGACGGAGCTCCACCACACTTCATGTATGCTATAAGAGAACTTCTCAACAATACCTATAGGGAGGAAAGGATAGGGAGAGGAGGAGCTGTTACCTGGCCAGCGTCATCGCTGTAGTTCACTCCGCTCCACTTCTTTCTTTGGGGCGCATGAAGAGTGTCGCGTACGCCAGCCCAGCTGACACCAGGGAAGAAATGACTGTACGCTGCCTTTGACCGCATTCGTCAGGGCCGAAGGTGGCACTCTAAGTTCTCTAGTTTACTTTCACATTTAATTGCATTGTTGTTACAGCAATAAATGAGCTTTTGTAAACTCAATCACGTGGTTCGAAATAAGACATCAGCCAACATCGGTTCTATCGGTAGCACTCTTATGACTTTTTCTACTCACTCTTGTACAAACTATTCTTTCATAGAGTAAAGGCTTTAAAAGTAGTTTTAAAAATGTTGTATGGTTGGATTTCTCCATTCTATGACAGCCGCAAACGGCAATCAGCGCCAGTAACGTGAATAGGAAACACACCACCGCGCAGCCGGTTCTTAGTTCATTGGCTCTCCGGGAAATGCATTGAGGCACCTTGAACAAACAAAAAATTAAAAATTGTCCGTGTGTGTGTGTGTGTGTGTGTGTGTGTGTGTGTGTGTGTGTGTGTGTGTGTGTGTAAACAGCATAACAAAAAAAATGCAAGTCGGTTAAAAACCAAACTTGATATTTAATTCAGCATCTTCCAAGGATGCCATACCAAGACTTTCAAGAAAATTCCCCACCCAACCTATTCTTTCCATGGAATCGCTTTTGAAAGTGTTTATTTTCTAAAAAAATCACAAACGGCTTTGATTAAAATATCACATATTTAAGATATTTTCATGACAAATGAAATGTGTAACTTGAATTTTCTGGGAATAGCCTGTGAAGTCCCCCTCATTCAGAAGGAATTTTGTAAACCCCTGTAAATGTTAAGCGAAAGACGAAAACAACTACACAAAAATGTGGATCTGTTTAAAACACACAATTTATTTCAAATACGTTTTCTGTGGCATAAGCCACTTCAAAGATAACCGTTATTAGTTGTTCGAGTTGTTCAATGCTTTTGTCATTCAAAGTCCTGTCGATTTTCAGTTGTTTCTCGCGGTGTCATGGAAACAGTATGGAATTTTGAGGCCAGTTCTGAAGCATTTGACTATCACTAGTCCTTGCGTATCCATAAAGCCTGTAATGTACGAAGGCAGCCCCAAAAGCAGCCGACCTGACGTATATAAAGCGGTTGTTGTTTCAAACAAATTACTATGGTAGAAAGTACCACCCTTATAAAGCTTAAGTTTGATGTTTGACGATGCTACGTTGTTTAGTAATTTCTTGGCAGCCATTAATAGTGAACTCTCTCAGTAAATTTCTAAACATGGCCATCGTTATGTGATACAATACTTTCATTTGAAAGGTTTTAGTTCAACTAATATTAAAGCTGAGTTAGATTCTGCTTTGGGAGAGTCTGCTCCTTCGTTTAGAACAGTAAAATATTGGGTGGCAAAGTTTAAGCGAGGATACGGGCTGCCAAGACGAACATCGCAATGATCGACCAAATGAGATAACGACGCCAGAAATTGTGAGGAAAATGCACAAAATGGTATTGGATGACCGTCGACTGAAAGTGCGCGAGCTAGCAGACACCGTAGGCATTTCAAAAAATGCTGTACATCGCACATTGACTGACAATTTAGATACGAGAAAGCTGTGCGCAGGATGGGTGACGCGTTTACTCACAATGGAGCAAAAGCGCCGTCGTGAGGATTTTTCAGTCGAGTGTTTGGCGATGTTTCGCTGCAATAAAGCCGAGTTTTTGTGTGATTCATAACCACGGATGAAACATGGGTCCATTACTTCACACCTGAGACGAAGGAACAGTCAAAACAGTGGGTTGAAAGGGGAGAATCGGCTCCAAAGAAGGTGAAGACGGTTCCATCTGCAAGCAAGGCCATGACGTCAGTTTTTTGGGATGCGTGTGGGATAATTTTCATTGATTATCTTCAAAAAGGAAAAGCAATGAATGGCAAGTATTATGCGAACTTATTGCAGCGTTTGAATGATGAAATCAAGCAAAAACGGCCGCATTTAGCGAAAAAGAAAGTTCTGTTTCATCAAGACAATGCACCAGTTCACACATCCATTATCGCCACGGGCAAAATCAATGAGTTAAAGTTCGAATTGCTTCCTCATGCACCCTATTCGCCGGACTGATTATTTTCTGTTTCCAAAGTTGGTAAATGGCTTGGTGGTAAAAGATTTGCCAACAATGAAGAGTTGGAGTTGATGGCTATTTTGCAGAACTCGACGGTTATCACTATAAACAGGGTATCGTTGCTATTGAACAACGCTGGAAAAAGTGTATCGAGTTGAAAGAAGACTGTGTAGAGAAATAAAGATGTGTTCTCCCTAACTTTTTGTGTTTCCTTTGTCGGGTACTTCTTGGACAGCCCCGTATCTATTTGTGCAAGGGTTTATGTCGATTAAAATGAAGTAGAATAAACTTTCGTAGGAATAATTTTACCCACTGATAAAGGATAGAGGGTAGAGAAAGTCATATGAATGTAACACATCAGATATTTAATTTTATGAAGTTTAGTCACTTCCCCCCTGTAATAATTCTCGCCTATAAGACTTCCTTAATATTTTCAGCAATAAGGTGCGGTTTAACCTGTAATGAGACAACCTCTAAGCAGTATAGTGTATTAAAGAGGTTTAAAGCTAGCTTTGATATTAACACATCCGAGAACTGTGACACGCTAAATGCGAGAAAACAAACGGTCCCGATAACCCTTGACCTTCAGCTTGCTCACTATCAAATAGCGCATGAGCATACAGCACCCCTTACAAGTGCATTCGTCACAAACACAAATAGTCTCCTGAAAATTCAACAGCATTCCAGTTTTGGCAATCAAATCCTTGTTTTTTCATGTGAGCATCACAGTCGGGTAAATTTTTGTAACTGGATATTGTGAAACGATAGAGTAACTGACCCACGAGGTTCACTTGTATGACGTGAAAATTGGTGTGCAGTAAATGCATACAGAATAATAGGACTTATTTTTTGAACAATCAACAAATGCAAAAAGGTACAGGAATGACTTACTCAGCCAGTTTGAAACAGTCTGAATTTATCCAGTAAGTTATCGCGCATACAGCTCATGAGTCATTCAGTTTAATTCAGGAACTTTTGAAGAAAGGGTAATTATTAAAGGATTTTGGCCCTCGATACCTGATTTACTGCAACTGATTGTTATCTATGAGGAAACTTGAACAACAAGGTGTGTGCAACAAACCCCATACATTGTAAGAACTAAAGGAAAACATCAGACGAAAAATTTACCCAATTTCGGATATTGAACTATCCAATGTGAATGGACATTTTCTAAGAAGATGCCAGAAATATGTGGATGGAGAGGGACAACACTTCCAACATCTCTTATGATAAGGTACGTGATTATTATCACTGTAATTGTAACTATGAGCACATTAGGCGGTTGCGGGGATATTACAACTATTTCGGCGGGAGTCCGAGCTGCGGCGGCCAGCGAGCCACAATTTGAAAGAACAGCACTGTAGATCATACAATTATCTTTCTGTTTCCTATAATGTCTGCTTGGTAGCATAACGCCTCTCATCAACTTCGATATGTTCGGTTTTCTATGCCACATGTCAGCATATCACCACCCTGATGTAGCCAGCGAGGAGCCGGAAGAGATTGACTTCCAATCCAACTAGTTTCATTATTAACCCTCTTTTTCTTTGTTGTGTGTTGCAATATTTTCATTACTGTAGCTAATGTATTTTCTTAATATCTTCAACTAAACCAATGGCGCTGATAGATTTAATGTAAAAAATCTGATGTGTTACACTCACATGACTTTCTCTACTCTTGTACAATCTATTTTTACAAACGCCTATTCTCCATACGCTTTATGTTAATCGAGATATCGAGATGTCAATCTTATTGCTAATTTTCTTGTAGATGCAAGGGGAATATGGTAACTTTTAAGCGATAGTCAAATATTTTAACGCTGGTTGCTATGCGGCGCATTCCATTCTCTTTGCAAGTCCAGGACATAAAAAAATGAATAACGAATTTGAGAAAAAGTACAAGTATTGGAAAATTTAAGGGAATAACAAGCAATATCTCGAAAACGGTTCACTCAACAAAAGAAATGTATATGACATAAGTTGTGTATTTTAACGCGATCTACATTTTTTGTGTAGTAAAATTTTGTCTATCTCTTATGGTTTACCAGTTATGCAAAAGTCGTTCACAATGAAGAATACTTTTGGAGACATTCCCACAAAATTCGAGATATACATTTCATTTCTCATGACAATATCTTAAACATATGATATTTTAATCAAAATCGTTAGAGCCATTTTTGAGAAAATTAAAATTTTCGAAAAATGTTCCATATAAAGGGTAGTCTGGGTTGGGGGGATTTTCTTGAAAACCTTCTTGTCGCATCTCTGGAAGATACTGAACCTAAATACCAAGTTTGGTGTTTATCCGACTGTTCGTTTTTGAGTTATACTGTTCACTGACACACACACACACAGACACACACACACACACAGACACACACACGAACATGTATCCAAAAATGCTTTTTTTTTATTCAGGGAGTCTCAAAACATATATTTCCGGTGAAATCTCGGTATCGAATTTTTGGGTGGAATACAATACTTCCCCTACTTACTATACATAGTAGAGAAAGTAAAAATGCGACGGAGTGCTTGAGTGAAATATTGCGCGGGTGGGAATGTGACGCTTGTATAACTTGTCTCGGAATGGGAAAACCAACTCTGAAGGTGATGTGCCCTTGAGAATTACCTGTGCGTGTGTGATGGATGAGTATGTTCCTTGCAATTGAAGTGTTATTAGGCACCAACAGGGTCACCTGTTCGGTCTCGGCTTGTCGTATTCCGCCACCTCTCTCTCTCTCTCTCTCTCTCTCTCTCTCTCAGGTTGGAAGTAGTAATTAAGACACCGAAAACTTTATTTAGGATCACTAAATTTATTTTGAAGCTATTAACAAATGTACCCACTCCCATCATAATTATAGGTTATACAACGGAGGACAACACCTTCCACACTTAGACCTATATAGATACGTTGTCATTACCACTCCCGTATTAATTATACGAGGGCAAATCAAAAAGTCTTTGCCTCTATTTGTTTCGGCCAAATTACGAATGTAAAACAAAAACCAACATATACATTCGAAGTAGTGGACCTTTAACGGGCCGGTCCTCATAGAGTTTCCAGCTGCCGCCGCCGACAGCGCTGCTGTCTGTGCATTCAAAATGGCAGGTGTGCTTAACACGTCCACGACTTACGAGCAACGAAGTGTGATCCGTTTTCTATGGAGTAAGGAACGAACGCCCATCTACATCCACAGGGAAATGCAGCCAGCATATGGGGAAAGGTGTCTTCCTTTGAGAAGTGTGAGATGGTGGTGTTCTGAGTTCGAAAATGGCCGTGCAAATCTGCATGACAATGAGCGTGCGGGGAGACCGCGTGTATCGGTGACTGATGACAATATTGCCCGCGTGGATGCGATGGTGAAAGCAGAGCGGCACTTGCGCATCAAAGACATCATTCACGAGTGCTTAGGGTACAGGAAGGTTTCATGGCGATGGCTTCCTAAGCAGTTGGATGACGTGATGAAAGGCAAGCAAATGATTGCTTCTTTGAATCATCTGCAACGATATGCCGAGGAGGTGACAATTTCCTGGATCGCATTGCTGGCGATGAAATGTAAGTACTGGATTACACACCGGAATCAAAACAGCAGAGTATGGTGTGGAAACATCCGCAGTCTCCTGTGAAAAATAAATTCCGTACTTCGCCATATCTGTTCACAAAGTGATGTAAACGGCATTCTGGGATTGCCGTGGACTGCTCGTGCTGGATTTCATGCCGCGAAGTGCCACCATCAATGCCAACAGATACTGTTCTCACTGTCACTTCTGCGGGCTGCGATCAGCAAGAAGCGCCGCGGGATTCTCGATGTTGACAACGTGATCATCCTCCACGACAATGCGAGACCACATGTGGCAAACAAGACCGTCGGCAAGCTAAGGAACTTTCACTGGGAGTTTCTAGAGCATCCACTATACCGCCCGGACCTTGTCCCTAGTCATTTCCACTTTTTCAGTCCGCTGAAGAAGTTCCTGGCAGGAGAGCGATTCACTTGCGACGACGAAGTCAAGACAACAGTGTGACAGTGGTTCCGTAGTCAGACGGCCGACTTCTACCGCAGCGGCATCGCAAAATTAGTGCTGCGATGGGGGAGAAATGTCGAACCGGCACGGGGATTATGTGGAAGAATAGTGAAAGGTACAAGGAATAATATCTACATGTTCAGTTGGCTGTATGTATCTTATGTTACCAGAAAAAAATAGGGGCAAAGACTTTTTCATTTGCCCTCGTAGATTATAGGTTATACAACGGAGGGGAACACCTTCCACACTTAGATACATTGTGGCTACCACTCCTCAGAAGAAAGGAGTAAGTGATGGAACCACAGCAGGCTACAGGCCGCAAGCAGACAGGGGTGATTTCTAATCTACCACGATTTCCTTTCTGTCATTCCCCTTTCATTGCGTCTCCTTATGTTGTAGGATTTACTTATAGGTTTCGTGACGCATGTGGTTGCCGTACAAATGGCACGGATGCTTGCTCAAAGGAGAGAGTAATTCCCGTGGGCAATAGAGGGCTGCTTGGTTGATGGGTGGTTCAATGTTCTCTCTAGGCAGCTCCAGCATTGGGACGGGTCTTTGGGCCTGAAATTGATAGGCACTTCCACACCTCCTGAGGGGTGGTAGCCGCAATATATCTGTGTAGGTCTAAGTGCGCAATGTGCCACCCTCCGTTGAATAACCTACAACACCTTGTTACAGCCGCTAACCGGTCGCTACACGCTATTTGGTATTCACTAACATCGTAATAACAAATGTTTGAGAGGAAAAGATTATGGCTATCGACAGAAAGAATCGACACCGTGTTGTCAGCGCTAGCAATACTACTACTGACAGAAAATGGATGCACTTGCAGTGCTTCTTGATCTTAAAGAGTAACGGTAACAACTAGATAGTTTCAGAATGGCCCTGAAGGTCGCGGAATCTGGAAGTGAATTCAGCAATGCAAACCCAGTTAGTACTTGCGAGTAGGTCATTGTGTTGCCGGCAAGTACTTCATGACTCACCATGCCTCGTGTACTCTCCCTCACTACCTCGTCCGAATTAGCAGTCAAGGTGGGGAAGTCTTTCTACATGAAGGAAGTAAACATTTATAACGCACGCTTCCCGAAAGACATAACCACCTCAACATTTGCTCACAGAGGAGAACCAGGATGTCTACTTCAATCCCTAGAATAGGCCTGTCTGTTGCAGGGGCGTTTTCTTCTTTCCTGCTACAACAGCAGTGAAAACAATTTGAAACAATCAGCCCCAGACGGAAGTATTCTTCAGAAAGAGAAGAATTTTCTTTCAAGGGAAGATTTCCTTAAGGTACCAATTTGTGAATCAAGGCCAAAAATTCCAACATTGATGAATATGGACCTTGGTGTTAATGTTTCATTATTTATTGACGCTCTTTAACTTCCATGGTTCTTAGCGTTCCAATCCACATTGGGCGTGATAAACCAGAAATTTTGCTCTGAGGTCTCTTAGTAAAATTTCAGAATAGTGTTATGAAAAGCTAGAAACTTTCTACTTGAGTTTTAAGCAGTTCTTATAAATGCACAATGTTTTATAGTACGTCACATAGCGATTTGAATGTCTGCCTGTGAGTCTAGCTTCCTATAAAATTGTAGCAAAAAGCTATAAATTTTTGCCAACATTAAGGTGGACAAACTACTCAGGAGATGACCTCAGGGAGCTTCAAGTACAAAGTTAGATTCAGAGGAGCAGAGAAAGATGAAGAAGGATCTATATGTGTAATAAATGCTTTTTAAACAGAATTAAGTCACAGACGGTGTTAGTTTAGCGTTATGGGGCCATATTCATAGATTTTACGTTGGTCTGGACTATCTCCAGACTCTTTTGGTTCGGACCAAAGGCCGACCAAGTTTTTGACTTTCATAAACGATAAAAAGTCTCGGACCAAGAAATGCCGTGGATCAGCAAGGGGAAAATGTTACACGACGAAGAAAGGTAGTTTTGTACATGCGTGACTTCCATAGAGCAGTAAACTAACCACTGTTACTCCCTAATTTTCAACTTTCTATGGTCGTTTCACAGCTGTTTTTTCATCAGTTCAGTGCTTGCTCCTCACCCTCAGCAAATAATGGAGATAACCAGAAAGCATGCATTAAAACGCTCGGAGGAGGAAAATGCCTGCTTTCCTTAATACAAAAATGATGGATATTATTGAAAGCAAATCGATTTCAACAAATGCAAACACCAAAAAAAGGAGGCATAGAGAGATAGAGAGAGAGAGATAATATATAGGTAGTTTTGTGCATGATTCCAACCTATTGCCACCCCTCCCTTTTTGGAAGCGTTCTTATTCACCAGATACACATTTCATGGCATTCTTAATCATTTCAATAAGAATTTAACTTGCTGGAATATTAATTTTTAACCTCAAAATTACAGAATAAAATTGAATTTTAATAGCAAACAACATATTCTGTCATTAAAATGTATCTCATCCTGGATCTCAAGGAAATAATTAAATATTGTGCGATAGTAATTATACAGAAATAATTACCTGAGGAAATCCCGATTACAATCCTCTCCTCTCCTCGCCGGGAAAAGATAAGTAAAGCCTGAATTACTTTGAACTTAACCTAAGTGACTTAACTCAACGCGACGTAATGCGAAAGTCTTACAGGTCGTATTAAATGGAACTATTTAGGCTTGTCTTAACGTGGCTTAATTTAACGCGACGTAACTTAAGGATCTGGCAGTTTCAAACTTTTCCTTCCTGTTGCATCAAGTTTAATGTCGCATGGTTATTAGAATCAATCGGCGTGAGGCAGTAACATGAAGTAATAGAAGAACAATCAATCAAGACTCATTTCCGTTACGTTAAGTGCATCCTTTAGCAGCATTTCTTAACTTCGCGTTACGTCCCGTCATGTTATGTAAAGTTCATGGTAATCCCTGCTTAACGAAGGGAATTATAGCAATGGCCACGAGACATTAGTTATAATGCGGCTTACTGACGCCTCACTAAGCTCAGTGGTGTTTTCTTGATACCCTTCTCTTGCATAACATGGAAGTACTATTGGCATTTGCGTATCATTTGAGATACTCAAGCCTCGGTTATCGTCTCTGTCATGTAGGTTAGGCTGAACCAGTTTTATCAGCCTTCTAACTTTTGCTTTACAAAATCTGTATTTGTTTTGAAGTTTACGTTGTCATACTTTCCAATTATGTCTAATTTTGGTAGATAATTTACTCCACCGTCTCATTTTAAAAATTCTAGCACAGCATCCACGCCAAGCGTTCTAAAGTAACGCATTTTGTAAAGATGATCTGCCTTTAATCTACCCTGAGGTAAACCAAAGTTTGGTCCGGACCAAGTCAATTGATCCCCGGACCAACGCAAGTCCGGTCTATGATTAAGAAAATCGATGGTCCGCTGTAAATCCACCGGAAGTAGCAAGTTGGTTTGAACCAAAATCTACTATGAATACGGCTCATACTTTTTAACTCACTTTTTCGGGTTTAATTTGTCGGCACAATCTTATGTTAAAATTCTTCCACACAATGTACTTTTCGATATAAAACAAAGAACTTCTGTATACTTCCTTAGAAATAACAATATAAGGAAAATCCTATTGTGTTACATTCACATGTCTTCTCTATGCTGTATCGTTTATTAGTGGGCGTACAATTCATTCTTACAAAAGCTTATTTTCCAATGTACTTCCTTTTATTCAAGAAAATCGCTGTAGAAATAACATATTTACACATTTACAATTACACATTTCGTTATAGATACAAAGGGAACAGCGATAGTCAAATGTTTAAGAACTGGACGCTATATGCTGGCCTTAAAATTCCATACTGTTTCCATGACATCGCAAGAAACAAAAATGTTTAATACGGCTTGCCTCGTTTCTTTTCTTTCTTTTCGAGTTAGTGGAGCATCTTTGAGATATATTCAACCACTATGATGAATTCGCACATTAACTGAACGAATGTCATCCGCTTTAAGTAAATTTAATGCAAATAAAGGTGTTTATTTCGACTTTACCAAAGCAACACAATTTGTATGTTTTTTCTGTAATTAAGAGGGGGCTGTAGACCCTCTTAGCCCCTCCCTGGATCCGTCTATGGCTCGAATCAAGCATTACAATAGCCGGTGCACAAGCAGGACATGGTAGGTTACGTGGAAATCAAGACATCACAAGGTAGGGAAACGGTCGGCGCAGAGTGATAACATGGTAGGTTATGTGGAAATCAAAGCGACACCGCGGTAGGGACACGGTCGGCTATCTGAAATCCACCTTAAATCTGTCTTTTCTCGTCACAAGCACTAGCAAGCAGGCACGTCACGTCACTTGCTCCGCTTCTGCTGAATTGCAACATGAGCGTCAAACACAACGAGTCACGGAATGTGTCTGTTCATACACTTCCTCAGTGTTTACGGACGAACTTTCTCATGTCTTATATGAAACTTTAATCGCATTCGGTGAAATATTTACGAAATGATGTAACAATTTCTATAACTCTTTTTCAGCGGGATACCCGTGCAATTCTGTGGAAACAGTACAACAATGTATAAATACGAGGTGGGTAAGTATAGTAACGAGACTCACTTTTTCACCTGATTTATTCCAATATTATTACAATTTAACGTTATCCCCTTCAAAGTAACTGACTTGGGAATCCACACAACGCCGAAGACGGTTCTTCTACTCCTTACAGTAGTGCTGGAGCTTGGATAAGTGTTTCGTTAGAGCCGTCGTTGTCCAGGGCCCCAAACCTACGTATCTTGAAGTGTTTTGCACCCTAGGGAAAGTCATATAACTCAAGCGGGTGAACAAGAAGGCTGAGGAGCCACAGGAATGTTCTTACTGACCAAAAACTGTTTACTAAAATTGCTGTGAGAAGATGCATTGTCATGATGCAAAACCCAGTTCCATTCGATGTTTAGTTACACATGCATGTCCCTTTTCCGAAGTATTTCAAGAACCCTTCTGGCCTGGAGGCACAAACTCGTGGTGAACGATTTCCTACCTATCAAAAACGCAAATCAGCATAGTTTTCATATTTGGGAGGGGTCTTTGAGCGCTTTGAGTGTGACATCCCATGCTCTGACACTTGGTTTCCGGTGGTCTTAAACACCCAAACCTTATTGCGATCATTTTTCAATCGCTTCTAAAAAGTCAACGCACCTGTCCCTCCGCATGTCTTTTTGCTCCTGGGTGACCTTTCTCGGAACCAGTTTTAAGTAGCTCTTTCACATCCACAATTCATTGGTCAACATCCGATGAACGGTGGTGTGACCGAAATCCAACTCCGTACTGATCATTCTGTCAACCGACAATCGGAACGGCAAGATCCCGGACTCTGTCGATATTTGCATCAGTTCTTGAAGCCGAAGGCCTTCCGCTGTGAGGTTCATTTTCAGTCGACTCTCTTCCTTCTCCAAATTCCTGAAACCACATAAAAAGCTGGACCCTTGAGAAATCACTGCCTCTATAGGCCTGCCGAAGTTTTGCAAATATTTCCGTTGCACTCTGACCAAGTCAGAAGTAAAACTTGCTTCACTAAAACAATCGCTACGGACAACCAACGTGACTCTAACGTGTTCCACTAAGCACTGATGTTGCATTGCATGTTCGCCCACCTCCCCTCCAAGTCCCGAGTCAACAGTGTTGCCCAATCGAACACTACGCTACCAGTCTAATTACTTTATTGATAAGCCTCGTATGTATAATACACATATGTGTTGAGATTGCAGCCCAGTGGCTGCTCTCATTGCGTTAGAGTGTAAAGAAAGTAAACTTGTAGTAAATGTCAATATGATTTGAGTGTCAGTCTTCAAAGATACCGCGGTGGTGGAAGGTGGGTTGGAATGCTGCTCAGTAGTTCATTGAGAGGTCGAGTATTAACAAGAGCAAAGAGTGAAATCCACGGTTGAAGTGATCAGGTCCCTTGTAGAACTTCGTTCTGGATGGACCAAGTTGCAACCGCTATCAGGCGCAGAACCCGATTCTGAATGCTCGATTCTTTTCAGTTGTGAATGTGAAGCCAAACTCCATATTACGCAGCCCTATTACCTAATCAGTCTTATCAGCCATAAATAAATATAAATAAACAATAAATGTGAAATAAAATTCTTTGTGACATTAACCATTTCCGAGATATTATGTGTTACTGGTTTGAATGTTCAAATACCTTATACTTTCTCAAATGAAAATTTCTATTAATTTGTTTCTAGTGGTCATGCAAGAAGCATGGAATTTCATATGACGTTTTTTACAAAATCAGACTATCCCTTTAGTCTATTGTATTCATCCTATACCTACAACGAAATGTGTAAACGTGTAATGAAAGTTTATCTCTATTAACAAAAAGTGGACAGAAGGAAGAAGTTCTTCTGCTTCTTATTTAACGCATTACCCTCCTCTTCGTGGGACTTACAAGGCAATACTTTGGATCAGTAGTCTGTCAGGGAGCAAGCAAACTCTGGATCATGGCATAACCAGGATGGGTGATCAGCCCAATATGTTAGGTCAGAAGCCTGTCGAAGAGCAAAAGAACTTCGGATCATGGCATATGCAGGATGGATGATCAGCGCAATGCCTTGGGTCAGTAGTATATGGGGGAGCAAGTAAACTCTGGATCAAGGCATTACCAGGATGGGTGATCAGCCTAATCTCTTGGCTCAGGAGCCTGTCAGGGAGCAAGCAAACTCTGGATCATGGCATAACCAGGATGGGTGATCAGCCTAATCTCTTGGCTCAGTAGCCTGTCAGGGAGCAAGCAAACTCTGGATCATGGCATAACCAGGATGGGTGATCAGCCTAATCTCTTGGCTCAGGAGCCTGTCAGGGAGCAAGCAAACTCTGGATCATGGCATAACCAGGATGGGTGATCAGCCTAATCTCTTGGCCCAGTAGCCTGTGAGGGAGCAAGCAAACTCTGGATCATGGCATTACCAGGATGGGTGATCAGCCCAATTTCTTAGGTCATAAGCCTATCGAAGAGCAAAAGAACTTCGGATCATGGCATATCCAGGATGGATGATCAGCACAATGCCTTGGGCCAGTAGTATATGGGGGAGCAAGTAAACTCTGGATCAAGGCATTACCAGGATGGGTGATCAGCCTAATCTCTTGGCTCAGGAGCCTGTCAGGGAGCAAGCAAGCTCTGGATCATGGCATAACCTGGATGGGTGATCACTCCAATGCTTGGGTCAGTAGCCTGTGGAGGAGCTAGCAAACTTTGGATCATGGCATATACAGGATGGGTAATCAGCCCTATGCCTTGGGTCAGTAGTACATGGGGGAGCAAGCAAACTCTGGATCATGGCATTACCAGGATGGGTAATCAGCCCAATGCTTCGGTCAGTAGCCTGTGGAGGAGCTAGCAAACTCTTGATCATGGCATATCCAGGATGGGTAATCAGCCCAATGCTTGGGTCAGTAGCCTGTGGAGGAGCTAGCAAACTTTGTATCATGGCATATCCAGGATGGGTAATCAGCCCAATGCTTGGGTCAGTAGCCTGTGGAGGAGCTAGCAAACTCTGGCTCATGGGATATCCAGGATGGTTAATCAACCCAATGCTTGGGTCAGTAGCCTGTGGAGGAGCTAGCAAACTCTGGCTCATGGCATATCCAGGATGGTTAATCAACCCAATGCTTGTGTCAGTAGCCTGTGGAGGAGCTAGCAAACTCTGGATCATGGCATATCCAGGATGGTTAATCAACCCAATGCTTGGGTCAGTAGCCTGTGGAGGAGCTAGCAAACTCTGGATCATGGCATATCCAGGATGGTTAATCAACCCAATGCTTGTGTCAGTAGCCTGTGGAGGAGCTAGCAAACTCTGGATCATGGCATATCCAGGATGGTTAATCAACCCAATGCTTGGGTCAGTAGCCTGTGGAGGAGCTAGCAAACTCTGGCGCATGGCATATCCAGGATGGTTAATCAACCCAATGCTTGGATCAGTAGGCTGTGGAGGAGCTAGCAAACTCTGGATCATGGCATATCCAGGATGGTTAATCAGCCCAATGCTTGGGTCAGTAGCCTGCCGAGGAGCTAGCAAACTCTGTATCATGGCATATCCAGGATGGTTAATCAGCCCAATGCTGGGGTCAGTGGCCAGTGGAGGAGCTAGCAAACTCTGTATCATGGCATATCCAGGATGGGTAATCAGCCCAATGCTTGGGTCAGTAGCCTGTGGAGGAGCTAGCAAACTCTGGATCATGGCATATCCAGGATGGTTAATCAGCCCAATGCTGGGGTCAGTGGCCAGTGGAGGAGCTAGCAAACTCTGTATCATGGCATATCCAGGATGGGTAATCAGCCCAATGCTTGGGTCAGTAGCCTGTGGAGGAGCTAGCAAACTCTGGATCATGGCATATCCAGGATGGTTAATCAACCCAATGCTTGTGTCAGTAGCCTGTGGAGGAGCTAGCAAACTCTGGATCATGGCATATCCAGGATGGTTAATCAACCCAATGCTTGGGTCAGTAGCCTGTGGAGGAGCTAGCAAACTCTGGCGCATGGCATATCCAGGATGGTTAATCAACCCAATGCTTGGATCAGTAGGCTGTGGAGGAGCTAGCAAACTCTGGATCATGGCATATCCAGGATGGTTAATCAGCCCAATGCTGGGGTCAGTAGCCTGCCGAGGAGCTAGCAAACTCTGTATCATGGCATATCCAGGATGGTTAATCAGCCCAATGCTGGGGTCAGTGGCCAGTGGAGGAGCTAGCAAACTCTGTATCATGGCATATCCAGGATGGGTAATCAGCCCAATGCTTGGGTCAGTAGCCTGTGGAGGAGCTAGCAAACTCTGGATCATGGCATATCCAGGATGGTTAATCAGCCCAATGCTGGGGTCAGTGGCCAGTGGAGGAGCTAGCAAACTCTGTATCATGGCATATCCAGGATGGGTAATCAGCCCAATGCTTGGGTCAGTAGCCTGTGGAGGAGCTAGCAAACTCTGGATCATGGCATATCCAGGATGGTTAATCAGCCCAATGCTGGGGTCAGTGGCCAGTGGAGGAGCTAGCAAACTCTGTATCATGGCATATCCAGGATGGGTAATCAGCCCAATGCTTGGGTCAGTAGCCTGTGGAGGAGCTAGTAAACTCTGGATCATGGCATATCCAGGATGGGTAATCAGCCCAATGCTTGGGTCAGTAGCCTGTCGAGGAGCTAGCAAACTCTGGATCATGGCATATCCAGAACGGATGACCAGCCCAATGCCTGGTATGGCGGTGAAGAAGAAGGGCATGAAATGTAGTGATGAAAGAGATAGGAAAATTCGCGGATCAAATTATCCAACCCAGCCTTCGCCTAGCAACCAAGGAAAACCGCGAAAAAAACCTTCGGTCAGATTGGCGGCCCCGTGGTTTTGAACCCGGGACCTCCCAAATGCGGGCCACATACGTTACCTCCTGAATCATACTGTTTGTTTGTAGAATAAGCTTTTGTAATAGTAGTGAGAAGTGAAACTCATGTGAATGCAACATCAGATTTTTTTCCCCTTGCAATTACTATTTAAAACATTAAATCCTTTTATTGTTATAAAACAAACGAATCATTCTAAGGTGAGAGAGCAAGTCATATATTACATACGTAGGTATGTCAGTTTTCTTAATTGTTTCCATTTGTCAAATTCACTAAGAGAAGATTAGCATTAGATAACGTCATGCTCGCAAGACGTATTAACAAGCCGTAGTAAGGAAAATCGCTGATTCTGTTGCATAAGTATTTGATATGCACTAAATCTCCCGGTTTACCTTGGAAATACGAAAAAAGAGGTATTTTATACAGCTTCTCTATGAAAGCTAGAATTTCCTGCTATTCTTGGCACATAAATGCACTGTAACCGGCACGAAATGACTTGAGCATGAACAGTTCACTCAGCAAACACTCATTGTCATATTTTGAAGCGTTGGTGTTATCTGCGATCATCTCAGATCGCCATTCAGAATCATGTTATATACACAGGCATTTCATAAGCAAGGAATAATGCGAATAAAACTAAAGTTAATTCATTTTTTAAAAAAATCCTCGGAAACGCCAGATTTAATATCTTGAAAGGAAAATTTTACAAAAAAGAAGTAAACTTTTCAGCCATTATTGTACAGGATGTGACGTCATCGGCAAACATTTTCAATGGCAACATGTAATTGTTTTGTTTTTTTGAAGGCATTTATTTTGTTTGGTTGCATGAACAATTTTATTTGTCTCACACAAAACTTTTGTTTGCTACGGGAACACATATTTTATTGAAAACGTTTTTTGTGACATTAATCTAAAATAAAATGTTTTAACAGAAATTGAAAGGATTGAAATTCTGATGATAAATGCGAGAGAAGACGTGCACAAAAAGCATAGTTTTCAATGGAACGCATCCTGATCGTCAACCTATTTCACAAGCAACCGTGTTTAAAATAGGGGGGAATTCTAATGTATTGCATTTACGTGACTTTCTGTAATCTGCATAATTTATTAATGGATATAAAAACTTATCTTGCGAAAGCTTATTTTTGTATCTACTTCATTTTAATCCAAATAAACCTTTACAGAAATAGCTACATTACACATTTTGTTAGATACAAAGAGAACAGTGATAGTCAAATGTTAACAACTGGACGCTATATGCTGGCCTTAAAATTCCATACTGTTTCCATGACATCGCGAGAAACAACTGAATGTTTACGGGAGTTCAAAGGAATGACAAAATATTGAAAAATTGGAACCATTAATAACGGGTATCTCGGAAATGGCGAACGCCACAATAAAAAGTTATTTAACGACGCTGTGTGTTTAAAGACAATTACATTTTTTTGTGTAGTAACGGTTTTTGTCTGCCCCATAACGTTTACTAGTTATGCAATATTATACAAAATTCCTTCGGAATTGAGAGGACTTTAATGCAATTCCCAGAAAAATCAAGATACACGTTTTGTTTGTCATATAAGTATGTGTAATATTTGTTGTTTTAATCAAAGCCGTTAGAGCTGCTTTTGAGAAAATCGAAAATTTCGAGAAATGTTCAATGTAAAGGGAAGTTGGGGTGAGGGATTTTCCTAAATATCTTCGTGTCCTATCTTTGTAAGATACTAAACTTAAATATCAAGTTTGGTATTTATTCGACTTTTCGTTTTCGAGCTGTGCTGTTCACAGACACACGGACCTTTTTGTAAAAATGCGTTTTTGGATTCAGAGGAACTCAAAACATACATTTCCATTGAAATCTCGGATCGAATTTTTGTCTACTACTACTACTACTACTACTACTAGTAGTAGTAGTAGTAGTAGTAGAGAAAGAGAGAGAGAGAAATCCATGAATACGGCCAATCAGGGTTATAGACAGACCCGGAAGACCTTCACAGACGATTATGTGAAACTTGATGTTTTACTTTCAATTCAAGAAAAACCACATGTTTCTCTCAAATAATTGAGGCAGTATTTTTGGCACTCAAACACTGAATAAACAGTTGCCTCTCACCGCAACTCTAATTAATAGTCATCAATGTCAATTATAAACCATTTTAATTATTAATTTCCGCATTAATTGTTTGTACTTGTTTTGAAACATATTTTCAGAACATTCTGGTGAAGGTAACCCTGTAATTTTAACAGTGTATGGCAAATAAGGTAATATTTGTGATTGAATAATTTAACAACGTGTATATAGGGTAAGTTGTTGTATGTCAGGAAAATAGCAGGAAAGCCTCAGTTAGACAAAATCATAAAAGTTTACTGCAGGGGAGCTTCGTTGGTCAGGACCAAAAGGTTAAAAGCACCGAGGGTGGGAGGAAACCGTGAAAGGGTAAGAGTCAACTGTACATAAGTCATGTGACCTTTGAAGCAGCAAATAGAGTAGTGTAGGTAGATTTTAAATATTAAAGTTAGCTAACTAGAAGCTCGCAAGAGTAACATTTCAGATTTGTATGTGGAGGAAGAGAAGCTACGCTAAGGTTTTTCAACTGATTTCGGTGAGTACAGATCATTACATGTAGTCTCAGAAAGTGCGTAATTAAACGCCACGAAATGTGCAAGAAGGGCATACTTCAGAATAACGACGAGTTAACAATAGTAGAAGCAGAGATAAATAACTTTTATATGCGTATGATTATCAGAAATATTGTGAAGTCAGAGGAAGCGTGCTGGATCCATAACTCAGAGGTCTGTTGATCGAAACCACGCTCTGCTACCAATTGTGCTTGGGTATGATGGTGGAACTGGGCCGTGCTAGACTTAAGGTCAGACACTATCTTGAACAGTGCTAGATTAATGCCCGTTATAGCCAATATCAAAGGTTTATTCTCGCAAAATGCCCAAAACATACAGAAAAATGGACAATAACAATTATCCCAATCAAACTAGTGAGACGTTCCCTCACAGGATACGCACATTATACAGCAGAACTGCGTAAAACAAAATTTCATGTCTTTTTCAACCGTTAGGCAAAGTCTTGTAGCACTGCATCTAAATAGGTTTATGGTTAAACCATTGTCGACACCCAAACTAGAATCAGAATTCTCACCAATCTGAAAGCGTAATAACAACACTAAGTTCAAAAACAGTACAAATACAACCGTACACTTCTTAACAATGAAATCCACAGCTCAACAAATGCTGGCAACAAATGTATAAAACGAAGTTAAAATAGCCTTTCTAGTTATAAACCTATTGTGACATAAAGGTACAGTTCCTTAAAGGGGAACGAAACACAAAAATAATGTTTCTTCTTAAATGAAGGATATGACCTGTAAAATGCAGTGGTAAGATTGTTTTCTAATTCCACCACACCGTTACCGCTGCGCAAGCGAAACCATCTTATATACGTCATCAGAGACAGCGGTGCGCTGGAAGCATTTGGTAGATAATAATAATAATAATAATAATAATAATAATAATAATAATGATAATATTATTATTATTATTATTATAATAATAATAAAAATAGTTATAATTTTATTGTCATTAAGCTTGTACACCAATAGACAAAGTCAGTTCCTCATTTACAATTGAAGATTACTTTATATAATTATTACACAATTACAGTATATATATATATATATATATATATATATATATGCGTGTGTGTAGTATTTTTCTATTTTACTAGTTAGCCTATTTAGTCAATATGTTCTACAAAGAATTCACTTAAATCATAAATAGGATTTTCTATTAAGTAATCATACAGTTTGTGTTTAAAAATGTTAAGTGGTTTGTTAGATATTTCAAGGGGGAGGTTATTGAAAAGTCTGATACGTAAAGCATCACAGCATCATTTGTTACTTTAGCTAATCTATGATATGGTACATCAAGGTGCCGTTTGTTTCTTGTATTATACGAGTGTACCTTATATCTATGCTGCATATCAGGAACCTTGTCTTTAATGTATAGCAAGACATAGTATATATACAGATTTACAATGGTAAGTATCTTAATTTTCTTAAACAAAGTTTTGCAGTGAGCCGCTTTAGGTGAGTTTGTTATTATTCTTATAACTTTCTTCTGTAGTAGTAGAAGACCCACATAGGTAAAATACCACATGCAATTATGCTTTGGAAGTACGCAAAATATGCAGACCTTATATAGTTATCAGGTACATGATTTTTAAGGCACCCTATCAAACATATAACCGTGGACAGTTAACCGTTCATGTACTTTATGTGTGTTTCCCAAGATAATTGGCTATCCATAAAGATACCTAAGAATTTGACATTCTCCCTATAATTTTCAATGTGGGTGCCTCTCAAACTGAATGAAATTTTTTGCGCTTTATCTTCATTTAATAGAAAACCATTTGCATTGAATCATTCTAAGACCTGATGTAAGGCGTTCCCAGCAACATCTTTAATCAAATTAAAATCTACGCTAGAGCTAAAGAAGGTAGCATCATACGCAAATAGAATGGAGTGAGCCGTTACATATGTTGGCAGGTCATTAATCATGATCAAAAACAATAGTGGACCCAGGACCGAGCCCCGCGGAACCCATTGCTGCTGTTGAGTAATGCGTCTTCAAAAATTGTTCTTGTTGGTATTTAAGTTCAAGAGTACTGTACTTTGTGATGGTGTTACTGAGTCAGTTTAGTATTACACAAACAATTTAATATTTTGAAAAATAAAATGCCTCAATGTTGTGCATATGGCTGCAACGTGAGAATGGAAACACACAAGGTAACTCATTTTCAAACAGAGACAGATCTCCCAAAAGATACAGGACATGGGTAGAACTTTTCAAAAGAAAGGTTTTTTCGCCTGGTCCCGGTGCTCGTTTATGTTCCTTCCATTTTAAAGACATAGATTATGAACAGACACAGTTATTAAGAAAGCAGCTTATGACGTATGACAATTTCAGGTGGTTTTTATTAAAACCTGGAACTATTCCTATATAAGGAAAAATGTAGACAGTTTCCAGATATCAAGTTTTAATAAGACAATTGATCCTTCACCATCTTCATCCAGGAGCAAACGACAAAGAACACAAGGATATGAAGCTAGAAATCGTAAAAGCATAGTTTCTGAGCTTTGTGATAGTGTTACTTGCAATAAGACTGACAACGAAGGTGATGATAAAAGTATTGAAAGAGAATTCAGAATACAAGCTGATGAAAAAATCAAGAATTCAGAAGTACACTGTGAACTAGGTACTGAAATCATGAGGAAGTATATATTGTTGGAACTTGAAAATATCTGCAAATAAGCAATGATGAAGATCAGGATAAGCTGAATGAAAGTTTCTACAGACCTGATACTTCATATTTTGATACGAGTGATAACGAGGAAGAAGAGAAAAAGAGTCTCACCATGCATGGAAATGAAGCTACAGCGGAATATTTCATTATTGCTTACACAACTCTACTTTTATTTTTCAAGGTTTGTGTTTTATGTAGAAACGAAGTCATTACATTAAAGGGACAATGCTATGTGTTAAAAGAGTGTGTTATTGTGATAATACATTCACTTGAAGCTCACAAAATTTATCAGGTAAGAAACCGATAGGAAATGCTTTAATAGCAAGTTCTTTATTATTATCTGGTGTATTGTTTGAGCAATTTAACTCCATCTGCAAATCACTGAGTTTGGCAATGTTTTCAAGCCGTACATTCAATAAAACCATCCGAAAATGGCAGCACCAGTTGTTAGAGCATTTTGGGTTTCAAGAAAGAAAAAACAATTTGAATTCATTAAATGGTTGTGGTATACCTATGTGGCTGGCAGGGATGGTAGTATGATTCCCCATGATTTTCAGCCAAATATTTAGTCCATTGTGCCACTGATTTAAATTCCCTCAAAATTATTGAACTTGTACAAAGAGGTATGGTGAAAGGCGATTTGAAAAAGGCTGTTTGTGACAACCTGATGACTAGGTTTGCAAAACAGAAAATATATAGTGTTGAAGTTGTTCTTTTTGACAGACATAAAAGTGTATGATACGTGTTAAAAACCCAGTATCCGGAAGTTGAAAATGAATTTGACGTATGCCATTTGTGTAAAAGTCTAAGGGAAAAAATTAAAATAGTAGAAAAGAATACCCAAAACATTGAATTGAGTTTTATTTGTGGACGCTCTTTAACTGCTATGGTCCTTAGCGTCCCATTGTATATTGGGCGTGAAAGACCGAAAATTTTGCTCAGAGGCCTCTTTATCAGGCTTGAGGTTCTTTTACGTGCCGTAAATCTAAGACACGGGACTACCGGCTTTACTTCCCTTCCGAAGGAAGCCATGCTAAGGATTTTTACGCCCGAAAAAAATCCATCGCCCTCCGCCGAGTTTGAACCCACGACCTCGGGAACTAGAGGCTAGCATAGTAACCACTACACCACGGAGGATGACGCACTATAATATGAATGCAGTGCAATTAATTGCATTTTGTTTACAATAGCAATAATATTTTCCTTTATACAACACAAGATAAACAGTAACGTTGCATATGAAGTAACTACCACGTGATTCTTGCTTTCAAACTGCCCTTAAGCAGACTCATTGATGAAGATAAGGCAAAAGAAAAAAATGCTAAAAATCACAAACACGCATTTTGAGTCATTAAATACAACATACCTTTCACTTTAGTTCTCTGCAGTTTTTATGGTGGCTTAAACCATGGAGATATACATTTAAATGTTCGTAAACTCAGGTTCCTATAAAATTATCGTCTAAAAGGATATGGTTTGTGTACATTAAACAGAACAAACCATCAAAGAGCCGCAAGAATTTTCAAATGACTAACTTAGGTGCAGAGGAGCAGACGAAGAAGGAGGGCTGCACATATTATATTAAATGTTTTAAACAGCTTAAGGGCCAGAAACAACATTATTGACAGTCGTAGTTTTAAACTCTGGTTTTTGTGCTTTGTATATGTCGGATATTTTAAAATGATTCCACATAATGCAGTTTATGGGTATACATGTGTGAAATTTATTGCACTTCCACATAAATAGCGACATTAAAAATGATGAGGTTTTTTGTTAACATGCTTAGTTGTGGAATAATTAAACATTAACATCAATGTTGTGTAAATGTTTAAACTAAAAATTGGAGACTATATTTAAAATTTTCTCCCAAGCAGTAGGATAAATTAAACTTTCATAATTACAGTTTATTCGAATGAAATTATAAAATATTATTTTTAAAAAATAATTGCATTGCGTCGAACATTTTTGTTTCAAAATAGTATAAAAAACATTTTAGAAAAAGATCTGCGTGGGTGTGTGTGCGCGTGCAGGAAAGGTCGGTTAAATAAAAATTTTGGAATTTAAATTCAGCATCTTCCAAGGATGCGATAAAATTGTCAATAAAATTCCGCACCCCAAATTACTGTACCCAGAAAATGTTTCGTTATTTTTATTTTCTCAAAAATGGCTAAAACCATTTTGATTAAAATACCACGTGTTTAAGACATTTATTTTACATGACAAAAAGTATATCTTGAATTTTCTGCATATAGCCTATGAAGTGCTCTTCATTCTGAATGACCTGTATAACTCGTAAACCTTAAGATATATAGAGACAAAATCTTACTACACAGAAGATGGAGATCTCGTTAAGCACACAGTTTATGCCAAATGAATATTTTGTGGTGTTAATCATATCCCAATGACTTTCGGTCACAGGCGCCGCAGGATGAACATGTCAGGAAGAAAAGGAGAAACATCGCAGCAGTCGCCGAGGAACAGATAGGGACTGAAAACGCCAACGCCGTCCTTGCCTTAAAGACGACAGCGCCATTTTCGCCGCAACTAACACAGCCGACATTGCCGCTACCGCCAACCGACACAGCCGCTTCAGACTGACGACACAAACGCCGTCCATACGTCACAACCAAAGCCAGCACCATCCTCGCCGACACCGCCTGAACCACCAACCGGCACAGCCGGCACCTTCTCTCAGCCGTCACAGCCGATTCTCAACTCGCTGCCACGCCTCAGCACAGTAGTTCGCGGAGTGCACCGGCAGCCCCCCGATGCCTTACTCTTCAGCGCCGGCCAACACCGCTGGCCTCCAGTACTGAGGGCCACGAGGATAAACACCTCCAGAGGACCAACGCCGCTGGTGAGACTCGAGTTTTGGGACGAGGCCGACTACTGGACTGCCTGCCCTTGGGCAGCAGCTCTCCCCTCCACCGCCGGCGATGCTGTCAGTACGGTCATGCCGCCGAACCACGCTGCCTCTACTGTGGCGCCCCAAATTCACAGCCAACTGCATAGCACATCACTTGACACGCCTCCCTTCTACTGCGCCATCTGTGACACCGCCGGTCACTTCACTGGACAAGCGACCTGCCCAGGGAATCCTCGCAGACTGTCGCCAAACACACAGCCGATTTCACCATCAGACTTCCACGCCACCCCGCAGCCGCCATCACAACCCAGCAACACAACGTCGAAGCCGCCACCACGCCACAGCATTTCACAACCTCCTCACACAAATCGCAGATGGAGCAATTCTTCAGGACCTCAGACTTCCATCCAGACCATCACAGAGAGTCCACGTGGGAGGAAACCATACGTCGTACTCTCGAAGACGGCCACACCTCCGTCCACCAACGGCATGACGACATACGACAGGAAAATGTCAAGCTACGAGACCACTTCAACAAACAACTAGACAAATCGCGAACTACATGAACGACTCCAGATTCCACAAGGTCAAGCAAATTGACGAAATATTAGAAGGCCACAATTACACAACATGGAATGAACTCCACTTGTTATGATAATTTCTCATACAGAGTTAGCGACACTACAACTTGCAGGTCTGTGTCAGGGCCTTGGCAATGACCTTGTCCCTGCCCTCACGCTTTTGTTTTATGTCCTAGTGGCCACGGCTCTCCGCGCAAGCGGGACCGAGTATTTAATATGTACGTTTTGCACCTGCAGTATACGGCTGCACAATACCATAATTATCTCAACCACAGAATAACATCCCTTCTCTCCCAATGCTTTTTCCTCCCCAGATACCTTATATATACCGTTATTCCTGTTCCCCCCAAAATCATATCCGAAATATTCTGTGTCATTTGTTCGAATGTTTAAGTACTTACACATTTTTAACTGGTAAGTAGCTATTCATTCTTTTTCCTCGTGGTCATACAAAAAGCATGGAATTTCAAACTCATCACATAGCGACACGCCTTTTAAAAACTGGCCATCATTTTGGCCTACGTTTTATACATATAAAGCTATAAATGTGTAATGAAGGTTCATTTCTATTAACAAGAAGTAGATAGATCAAGATCTTATAGGATAGTCAGTAGAAGAGTAAACAGAGAAAGGCATGTGAATGTAATACTTAAGATGTAGGTACATTACGCGTACTCTTATGCTTTAAACAGCTATAAATAATGTTGGTTATAGATGTTACACG
Organism: Deroplatys truncata; assembly: GCA_030765065.1. Classification (NCBI taxonomy): domain Eukaryota; kingdom Metazoa; phylum Arthropoda; class Insecta; order Mantodea; family Mantidae; genus Deroplatys; species Deroplatys truncata. The sequence goes on along the minus strand of CM060984.1, from coordinate 242,274,405 downwards.
TTTTCAGAGATGACCACAGTGTGCAAAGTAAGCTACAGAAAATCTTTGTTTGACTTAGTAAAATAATGTAATTTTACTGCTGATTACGTCGTTCTGTCGGAATACCATGACAGTGTTTTTCCCATCAGCATGGGCCTAGTGTTTCTTTATCTTAAAATGGCAAAGCAAATATTAGTTTTCTTATTACCGGATTTTAAAGAAGCACTGCATAGGCATGCAAAATGATTATCAACTTTTTGTCCATGTTATACCTGAATTTCCGACGGCTTGGAATTTAAGGCGGCGTATTACCCTAAGGCAAAGCATTTCGCTTTCTTTTATCTTTCTGCTGGCCTTCTTAAAAGTTTTGAGTGTGTTGAGCACCTGTGCAACTGAAACACCACGAAGAGGTTACATAAAACGTGCTGAATTGCTCAACAAGGTGCAATTTGTTACACGTGTTCACGCACTAATTTCTAAAACAACAGGTTCTCTTTTTCCTGAAAAAAAAATTACGTATTGAAGTCACGCCCATCGATAATTTCGACAAATCACAAGCAACAGTTAAGAGCAGGATTTTGTGCCTCAACACACCTCCTAGATTTCATTTCTACTGAGCTATGTATGGACGTTGCTACAGGACCCTTAGCATCCACCAAAAATGAGGAGACAATATTGCTGGAGGATACGAGCACAAGCGAAATCTTTGAAAGTTGAGACTTTAACATGGAATACAAAGCACTTTGCGGATTATATTGAACACAAATTCCGGCCTTTTAATAGCACCTTGGGAAGCAAAGGTAATGGTTGACAAGTGCCCCAGGACTGGCTTATAGTTATTTCCAAGGGAGACTGTTTCGACCGGCCAAACGGTGAGTTCGGAGTCATACTCGCCGGATTCCATGGTTTAATATTTCAAAATGTTTTGGATTGATGAAAAAGTTTACTTCCATAATTTTCTCAAAATTCCCTGAGTTAGATGAAAGAATTGTTTCCCTATATGTCAGAACCCGCACGCTTATTAGGATACTGTATTTGAATAAAAACGTTCTGATGTAATACATTCACATAACTTTCTCTACCCTCTATCGCTTATTAGTTGTTATACAAACTATTCTTACTAAAGCTTATTTTTCCGTCCACTACATTTTAATCTAAAAATACCTTTGCAGAAATAGCCACAGTACACATTTCGTTACAAATACAAAGAGAACAGCGATTGTTAAATGTTTTAAGACTGGTTGCTATACGCTGGCTTTAAAATTCCATACTGTCACCATGTACCTAATCGTGAGAAACAACTGAATGTTGACAGACTTTAAAATAATGAAGTAATGAACAATTCGAAACTTTAATAACGGATATCTCAGAAATGGCATATGTCACAAAATAATTTTTTGGAAATAAATTGTGTGTTTTAAACAGACCTACATTTCTTGTGTAGTAATTTCGTCTTTCGCTTAACGTTTACCAATTATACAAAATTCCTTCTGAATGAAGAGGACTTCACAGGTATTCCCAGAAAATTCAGAATATGCATTTTATTTTTCATCTAAATATATTTAAGATATAGTATTTTAATCCAAATCATTAGTCATGTTTTTAGAAAGTCAAAACATTTCGAAAAAACCTTCCATGTATAGGGTGGTTTGCGGTGGGGGGGATTTTCTTGAAAATCTTCGTGTCACATATTTGGAAGGTACTGAACTTTTTGTTTAAGTCCGTTTTTCTGCTATTCACAGACACACACACATATATACAGGGACATTTTTCTAAAAATCTGATGTGATACATTCACATGACTTTCTCTACCCTCTATCTTTATTAGTGGGTATACAAACTATCCTTACTACAGCTTATTTTTCTACTACATTTAATACAAAATAAACCTTTACAGAAACAGCTACATTACATATTTCGTTATAGATACAAAGGGAACAGCGATAGTCAAATGTTTAACAACTGGACGCTATATGCTGGCCTTAAAATTCCATACTGTTTCCATGACATCGCGAGAAACAACTAAAAATCGATGGGACTTTAAAAGGAAGACAAGTATTGAACAATTCGAACTATTAATAACGGATATCTCAGAAACGGCCACAAAAAGTAAATTGTGTGTTTTAAAAAGATCATATATTTTGTGTGGTACGTTTTCGTCTATCGTTTAAGGTTTACCAGTTTACAAGATGATACAAAATTCCTTCCAAATGATGAGGACTTCCTTGGCTATTCACAGAAAATTCAGGATAAGCATTTTATTTCTCACGTAAATATCTTTCATATACTGTATGTTAATCAAAATCGTTAGAGCCATTTTTTAGAAAGTCAACATTTTCGAAAAATGTTGCATGTAAAAGATAGTTGCTATGGGAGTTTTCTTGAAAATCTTCGTGTTGCCTCCCTGGAAGTACTAAACTCAAATACCAAGTTGGGCATTTATCCAACGTTTGGTTTTATAGTTATGCTGTTCACAGACAGACATACAGACACACACACACACACACACGGACATGTTTCCAAAAATGCCTTATTTAGATTCAGGGCGCCTCAAAACATGTATTTACGTTGAAATCTCGACATCGAATTTTTGGGTGGAATGGAATACTTCTACTTACTATACGTAGTAGAAGAAGTAATTTTTTGGGATTCAAGGGGCTTTAAAGCATGCATTTCAGTGAAATCTCGATATCGAATTTTGGTCGGAATGTAATACCTTGTCTACCTATTATGTGCGTGGCACAGAAAGTAATTAGAAACTGCAATTGTGGGAAAAAGAAACACGAGGAAATGTCAGCAGTGGGTGGCATCTGGCTCTTGTACAACAGCATGTCCACTTCTGAATATAAATCTACTTGTCAGATTAAACAAATCATTTTATCTTGGTAATAGCTTTGGCGGTGGTGGTAAAATGTTTAGTAATTAGTAGAAGTGTTGACGAAAGTTTCCCATGCATTTTCAGTGAAAGTATCTTTTTAACACAGCCATTGCATTGTGTTACACCTAATTATCACTTAACCATTTACGTATCGTATCTGCAAGTGTAAATGAATCTGTACGTGTTTATAAAGCGTTCACTTTCAATTGCTACCCAAAGAAAGCGAGCACTTGACCTTCCGCATGACATGACGCGTAGTCAATGAGAGCGAAATGTGCCGGAGTGGTCAACCTTCCCTATACTCCAGTTACCTTGAATCAGAACTCTGCCGAAGTGGTAGCACTGACTCACCAGTAGGGCTGCGACATCGGAGTCGTTACGTTTGTTTCAGACGTCCTGTAGTAGACTGTTTACCTGTACAGTTGAGTCAAGTACGTAAACGAAATGCCAAAGGAAAGTGTAAGAAAGTCAACAACGTTGCAAAACTATATACTGCAGTATGGGGAAAATGTCTTCTGTATTATTAACGAAAACCCTTTACTGCAAACCGTGCAATAGCACAACTGCTTCTGCGCATAGTAGATCGAGTTATATGCTAAGAGATGTCAACACAGAAACACGAGCACTATATTGCAAAATGTGAAGTCAAACTACAAACTCCGTCAAATTAACCGTTTTATTGAATTATATCCGGCATTTATTTCTGTCGATATTGCGTTATATAAACTACAGGATACAAAGTTGCGAGTTGGAATTTATTGCAATAAATTATGTTATCCATGTTCACATTGTGACATAGAGTTTTGCATGCATAACTGAGGCCTGTTGCACCGCGCTAGGGGAACATTGCTGGTCTTTTCTCCCCTCCCCTCTCCAACCTTCTCGTTTGCGTTTCTGCAGGGTCAGGTCAAACAAATCGTACTACACTGCTGACACACTAAGGTTAGATAGTAGTTGTTCTTTGCAGTTCACACACTTTGGAGAAGTGGTTTTTGGTATTCGAAATTTAAATGGTGGACTCCAAGACAACGCAGTTGTGACTTATCGCGGTTCAAGTTGACAATAACATTGGGTGTGATCGAAGTTCTGACAGCGAGCACACTGATGTACGTTTCCAGATGTTTCTGTGTGATGCAACTTTGGCACTATACTGTAGACGGGTAAATTGAGAATAGGCGTTTCTTGATCGTTATCTTCAAGATCTACTGCACAAAGTGGCGTGGATTACTTGTTTTTACCCACGAGCCGTAATTGAGCGAGATGGCTTCGGAGTAATATGAGAGCCTCTCATTCGGGAGGCCCCGGCTTCTATTCCCGTCGATCGCCCACTCTGACCGTGGTTTTCCCTGGTCGGTAGGAAATGCTAGGAAGCGTTCTCATCCACCGCGATTTTCTTTACATCATTTCTCTTTCATTCCGTTTCCTTCTCATGTTTAGGTGCTTTTCTAGGTTTCGTGACGTATGGCGGTGCCGGATAGATGGCACGGATGCGTGCTCAAAGGAAAAATACTCCTTGTGGACACTAGAGCGCTGCTTGATCGAAGGTCGTTCATCGCCCTCTCTAGGCAACTCTAGCAATGGGACGGATCTTCAAGCCTGGAACTGTTAGGGACTGCCGTACGTCCCTGTGGCAGGACTGCCTGCGACCTGTAGTCTCCTATGGTTCCTTCACTTCATCCCTTCCACCTGGAGGGTGATAGCCACAATAGTTGCATGTAGGTGGCAGTGTCCTCCCCCCCTTGTATAGCCTATACCTACGAGGCGTGCTACACTAGACGGGCAGTGCAGTTCATAATGCACTCAGGACCTCTGAATTACTAAGGATTAATTAAGATTTCTGCAACTGCGGAGAAAGATTTAGTCTTCAGGATGTCCGTAAGTACAATATTTCTGACTGTATATGGAATCGCAATATACAAGAAGGGATTGAAAATCTTCTGATGATTATGGCCATTATTACTTTTATTTCTGAAACCGAGCGAGGTGGCGCTGCGGTAACGGGAGGTCCCGGGTTTGATCCCTAGCGACCGCTCACTTTGTTCATGGTTTCCCCGGGTCGGCAGGTGAATGCTGGGGTGGTTCCCCTTGTACTGTAGGCCTCTGACGAGAAAACGTTTGCGGGTTGTTCTGGTCTCCGGAAGAGTGAAGGGGGATAGTACCACGTGGCAGCTCACGATGATGGTATAAGTAGATCTACTATCTACATTAAAAACATCGCGTTAATATCCCAAGTGTTTCACTTGGAGCAGCGTGTGTTTTCTAGTGATTTATAAAGTTATTTACAATGCCCGCTAAGAAAGGAAGAGCTCAACACAGTCAAGCCCGAGAAATAGTTGCTAACGTTGTTAAAATCTGTGACGGGGAAAGCAAACAAAAGCAACTGGACATTCAGCATTACTAGCAGAAGAGCGTATGTTTTCTAATAGGCCTTAAGTCTTGTTGATATGTTGAAAAGAGAGCTGTAATCTTTCTCGGATAGCGATAGAATTGTTGATGTCAACACATTTTCGTGAGAGAAACACAGTACCACGACTTTCCTGCCCCTCATTTCCTGTACCCATCGTCTCCTTCATTGCCATCTGTTTCAGGGTTGAAGGACCAGGCGACGGTGTTCGGTAGGTAGCGGCTGGGCGGTGGATGTGCGCTTTTTGGAGGTTTCTTCAGTGGCGTCGTTGCAGGACTGCTCAGTTAGGACCCGCCTCCGAGTGGGCCCCACCAGGAGGGACCTTCGGAGGTTAGGAGACTAGTGGGTGTGCCCGGCGGCGTCGGATGCGTTCGAACTAGAAATATTAGGGACCCTGTACATACTTGCGCCCGTCGTCATCCGGATCTGGTCGTTCTTGGGTCTCTCCCTTCATCCCTCCCTCCCAGAAGTTATGTAGAAGCAAATGAACCATTGCGACCTGTTGTGGTTCCCTGCCCCAGTTGCGGGGGGCCCCTCCGTTCTCCGTACCTTTACCTTTTATTGTTAAACATCTTAGTTCTGTATAAAGACTGCGAATGCTCTGAATGTTCTCATTGTTTTGCAAGCAGATCGGTGGCACTTTTAGTTTAGGTTCTTCGGTGTTTATCAGAGGCATCTTCCATCTTGTATAATGTTTGAAACTTTTTTGGGGGGTTGTAATTATAGTAGTAACAAATGAATTAACTTCATCACTCCATTCTGTGAAGTGGTAACCGCAATAGAACTTCCGGAGGGGAAGTTGCCACGGAAACTTACCCCTCCAGCAACTGTCACAAGTCACACATTCTTTAAATGGCAACGTAGACTGATACTGCTACGGCAAATGATAATATGAGAAATTGGTTCATTGCTATCTAAAGAAAACTCTGTACCTACAGCTTCCATTCGCGCATGTTCGCCTTCTATAAGTAGGCAAGTGTAACTTGGCTGTTCGCTGATGTGCAAATTGGTTTCTGAAATTTATGAGCTCTCTGTGTCCATGCGCAGAATAAGAATTCAGGAAACTCGCGCTTTTATTTGCGTGATATCGTTGTATTTATCAAAAAGCAAGCCTCAAGACCGCTAATCATAAATCACAGCAGGAAACGGCAACTGTTGAAACAGAAATATTTATGGTCAGATCCGTTGCATCCAAAATACCCACTTAAATATACAAGCAAACATTATTCCGGTTATATAGAGTTCATGGCCTCCTCAAGCCTCTTGGAACATTCTCTCGGAGTTAATTACGAGGACGACACTAAAATCTTTTACAAAATCAAAAATGGTTAGCTTAAAAAATTTAAAGGAATTTATTCTTTTTCAAAATATTCCCCTTTAACGGTAATACGTTTTTACATTCAATAAAACCTGTCCTTCAAGCAATGATGCCAATCTTCTTGAGGCACCTCAGAAACCAGGTTTTCATAATGCTCTACTGCCTCATCTAATAACGAAAAAGTGATCTCACGCATTTTATTTTTAATTTTGTAAAGAAAAAGAAATCACGAGATAATAGGTCAGGGCTGACCTTCAGGGCATCCAGATGTTAGTTTTGCTGTATGCAACAATGCGAGCATGCTGTAACATTATTTTTCCTTTTGGGCGTTTTTCACAAACTTTTTAAAATATTTGTGTTTAACAGACATTTCGTACCAATCAGCACTAACGGTAGGTCCGTCTTTTAGAGCTATAGGAGCAATAAGGCCCATTTTAGAAAAAATAAAACTAGCAACCATCTTTTTACCAGCACTACGAGTTCGTCGAACTTTTGTAGGCTTAGGTGCTGTTCAAATTAAATCGAGTTTCATTTATGGACGCTGTTTCACTTTAATCTTAACACTTAACTTTTTATCTTTAACTCTTTAGGCTCTGTTCGAAAGACCCATTAAACCGATTGACTTTTCTTTTCAGGACCATAAAAATAAATCAGATTCATCGCCAGTAGCGATATTCCAAACGAAATCTGAAGTGCCGCCTTGGAATTTTTCCAGACTTTTTCTGCACCAATCAATGCGTTGTTGTTTTTGGTCGGGAGTCACTTTATGTGGAATCCATCGACAACGAGTTTTTTTCTCGTCTAACTGCTGATGTATGTTTTGTATTTTACTCACAATGCCCAATGTCGCCCGAATAAATACATAAGATGTCCGTCGATCTTCTTCAAGCTTTGCTCGAACAGCGGCAATATTTTCATCAGTAACAACAGTTCTTGGGTGTCCTTAACGAAACTCATCACTAAGAAAAAACCGATCTCTTTTGAATTCGCTGTACCAATTATAAATTGTTGCCCTAGATGGGACACACTCGTCAAATGCATTTCACCTTCACACTGTTTAGGCGTTAATGACGATTTAAAATCATAAACAATCATAGCCGAAATGCTTTCCAGTCAAATTCATTTTTGGGAAAGCACAAAATCTTTAAATGATAATTAACAAACTATTAGAGAAAATTAAACAAACTACACGGTAATCAACTCACAAAACATTAGAAAGTAACTGTCAAATATAAGGGAATTTAATCTGTTTTTAGAAACATGGCATTCTAAAAATGTTCAGTATCGCCCTCGTATTGTTGCAAGAAACGTAACTAACAAACAAAACAGTAACGGAGCAGGCTAAAGGTAATATGTATTTATCTTCTGTATCTAAACGTCTCAAGGATTTAATCCCAATGGTACAGTGGCATAGATAATAAAAAATATGGGTGTTTTAATCTGATCTCATGAATTCCTATGTCTTCCCCAAAGGCTTAACACACACACACACACACACACACACACACACACACACACACACACACACACACACACACACATGTTTCCAGTTAGTTTTGTATTCTATTATTACTTTATTTAACTCTTCTATTTTTAACTTTTGGCTTATTTCGTTGCTTGGTTTTTTTATCCAGTCTTGTGTATCCTGCTATAGGTCTGAGAAATTTCATTTCAGCTGTCTATTCTTCTAGGGCTGGTAGCCCATCCACGTCAAAAATTGTTACTCCTATGCTACAAAATAAATGCCGGACTAATACACATACAACCACTCCTTTTAATCTATATTTTGACGACATGATTAGTTCATGGACGCAACAAACAGGAGGAGGGATTAATTTGGGATCAAGAACAGTAAACACAATGGTCTTCGCAGATGACCAGATATTAATAGCGTAAAGTGAAGAGGAATTTCAAAGGATGACATACAAGCTAAATTTAATATCAGAAACATATAGCATGGAAATTTCAACTGAAAAAACTAAAGTTATGGCATTTAAAGGTACTCACTCGGTCCGGTCTAAAATAATTATAGAAAATAAAAGCATAGAAAAAGTGTCAATTTTTAATTTTCTAGGATGTGAAATAACATATGGGTCTAAAATAGACATTAATAAAAAGTTAAATAAATTTAATTACATAACGGGAACCATAAAGAGATCACTAAAAAAATAAAATTAGAAAAGACTCAATAATAAAGCTGTATAAAGCAATGGCCATTCGTACAGTAACTTGTGTGTCTGAAACATGGACAGTGACAGCAGAAAATATACTGTATTTATATATATACTCCAATTATATATATATATATATAATTGGAAAATGTGAGTGTAAATCTTACAGTAACCAAAGATATTATCCCTAGTTGTTTTATTACCTACTTTGTGACTTATTTTAAATACTATTCATTAAAATTACTGGATGATTAAACGTTTCCACACACTTCAAACAATTCGGTTTGCCCAGGCCATCCGCCTATACATTAGTAATATTGGCTTTCGCAAGAAAGTTGTAATATCGGTAGATTGGCATCACTCCCGCCACCTGTCATTGTGAAGCTAGTGTGTCTTGTAGTGATGGGTCAACTGCGTTACTTTACCGGAACTACATCCAACACTTCCACTCCGCAGTCGGAGTCGTTTTAAGGAAGTAGTTCCAGTTCCACTCCGAGGAAGTAGTTCCGGCCTCTGGTGGAACTAGTTCCATTGGAAGTACTTCCACTTCCTCATTCCGGAGTATTGGTGAAAATACTTCCACTGTTTTACTCCGGAATGACTTCCCCTAGTCTATGAAGAGGAAGCATTACAAATGTATTCAACGGGATACCACACATGTCTTTATAATTAATGTCTCCTGTCACATATGCAAGTGTTTGTGATTTAATGGCTTGTAGTTCTACGCTAGTATGTTGTGTAATGAACTACAAAGTAATATTGGTAATATATGTAGTGATGTAGACCCTACGTACATGAATAATTTGTAGTTCCATTTGCTGTAAAACAAATATAATTAACAGAACGTAACACTGGCTTTAAGACCGAAACTTATGCCTAGATACTTCCTAAAATATTGTATTGCGTGTTAAACATTTAGGTTATGAACAATGTGGAGGTAAATTCTTTTGCAATAAATGTAGTTTCAGCAAATATAAAACATTACTTCGGCAAATTAATTTAAATATACTCTTAATCTCTAGGAGCTGCTTTTTATGTTATTGTGAAGCGGAACATTTTAAGAATTTAATAAAAAATGGTATGCTCCGATTTACATTTATTTTATTTATCCTTCTGAACCGTAAGTCTGCGGGACAAAGTTTACTGCCTTAAGGGAGTTTAATAGTTTAAATTCTTAAGGCATTACTGTAACTTTGTGATTAAAAAAAATAGGTCATCAAATACAGAATAATGCAAATTACAAATTGGAATTAATTGTTCTTTCACACAAGCCGTGTTGGACAGGGTTGGAAAGGTAGAATCAGATGGTCGAAAAATTCAATGCCAAGCCGGGATTTGATCCACGGATCTCTCGGGCTCCGTCCGGTTAAATTAAAAATTGTTCGTCATAGCTACAGATGTATATGCAGAATTATCAGTTGTTTTGCTGTTAACGACTACTAATCACGTCATGGCACATAGCCAACAACGAAGCGGATAAGGAAAATGTGCAATGTACAGTACCAATATTTTCAACAGAAATGAGGTTGGCGAAACTGGAAGTAACATTTATCAGCTTCAGCTGATTTAAAATGAGGTTATGTGACGTATGGCAATTCATAATTAAATACTATTGTAGCTTTGTCCTAATTATGGTGCTTTTTCAGTTTTTTTCTTGTTTCAAAAAGTTATTTTGCTCACAGCGATAATGTAACAAATGAAAAATATATTTTAAATGGGTAATTATGCATAATTCGTGCTGTTCACGTAAAGGGCTCACTATTAATTTTAGGACTAAAACTCACAATCAACATAAAATGTTGCTTTTGGGAGTTAAAATGCAATATTTGCCTACAGACATACTGCAGTATTATATTATTATAACTGCTACATACGTGTGAAGTAATAAGCGCACATGTAACTAGAAATTGGAATTTTCTCATAGAAGCATAATCGGAATTAAATGATTACAACAGAAAAAACAGGCTTCTGCGTGCTTTTGAAATTCTGTACATAACGTTCAACTTAATGCAATATTCGTTTATTAAAATCACGACTACATGACGTGGGAAGTACGAGCAGATGAAATATAACTAAAAAAAATGTTTTTTCTCATGGAAGCATAATTGGTATTGAACCATACATCAGGGGGGGTGAAGAAAGTTTATGCGTATTTTTTAGAAGTCTGCATTAACGTTCAACTAAAGGCGTTCATTGCATTTGTCATATTCAATAGGGCATTTAACATTAATTTTGCATAAATGACACAAACCCGAATTCATCAGTACTTGAGTCAGAATTGACTTAATTTACCTAAACATTTTTTCTCAAATTGCAACGTGACGCAGGCTGCATTAATGCCATTTCATTTACCATAAAGGAAATGATATCCAATGTTATGGCGACTTCTAAATAATACGCATAACGCAAAACTGGTTAGGTATTGTAATGGCAATGGAATTGATGGAATGATGCAATTGGAAGTGGAAGTAACTCCGACGGAGTTGGAAGTAAATGTCTGGGAAGTACTCCGGCGGAGTGGAAGTAACTCCGAAGGAGTTGGAAGTGATTGGAAGTAAGGAAGTGCCAGTTCCGAATAATGGAATGGTTACTTCACACTTCCAAAGGGGGAAGCGTTCCTTTGAAACGACTCCGACTCCTTCGACCCATCACTAGTGTCTTGGCCTGAAGCACTTTACATGTAGACCATAATATAGCGTTTGTGTTGGCTCCGTTTCTATGATGTATGTCGACTGTTTATTGTGATCGTTCTGGATCTTTATTTGTTGTTTCCCAGCCTTGAGTTTTTATGGCTATACACATGAAGGGTAATTCCGGGGGAGGCGGCAGTACTGGAGAGATGATTAATAGCTCTCACTGTCGTAACTTTGACGTAATGTTTTTGATATTTGACTGGCGGCAAGGTTTCAGTCATTGTTATCGATTGTTGATCACGTTCACTGCTTATGGTTGCATTTCCGTCAGTTTATTTCTGTTGTCACTTACCGCAGTGGTAATTATTTGTCCGCTGTTGAAAGAAGTCAGCGAAAACAGCAGTTGGGAGCTTTGTGCACACGGCAAGTACGTATTGCTGACGTTTCTTACATTACTGTAACGTTCTCCTAGTTTTATTGTGGCCGTGGCCATCTCAGCTCTACAACTGGGAGAGTTGGCCAGTCTTCCCGGAGACACATTTTCATTGCATTTTGTATTTTTAAAGACATATTCTCCATTTTCTTTGCTTCTTTTATTCTGAGACACCGTTTCGTCATTATTACTATTATCACTATGGTGTACAACCAGGTGTAGTGAACTAAATCATTTAAATACTTTTTATATTTACACCTCTTTCTTGTGCTTTTCAGATGCCAACAAAACAAAAGAAAGCCAGGGAGTGTTCACTAAGGTGACCAGCCTTAGTCGGGACAGCCCCTTTTTTGAGTTCTGTCCCGTTTTTTTAAGGTAGAAACGGGACGCCAAAATGTCCCCTTTTTGTGGCAATGACTTATCGAAATAGAACGCCGTTACCTATAGTTCTCAAAAATTCAATATATCCTGTTTTGCATCAGTTTGATGAAAAAATTTTAAGATACTAACAACTAACAAAACAAAGCGCAGTTTATATTATGGGTCTACATTGCATCTACACCTTAAACCGTGTGAAGCCTTCGCTTGGAAAAGTATCGTTATGGAGAACATTGAACTGTGTCGGTCTGCGCTATCAACAAGCAAACCGTAATCACTCGTGTTTGATGTGAATGCCGCCAACAATAACGAAACCTGTAAACGCATATGCTTGAATCAAAGTAAATTCATTGTAATTGTGACATAGGTAGAAGACAGTACTGTGTTCTGCATTCGTGAAATAATAAAATACAGTGAACCTTTGTAAACTGCGAGTGCTAAAACACTTGAAATGCCACCGTCGAAAAGGAAGTGTGTTTTTAATAGTGACCTACTAAAGGAATATACTACGAAAACAATTTCTGACTCAGATGTTCGATGCAATAAGTGTCCATTATTTTCAGTGTAAGCCATGGGGGGCATTCGATATATCACAGCATATAAACAGTGAAAAACATAAAAGAATGGTGCTTCTTCTAGCACCGTATTGATTAATTTTTTTAAGTGAAAGTTTTGGTGACAAAGGTATGAAATTAGCAGCTGTTGAAGGAGCGTTCGCTTACAATACTGACCACCACAACCAATCTTTCAGATCAATGGACTGTACTTCTAAACTTATCCAATGTATGAGCAATGACTCCTGCACTAATGATTCTACAGGATTGTTTGGCTGGAGTGAATTCAGAGCTACTATATAATCAAGTTACACATTATTTATTATTAGTTTCCAAACCTCCGTATTTATGACGAAACAATTTCACGCGTTCTCTTTGTCCCTTGTTTCATTGAGATAAATTTTAAATGCCCGTTTTCTTGTTCCAAGAATATGGTCACATTAGTGTTCGAGGTATTTGGAGAGATGAAGAGTTGAACAAGGTATTGAGGATGTTGCAAATGGAGCCTCAGTGCGCCATACGTCTATAGCATTTAATATCCCAAGAAAGACTCTGGAACGAAGGGTGAAAACTGGAAATGTCTCAAAAGAACCCTTGGGATCAAATGATTGTTTGGGCAGCGAAAATGAAGGGAAGTTGGTGTGACATTAAGAAAATGCAGAAACAAGGTTTTACTCAAACAAGAGATGATATTCGTACTCTAGCATAGAACCTCGCCTGAAACACAGGTTTAGTAAAGAGACAGAAAAGCTGGGATATGATTGGCTAAAGCTGTTTCTTTCCACACACCCTGATCTTTCTTTATGTAAATGTGAAGGTGTTTCCATAGCACGGATTCGAGAAATGAATCACAAGGAAGTCAGCGATTAGGATATATTAATTTTAATTTAACAGGCTTCCCACCATTGCATTACTCCTAATTGCGATTGTGATTTTTATTTGAATTTTTCTTCTTTTTTATATTTCGGGAGTGTCCTTATCTACACCACTAAACTGGTATAAGTATGGATAGAGATGTATTTGTCATATATTTCACAATGCCGCAATATTAGTGTTAATCGTTTTGGTAAGAACATTATTTGCAAATGGAAATATATTACTATTCTCTGATGAGCTCAGACAGCAGTGGTAACACGTTTTATTTTGATGACCTTCCCCCAAAAGAAAACCATCTGCTGTGACGTTCTCTACTCACTGTTATAAACCATTTCTATAAAAGCTTATCCTTCTGTTTACTTCTTGTTATTTTAGATAAACTTTCATCACCAAGGTACGTATAAGAAGAAGGATACAGCAAGCCTAAGTGACAAGACTGAACGCTATGTGACGGCATTGAAATCCCATGCTGCTTGCTTCACCACGAACAAAAGCGAATAGAGACTAGCCACTTTAAAGGAACATATCTGATGTGTTACATTCGCATTCGCTATCCTTCATTTAACAGCTTCTACAAATTATTCTTGCAAAACCTTTTTCTGCTTCAAGTTAACCGAGATAAACGTTTGCATACATAGTTCCTTACAAGTACAAAGGTGATAGCTATGTAGTGAAAATATTTAACAACGGTTTGTTATTTACCCTCTTAAAGTTCTACTCTTTACATGACATCGCGAGAAATGACTGAATAGCGACAGTAACCTAAAAAAATAAAGTATAGAAAAATTCAAACCAATAACAACGTATATCTCGGATACGGCTGATGCCACAGGAAAGTTATTGTATACGAATTACGTGATTTAAAGACACACATTTTTTTGTGTAGTAAGTTTTCGTCTCTCTCTTATGGTTCACCAGTTATACAAAGTTATTTCAGAATTAAAAGAGGACTTTACAGACTATTTCCAGAAGACTCAATGTATACATTTATTTATCATGTAAATATCCTAAATGTAAGGTAGTTTAATTAAAATCGTTAGGGCCATTTCTCAGACACACACGCGCGCTGCGGACTTCTTTCAAAAATGCTTTTTCTGGATCCAGGGGGTCTCAAAACGTGCACTTCCGGTGAAATGTTTTGGAAGAAATACTTTCCGTACTTTATAGGCACGGGTATACGTTATACAACGGAGGGGGACACCTTGCGCACTACGACCTTCACGCGCCTATAATGGCTACCACCCCTCTAGAGGAAGGGATGAAGTGGAGGAGCCACAGGAGGATTCAGGCCACAGAGACGCGCGGAAATCCCTAACAGTCCCAGCCTCGAAGATCCGTCCCATTGCTGGAGCTGCCTAGAGAGGTCGACCCATCGATCAAGCAGCCCTCTGGTGTTTACGGAGAGTACTCTTTCCTTTGAGCAAGTATCCGCGCCATTTGTCCGGTGCCGCCATACGCCACGAAACCTAGAAGCACACCTAAAAGATGAGAAGGAAACGGAATGGTTGGGAAATTATGAAAAGTAAATCGTAATAGATAAGAAACCACCTCAGCATACGCCAACCGACCAGGGAAAACCACGAAAAACCCAAGGTTAGGGGTTGGCATCGACGGGAATCCAACCCGGAACCTGCCTAATGCGAGCCTCACGCGTTACCGCTGAGCCATCTTGCTCAATGGTCGGGATTAGAACGAGTATTCAAAATAATCGTAAGAACCAGCAAGCCCTACTGCCCTTCTCCCTGTAATATTTGGCCGACATAGGTTGAACAATTTCTCAAAGAAGATATTTTCAACACTGGAAGCTATCTCTTCAACTTGTGTTTTGCATCATTCTCCCTGGTGAACCATAACATAATCTTTCTTTCGTTTTATATCTGTTGTTTTTGTTTTGTTTTTCCTTTACATCATTCTTCGGCGAATTATCATGCAAGTGTTGAGAAACAAATGCACTTACGTAACCATAGCAGCTATGAAAGAAGCTGGTCCCAATTTCGTCAGAAAATACTTCGCTTTACTTCCTTCGCACAAACTGATTCGTTTTAATCTCTGTACGCAATGTACGAGACAATAGGTCTCTTTATTTTCTCTCTGTTTCCTTCTTATATTCACAATAACAATTGCATCATTTTTATTATGCCTTACTTCGCAACGACCATCAACAATTCACGTAAATTGCGAATAACAAATTTCCGGTTGAATGACAAAAGGATCAATGCAATTTCTTAACTACAGCAGATGTAAAGAAAAAATATATCACACGATAAGCAGTATGTGGCTGCCTCTGTGGTTTGGTGGTTAGCATGCTAGCCTCCTGATCCAGAGGTGCCGGATTTAATTCCCGGCTGGAGGGTGGGTATTTTTCTTTAGCCAGGATTATTCCCCATCCTCCTTAGAGTCTGGAAGTATGAAAGAGAGTGTGAATTTAGCAACACAGTCCAAAGATAAACGCGAACGGTAAACCGAGCGGGATGCCTCAGGCGGCAACGTCTGTAGCCAGCATACGGGAAGTCCCGGATTCGATGCCCGACGACAGTCTACTCTGACCCATGGATTTTCCACTAACAATTTCGTTCATCCTTCACTCCATTTGATCTATTTCAGGGTTGAAAGTGTCGGCGGTGGTGTTTCGGTGCAGCGTGGCAGGGAAAAGGGAGGATACCTGTCCGACTGTAGGGACCATGTCTTTGCTAAGTCATCACTCTTGGTTCCCTCCGCCCGGTGTCTCCCTTCACCTCATCCCTCCCTTCCTCCCTCCCTTGTGGGTGTCGATACAATATCTGGTGCCGAACCACTGCCATTAGCAATTGTTCCACAGACAAAAACCGCCGATTGACCTGCATGTTAAGTGAGGCGTATAAATGAATGAAAAGAGCCAGCATATTTGGATATTTTTACTTTCTCATTGTAGATGAAGTATTGCATTCCACCCAAAAATCCGATACCGAGAGTTCAACGTAAGTGCACGTTTTTGGGTCCCTGAATAAAACAGTTAGAAAAGGCTCCGTGTGTGTGAACATAACTCAAAAACGAAAATTCTGTTAAATGCCATACTGGACATTTAAGCTCAACCTTTTCTAAAGATGTGCCACTAACATTCTCAATAATATTCCACATCCCAAACTTGCTTTACATTGAAACATTTTCGATGTTTTATATTTTCTCAAAAGTAAATTTCGATTAAAATACCACATATTTAAGGTATTTCTCTTCCCTCATTTAATCTTCCTCTTTCACGTTACAGGTTGGCTCCGGGGAGGGTGTCGGACGACTGCGGACAGATGGCTCGCGTGTTGGAACCTCTTCTCGGCTCCGTCAGATAGAGGCAGCCAGAGTCTCCGCTGCTGGGTCGAGTTTTCCCCGGTCTCCGCTGGAGGGAAGCCTGTAAACCACCTTCCGGTGCTTGGCTGGGTGGTCAAGTCTGTCGCCTGCACCGGCCGGTCCTGCAGCCCATACGTCACCTGCGGTTCCTTCATCTCATCCGTTTCTCGCGGCACAAAAGATCCCTGTGTGGGTCAGGTGCTAGGTGTCACCTCCGTAGCGTATGCAGGAGTATAGTTGCATCGGTTGCACCACGTATGGGCGCCAAACTTGCGGCTGTTATAGCCGCCACGTTAATGAGCCAAACTTGAAGGTGTTTAGAACCACGTATAGCTGCCAATTTGCAGGAGATATGTTTCTAGGAGTGTTCGCCCCATGCTTTGGGTACAAACTCTCCGGTGGTCTTCGCCCCACGTTTAGGAAACCAACTTTTGCGGCAGTGACGTGTGTTTATTTTATGTGTAATAATTATTTTAATGTTTATTCATGCCGCAGCTGCGTCAGTAGTATTTTGTAGAGCAAGTATCTCTTATTAGGGCCGGTACAGCTGAAGAATAAAGTTTACACAAATTATAATTGTATTATACTTTTTTATTAATCCTTCACACGGTTAAATAACACTTCACTGATGTATCCTACTGCAGAGCTGTGAGATTATTGTTAATTACACTTTTAACAGGATATTATTCTCACCGCAATGAGTTATCATGTCTCACTACAATCACTGAACCCGTACCGAACCTAACTGCGTGGGTACGCTATCTTCTAGCGTCAACCGTTTGAATTTGTACATTTATCTATTTCTAGTTTCTAATTGGTTAAGCCTACTCCAATAGAATACCTTTATCTTTACGTTGGCTTTACTTTCCACATCCACGTGACTATTTATAAACTGTTTTAAACGTTACATTAGTATTGTTACAAGAATTATTAGTAGCCTTTTTAAACTTTTTAATTTAATGTTGTCTCGAGGTTACCTTATTGTTAGCAACCTTCGGCTTCAACTTTGTAATTCTGTTTGTTACGAAAAGTAGCTTGCTTCTGTTCTGACAGCTCCTACATTGTTAAACTGCGTAATACATTCACATAACATTTTATACATGTACATAATAAAATAAACATAACACAATGACTGCAATATACACTTTATATATTATATTATACACGTGTTGCTTTAAGGCGGGCTGTTATTTTTTTTATATTATATAATTAGAGTGATATCATTTAAGCGATATAAATACTGCCTCACGTAATCCTAATCCTAAGACATAGACAATATAAACCTCGTTAAAGCACCCAGGTTATGTGAAAATGTTTTGTGGTGTTAGGCATTTCCGAGATATTCTTTGTTTTTTGTTTGAATTCTCAAATACTGATACTTTTTTCAAGCAGTGAGTCGCTATTCGTTTTTCCTCGTGTCATGCAAAGAGAACGCAATTCCAAAGCCAACACTTAGTGGCCCGCTTTTTAAAAATAATCTAAGTGTTCCTTTAGCCTACTGCATCGTACAACAAAATGTGTAATGGAAGTCTGTCTATTCACAAGTAGATAAGAATAAGCGTTTGTAGGAATACTTTGTAGAACAGTCATATTAATGTAACATCAGATATTTTTACTTCTCTATCACGTAGAGAAAGTAACCATTGCATTCCTTCTTAACATTCCAGACCGAACACCACCGGAAATACACATTTTAAGGACCATTGAATCCAAAAAAGGCATTTTTAGAAAAAGGTATATTGTGTAGGGGGGTGAGAACAGTACATCTCAAAAACGAAAAGTCGAAGAAATATCAAACTTGAGATTTAGGTTCAGCAGCTTCCAAATATACACTTTTTTATTTTCTAAAAAAGTGCTCTAAGGTTTACATTAAAATACCATCTATTAAATATATTTACAGAACAAATAAAACGTATATCTTGAATTTTCTGGCAATAGCCTGTGAAGTCCTCTTTATTCGAAAGGATTTTTATAGAATATTGCAGAAGTGGTAAACGTTAAGCGACAGACGATAAGCACTACACATAAAATATAGATCTCTTTACAATACAATTTATTTCAAATAAGTGTTTTGTGGAATATGCCATTTCCGAAATATCCGTTATTAATGTTTCAATTTATTCAATACTTTTTCATTCTTTTAAAGTCTTATCGATATTCAGCTGTTTCTCGCCAAAAAGGATGTATTTAGATTCCGATCTTTTAAAAGTATAGTAATAACCCCTGCAAGAACAAAACAAAACATCATTTCCATGAGTTCGGATTATTAAAACTAAAATTGATAATCCTAATACTCGTCATAGAAAGAGTGTGGAATTTTAAAACCAGCATATAGCATCCAGTTCTTAAACATATTTTGACTATCGCCGTTTTTTCTTTCTTCTATCCTAACAAACTTTGTGATGTAGGTATTTCTGCAAAAGGCTATCACTATTAAAATGAAGTAGACAAAAGAATAATTGTTGTAAGAAACGCTTGCTTGGTGCGGTGTATAAGCCTCCGAATGTTAATTGTTTAGATGATCTGGACACTCAATTATTTAACTCATTACCTGACTTCGAGCAGGTAATAATCATGGGAGATTTCATCGCTCGAGACTCTGCTTCAACTGTTCAACTTAGCACAGTGCTTCAGTCCTGCAACATGACCATCGTTCCTCTTGTTTCCACCACCACACTCATTACTCGGAAAGTTATTGGACTTAATTGTGATCAACAATCTCGACAAAGTACTGACACGTGGACAGCTGCCAGTGCCAGGTATATCTGCATGTGACCTCGTATACATAGCCTACTCATACAGTGTCCCAGATAATACGCTATGACTGTTACTTAGAGATTTAAAGGACATTGACGATATATGCCTTATCAATGACGCGATGTTAAATCCTTGGAATACTATTTGGACACTATGCTCAGTAGACCGAAAGGTTGATCAATTAAATGCATGCATTACGGAGCTACATGGCAAGCAAGCTCCTAAACCATCAGCACCATGTGGTTGACTGCCGATATTCGTACTTTGATGGCTCAAAGACACAACGCTTATAGAGCATATAAAAGACATAAAAAGACACTTACTTTGAGAATTACAGACTCTTTCGTAATAAGACAAATCAAGCAGCCAGAAATGCCATAATAAAATCTCCTTACAGCTTCATCGAGCCGAAAGCTAGCGCTGCTGATATGTGGCGAGCCATTCTGACAATGGGACTGGGAAATACTTCACCCCAGGCACACGGCACTCCTCTCTCACTAAATGACTTTAATGACCGTATCATTAGAGTTCCCTTTGAACTGAACAAAACTGATAAAGACCATTCGAAGTGTGCTGCATGAGACGCCACAACTGACAAATTTTACTTCGCATATTCATGGAAACACAAGCTATGCAAGTACTAAGACGTATAATTACCAAATCTCAAGACCTGATCACATGAATATAATACTAATAAATAAAATTTTGAACGTGATATTGCCGATTGTGGCGCACATCTTCAACGCCTCCCTTATGGCATCGACTTATCCTGTACAATAGAAAAGGGTATATGTAACACCTCTATCTAAAACTAAAGCACTCGAGGCCCCTAACGAATTCAAACCAATTAGTATTCTATCTACACTTTCCAAAGCACTTGAACGTATCGCACATAAACAGTTGACATATTATCTTAATAAACATGACCTTCTTGACCCCTATCAATCTGGTTTCAGACACTAGCACGGCCCTATTAAATATTGTTGAAGATGTAGGCGAAGCTTGCGATGAACAGAAACTGACTCTACTGATACTGTTAGACATAACTAAAGCTTTTAATTCTGTAGATAGACATATTTCTCGCTAAGCTTAAGGCTATTAATTTCTCTGATACAACTGTCACGTGGTACAACTCCTATCTTTGCAAAATACAGCAGTATGTCGTTTTCTGGGAATCTCTCATCATGGCGTTTCGTAAAGACAGGAGTTCCACAGGGTAGTGTTTTGGGTTCCTTATTACTTTCACTTTATATAAACGGCATTTCTCACTTTATTCGCTGCAGCAAATATCACCTTTATGCTGATGACCTACAACAGTGGTGGAGAAAACGGGACTTGCGAGGCAGTGTCTATTCGTTTGTTTTCCATATGCTGCTGAGTGGTGTAGTGCGTGTTGCATATTTGATGACTCGAGGGACAAAGACATTTTCACCACCCTAGGCCTACAACTATACATACATTCACGAAATGACGACATTCACAATATAGTGTTGAAAATTAGCCATGAAATCGACTGTTTATTCACGGGCAGTTGGTTTAGGTTTGATGTCAATCCTTCAAATTCACAGGCATTACTGGTGGGACATCCAAGGCTGTTAGGCACTATGGATATGCCTGTATTCAATAAGTTGAAATTAACAATTCTATTATTTAGGCGTTATTTTATACAGTAAACTTATTTGGGTCAATCATATTACTGAGATTTGCAGGAAAGTTAATTCTTTAATCCACACTTTCAAGCATTTAAATACGCCCCTGCCTAGGAATTTAACAACGACTTTGGTAAAAAAAACTGGTGACGCCTCTCTTCAATTTGATTCCCTCCTCACAGATTTAAGATCTGACCTGTCACGTAAATTACAGCTAGCTCACAATATGTGTGTACGTCGTTACGATCATATAACACTCTTTCCACGAGTTGCCATGGTTCCATCTAGCTGACGGTAGAAACGTTCATTGTCTTTTACTTCTCTTTAACGTTTCACAGTTCTTCCGCTACATACCCAGCTTCTCGCTTTAAAAGTTTGTCCTCATTCACAACCTTCACACACGTTCGGAAAACCGTCACATACTTCCAGTACCACTTCACCGAACATCTCTATCCTCGTCATCTTTTACTGTGGAGGCTGCTAGGCTCTGGAATTCACTGCCACAGGATGTCAGCGGCTATCAAACTTAATATGCTTTTCGTCATTGTTTTCGGATTTTAATTAAAATTTTGTTGATTTAGGAGAAATGTCCTCATTTTCATTGTATGTATAGTGTATACACATTTTTATAAGATATTCGTTATGTTAACTTAGTTTCTCTATATTTTCAATTGACTGAAGTTAACTACTTCTCTAGTATTTGTATTATTTCAGTTTTGTGCTCCTTTGGGTATTGTTTATGTGTATCATCAATGTGTTCAGTGTCGTCCTCCGGGGAGTAGTTGTTACCATGCTAGCCTCTAGTTCCCGAGGTCATGTGTTCGAACCCGGCGGGGGGCGATGGATTCTTTTTGTGCGTAAAAATCCTTAGCATGGCTTCCTTCGGAAGGGGAGTAAAGCCGGTGGTCCCGTGTCGTAGATTTACGGCACGTAAAAGAACCTCAAGCCTGTTAAAGAGGCTCTGAGTAAAATTACCGGTCTTCCACGCTCAA
Source organism: Deroplatys truncata (assembly GCA_030765065.1). Classification (NCBI taxonomy): domain Eukaryota; kingdom Metazoa; phylum Arthropoda; class Insecta; order Mantodea; family Mantidae; genus Deroplatys; species Deroplatys truncata. Next base: position 242,252,062 of record CM060984.1, on the reverse strand, counting down.
TATAGAATGGGATGCTAGGGACCATAGCAGTTATAGAGCGTCCATAAGTAAAATTTAAAAAAAATGTGTTCAATATATTGTGTTCAGAATTTTTGTATGTGGTTGAGCGGAACAAAAGGCCAAATGGACTTAGCTGTGCCACAATAAATAAATTTGTATACGCCCTAATAAACGATAGAAGGTAGAGAAATTGATGTGAATGCAACACATGAGATGTTTTAGAGGTATATTAAAGCTGCTCCTCCCGCGCTCTCTTCTTCCCCTCTAAATAGGCTTCACTGTGTGCTCCATACTGATGTTCCCAAAAGGTTTCTCTTACTTCCGCCACATTTCTTGGACCTTTCTTTCGCACAGCTCCATGTTATAATATGGCCTAATGTTTCCCTGTACTTTAGGTGTGCTTAACTATTGTAAAGCACACATGGCTTCCTCTTTCCATCTCGATCACTCTCAGTGAAACACAAGTGGTCAAAACTGTTATCATATGTGATTTCATACACGTGCTTACCTGACATGCACTGCAAGATACCTGAACGGTTTTTTTCATTTTTTGGATTTTCCTTAAATCCATCCAGACCTACTCAGGTAGCAAGTAATCCTTTGGACCACTTTTTTCATGCACTCCACCGGAAATATACGTTTTGAAACTTGCTGAATAAACAAAATGTGTTCACGGGTGTGCATACTGTGGAATAAAAGTACGATATGCAGAGTGCGTCACAAAGATTTGTAAACAACGCCACGGAGATCTGTAGGCTTCCCCAGGAGTAGTAGGCACGATGAACAAAATCGACGGAGTACCGGCTGTTTCAGGTCGATATTTTTTTCGAGCTCCTAGGTTGGTAACAATTTTTCTATAGTGAAACAGATCAGAACACAAGCCCTCTGATGCCGAGATTACGATGGAGTTCAATTAACGTGGCTTAACGCGACGGAACGTAACGTGAAGTTATGAAACGATGCTGAGCTAAGGTCTAATTAGGAAGCCCTTAACGTAACGAGAATGACTCTCGATTGGTAGTTGCTTTTATTACTTCGTGCTACTGCTTCACTCCGATTGGTTCTAATTACTAGTGATGTCAAACTTAACGTAACGTGAAGGAAAAGTTTGGCATTACCAAACTCAAACGTCGTGTTAAGTCGACCATAAATAGCTCCATTTAACACAATGCGTTAGACTTTCACATTACGTCGCGTTAAGTCACGTTACGTTGAGTTGATCGTAATCCCGGGATAAGCAGTCATTCACTTGTGTTAACAGTCTCTAGTGGTCGCAAGCATAGAACAGATGGCTTCTGAAATGGTGAGTCAAAACGGGAGAAAGTAATCATCGTCGTTGAAGGTTGCAAATTTCGACTGAAACATAAGAGTCAAAATGTTTGGTGCAGACGGTACTGTGGAGAAAATAAGCGTTATAGTAAAATATGAGGGGCGCCCAATGAGTAAGTTTCCCTATTTTATAAAAAGCATTACACACAATTGATCATGTTGAATTAATTTTATTTATATTGTACAATCCTTCTGTTACTTTTCTACATAGTCAATATGCTTTTCCAAGCATTTTTGCGGACGTGACACAAGTTTTTCCAAACCAATGTTGTACCAGGTCGGGTCCTGTGCTCGCAACCAGCTGTTTTCTGATTTGACTTCATCATCGGTGTTAAAAGTGCTTACCTTTGAGTTGGAGGAACATGTGAAAATCACTTGGGTCAAGCTCCGGTGAATACGGAGGATACGAGAAAACTTCCAAGTTGAATCTTGACCCAGGCGGAGCTCAGAAGATTCAACTGGGAAGTTTTCTCGCATTCTTAATATTCACCAGAGCTTTTCCCAAGTGATTTTCACATGTTTCTCTGGTTCAAAGGTCATCTTGGAGGTAAGCACTTTAACACCATGACGAAGATAATCAGAAGTGGTTACGAGCACAGGACCCGACTTCTGGTTCATTTCTAATTCATCTTCGTCAAGGGGTTAAAGTGCTTACCTCCAAGGCAACCTTTGAGTCAGGGGAACATGTGAAAATCACCTGGGAAAAGATGTGGTGAATTTGGAGGATGAGAGAAAACTTCCCAGTTGAATCTTCTGAGCTCCACCTGGGTCAAGATTCAACTTGGAAGTTTTCTTGTATCCTCCATATTCACCAGTGATTTTCACATGTTCCCCTGACTCAAAGATCATCTTGGAGGTAAGCACTTTAACACCGATAATGAAGTCAAATCAGTGAACAGCTGGTTGCGAGCACAGGACCCGACCTGGTACAAACTGGCTTGGAAAAACTTGTGTCACGTCCCCAAAAATGCTTGTAAAAACATGTTGACCATGTAGAAAAGTAAGAGAAGTATTGTACACTATAAATAAAATTAATTCAACATGTTCAATTGAGTGTAATGTTTTTATAAAATACGGAAACTTACTTATTGGACGCCGCTCGTGTATACGTGCAGCGAGCCAGGTGACAATGCAGACTAACAGAAATCTAATTTAGAACATAAATCAGAGAAGAAAATTAAGAGAAGGTGATGTATTATTTCCAGAAAACCCTGCTAAAGGGATAGAGAAATTTCGAAGTAATCAAGTACTGTTGACACACCTTGACACCACACGCATTCGTACAACTTGTACAACTTAAAGAGATGTGCTTTGCCACCGCTGCCACAAATATTCTCGCCTATGAAAGTGGAGCCATCCATACATAAACAGTGAAGCATCCCGTTTCCATTTTATCAAGATGGCGTCATTTGAAAACAATGTGTTCAAGAAAAATAATTGAGGGTAACATTTTTAATGATTTTATGAGTCTAAAGTGACAAGATTACTACGCCTAATATTTTTAACCACATCTATGCAACTTCGTAAACAGTCCTAAGTCTGAGAAAGTTTGTAAGGGAAATGTTACTGTGCCGCAATTTACATGCATATGTCGGTGGCGCAATGTACACCGTGTGGACTGGGGGAAAAGGTGAAGTGGTGCTGTTTGCCAACATCAGAAAAAGGATTTTGTGTGTGTGAACAGCATAACTCAGAAACGAAATGTCTCAGCGTCTTCCTAGGATTTGACATTTAAGTTTTTCAAGAAAATCCTCCCGTCTCAAACCACACTTTACATGGTAAGCTTTTCGTTATTTTTTATTTTCCCAAAAATGCTTAACGATTTTGATTGAAATATCACATGTGTAAGCTGTTTACATAATAAATAAATAGTACAGTAAAACCTGCCTTCAAGGGACCTCTTGTTAAACGGAAATCTGTCTTCAACGGAAATATTTCAAGGTACCATGAATTTTGGGGTGAAAAACATGCTAAATTCCCTTTATTAAACGGAAACTGTCTTACGCGGACAACGGAAATCAAAGTACGCCTTTTAACGGAAAATTTCCAGTTCCGGAATGCAGAGTTTAGAAAATATTCAGGCATCCTGTGAAAGTCTGCTCTAAGTACGTGAGACATGACCATTTTGCTGCTACCTGACCAGTCTAGGAGGGGGGTGCGCTAATGACGGTCCGAATATTGAGAAATCTGTGACACTCATCTCTCACCTCATAGTTAACAATTTTATTGTTGTCTCTTCCCTTTCGGTTTCCTGCTCTAATGACTTGTCAGCTTTTAACAGTACACCTCTAAACTTACATAGGTGATGATTTAGTTCAGCAATATTCATCATGGCTTCAAAAACAAGAGTTGTGCTAGATCTTAACACGAGAGTGGAAGTGATTTATGCCAGTGAACATGATAAATTGAGTGTAAAGCAGATCATGAAGGTGTTCAACGTAGGTAAAACTCAAGTTTACGAGATTCTAAAGACGAAAACAAATTCTGAAGCGGTGGAAAAGTTGTGCTTAATGGAATATAAAGAGAGAACTTAAGAAAACTGAAAACCAGGACATTAATGAAATAGTGTGAGAGTGGTTCGTTACTGTTTGGGCAAAAAATCACCGCATATCGGGGCCTATGTTACAGGAATATGCTAAAATGGTAGCTGAAATACTGTGTAATACTGAATTCAAGGCACCTAATGGATGGTTGGGGAGTTTCCGCAAAAGACATCAGATGCTTTTTACCGAACTTTGTGGTGAATCGAGTGAGGTTAATATTGAAACCATCGCTGATTGGATTGATAAACTACCTTCAATAATCAAAGGATACCAACCTGAAAACATAGAAAACCAGACGGGACTACTCTTCCGCGCGTTACTGAATAAATCATTGTGTTTAAAATGTGAGAAGTGTTCGGGAGGAAAATTGTCCAAGGAGAGATTGACTGCTTTCTTATGTAGTTTTATGAAAGGTGAAAGATGAAAGTTTAACGGAATTGCAGCAATTCGCCCTATGGCGAAATGACTCGTGTATGTTTAGTGTGATTTCTCAGGCTAACGTGTTTGTGAAAAGTCGAGCAGCTAAGCAGCAATTATGTGCAGAAAACTCTCCTTGACTACTGAAGAAAATAAACGAATCGTGTATACAGCTATTTTTCGTTAATTATAAGTTTTGGTGTGTATTATGTTGTAGAAAAAATATCTAAATACACAATTGAATAAGGTACGTGCATTTGTTTTATCTCAGTCTGTCCATTTATGTATGTTTATGGTTTCATTTGGTTAATAGCCTAGGTCTACCTTCGTTAAACGGAAATGTTCGAGAGTCCCGTTCAATTCCGCTGAAGACAGGTTTTACTGTATATCTTGAATTTTCTGGAAATAGCCTGGGAAGACCTTTTCATTCTGGGTGACTTTTGTGTAACTGATAAATCGAAGACAGAGGGACCAAACCTTGCTGCACAAAAACTGTAATGTCGTTAAAGCACACAATTTATGTCAAATAATATTTTTTTCTCTGGAGAAGTCCATAATGCAGCGCGTTAATTTTAAAATTGCAGCAATTTCTACGAAGTACCACTTGCTTTGTCCGCTTCACAGTAGGTTTGTAATTGTTTTATTGATAACACGTGCAAATTATCCTAGAAGTCACAATGCTAAGATTATTAAAAGCAAAGTCAATGTAATACTACACAAGGTCAAGTAAAAGTTGCAGTGCAATAGACTTGAGGTAATCCTTGTTAGCTAACTGACGCGTCCCTCAAAACAGTAGAAGAACGTAATTTTACTGTCTGCTCAATCACTCTGAATATACCCACGGTCTCACAGACCCGCCTTTTGTGGGGAGAGGTGGAAAAAATCTGATATGCTACATTCAAAATACTTTCTCCTTTATTTTTATACATCTTCTACAAACTATTTTTACGAAACCTCATTCTTCTATCTGCTTCACATTAATGCAGATAAACCTTTGCAAAAATACTTTCATTAAGCATTTCGTTGTGGGTACAAGGGGGGGTAGAGGAAACCTAAGCGATAGGCAGATGTATAAAAATGGGCCGCTAAATGCTAGTATTGGTGTTCCATTCTTTCCATGATCTATAGCTTTAAAAATGTGAGTAGCGACAGCACTTTTAAAAAAATGATGTTTCAAACCTATAACAACATATCAAGAAAATGACTGATGTCACAAAAAGTATATAAAATAAACTACTGTGAAGAGATATAAATGTTTTGTGTAGCATGTTTTGGAGTATCTCTTAACAGCTATACAGAATTACACAAAATTCCTCCGAATGAAGAGGCTGCACAGTTTATTCCGAGGAAATTCAACATACATCCCCTCAAAAAAGTATTCCTTTGCACTTTAAAAACTTCTAGCAGCCAAACTAATGAAGGAAAAAATTCACCTTTTTTGGGGACAAAAAGATCAACTAATAATACAGTTTATGTGTTTTGGCGATTTTTCAGATAGTTCATTTTATCAGCTTTACAAATTCTTGAAAAATATGACAAAATTGCAGTTTTTCTGCACGAAATTATCTTTCATGCACGGGCAGATCACTTTTTTTATGCATGCATCCACACACTTTCATCGAAGTTGTTAAAGTGGTGAAGAAATAAATTCGTGATCCTAATAAGTGAGCCGAAAATGAGGAATTAAGGCAAAAACGTTGAGAATTCCCAACTTTGGCATTTTATTCCTCCCTCAAATAAAACCCAATTTTCATCGCAAATCAAGTAATACACAAACAAATTGCTCTACCTAATGCATATAAGATAATTTTGAAAACATCACGTGCAAAACACTTACAATTTTGGCATATTTTTTAAAAATTTATAAATGTGATAAAATGAACGATCTGAAAAACCGCCAAAAACATGTAAACTGTATTACCATTTGAGCTAAAAAATTAGATCTTTCCCTCCATTAATTTGGCTGTTGGATTTTTTTTAACGTACAGACAAATACTTTCTTGAGGGATGTATACACCTTGTCATGTAAATATCTTAAACACATAGTATTCTAACAAAAACAGAGAATTTATTGAGAAAATAAAAAAATTTAAAAACGTTTTTAAAGTAAAGGTTAGTTTAGGGTGGAGCGATATTTGTGTCGGTTCCTTGGAAGATGCTGGACTTAGCTTTCGTTTTTGAGTTGTGTTGTTCACAGATACACAAGGAGCCTTTTCTGAATTAGTGTTACTTTCTCTACCACGTAGGTACTAGTAGATACAGAGGGTACTGCATTCCACCCTAAAATTCGACATGAGATTTCATGGGAAATACTTGTTTTGAGTCCGGGTGTAAAAAAAAACATTTAGAAAAAGATTGCTGTGTTTGTGTGTGAACAACATAATTCAAAAACAAAAATTTGGATAAATACCAAACTTGCATTTCGGTACAGTATTTCCAAATAGGTTTTCGGGTAAATCTCCCACCCAAAGCTGCCCTTTACATGGAACATTTTTCGAATTTTTGGATTTTCTAAAACATGGCTAACGAATTTGATTATAATATTAATTATTTAAGACATTTACTTGACAAACAAAATTCGTGCCTTAAATTTTGTGGGATTAGCCGGTGAGCCCTCTTCGTTCGGAAGTAATTTTAATGTTGTGTAAATGTTAAGCGACAGACGAAAACGTACTACACAAAAAAATATAGATCTCCTTAAAATACACACTTTGTTTCAAATAAGTTTTTGTAGCGTAAGCCATTTAGAGATATCCATTATAAATGGTTCAAATTATTACGCAATGTTTAATATCGACTCTTGTCGATTTTCAGTTGTTTCTCGTGATGTCATGAAAACAGTATGGAATTTTAAGACTAGTATATAGCGTCCAGATCTTAAACATTTGACTATCGCTGTTCTCTTTGTATCTATAATGTGTAATGCAGCTATTGCCGGAAAGGTTTATCACTATTATAATGAAGTAGATAGGAAAATAAACTTTCGTAAGAGTAATTTGTATACCCACTACGCGATAGAGGGTAATGAAACTCATGTGAAGTGACACAGACTTTTTTAGAATAGTTTTAGGGGAGTGAGTAGAGAATCCATGTAAATATAATACACCATATCCTTTTTTGCTACAGATTCGCAGTACATTTGGCAATAAAGTAAAATTTTAACTACCACCATTTACTTGGACGCGTTAAATACCTCCAAGGGAAGGTCTTGAAGTCTGTAAACACAAGGTGCAGTCCCCAGCACTTACAAAAGGTTGGCAAGTTAAAAAGCAAGCTCCAGCAAAGCAAGAAGACTGAAAGAAACCTACCCATTGCTGAAGACACAGGAACCGGACATGGTAGGCTTCCGAGATCACTAACAGAACCAATGTGGTGTGACGTGTTTACCACTGCTATGTCCTCCGCCAACTGACCAATCTCGTGCAGTAGTAGTAGTGGTAGTGGTGGTAGTAGTAGTAGTACGGCGCTAGTATCGTATTTACTTGCCTCCCTCCTCCCACAGAATCGTTCATGTATGCATAATGCATATTGATGCCACAAGGGAAAAAAGAACTTCCTTCATGTTTCTTGGGTATTAGATTTCAGAAACACCATTGAAAATATTCTACTTTCTCCTTTTCTTTCGTCGAGAATGCGTAACTGGCTCGTCTATGTTGATATTTCATTCACTTCATTCATTTGTCTTCGAGACCCGTTCAGAAGCGCGCCCCACACACGCAATTACACATTTATTTACCTACTCCTTCAACAAGGCACTGACCCAGTTACAGAAGGGTTGGACAAAACACACACACACACACACACACACACACACATATACAAAGTGAAAACAGACAGACAAACGAATAAACCAAGCAATCAATAACATCCATATCTAATTAAGATAGAGTTCTTTTGACAATACTTTTAAATGAAGAATACTCGAAAGAAAAATCAAGCACACTTCCCAGTGATATTTTATTACACAAACATTAAAGTTTAATGGTTCTAAGAAGGATGGATTATCTATAAAGTAGTTAATCGATTTATAAAGTAGCATTTGATCAGTAACTGCTCTTCTAACACTCAGTTTGTCAATATTAAATTCACTTAAGAGATCATGGTAGTGCATATCATCACTATATGCTGATCAGTTATATTTATTCCAATAAAGAAATCTAAGAAACGTTTTCTGAGTTATTTCTATTTCATTTATAAGAATCTGAGAATACAGATTCCAAATTGGTGAACGATATTCGACTTTAAACCTAGCGTAAGCATTATACAATAAAATCAACGAAAAAGAACATTTAATACCATTAGAATTTCTAAATAAAAATCCAAAATATTTATGTGCATTGTTAACCATTCTAACAATGTGGTAATTAAACGATCAGTTATAACTTATGTTTAAACCCGTTGATTCAACTTTCAAACACCTGCCATTCATGGTGTACAGATAGTTTATTGCCTCTAGCTAAAATTAATACACAGTATTTATCAATGTTAAAAGTAAGATCACTTAAAATACTCCATTCAAATACATTATTAATATCATCCTGAAGTTTAGACTGATCCAAATGGTTCTCAATTCTCATGTATAATATTAAATCACCAGCAAATAAAACGCATTCTGAAACCTGAAGAACTCCTGACTTTACATCAAACGCATAGGATTGCAAACTATCGTACATAATATACTGCTTTCTCTTCATTAAATATGATGTAATTAAATTAATCATAAGTTTTGATAGAAGAAGATCATGGTTGATGCTATCAAATCCTAGGAAAAATCAATATAAGTCGTATCAACACGCGACTGACACTTTAATGAATTATCAACAAATTGATAAAAATTCGCCATATTTGTCAAAGTTGATCTTTCAGCTAGGAATCCATATTGCTAATCAATTATATAGCTTTTAATATGCGTGTAGATACGATCATACAAAATTTGTTCAAATGTTTTAGCTGGAGCACACATAATAGAAATAGGCCTATAATTTTCAATTCGATTAAAAATGGAACACATTTATTTAATTTCCATTTTCCGGAAATGTATGATTTACCATAATTAAATTATATATTGTACATAATGGTTCCATCAGCACTTCAGCACAACCTTTAATTACATACGGTGGATACAGTCAGGTCCACTAGACTTGTTAGCTTTACGTTTTCGTACTGCATGTTTAAATTCATTTTCACATATTCTTTCGGAATGTAAAATCTGTAACGTATATGGTGCCTGTTCTTCAGGGAAGCCCATACACATTCTTTACAGGTATATATATATAGATCCCCGAAAATCCATTTGCTATGTTTTCATTGCCTACTAAAATATCACCTAAACGCACAGTATGCGACTGATCTGTCTGCTTAGAGTTTACTTTTTATAAAACTGCAAAAAGTCTTGGGATCGCGTTTAATTTTTTGTTCAATGTCAATAATATATTTCTTATATGCAGAGTTAATCACTGACTTAACTTTCTTTCTTATTTCCTTAAAAGCTAAAGCACTATTAGCACTATATTTCATGCGCTATCTATGGTATTCGTTTAATTTAAGAGTGATAATAACATCGTAGTTAAACCAACAAGGATACTTAGTTTTTTAAGCTTTCGTTTAGGTAGAGTTGCATCAACTATATTATAAATTATTTTATAAAACATTTAAAGTGCTTCATTCACATTTCTACACGTTATCACGTTATTAGAGATTTCCAGTTAGTATCATTTAACACACTATAAAGCATCAAGCAGTTGGCCCGTTTAAAACTATAAATATAATTATTAGATTTTTCTTTGATGCTTTTAATATATTTACACTTAAAATTAATTATTCAGGAAGGGTGACAGTTATACCCTTTTAATAAGGGATAACAATTCCCGATCTACAGCTAGGCTCAACACATTTGATAGCACCAGATCAACTGTTCTGCCATGACTATTCTAATATTGCTAAACATATTTAAATTATATAGCGCCACAACATTTTTTAAACACCCGTAACGAGCTCCCGAATTCTCAAAAGAAAACCTAGTGCCCATCATAAACGGCAAGTTAAAATTATCAACTAAAATTATACAGGATGATTTATGAAGAACTGACACATTTATTTCTTTAATTGTTTCAAAACGAGTTATGCTAGCGACAAGTTATTATACCTGAAATGTAAAGGAATTTTGGGAGATTATTTACCTCTATAGAAAATATTGAAAATGTCCTCTATCCTGCATAAGGCACAACTCAACACGTCGTTCCATGTTACTGGCCACTCGTTGGAGGACTCTGTTGTCAATAGCCTGAATCTCCTGTGTAATTTTGTGCTTCAGATCGTCCAATATCTGGGGACGTGTGGCATAAACCCTGTCTTTTAAGTAACCCCATAGAAAGTAGTCCGGCGATGTCAAATCCGGAGATATCGGTGGCCACAGGTTCTTGGAAATTATCCGGTCGTCAAAAAACTTGCAATTAGTGCCATGGATTCATTTGATGTATGGCATGTAGCGCCGTCCTGCTGAAAATATCCTTGACTCAGCTCTACATCGTCTAGTTGCTCAGCAAACTCCATGAAAATCCATCGGTGCTCTGCAGTGTTCACATTGTTTAAAAAAAATTTGGTCCCACTATTCTCTGTGCGGATATTGCACACCAAACTCCGATTTTAACTGGGTACATAGGTGCTTCATGAATAACATGTGGATTTTCGTTGGCCCAGTAGCGTGAGTTATTTGAGTTCACATAGCTGGATAAATGGAACCATGCTTCATCTGTGAACCACGTGATGGACAATATGGCAGGATTTTGCACAATGAAGGCCTGAAACCAACGACAATAATTCAGTCGTCTATCCTTATCTGTTTCCTGTAACTGGTGAACAACCGTAATTCTATACGGCTTTAGACTTGCACTTTTCACAGCTCTCTGACACATTGAGTAGCTGTACCCTGTCTCCTGCGACAAACGTCTTATGATTTTTTTAGGTAACTGTTCCGGTCGTGCTCTTACGTCAACAACCATGGGAAACCCAGATGAACGAGTTTTGCCTTTTTCACTCACCAGAGATGCAGTTGTTTCCAATTTGTTTACCAGTCCCAGTATTGTGCTTCTTTGGGGAGGATTCCGAACACCAAATTCTCTTCGGTATGCCTTGGAGTAGCTGTAATTGAATTCGTAATCCAGTATTCCTTTACAAGAAAGAGTCGTTCATTTAATTTGTACTCCATTTTTACGTTGACTAGAACAAAATCTCAAAAACAGTTGCCAACAATAAAATTAACAATTACGAATAAAACATGTACATCTGCGCATCTAGTGACAGGCAATCGAAACTCCAGAACATTCCGCTTAATTTGGTGCTAAAATTAGAGCATTGAGTGAATTTCGAACAGAATAATTAAAGAAAGAATTGTGTTAGTTCTTTATAAATCACCCTGTATTATCAGAGTAAAAGTTGTGCATCTCAAGTGTATATCATGAAACAAAAAACTTGATGCGCTGCATTCATATGACTTTCTCCACTCACTCTTACGCAATCTTATGTTTTAGTCTACTTCTTGTTAATTCAGGTAACCTTTAATTCACATTTAAACACTCCAGTGTAAGATACAGTAAGCTAAAGCGATAGACAGGTTTTTTTCTTTTAAAGTGTGTGTCACTATGTGTTGGCTTTCAAATTCTGTTCTCTTTGCACGAACACGAAAAGGAAGGGAAAAAATAGCGATTTACGGTTGAGAAAAGTATAAAGTATTTGAAAATTCAAACCAGCAGCAATGAATATCTCGGAAATGGCTAACACCAAAACAAAAGTTTGAGATGAACTTAACGAAAACGTAAATAATGTTTTTAAAATTCCGATCGCTTCACAATCTTGAACTGTGGTACAGGGCACAGCGGGACTACTCCGCACATTTCAAATACACGCTTATATAATATTATGTTAAACTTTTTTAAAAAATCTGTCAATATGATACAGTAGTGGTATTTTAATTACGAATACATTCCAACATGAAAAAAGTGAAAATTGCTTTACAAGAACAAAGTATGAAACAAATATCTGAAGAGTGCAAAAACCACAATTTGGAAAAATAGTGGGGCTATTCCGCCAAGAATATTTCAGTATCACAATTACAAGCATTTACCACAAACAAACATTTTTCGTCCTTTTGCACCCATACACACTTCTTGAAATCAATACACACTGTTGGCACTTTATCCAGCGTCCTTTCCTGGCCGATTCTGGGCAACAATACTTCAGCCGCAAAATCCACAAGGATTGTTCTCATTATTATCTTCAATTTCAACTGGCTGTAAGTCATCACTTGATTCACTCAGCTGACGACGGCGTCTCTTGCATTATTCTTGCTTTCATTCTCCATTTTGAGTCTAAGTTTGGCCTTGGTCGCTTGGTAGTTTACATCTGTCAAATGCCTTGGCTCTGTTACTTTTTTGACGTTTTCATAGACATTCTTTTTCCTGGGCTCGGAATGATAGTATGGAAAGAAGAAGTCCTCTGATTAATTGAGGAATAGGATCCTGGTGAAGGGGATTCAGATTCAGCTGTGAAAGCTGAGGAATCTCTGAAAGTGAACAGTTTGGCGCACTGGAAACATCTGCTTGAAAATGAACTGAGGGAAGAAATTTGTCCCCAGAAATATCTAAAGGGTTCAAAGGGAACTATCCAGTGCATTTAAATCCTTTAACGCCATTTCCAATGGTGGCAGCTTTATTCCACGCTTTGGAAAACAGCTCTCCAAAGTTAAGCTTGTTGATTGTAGAAAACTTTCAGCGGTTTGAAAACTGATCTATCCAGCGGCTAAGGTGCATGCGTCGTGTGAGGTGGAAGGCAGATCATAGCTATCTCATTCTGACGACAATATTCTAAGCACTGGATAGAACAATGAGAAGTATGGCCATCTAATATTAGAAGACACTTTCCAGGTGAGCTGTTCTTCTGAAAGTGTTCAAGCCACTTTAGAAAAATATCTTCGTTCATATACCCAGAATCAGACATGGCGACTTCTGAACCGTTGATAAAGGACGTTTGTACACCTCTCAAAATCGTACACCTTGAAGATAGCAAAGGAGAAACATAAGCGCCACTAGCACTGCAGCAAGCTATAATAGAGACATTTCCCCCTCTCTAAATTTTTTATCTCTTCTCTAGTACTTTTTCTGTCACTATTTTAGGTGGAGAATTACACTGGTGTGCAAAACCTAAGGACGAGATGGGTAAAGTAACATAATAAATGAACTACTTGGTGGAAGTAGATGAAGATGCGGGAGCATGTTGCTAGAGGTCTCTCACACGTACGCAGAAAGCTGGACGTCACATGGCGTGAGTGTAGCGAGCCTATAGTGCCAAATGGGTCTGGTTCCGCAACACGGGGCCGTTGACGAAGCAGGACAAGACGGTTGTAAGCAATTAGCGAGCTGTTACGGTGCACTGTAGTGGTGTTCTTCATTACAACATGGCCCGTAGACAGCATTTGGATGACTTCACATGGGAAAGAATCATCGGGAAAATGGAAGAAGGGCGAAGTGTGACGAGTTGCTCAGGAGTTTGGAATTGCTCACAGCATTGTTTCACGTACCTGGGGAACCTTCCAAAACACAGGCACTGTTATCCTAAGGAGAGCTGGTGGTCGACCACGCTCAACTACAGCAGCAGATAACCGCTATATTGTGCAACAGGCAAGAAGGGATCCACGCCAAACAGCGGGTGCAATTGCAACCACACTTAACAGGACAGCTAGGCAGGCAATCTCACGATACACAGTGGCACGATGACTACACAGAGGTGGTCTCTTTGCCCGACGGCCAGTGTATTGTGTTTCATTGACATCCACACATCGGCGGCACCGTTTGCGATGGTTCCAAGATAATAAAAATTGGTCCAAAGAGCAATGGGGTCGCGTGCTCTTCTCGGATGGGAGCAGATTCAATTTAAGTAGTGATTCTCGACGTACCCTCATCTGGCCAGAGGTGGGAACACGTAATGAACCCAGGAACATCCTTGAGCATGATCGTTTTGATAGTCCGGGTATTATGGTTTGGGGAGGCATAATGTTGCATGGGTGCACCGACCTCCAAATCTTTGAACACGGTATGCTCACTGGTCAACGGTATTGTGATACTGCACACCTTCCCCATGTGCGTCTTTTCAGGGGTGCAGTCGGTTCTGGCTTCATTTTATGGATGACAATGCGCGACTGCATCGAACAGCGCAGGTGGAGGATCTCTTGGAACGAGAGGATATTCGGCGAATGGACTGGCCTGCCCGTTCCCCCAATTTAAATCCCATCGAACGCGTGTGGGATACTTTTGGGAAACGCATTGCAGCTCATCCACATGCACCAACGACTATTCAACAGTTGTCAACAGCGCTGGTAGAGGAATGAAACGCCCTATCACAAGAACTGCTTACAAACCTTGTGGCCAGCATGGGAGCACGATGCAGAGCATGTATTGCTGTCCGTGGTGATCATAAACCCTTTTAAGCACAATGTTTCTGTAAATCTAGAGAGCCATCATATGTCGTATCGACTGTAGTGTAGCTTATGGTCTATGAATAAAGGTGGCATTTCTGTTCATCTCATTGCATATTTCGTTTAGTTGTCTACTGTAGCATACCGTAGCAGTTTCCTCTATGTATGATTCAAGTTTCATCGAGCTATGTTACTTGGCAGTGTCACAGCATGCGAAGATTACTGTCGATCTTAGGTTTTGCACACCAGTGTATTAAGGAGCAACCAGCCTCATCAACATTGAAGATCAGATAAGCTTTCCACAAATACCAGTCTGCTCACACAAATCCCGATACAAGTCAAAAATTCAGTCACAGCCTGCTTATTCATCCACTTAGCTCTAGCCGTGATAATCCTTCTGGTCTTCGAAGTGATAAATCCCTAATCCTCTTCATAAATCCAGTGAACCAGTCTTCACCAGCAGTCATGTTTTTCAAGTTCCAGGGATGTTTTATGTTATTGGTCGTTGCATAAGTAAATGCTGCTCTGCGAATTTGTCCACGAGTGCAGCCAAATCCTCTTGCAGCTAGGTGTTTTAATCTAGAATTTAAATCACGCTCTTCTTGTGGGCTAAATACAGTTGGATTATCAGCTGATCTATAAGGTTTGTTTTCGCCCATTGCCAGATAAGTTTCGAAACGTTTACTCGGTCTTTAAGTGTAGAATAATGAATTTTAAACAATGCCGCAGTTCCTCTCGTACCCATGTTACCGCCTAGAACACTTTTTACAGCTTGATTCATATCTTCTTCTTCTTCTTTGGCTTTTTCCTTTTATATGTACGGGCCATCTGAAACGAACCAATACAACATGTTTTCTAATATTTCGCATTAAAACGTCAATTAAGCTAACAGTTTTACTAAGTGGAAATAGCCCCAATTGCAGAGATTGCACGCTCCAAACAAGACCTTTATTGAAAAAACCGCAATATTGTTGATACACACACTGAAGTGATAAGATGCGCTAGAATAATAATAATAATAAAAATAATAATAACCATAATAATGTTAATAATCATCATAATCAAAATAATAAGGATGGGAATAAAAAAATAAGAAGGAAGAATAAAGATAATATGAAGGATTAGAAAAGGGGGAATAAAATCATAACAAAAGAAATAAAGTAAAGAACAGATACGAATAAATGATCAGAACATGAAATAAAATGTAGGAAAACGCGTATTTTAGAGCAAAGAGACACATGGTGAAAACTGTAAATAGTGAAATACTTTAAGAACATACAGGAAAGAAACATTAGCAAATGCTTTAAGTTCTATAGAAATCTGGTGAAACTCACAGGAAGCTAGAACAACAGAAAGGAAGTCGAATGCAGTCAACCGCACAGAAAACCTAATCATGCGAGCGTAAGGCGAAAATGGTAGACACGGGCAAGGTCAACTCGAAAATATAACGAACCAATGGAAAACGGCTGAAAATTTAGAAAAATGACTAAAGAGAAATTATAAAAGTCACGTGCATAGTAAAAAGCAGGAATGAAACTAGAAAATAGGCGGAGAATAGAAAAATCGTCTTGGATGGAGAGCAGTTTGAGACGTGTGTAAGATGGGTCACTTCGTGTCGTACAGTGGGGAAGAATACATTACTTCGTGTCGTACAGGGAAGCAGTAGAGATGTCATAACGGAGAGCACTTCGTGTCGTACAGGGGAAAAGTACAGATGTAGCAAATTAAAGCATTTTGTGTCATACAGGGAAGCAGTGTAGATGTCTAAACTTAAAAGTATTTGTGTGTTTGAAAATTAGTGTTCAGTAAAAGGGAGGAAAGGTAGCTAGAGATAACTAAAGTCCAGTCATTAAAATTTACATCGGTATATTTTTCAACATCTCAAGATAATTAGAAAAGGGGAAAGCACGTAAATACTAGCTGGGGATGATAGGCGGAATCAAGTCTTGTGTGACGGGGATTCGGTCAAGGAAAACAGTGTGGATCATCAGAATAAACGGGCCACTGAAGAGGACTGTGAGTATCATTCAACTCCCATCCACACTCCCTGAGATAAGAGTCATCCAACCAATTACCCTCTACCTGAGCAGCCGGCAACAACAATCCTTCTGTGTCCGAAACCCGACAACAAGAAACCCTTTTCCCACTTATCCTCGCTACAACACACACACTGTGATGTAAGAAACAGCTCGTGAATCGCTGCAGATATAGACTGCAATTTCTTATAGGAGTTTTAAGGCAGGATTTTTCACACATACACACACAAACATATATATAAATTAAACAACCCCTCAACCCAAGCAGTAACTATCAGTGTCAATGACTTACAGATGGTCAATTAATTTTCTTGCATTTTTATTGCTTACGTAGTAGTTAGCAGTGATTGTTTTTGCATTGGTATTACATTTGAGAGAAATATTGTAACTATACAGTAAGGAAGTTCGCTGTTGTGTACGGTTATGTAGGGGGAAGTTACCAGGCCCGAAGCCAGACGAAATATATTACATTTTATGACCTAGGGGAAAAATGCGTGAGGACCACAAAAAACAGAGGCGACGAGTGTCAGGGAATGCGGTTTAGTAACTGTAACAAGGTCATGTGCTTTTCGAAATAGCTACTGGTAAAGCTAGGAGGTAGGTTTAAATTATTTTAAACAGTCAATCAGAGACATTTAAGCAAAAGGTTTCAAATACTAAATGTAAGTTGGTGAAGCCACGCTATAAACTGCTCAACGGAACAGACACTGCAGATCGCTGTGAAGTGTGCTCGCGCAAAGTGTATTAACAATCTCCCTAACTATTACAGATCGCGAGGGGAAGTCAAGAGATCCACACTCAAGTAAATTTTATGTGCGAGTGATGTTCTAAAAAGTAGAAACGGACTTAGTCAATTTCGCGACAATCACAACAGCTTGCTCCCATATTTTTTGCAGATCTTTAACAATATATATTAAAGACTGCCATCTAAATTTACTTGCCGATGCTATAATTTATCAACTCCACTTCTTTCACGCTTCCACACCCTATAAGAGATACAGGATCAGCCAAAAAACTACGGACCGGCTGCGCGGTGTTTTTCCTGTCCGCGTCCGCGTCCTGGGCGCTCGTTGCCGTCTGCCGCTATCATAGAAAGGCGGGGATGAAACTATACATTTTAAAAACTACTTTTAAAGGCTTTTCTTACCAACTTTATGAAATGAGATGCTGAAACTGGCCACCGTCGTTGTCCATACATTTTTGGCACCTCTTTAGGAAACCCACATCACTCGCCGTAGTTCACGTTGAGAAATGCTGGAAATTTCTGTCGGATATTTTGTTTTAATTCTTCCAGGGTGTGTGAGTTTGGCTGTACACTTTATCTTTTAAGTTACCCCAGAGACAGAAATCGCAGGGTGTTAGGTCGGGGGGGCCACAAATCTCCACTAATAACTCTGTCTTCAAACACACTTTCAATTTTTTTCATCGAAATATTGACCGTGTGAGCTGTTGCAGAGTCTTGTTGAAAAAAGGCACAATGACGCTCCCTGGCTGTTAATTCTAAAACAAAAAGATCAAAATTGTATTCACATATATACGAGTTTCAACTGTTGACTCGAAAAAATTGGCGAGTGATGGATAGTTTCCTAAAGAGGTGCCAAAAATGTATGGACAACGACGGTGGCCAGTTTCAGCATCTCCTTTATAAAGCTGGTAACTAAAGCCTATAAAAGTAGTTTTAAAAATGTCGTATGATTTCATTCGCGCTTTTCTATGATAGCGGCAGACGGCAACGAGCGCCGAGGACGCGGACAGGAAAAACACGCACAAGCTGTTCGTAGTTTTTTGGTTCTCCCTGCACTTGCTCGACCTAACACACTAGATAACCGGAACATTTATAATAAGGGTCATATTTCACATAAGTTCAGTTTATCTATTACCATTACTTAAATTCTGTTTATCATTTGTATAAACAGTGGCGCTCAACAGTAATTTATGAACATTTAGGTACGGACCGGCGCAGTTTGAAGAAAATGTGTGCATATATTTCAAATTTGATGCAAGTCAGTACAAAACAAAGGTAGCTTATATGAAGAGGAACCTAAAAATCCCAAATTGAGATAATTCTGCATCAAAGTTTGGAATATTACGTGAAGTGGTGTACTGAGTGATTCTGAGCCATCCCCTTACAGTCCTAACATTTCCCTTAGCTGCGGTCTAAGCGTAGACCAGAGAGTATACAAGAAGAGGAGGGAGCATGTCGGTGGATTTATTAACTAATCTGCGAGCCGGAAGTATGTCATATTGCCTTTCCTTGTGTTAATAACAGCAATCTTGAGTGATAATTTAAAGACGTCATTTCTAAAATGTTTAGTTTGGTCGCCCGAGAGTGGAAAACCTTCAAATTCACCAGCTTTGTCCCCTATTTCGTTGTAAACTGATGTCAGGGCTTTCCGGATTAATTTTTGCTTACTTTTTCACCATGAAAATACGTGCGTCGTTTAATAAACATATATGGTTGCAATGTTGGCAACAGATCGCAGTCGATCGCACGCTTCAAGCTAACAATCAGTACCGTTACCATGGTCAGTTTACCGCGGGAACGTGTGAGGCTCGCATTCGGGAGGTCCCGGGTTCTATTCTCGGCGACCGCACATCCTGGCTATGGGATGGTTTCCTCTGGGCCGGTACGTGAATGCTGGGGTGATTCCCCTTTTACCAGCTTTCCTGTCCATCATTTCCATCATCATATGTTTCAGGTTGAAGGACCAGGCAGCGGTGTCCGGCTTGTTGCGGCTGGGTGTTGGAGGTTTCTTCCTGGCGTCGATTGGACTGCTCATAGACCCGCCTTCAGGTCCTCCCCTTAAGGGAACTCCCGGGATTCGGGGCTTGTGAGAGACTTAAACGGAGTAGGATGCGTTCTATCTGGAAATGTTAGGGACCCCGTTCACGCTTGCGGATGTCGTCTCCATGATCTGGCCGCCCTTTGGGTCTCTGTCCCAGAGGTCGCATTCGAAACACAAACGGCCACAGTGGCCTACGTGCGGTGCTTTGCCCCGGTTTTGGGGCCCTTCCGCGTCATGTGCAGCCTAAGACAACATAAATGAGCAACAGTTAGAGAGGATGTTTGATTCGGAAGTATTCGCTGACGCTGTGTTCACAATACACACCCTGCATTCATTTCAAAGCTATGCGATAAGTAGGAAGATGCCTTTCAGCTTGTTCTATGCATGGTAGCCGAGCGATGAAATGCATGACCTCGTAATTGGAACAACCTGGCTTCGAATGCTTGACGTAAATGCTTCTTTATTATTTAAATATTATTTTGTTAAGTATATGGCAATTAAATTCAGTTTTATTTATGGACGCTCTTTAACTGCTGTGGTCACCATTCTATATAGGGCGTGAAAGACAGGAAATTTTGTTCAGAGGCCTCTATCAGGCTTGAGGTTCTTTTACGTACTGTAAATCTAGGACACGGGATCACCGGCTTTACTTCCCTTCCGAAGAAAGCATGCTAAGGATTTTACGCCCGAAAAAATCCATCGCTCTCTGCCGGGTTTGAACTGATAAAGAGCTCTCTTAGCAAAATTACCGGTCTTTCACACCCAATATAGAATGGGACGCTAAGGACCACAGCAGTTAAAGAGCGTCCATAAATAATACTCAATTTATTTGTGTGCCTATGGACAGCATAACTCAAAAACATAACGTCGGATCAACACCAAACTTGGTATTTAATATCAGTGTCTTTCAAACATGCGGCACGAAGATTTTCAAGAAATCCCCCATCGCAGACTGCCCTTTAAATGTAGCATTTTTCGAAAATTTTGATTTCCTCAAAACTGGCTCTAACGGTTTTGATTAAAATACCATATGTTTAAGATATTTTCATGGCAAATGAAATGTATATCTTGAATTTTCTGGAAATGTCCCCAAAAGTCCTCTTCATTCTGAATAGCTTTTGCATAACTGGTAAACCGTAAGAGTTAGACTATATTTTACTTCACAAAAGATGTATAATTCGTTAGAACACACATTTTATGTCATATACATTTTTTTTTCGAGTGAACCATTTCCGAGAGACTCCTTGTTATTTGTTTGAATTTTCTAATACTTATGCTTTTTCTCAAATGGGAATTCGTCATTCGTTTTTTTATGTCCTGGACATGCAAAGGGAATGAAATGTTCCACATAGCAACCAGCTCTTAAAAGATTTGACTATCGCTTAAAGCCTACCATACTCCCCTTCACCTACAAGAAAATTAGTAATAAGATAATTTCTGCAAATGTTTATCTCATTAACATAAAATAGAGTTTTACAAGAGTAGGGAAAATCATGTGAATGCAACACATCAGAACTTTTTTTTTGTCTTAGGGTGTACCTTTACCTACCTACATTTTATAATCAGTTCGCAGAACAACAAAACTAAATTGCGTGAGATTAATTTTCATTAGTTTTCATCACAGTCCTGTTAGCGATCGTAGGCGTGTTTCAATTATTCTTTCCTCTTCTGCTTTTGCAGTGATCCTAATTTGACTGACGTACACTCAGACAATCTAAAACTGGCCGGCGTTTGGGAGACGAAGCTCGAATCGGGTACTTCCGTGAGTGCTCGGAACAGCCAGGCTTTGCTCACAAGACTGCGTATATTCTTGTAGTAGTTATAGTGAGGAACACAATTATAATCACGAAAGTCTTCCAGGAAAATAATTCATATACGAGATTTCAAACCTGCAGATGTTTCAGCACTGAACATTTGTAACCAAAACACACTTATTGATTTATGGTTCTCAGGTGCAGTGCGACTAAACCACGCTACATTGGCACACTCACTGCAGCACTCTTGGCTCACTGGTAGAGAGTTAGCTTATTGTTTCTGGTTCAAATCTCCGTGGGGCTACTTAACTCCTCCCCTTCACTTTACACACAGAAGTAAAAATATAACAGGTTTTCTTTATTTTTATGTATGAGGGTTTATTTAATAGTCCGTCATACCGGTAGATGGTAACCATGACATTAATTTATCGGTCGGGAGGAGGTTTCATACTCAATTTAATTTTATAACCACAAAAGTCACCATTATTTTAATTGTATTTGTAACTAAAATGGAGTAATACAAGCAATATTATTTCGCTATATTGCAGTAAAAGAGCTGTAAAAATAAAAGATCATAATCCACTACGGAGAATGGAACTCGAGCCTCTTACGTAGGTATTAGCTTAACCACTGCTCCACACCAAGCACGGACAGTGCACGTACAATGCACAATGAGTGCGAGTTAGAACGATAGGAAGCCTTGAAATGGAAAGAATGACGAAGAAAATCCAGTAGTACCACGATACTCAGACGTGGCAAGAAGACCCAGAGAAAGAAGGACAAGGGAAACAACAATTGTAATTGGCACCAATTAGGACGCAAATGACCTACAGGCAGCGGAGAGGAGAGCATGGTTATAAGCAGGGAAATTAAAAGACACACCTGCAATTCGAAACCCAAAGAAATACATGGACAGCAAAGGTAAAGAAGGAGAGATTGAATGTGAGAGCTAAATGGAGGAGGCACTGATAAGGCTTTCAAAGTGGGAATTCCATTCGCTGCTATCGGTGACACAGAAAACCCGAATTTCTGACCAGCAGGAATATTCGTAAGATGTTTTCGTTTCTTTCGCAGGCAATATCATGAGGAAACTTCTCTCGACCAGAGGAATACAGAAGGACATCTATGTGCCCTATGAAACTTTAAGTCAGTTTGACATCACTGAGGCAACAGAAACCTTCCTGTTAGAACCAATATAAATTAAAGGCTTTTATAGCGTTCACTCATATGCAACGCCAATAGAGAGCAGACCTCAAGGAGGCGTTTCATGCATCTTCAAACCTAACATAGGTATGGTTTAATATATATTTAAAGAGAAAAAATTAATAATAATTAAGACAGAAAACATTAATGTAATAGGAATATACTGTGCACTTCATTGAACTTCATTAGACGTTATTAAAATACGAATTACAGCAAACCCAAGATAAACAGTTCAAGAAAAAGTAATTCTAACAGTAGATATCAATTGCAGAATTGATAAACACAACACTAAATCGACCCTAATGATAGACACATATAACAGATCAAGTACAATATATTTGGTCTTATTCAGAGGAAAGGGAATAAGAATAAAAGGACTGGGGTCCTCAGCAGCAACACCTATAAGGCAACACATTCCATAGAAGCTACCAGTATTCCAGAAGATACACGGAGAACGTCAAAGAAAGAGGAAGGATACAAACCATTAAGGAAATTAGACGCGACTCAACCGGAATAATGGGAGGAGGAAAGAAATAAAGCGAGAATCTTAACAGAGAATGACAAAATAGATGCAGCCGGGGAGATAACCGAGAAACCAATTATGTCAACAATCATCCCATCCAGGAAGAGGAGATCCCAAGCATGGTTCAACAGGGAATGCTATCAGGTGAGAAAATATACGCTGAAAGCTCTAATTAAAGCAAGAGAAAATCCACGAGATGAAGAGCATACAAATCATTATTAGAGAAGAGGAAAGCAGAATACTTAGAGGAAGAAAGGTCCCCCCCCCCAAATAGCACAAGACGCAAGGCTGGATTCGTTGTGGCGTTGAAAAAGGGGCAAGAAGGAGCGCAATTAGAATAATTGTCTAGAGAAATCTGGAAGAATCACCCTAATAAAGAAAACAAGCAAAAAGCGTACAGCATCACCAATACAACAAACAGCAGTGAGGAAATGACAGTGAAAATCACAGAGCATGACATCAGAGAACTTTTAAAAAGAAGCAAAACTCAAGAAAGCACCCGGCCTCGACAATATCTGCATAGAACACATAAAAGCGTCCCAAGTTTACTTAATCCAATTCTGGACAGACCTATTCGGCAAATTCCCAAAGATAAAAGTTTTACATAAAGGAAAAGGTGACATGGGCAAACCACACTGTTACAGAGGAATTACATTCCAAAATAGTATGTACAAAATCTTTGCAAGAATATTGACGGACAGACTTGAGGAACAAATAAAAGATACCATCCCAGACTGTCAGTACGGGTTCAGAAGAGGCAGAAGTACATTGCAGGCTGTCAAACACTTATTGCATGAAATAGAAACAGCACTGGACCAGCCTAAAGGGAAATATTACACAATTTTGTTCTATTATACGAAAGCTTTCGACCTGATAGAGAGATATCATCAGCAAAATTGATAACAGCGTTGGAGATGCACACCCATTTCAAAGATTAATCAAAAATACCCTAGCATTCAATAAAGTAGAAATAGACGATGGAATAACAACCTCAAATAAGATGTTCAAACTAACGGAGTCCAACAGGGGGGGGCCCAACGAGCCCTTTGCTGTTTAATGAACACACAGCCGACATAATCCAGATAAAGGACGCCCCACACAGAACTCTCGTCATGTATGCGGATGATACGTTGATAGGAGGCCAGAACAGAGAAGAACTGCAGGAGACACTACAAAATGCTGAAGAAATGGATTACATAAATTAAATTGTACCTATACATAAAACACAGAAAAAACAGTGCAGATAACATTCCGAAGAGGAGGAAGACCATCAGTAGAAGAATCCCTGAAAATTGCTGATACATCTCTAAAGGTGGTAAACAAAGCTAAATATCTAGGTTTAACCATGCAGACAACCTTATCGTTCGGACAGCATATACCAGAAAGAATAGTGGCAGCCACTAGAGGAATACGTAACAACAAGAATCTAGCTACACTGTCAATGCATACAGCTCTGCTATTATTTGAGACCACAATATCACCTATCGTCACTTATGGAATAGAATTTATATGGGAGAAATTAACTATCACTTACCTAGAGAGGATAGAAAAGGTAAAACCCCGCTTCCTAAAATGTGCAATGAGAATAGGAAAAACAGCTCCCTCAAGGCTGTCCTATGAACTGGTAAATGAAACCTTTTGTCTGGAAGACATAAGAACAAAGAACCTTCTACCACCTACAGCCCCATACAATAGAGCACTGGAGAAAAGAAGACAGAAGCAAACACTCATAGAAGAGGAGTTCTAGCAACAGGCGCAACAGGACATACGGATGTGGTTACAAGATTTGCTACACACGGATCTCATCACAAGATATGTAAAACTAAATCCCATGAGCCGGAACAAACATGCGTGTGTGTGATATGTGACAAGCCTTGTGATCGCTCCCATGCATTAAAGTGCTCCAAAGATTCGATCTCACTGACTGTCCTTAGCAAAGATTGAAGGAAACTTGACGTTGACGGTTGTAGATCGCGCGCTCACTCAAGGGACTTCAAAACATTTAACTGTTCAAGAGACCGACCACTTCAATTTGATCGACTGTGCGTCATAGTTTGTGTTCATTTAATAGTTTATTTCCAGATTACCTCCGGCACCACCTAGTCCGGATAATCGAGGTTCTTGTGTATGTAAAAACTGTGTAGTTAGGTATGAATGAATGAGTTGTTTCACAGACTTTCCATACATTAATTATGTTTACTTTCTTTACCATGTACCGAGCAAGATGGCTCAGGCGGTAACGTCTGTGGCCCGCATTCGGGAGGTAGTGGGTTCGGTTCCCGCGGCGGACCTTCCTGGGCTATGGGTTTTTCGAGGGTTTCCCTGGGCTGCTAGGCGAATGCTGGAAAGATTCATTACATCCCCCGAATTTCCTGTGCCTCCATTTCGCCTCCATTCTCATTTTTCTTCACTTTTCATCTATTTGGTCTGTTTCAGGGTTGACAGTGTCAGCGGGAGTATCGGCATTGCATGGCAGGGGAAAACGCTCTATGTAACCCTTCCTCTCCCCGGAATGGAGGCGGTCTGCGATTCCCGGGTCCCCCCTCCCAGTGCGATAAATTAAATTGAGTTTTGTTTATGGACGCTCTTTAACTGCTCCGGTCCTTGGCATCCCATTCTATATTAGGCGTGAAAGACCGGTAATTTTGCTGAGACCTCTTTATCAGGCTTGAGGTTCTTTTACGTGCCGTAAATCTACGACACGGGACCATCGACTTTACTTCCCTACCGAAGGAAACCATGCTAAGGATTTTTACGCCCGAAGAAATCCATCGCCCTCCGCCGTATTTGAACCGGCGACCTTGGGAACTAGAAACTAGCGTGGTACCCCTAGACCACGGAGGACGACACCAGTAGGATGTGCAATCCTGCACGGAGAGGGGGAGTCGGTTGCACCAGCTGCTATCCGGGGAGGTTCAATCCATAGGGACTCTGCTCTCTTCCCTGTCGTGCCTCCTGGTCCGGCCGCCCTTTGTCTCCTCTCACTTCACCCCTGCGCCCCGTCAGAGGTTTAGGCACAAAACACCTTGTAGATCGAGGCGCTAAGTCCCCCGCCACTTCTAGTCCTCGCCCTAGTCACCCTCTACCACGTACATGGTAGGTAGCGAAGGTATTGTATTCCAACCAAGATTTCGATGCCGAGATTTCGCCAGAAATACATATTTTGAGGACCCCTGAATCCAAAATGAAGGAGACGGGTGACCCCACGTATGGATACCAACTTTCCGGTGGTCTTCGCCCCACGTTTAGGAACCAACTTTTGCGGCGATGTCGTGTGTTTATTCATTTATTATTCATTTTAATATACCTCGGCTGCGTCAGTAGTATCTTGTAGACCAAGTATCTCTAAACAGGGCTGGTACGGCTACAGAATAACGTTTACACACGTTACATAAAATATAACTGTATTTCACTTTTTTATTAATTCTTCACACAGTTAAATAGCACTTCATTGATGTATCTTACTATAGAGCGGTGAGATTATTAATTACACTTTTAACAGGTAAACATATATATTATCCTCACCGAAATGAATTATCATATCTCACATACAATCACTGAATCCGTACCGAACCAAACTGTGTGGGTACGCTATCTACTAGCGTCAACCGTTTGAATTTGTACATTTCTCTATTTCTGGTTTCTGATTGGCTAAGCCTACTCCAATAAAATACCTTTATTTTACTTTAGCTTTTTCTAGCTTTTGATTGGCTAAGCCTACCCCAATACAATACTTTATTTTTATCTTAGTTTTTCTTTTCATATCCACGTGACTATTTATGAACTGTTTCAAACATTACAGTAGTATTGTTCCATGGACTATTAGTAGCCTTTTTTAACTTTCTAATTTATTGTTGTCTCAAGGTTACTACCTTATTGCTAGCAACTTTTCGGCTTCTACTTTGTAACTCTGTTTGCTACGGAAAGCAACTTGCTTCTATTCTCACAGCTCCTACATTGTGAAACTACGTAATACATTCACATAACATTTTATACATATACGTAATAAAACAAACATAATAAAGTTACTGTAATATACATTTTATATATTATAATATACGCACATTGCTTTAAGGCAGGCTGTTATTTTTTATATTATATAATTGGACTGATATCATTTAAGCGATAAAGAATACTGCCTCAAAAAGCAGCATTTTTAATAAAAGGTTTCTGTGCATGTATGTGCGTGTGCGTGTGTGTGTCTGTGAACAGCATAACTCAAAAACGAAAAGTCGTATAAACACCAAACTTCGTATTTTGGTTCAGTATCTTCCAGAGATGCGACACGAAGATTTACAAGAACATACCCCACTCCAAACTACTCAGTACATGGAAAGGTTTTGAAAAGTTTGACTTTCTCAAAACTGGCTCTAACGATTTTAATTAAAATACCACACACTTAATATATTTACATGTCAAGTAAAATGTATATCTTGAACTTTCTGTGTATAGCGTGCAAGTTCTCTTCATTCGGAAGGAATTTTGTATAATCTTGTGTAAACGTTAAGCGATAGACGAAAACATACTACACAAATAAATGTGGATTTCTAACACACAATTAATCTCATATAATTTTTTGTGCCATCGACCGTTTACGAGACATCCGTTATTAATGGTTCGAATTGTTCGATACTTTTGTCACTCTCTTCAAGTGTTTTCGATATTCAGTTGTTTCTCGTGATTGCACGCAAGGAGTATGGAGTTTTAAGGCCAGTGTACAGCGTCCAGCTCTAAAATATTTGACTATCGCTATTTCCTTTTTATCTATAACGAAATGTGTAATATAGCTATTTCCAGAAAGTTTTAAGTCGATTAAAACGAAGAAGATAAGAAATTAAACTTTCGTAAGAATAATTTATATACCCACTAATAAGCGTTAGAGGGTAGATAAAGTAATGTGAAAGTAAAACATTAGAATTGTTTCATTAGTACAATGTTAATATAGACTTTATTACTGCAATTACAATTGTATTTTGTAATTTGAAATTCTCAGATTTATGGAGTTGGTTACTTTGATTCCCCCATTATATTTAACACCAGGTTATCTACACAATGGAATTATATATTGGATCCATCACCCTTAAAGTTAACATTTTCTTGTTTATCTCAAACAAGATTATCCCCATTAATGTATCTAGTTCCAGAGGTCGCAGGTTCAAACCCGGCGGAGGGCGATTGATTTTTTTCGGGCGTAAAAATCCTTAGCATGGCTTCCTTTGGAAGGGAAGTAAAGCTGGTGGTCCGTGTCGTAGATTTACGGCACGTAAAAGAACCTCAAGCCTGATAAAGAGGCCTCTGAGCAAAATTATCGGTCTTTCACGCCCAATATAGGGGACGCTGAGGACCACAGCAGTTAAAGAGTGTGCATAAATAAACCTCAATTTTTCCATTAATGTTGCTCACCTTCCATAGACATTTTTGTCTCGCCTATCCTATGTACTTCCCAGTTTCTTTTCTTTTTCTATGTTTTCCTCTGATCTTAGATTTAAAATTCTTTTGGCTGTTATTTCATTTGGCAAGTGTTTCCACTTTTGTGAAGGGTACTGTAGTTTGTTTACACTACAGAATGCAATGTCATATGTTATCTGCTTCTTCACACATTGGACATTTTCCCTTGATACATCCATTCCTTATCCCAAGTATATTACCCCAGTTCTAAGCCATGCCTACCCTTCCCTTCCTGCTTTGTCACAAATTTCAATATATTTTTCTCTTCCCCCAATCATTTTTCAATGATGTATAGTTCCAAAGCTCTTTTGTCGATAAGATTAGCCCATAATCCTTGTTTTTCAATATCGTGTATTCTTGCTTTCACCTCTTTCCAAAATCCCTGTTCCATTCTCTCCCAATGAAACCACATTACTCTCAAGCGAACTTCCTGTAGGATATTTTGAATTTTATATGTCCATGTTTCCTTTCCCTTAATTTTCTCTTGCTTTACCAAACACTCTTTAATGAGTTCTCCTCTTCCAACTTCATATTCTATGCCAATACTTCAGTACTCCTTCGAGAATCTTCCTGATTCTACTAGAACAACCGTATAAGACGAACATCTAAGTAAGCCTAGTGCAAGACTAAAAATAGTCTATTTATCATATTTATTACTTTCCAAACCTCGTTTGATCCCAAATTTCTACTCTATACATCATTTCCCTGTTTATTATTGAACCGTGTATCCTTTTAAACCATTTTACTTGCATATTTGATATTTCCTTCCGTTAGGGCTTTCCTTTCTTGATCACTCCAGTTTCCACTGCTTGAAATTTAATGCTAAGGTAATAAATGTCCCTGACAAACCCAACTTTTGAGGCTTCCTACAACCATTTCTCTTGTTTTTATAATTTCTAGCCTTTCTTCACTGCCATTATCTTGGAATGCAGTTAAGTATCTATGGGACCAAAAAGAAAGTAAGCATTAGTAAGGTACCTTTTTCTGTATTCCGTAATTAACATGTTCGATCATTCCAAGAATTGCTTTACTGTCAGAAGATATTTAAGATGTTACACAACATTTCCACAACTTGAAAAAAGACTGTCAGAGGAGATTAAGAAAAACATAGACGCAATATTTCTTAGGCATTCCTGCAAATATAACGGGACCTGTTATCATCAATTAGGAACTTCACGGTACTGGATTACAATAACGGATAAAATGGGGGGGGGGTTGTTTCATTATAAAGAATACGAGGGGAGGTAAATCGTCATTCGAGCTTTCAAAAGCCACACACGCAATGAGGGTGAGCTAGCCAATTAACAAATAAAATCAATCTCCCAATAATAATCATGTCATTAGAATTAAATTCAGCAAAATTCTAATTAGGAATTTTGCAATGACAAAAATCGTTTTATGCTGCTTCAAAGAAGGCTACATTGCTTCACCACCAAACTTTCACTGTAGCAGATTGGGTAAAATGCTCTTCTGCATTTTAATTCGTACTAAAATGTATTTTGCAATGATACCGGCTTTTAAAAGCACCCGAAAGTGAGCCAAGAGGAATGAAAGGTTACAGAAAAATCAGCAGCATCATTTTATTTGTTTTTGAAATTAGTGTGAACGTTCTTTGTAAATAATAGACATAGATTAACTACACTGCCGTTTGTGAAAATTGCAACACCAAGAAGGAAACGCATGAATTTAATACCACAGGTTAGGTACATGATAAGTAACAAATGATACACATTTCAAATCTATACATGTCCTTTGAGCCCTAATATTCAGTATTTGGTGTGGCCTCCATGCGCTGCAATTATAGCTGCTATAAGCCGTGGCATTGAATCAAAAAGGTTCTGAATAAGTTCTTGAGGGATTTCCCTGCACGCAGTTTGTATTCGAGCCCACAAATCCGTGACACTAGTCACTGGAGGACCGTGACGCACCAGGTGCCGACCAACCATATCCCAGGGATGTTCGATGGGTCACAAACGTGCAGGCCAGGGAAGCAATGGTACCCGTCACTCTTCGAAGAAGGCTTGTACATTCCTCGCAATATGTGGCCGAGCATTGTCCTGTTGAAATGTGGCCTGTGGAGATGCCTGAAGCAGGGGGAGTACCTCAGGCTCTACTACCAACGTTAGGTACCGGTTGCTGTTCAAAGTGCCCTCAATTCGTAGGAGGCGAGATCGGTTGTTGTAACCAATGGCGCCCCAAACCACCACACCTGGTGTTTGTCCGCTGTACCTCTCAACAATGCAGCCCTCCAGGTTGCGCTCATCACGGTACCACCGGACACGTATGTGGCCATCACTGTAGGACACGTTGAAGTGGGACTCGTCCGAAAAAGCTACGTTTTGCCACTTAGCAACCCAGTGACGGTGTTCACGTGCCCATTGCAGTCGGAGGAGCTTGTGGTTTCTGGACAATGGAAGCCGAAGTAATGGCATGCATGCAAGCAGTCCAACCTGCAGCAGACAGCGACGAACCGTTGATGCCGACAAGTTCACAGCTATTGCAGTGCTCCAGCGTCGAGGCAACACTTGGGATGAACCTGTACGGTCCGTTATGGCCATGCGGACAAGATAACGTCAGCCCGTACTGTGGTCATGTTACGTGATCCAGTATCCGCCCTTCGCTGCGTACGACCTTCATCTATCCACTGCTTCCACATATGCATCACTTCCGTAGCAGCATGTCCTGTACGAGCACGGTATGACAAACCCATTTCCCGGAGACCGATCATTCTGCCCCCTTCAAACTCACTCACAAGCCGATATGTTGACGAGGCATGCTGGCACTCACTTTATTGTTTCCACCTTGTTTGACAGCTCTGTCCTGACTACACTGGACGCAACACTGACCCACACGAGAGGGCCCAGCTCGGCCTACGTGTACCCCATCTCTCTACAAAGCTAATCACTTATTTCTCGTACACTCTTCTACACTTCCACCAAGTTTGGAGTTATTCGGAAAATTCCTTTTTGGTGTTGCAATTTTCACAAACGGCAGTGTAGTTTAGAGCTTCCTATTTGGCTCATAATGTTCACTTAAGTTTAGCTTATGAAGCACCGCTTATATTCATACACACGTAACCTAACCTCATACATTTGATCATTGTTGGTTTAAGGGCGCTCAACTTCAAGGTCATTAGCGCCCTTCTAAAACAGACCATGGCAAAGGCCAGAGATAAGCTGAATAAAAAAAATAATAATGAATAAATAAATAAAATCCAAGCAAAAGCCAGAGATAAATATCAATATGAAACTCATAGCAAAAGCCAGAGAGATATATAGCACAAGTCATACAGAAATATGGATATATAAAACTAAACAGATCAGTATGAAACATCTATTAAGATGACTAAATCCGCATTTGGAAATTTACTTTTGAAACAAAATTAAAAATCTTATCATCCGCTAAGACCTCTGCAAGACTGGCAGTCAGTTGCAGAGTCCCGAAGGTGTGCTAGAGCAATACCTCTAGCAACACGTGACGGACCGAAAGACCGTCGCCACAAAGCGGACAAATAGGAGCAGGGTCACCCTTAAAAACATAACTGTGCGTAAAATTGCAGTGACTAATGCGCAACCGAGCTAAAATCACTTCCTCACGACGAGATACACGAGAGGAAGTTACCCAGTTTATTGGAATGTCCTTCACTACTCTAAGCCTGTTTCCGCGGAGAGCTAACCACTCCTCGCGCCAGCACGACATCTCCGCACAACAAGCCTAAAGTCTTCCGACGTTACCCGAGGTATTGTAACACTGGGTTCTGTGGTTGCCGCCTTCGCTGCCAAATCCGCAAGTTTATTCCCCGGCAAGCCAACATAATCAGGTATCCAAGCACACTCCACATTAACGCCAGAAGCATATAAAACATGGAGGGCATCCTGGATTTGCTGAACAATGGAGTGGTAGTTGTACAGCTCACGAAGGCTCTGAAGTGCACCTAGGGAATCACTCAAAATGAGACAGTCTCTCAATTTTCGACGGCGAACATGCAAAATGGCTCGGTACATGGCATACAGCTCTGCACTATAAATGGATGTGCTATCATGAAAACCGAATGTATAGGGTTCGGTTCCATGAACATAAGCACATCTAACATCGTTGGTGCTCTTAGATCCGTGTAGATCATAATTCGGTCACTGTAACCGGATAGAAATTCTAAAAAAACAGGTGCGGATACTAAAAGTAGGCATCGTAGATTTCCGGCATACCGTCATCCCAAGATCTACGTGAGATGTCGCATATAATCAAGGGGGAACACCCTCTCCCCCTTAGCAAACATGTTAGGCATTTCCATGTCGTGCTTTCTTAGAAGCTCCCGGAAACAAACACCTGCAGGCCTTGGATTAATAGAGCTATTCCTATAAGGTTCGTCCAGCGCAGTGTGAGAAAAAGAAGCGAACGTTGGACGTTGAGGCATACATTTAAGCGCACAGCCATAACTTCCCAAGAGGATTCCACGCCGATAATGCAGATGAGGTTCTGCAGAATCAGAGTAAAAGCTCATAGCTGGGCTAGTGGGAAAAGCACCAATAGCCACTCGAATGCCCCGGTTATGGACTGCATCTAATCTCCTCAGCACAGATGGTCGTGTTGAGGAATAAATGATACACCCATAGTCTATTTTTGATCGGACCAGTGTGCGATACAGTCGCAGCAAAATAGTCCGATCCATTCCTCAAGATTTGCCATTTAATATCCGCAAGATATTCAGATAACGGTCACATCGCGCTATCAACTGTGCTGTATGCGATGACCAGCTAAGTTTCCTACCAAAAGTCAACCCCAGGAATCTCGTCGAATCTGCGAATGGTAGTAAATCTGGACCGAATCGGAGCGAAGGTGGTAATCGTCTCCTACGGCGCCAGAAGTTCACGCAGATTTACTTCTCAGTTGAGAAACGAAAGCCGTTTTTAGAACTCCATTCCTGGAGATTATCTAAGCATTGCTGCATACAGCGTTCCAAAAACGGCGCACGCAGAGAACTGCCTAAACGGCAAAGTGTCCACGAATAAGTATGACGATACCCCTAGAGGAAAACATTCGCAGATAGAATTAATTGCTATATCAAACAGTGTAACGCTTAGTACCGATCCCTGAGGTACTCCGTTCTGCTGAACAAAAAGGTTCGAAAAACCGAGCCGACCCTTACTCGGAAAACACGGTCCTTCATAAACTCCTGAATGAACAGTGGTAAACGTCCACGTATATTCCAAGAGTGTAGGTAACGTAGTATCCCTGCACGCCAACACTTATCATAAGCCTTCTCGAAGTCAAAAAATATCGCAACGGTTTGACAACTTTTAATGAATCCGTTCATGATCTGTGTAGACAATGACACAAGGTGGTCCATTGCTGAACGGCGCCTTCGAAAACCGCACTACGTGTTAATCAGCAGGTTGTGAGTTTCCAACCACCATACAAACCGTCCATTGATCATGCGTTCCATCACCTTGCAAACGCAACTGGTGGGGGAAATAGGATGGTCGCTGGACGGGAGATGACGATCCTTTCCAGCTTTCAAAGTGGCTATGACAGTGGCCTCCCGCCACTTTTCTGGAAAGGACTTATAGACTTCGAGTAGGAAAGCCTTACCTGCAGGAGAGAGCTGATGGAGCATTTGTACGTGGATACGTTCAGGTCCTGGTGCTGATAGTCGCGAAGATAAAAGAGCATGTTCTAACTCCGCCATGGTGAAGAGGCTATTGTAATCTTCAAGATTTTCTGAACGAAAAAGGAAACCTTGAGATTCGACCTGAGTCTTAACGGGAAGGAACTAGGGCGAATAGTTAACTGAGCTAGATACTTGAGCGAAAGCACATCCAAATGTGTTAGTCACGTCAAATGCATCAACAACAGCGCCTGCAGCTGTTTTAAGACCCGAAATTGGCATGCGGCTCGATTTTCCGGCCACACGCCTTAACTTATCCCAAATGACAGAGGAAGGTGTATGTCGATTAAATATATAATATATATATATACTTGGCGCGCATTTTCTTGTATTCAATTAGGTTATCCAGTGTGGTGCGACGCTGGAAATCCCTAAGAGCACGCCTACGAGCACGAATGGCATTTCGGCATTCTTTCGTCCACCAAAGGACTGGAAATCGACGACGGTTGACAGTCGACCGTTTAATAGCTTGCTCAGCAGCAGAAAGAATCTTCTCTGTGAGATGTTGGACCAAAACATCCACACAGTCGTGCTCATTATAATTAAACACAGCCAACTGGGAGTAAAGGTTCCAGTTGGCTGAATCTAAGCGCCATCTAGGTAGGCGTGTGGAACATATATCCTGTGTAAAGAGACTAATAAGACAAGGGAAGTGGTCATTACAGTGCAAAAGAGGCCTCTGAGCAAACTTACCGGTCTTTCACGCCCAATATAGAATGAGACGCTAAGGACCATAGTAGTTAAAGAGCGTCCAAAAATAAAATAAAAAAATCTGATGTGTTACACTCACATGACTTTCTCTACTCTTGTACAATCTAATTTTACAAACGCCTATTCTCCATATGCTTCATGTTAATCGAGATATCGAGATGTCAATCTTATTGGTAATTTTTGTAGATGCAAGGGAAATATGGTAGCTTTTAAGCGATAGTCAAATATTTTAACGCTGGTTGCTATGTGGCGCATTCCATTCTCTTTGCATGTCCAGGACATAAAAAAATGAATAACGAATTTGAGAAAAAGTATAAGTATTGGAAAATTTAAGGAAATAACAAGCAATATCTCGAAAACGGTTCACTCAACAAAAGAAATGTATATGACATAAGTTGTGTATTTTAATGCGATCTACATTTTTTGTGTAGTAAAATTTTGTCTATCTCTTATGGTTTACCAGTTATGCAAATGTGGTTCACAATGAAGAATACTTTTGGAGACATTCCCAGAAAATTCGAGATATACATTTCATTTCTCATGACATTATCTTAAACATATGATGTTTTCATCAAAATCGTTAGAGCCATTTTTGAGAAAATTAAAATTTTCGAAAAATGTTCCATGTAAAGGGTAGTCTGTGGTGGGGGGATTTTCTTGAAAACCTTCGTGTCGCATCTCTGGAACATACTGAACCTAAATACCAAGTTTGGTGCTTATCTGACTGTTCGTTTTTGAGTTATGCTGTTCACAGACACACACACGGACATGTTTCCAAAAATGCTTTTTTTTGGATTCAGGAGGTCTCAAAACATGTATTTCCGGTGAAATCTCGGTATCGAATTTTTGGGTGGAATGCAATACTTCCCCTACTTACTATACGTAGTAGAGAAAGTAAAAAATTAGAGTAAATCAGAGATGACATTCCATTGCAAGGAAACTGCGACTGTGGTGAAGAAACTGCAATATCAAGGTGTG
The DNA here is from genome assembly GCA_030765065.1 of Deroplatys truncata. Classification (NCBI taxonomy): domain Eukaryota; kingdom Metazoa; phylum Arthropoda; class Insecta; order Mantodea; family Mantidae; genus Deroplatys; species Deroplatys truncata. Next base: position 242,216,201 of record CM060984.1, on the reverse strand, counting down.
AAAAAGTGTTGTAGGAGTCTAAGAGAAATGTAGGCTCTCCGGTGTTCAGAAGAGCTAGGTTATTATTGACCAAAAATAAGCAATTAATTTACCTCTCCTACAAGCCCGAGGTGAGCCCCAAAGAGGGTGATGGGCATTAACGTCTCCCACTAACAGAATAAGCGTTGGTAATTAAGAGACTAGATCTTCTAAATCCATGAGGAGAGGTCATCGATGGAGGCTGATAAATGTTACAGATGGTAAATCGGAAGGATGGTAGTTTAATCCTTACAGCCACTGACTGGTCTTGCGGACGGAGTTTAGTCTCTTGTAAACACTCGACTAAAGGCTCATACTTGTTGAGCTAAAGTTCAAGCTCTGGTCGATGTGTTCTAATTCCACGGATGTTCCATTGTAGGATAGTCATTAAAATTATAACGGGATAAGTTCTTAATCGTAAAAGCTTACTACGTTGTGGAAAGCGGTGGTCCAATTTTTCTTTGGTGTAGGGCTAACACCTTTAACGGAGGATTTATCCTGCCTCTTTTTCACTGTCGTTCTGACTGTGAGCAGAAACCTCCTGCTCCATCTCCTCCAGGGGAGGGCCCCTTTCCAATCGAAAATCTCGGTTCGAGAACCTCGAAACCGATTGCAAGTTGAGATCGGCGAAGATGATGATCGCCGATCTCTTTCTCAGAAGATCCTCAGAGGAGAATCTCCGAGGAGATACTCGTGGATGTTTTTTTCCCTTAGTGTACTGGGTGCAAGCTTATCGCTTTCCTTTAGGAAGTCGGTTCTCATATAACTGGTCCTGAATTTTACTGGTGGTACATTATATATTATAGGCTTGCCGGTCTTATTATTTGAGGTCGACGATCTTGCTGGTGATTTCACTGGAGTAATCTGTCCAGTAACAGACTTGGGAGATGTTGATGCTGTCATCGGTGTTAATTTAGATGACTTTGGCTATGTTCTGGCACGAGAATATTTTCTGAGATAGTAGCCCCGTTTATATCGCTGGTCTGGGTTGCGACTCGGTACCAATTTAGCTGCAACTGAGCTGTAGGTACCGGACCTCGGGACAGAGGGCTGGCGGATGCGCAAGAGTTTCCGGGCTTCCGAGAAGGACACCTTCTCCCTAACCCGGATTTCCTGGATCGCTCTTTCCTCTGTAAACCGGGGGCATTCTCTGGAACTTGATGGATGTTCTCCCCTGCAGTTAACGCACGTTGGAGCTGATGTGCATGCTCCATCGTGAAAGGTGTCTCCACAGTTAACGCAGGTAGATTCATTGCTACAGAAATCACTGGTGTGCCGAAAGCGCTGTCACCTATAGCATCTCAGCGGATTCGGTATATATGGCCTAACCTCAAAGACTTCATACCCTGCCTTAATCCTTTGGAGGAGATTTACCCGATCAAAAGTTAGGAACAGGGTACGAGTAGGCAATAATTCACCTCTTTCTTTCCGCCGGACACGATACACCGATGTTACACCTTGTTCCTCCAGATTCTCCTCATTGGACATACCGTCCAACGCGCGGGTGATTACTACTCCGCGCGAGGAGTTCAAGGTCTTGTGCATTTCGACACAGATAGCTGTCTAACATATGTGTTTTTAAGATAATCGCTGCCTGGGACGCTGAATTTGCTTCAACCAGGAGCGTGACATTGCGACTTCTAATGCATTACTTTATAGGACCAGATATTTTATCGAGACACTTTTGAACTGCAAATGGTTCACCAATGTAAATTGTCTTCCTTCCTCTGTTCTGTGTATAACTAAGTAGCGAGGACCACTACACTCGACTACTTCTTTTCCGCAAGCTTTCGAGTTTTTTTTATTTTTTAGGATCCATAGCGATAATTTCCTCACTATTACAAATGTCTCCGATGGCATGCTCACATCTTGGGCGCCACCACTGCTAAGGTGAGAGTCCTGGCCTGAACCTTGCTCACCTTAGGGTCTCACCTCCCAATACATAGATAGATGGACCCAATCGCCTTCAGGTGTGTAACAGTTCATGTAATGGCCCCTCTCCGGGATTGACCTTTATCGGCGGATACGAACACAGTCCTACATGATACTCAGGGGCTGGGAGTTACGCATTAGTCAGTCACCCCCTTGCAACTCCCCTCCTCCGTCCCACGCAGCGGTATCCGTCAAACTGTGTTCAGGGAGGTAACTAGAAATTGGTCAAACACGTTTGTGGCCCACACTTGATTGGGCGTTTGGCATATGCCCTCTCACCTCTTAGAGGAACCCAATCGAGAGCGTGGCTCGGGACCCCGGGAGCGCCAATCCCGTACCTACGGTAGTAGGCCCCTGGGGGGATTTTCTCATTAGTTACACTCTTTCGTTTGTAACTGAGCCTTATCCAATCAGCACTGGCAGGGATTACCTTTGTAATAATACTAATCCTAGTACCTATGTTAAAATTATAAATAGAGAAACATTGTGTGTAGGAAGATCTTAAAAACCACTCAACAGATTTTGGTACTTCTTTCATCACTGAAAATCTCAAACCGTTCCGACGGACATGACCTATAAAACACATTCTAATTTCGTTTCAAAAAATTACTAAAATGTTAAAAACAATTTACAAAGCCCTTGTTCCTGGGTACGAACACACTGGAGTTATAAAAGAACGTGCTTACGAAGAAAGCCTTCACTTTTAGTTAAGAATGCCATGAGTAGAAAATAGTTGATGTTGCTCCACAGAATATTCATATGAAACAAGACAAATGCAGCAGATATTTCACTCCAAGCGATATATGTGTAGATGGTCAAGATTTAGCAATTAAGACAGCAAAACAAAAGACACTCGAATGTATTTACGACGCTACGATATGTAGGAAAGTTTTGCTTTTTTACTTTCTCTGCTGTGCGTAGTACGTAGGTGAAAAAATTCGATGTTGATACTTCACCGAAAATACACGTTTTGACACCCCCTGAATCCAAAAAAGGCATTTTTAGAAAACGATCCTTGTGTGTGAACAGCATAACTCAAAAACGAAAAGTCGGATAAACACCAAACTTGGTGTTTAGGTTCAGTACTTTCCAAAGATGCGGCAAGAAGATTTTCAAGAAATTCCCTCACTCCAAACTACCCTTTATATGGAATATTTTCCGAAACTTTTGATTTTCTAAAAAATGGCTCTAACGAGTTTGATTAAAATACCATATATTAAAGATATTTGCATTATAATCAAAAAATATATCTTGAATTTTCTGGGAATAGGCTGTGATGTCCACTGTATTTGAAAGAAATTATGTCTAATCTTATATAACTGGTAAAAATTAAGCGACAGACGAAAATGTACTACACAAAAAATGTAGATCTCTAGAAACACAATTTGTTTAAATAAACCTTTTGTAACATCAGCCATTTCCGGGATATCCGTTATTAATAGTTCCATTTGATGACTACTTTGTTATCTCCATCGATTTTCAGTTGTTTCTCGCGATTACATGGAAACAGTACGGAATTTTAGGGCCAGTATATAGTGTCCAGTTGTTAAACATTTGACTATCGCTGTTCTCTTTGTATTTATAACGAAATGTGTAATGTAGCTATTTTCGCAAAGGTTTATTTAGATTAGAATCAACTAGACAGAAAAATAGGCTCTAGAAGGAATAGATTGTGTACCCACTAATAAACGATAGAGGGCAGAGAAGGGTATATGAATGCATCACATCAGATTTTTCCTTTGTACTTATGGTGTAATCATCTTCATTACAGGGTTTGGTAAATAATTGTACAAAGAGAGAAAATTACTAAATTACTGATTAGAAATCAGTTAACCGATATTTTGTTACTTTCTCTACTACGTATAGTAAGTAGGGGAAGTATTGTATTCCGCCCAAAAATTCGATACCGAGATTTCACCGGAAATACATGTTTTGAGACCTCCTGAATCCAAAAAAAGCATTTTTGGAAACATGTCCGTGTGTGTGTCTGTGTGTGTGTCTGTGAACAGCATAACTCAGAAACGAACAGTTGGATAAACACCAAACTTGGTATTTAGGTTCAGTATCTTCCAAGGATGCGACACGAAGGTTTTCAAGAAAATCCCCCCACCCCAGAGTACCCTTTACATGGAAGATTTTTCGAAAATTTTAATTTTCTCAGAAATGGCTCTAACGATTTTGATTAAAATATCATATGTTTAAGATATTTTTATGACAAATATAAAGGAATATCTTGAATTTCCTGGGAATGTCTCCAAAAGTATTCTTCATTGTGAACGACTTTTGCATAACTGGTAAACCATAAGAGATAGACAACATTTTACTACAAAAAATGTGGATCGCGTTAAAATACACAATTTATGTCATATACATTTTTTTGTTGAGTGAACCATTTTGAGATATTACTTGTTATTCCCTTAAATTTTTCAATACTTTTCTCAAATGCGAATTCGTTATTCATTTTTTTGTCTTGGATATGCAAAGAGTATTAAGTTGTGGGAAACGGAATGGTGCTGCACCTAGCAACCAGCTATTAAGAGATATGTATGTGCATAAAGGCTACTGTTATTCTATATTGCCCTTGTAAATATATATTCCCCTTACATCTACAAAAAAATAGCAATAAGATAGACTCTCCAAATGTTTATCTTGTTTAACATGAAGTAGATGGAGAATAAGCGTTTGTAAAAATAGTTTGTACAAGAGTAGAGAAAGTCATGTGAGTGTAACACATCAGATTTTTACTTTCTCTACTACGTATAGTAAGTAGGGGAGGTATTGTATTCCACCCAAAATATCGATACCGAGATTTCACCGGAAATACATGTTTTGAGACCCTCTGAATCCAAAAAAAGCATTTTTGGAAAAATGTCCGTGTGTGTGTCTGTGTGTCTGTGAACAGCATAACTCAGAAACGAACTGTCGGATAAACACCAAACTTGGTATTTGGGTTCAGTATCTTCCAGGGATGCGACACGAAGGTTTTCAAGAAAATCCCCCCACCCCAGAGTACCCTTTACATGGAAGATTTTTCGAAAATTTTAATTTTCTCAAAAATGGCTCTAACGATGTTGATTAAAATATCATATGTTTAAGATAATGTCATGAGAAATGAAATGTATATCTCGAATTTTCTGGGAATGTCTCCAAAAGTATTCTTCATTGTGAACGACTTTTGCATAACTGGTAAACCATAAAAGATAGACAAAATTTTACTACACACAAAATTTAGATCGCGTTAAAATACACAACTTATGTCATATACATTTGTTTTGTTGAGTGAACCGTTTTCGAGATATTGTTTGTTATTTCCTTAAATTTTCCAATACTTATACTTTTTCTGAAATGCGTTATTCATTTTTTTTATGTCCTGGACATGCAAAGAGAATGGAATGCGTTACATAGCAACCAGCGCTAAAATATTTGACTATCGCTTAAAAGCTACCAGATTTTTCTTGCATCTACAAGAAAATTACCAATAAGATTGACATCTCGATATCTCGATTAACATGAAGCATATGGAGAATAGGCGTTTGTAAAATTAGGTTGTACAAGAGTAGAGAAAGTTATGTGAGTGTAACACATCAGATTTTTTGTCTTGGATATGTAAAGAGTTATAATCTGTGGCAAAGGGAATGGTGCTGCACCTAGCAACCAGGTATTAAGAGATATGTAGGTGCTTAAAGGCTACTGTATTTCTATATTGCCCTTGTAAATATATTTTCCCCTTACATCTACAAGAAAATTAGCAATAAGATAGAGTCTGCAAATGTTTATCTCGATTAACATGAAGTAGATGGAGAATAAGCGTTTGTAAAAATAGTTTGTACAAGAGTAGAGAAAGTCATGTGAGTGTAAGACATCAGATTTTTTTAGTTAACAACTGAGAAGATGGTTTACTCGATGGTCTCAGACTGTATGTATTCCAAGGAGGTTAACTTGTTGGCCTTGGAGTGAAGAAATTCATATTCACCAGCTTCATCTGTATTTTGTTGTATATGTTAAGTGTCTATGTGTTATCTGAAAACTCTGTAGCATTTATAACTATGGAACCAAGGGGAAGGTGCAAAGGTTTACAATGTCACCTCTTGTGACTATTTAAAAATTACTCGGCCATTCAGACCGATGATTATTCCACCATCAAAGCATACTTTAGGCTGTACAGTATTTCCAATACTTGTAAGACTGTCGGCGGGAGGTTAGGGAAGTCAGACATCCGCCGAGGTTTCACATCCTTTTGTGTGAATATCAGGAGATTTTTCATCCATTATTAGGAATAGCGGGAGTTTGAGACCTTTTTTAATTTATGGACGCTCTTTAACTGCTGTGATCCTTAGCGTCTCATTCTATATTGGGCGTGGAAGACCGGTAATTTTGCTCAGAGGCCTCTTTATCAGGCTTGAGGTTCTTTTACGTGCCGTAAATCTACGACCACTGGCTTTACTTCATCTCCGAAGGAAGCCATGCTAAGGATGTTTACGCCCGAAAAAAAATCCATCGCTCTCCGTCGGTTTTGAACCCACGAACCCGGGAACTTGCGACCAGCATGTATGAAGAACGGGGGAGGTAAGTCTAATTAAATCATCATTCAAGTTTAAAAAGGCCCACCTCTGTGATGTGGAGTAGCGTGTCTACCTCACATTCAAGAGGGTGCGAGTTCGTATCTTGGTTAGGATGAGTTAGGTTTTTTCTTTATCCTAAAAAGATGAATGTCGAGCAACTTAAAGCTCTATGGACCCCGGTCTCATTTAAGTATCATTTCACCTATTCTATTCATCGTCCCAGATGACCTAAACTGTTAAAGGATACCAAACTTAAAAAAAGAGGGCCAACCGTGTAACGTGGGGTAAGTGAGCTGCTACTGTATAAAAGCTAATATCGTCTACTCTGCTAAAATTCCTTTACAACACGAGAACACTGTTTTAATAAATGCACCAGGATAGGAAGTGGATTTTAGTACATTTAAACATACTAAGGATACCTTAAAAACCGTTTCAAATCACAATCTTCTTATTTCTTTATTTCTAGACAATCTTTCCAGAATGAACTGTGCACGAATACTTAAAACCCTTGAATTTTATCACCACAACCTAAATAACTCAGCTGATTACAGGTACGTATATGAATTGTGAGCGACAACACTGCCCCCTAACGCTTCTATTCCGTTTCTCGGTTTTACAGCACGTGCTCCCTCCTCGTTTTCTATACTCTGTGGTTTAACATATTCTGTAGTTTTCCCATGAATGTATATAACCGCTGAATCGATTACCGTGTACCGAGAATGCGAGCCGTTGTCTGCAAGCTCCGTGGCCTAAACGATAGTTGAAGCCCCTTTCACACAAAACAAGATATGTAACTTACCTATTTCTTGTATGTTAAGTTACATAAATACTGTAACAAATGGAACCTAACTGTGAACGAGGAAAGAAATCAAATGTGGTATTTAAGAAGGGAGCAAAATTGAGTAAACACGAGAGGCGGAAGAAGAGGAATAAGGAACACAAAGTAGTACGAGAATGTATTTACTTAGGCGTTAAAATAGATGGGGTGGGGAAAAAACTAGTATTGATAAAAGAAAAATCTCATGTGTTACACTCACATGACTTTCTCTACTCTTGTACAAACTATTTTTAAAAACGCTTATTCTCCATCTATTTCATGTTAATCGAGATAAACATTTGCAGACTCTATCTTATTGCTAATTTTCTTGTAGATGTAAGGGGAATATATATTTACAAGGGCAGTATAGAAATACAGTAGCCTTTAAGCACATGCATATCTCTTAATAGCTGGTTGCTAGGTGCAGCACCTTTCCCTTTCCCACAGATTAATACTCTTTGCATATCTAAGACAAAAAAAATGAATAACGAATTCCCATTTGAGAAAATAAGTATTGAAAAATTTAAGGAAATAACAAGTAATATCTCGAAAATGGTACACTCAACAAAAAAATGTATATGACATATATTGTGTATTTTAACGCGATCTACATTTTTTGTGTAGTAAAATTTTGTCTATCTCTTATGGTTTACCAGTTATGCAAAAGTCGTTCACAATGAAGAATACTTTTGGAGACATTCCCAGAAAATTCAAGATATACATTTTATTTATCATGAAAATATCTTAAACATACGATATTTTAATCAAAATTGTTAGAGCCATTTTTGAGAAAATTAAAATTTTCGAAAAATGTTCCATGTAAAGGATAATCTGGGGTGGGGGGATTTTCTTGAAAACCTTCGTGTCGCATCTCTGGAAGATACTGAACCTAAATACCAAGTTTGGTGTTTATCCGACTGTTCGTTTCTGAGTTATGCTGTTCACAGAAAGACACACAGACACACACACGGACATGTTTCCAAAAATGCTTTTTATGGATTCAGGGGGTCTCAAAACATGTATTTCCGGTGAAATCTTGGTATCCAATTTTTGGGTGGAATACAATACTTCCCATACTTACTATACGTAGTAGAGAAAGTAAAAAGGAGCTATGTCAGTAATCAGAAGTTGGAAGTACAGAGTACCGAACATTGAAGTAAAGTGGTTGGAAAAGATCAGTAATATGGTGGTGTAACCTGAAATACTACATAGAATAGAAACATGGGGACTGAATGGCGGGTAGGAACCTACAGATATGGTTCATAGGAGGTTTTGTCGGGAAGTTTTGGGCTTACCAGTGCGGTGGCAGACAAAGTAGATGGGAAGAGTATCGCGGGAGGGCATTATTATAGAAGAGCACTGAAATATTGGTTTAGGATACTGAATTTCTTAAGACAGTATGTAGAGTATCAGGAAAACAGTCTTAGGAAGTTTGGATCGACTAGTAGCCTCCGAAAGAACCTGGAAATGAATGGGATGGGGTAATACTGGAGGAGAGGAGAGAATAATCACAAAAAGTTTGGAAAATAATAAGCAAGAGGTTTGATGACATAGAAATCCAAAAACGTTTAGGTGGGAAAATGGAAAAAAAGGCTTTGGTATACTAGATATAATGGAAGATACATGGGAAAGGGAGACTTGCGTTGATAAGGGAGCAAAGGGAAGGAATAGCATGTGTTAAGAACTGGTGTTTGGAGATTAAAGGGGATAACAAAGGACATCCTATAGAGTCAGTGTCCCATTTGAGGAAGGAAGGAATATCTGGAGCATATAGTATTATAATGTCAAGGAACGGATCGATGGAGGAGGGAATTTCTACAGCAGAAACGGGCTGAGGTGGATAGGAAACAGCATTTAGAGGGACTTTTAGAAAGCATGGTAGAAGATTAGGTCAGTTTTTAAGTAAAGTTAAGAAAAACTGGAACTGGTCTGTACAAAAGGAATCTGAGCTAACATAACTTTGTTAGTTATTAATGCCTAGAAATATAAAATGTGTCTACAAGAAATTGAGTGGGTATGACGGGCAAACAGCCTGGGATGAATGCTTTATCATATTTCATATGTATTACCTTAACCCAAATAAATAAATAAAATATTAAGTTGATTGCTCTGTCCTTGGTTTGGCGTACTTTCGGTAATGTCACCATGAAACGGCTTTCACCCTATTAGATACAGTACTGCTTCAAATACTGTTCTAGAGAATAATCTGTTCAACCTAACACTTCCATTATATTGCACTACAAAAAGACGTGAATTTTCTATTAAAGCGTCATCAATTGTATTCACAGTTTTTTCTAGTTGTTGTAAGTGCAACGCGCATATGAGATGTTCACCAGAATGTGGATATTTATGAAATGACCGATTGATATTCAGAACGTCATAAAAGCCATCATAATTCCACGTCGTTTCTTTATTCCAAGTAATGGACAAGCCTAACAAAATAGCTTTTGCAACCGCACAACCACTCATACTGACTATAACAAGAGCTTTTAAAATGTCACATTTCCCTTCCATTTTGTGTACTCATACACTAAACTTGGCTTAGGTCTACCAGTAAACACCACGTCTTGTCCTCCACCATGCAACACAGTATGTCATTTTGCGGATTCACAGCAAATCCCCAGACAATACGCGCTACATACAGATTGTTTTCGCACACGAACTGAACTGACATTGAAAGACCGAGTCCACAACTTGAAGTTTGAAAAGTGATTTGAGAGGGAAAACACTCCCTTACTTCAGGGAAGGTATGTTTGCAAGTTTACAAACGATTTCACAAGTATCAGTGAATAGCCTCTATAAGGGACGTTTCTACTACTAAAAAAATATGATGTGTTACACTCACATGACTTTCTCTACTCTTGTACAAACTATTTTTACAAACTCTTATTCTCCATCTACTTCATATTAATCGAGACAAACATTTGCAGAAACGATCTTTTGACATGCAAACAGAATTACATTTTACACATAACGACCAGTTCTAAAAATATTTGACTATCGCTTAAGGCCTACTATGTTCTCATTGTTTTGTATTTGCAAGGGCAATATAGAAATACAGTAGCCTTTAAGCATAGACATATCTCTTAATAGCTGGTTGCTAGGTGCAGCACCATTCCCTTTTCCACAGATTATAACTCTTTGCATATCCAAGACAAAAAATGAATAACGAATTCCCATTTGAGAAAATAAGTATTGAAAGATTTAAGGGAATAACAAGCAATATCTCTAAAATGGTTCACTCAACAAAAAAAATGTATATGACATAAATTGTGTATTTTAACGCAATATACATTTTTTGTGTAATAACATTTTGTCTATCTCTTATGGTTTACCAGTTATGCAAAAGTCGTTCACAATAAACAATACTTTTGGAGACATTCCCAGAAAATTCGAAATATACATTTTATTTGCCATAAAATATCTTAAACATATGATATTTTAAACAAAATCGTTAGAGCCATTTTTGAGAAAATTAAAATTTTCAAAAAATGTTCCATGTAAAGGGTAATCTGGAGTGGGGGGATTTTCTGAAAACCTTCGTGTTCCATCTCTGGAAGATACTGAACCTAAATACCAACTGTTCCTTTCTGAGTTATGCTGTTCACAGACAGATACACGGACATATTTCCCAAAATGCTTTTTTTGGATTCAGGGGATCTCAAAACATGTATTTCCGGTGAAATCTCGGTATCGAATTTTTGGGTGGAATACAATACTTCCCCTACTTACTATACGTAGTAGAGAAAGTAAAAATCCAGGATTTTAGCTTTACCGCAGCCTCGAAGCAGGTAGTTGGTGGGAGTACACGGCGCTCAGACAGTCCAAGCTTGAGCTGGTTGTTATGGCAATCAGACATAAACAGTGCAGCTGCACCAACCCTCTATGGACACTGCGGCTTTCCCAAAACTCGCTTACAGCTCGTTTTCGATATTCCCTGCCACGCCACGGTAACACTTCGGAATTGGCGATTTGCGCTTTCAAAATAGTGATTCGTAAAACTATATTCCTCAACGTGAGTAGTGGAACATTTAAGTATAAGATGTTTAAAACAGAGATAAAGTCATATTCGAATGCACCTAGTTAGATAACAGCTGAAGTGGTGTTTCAGACTTACCTGAGAAATTGCCCCTGTAGTACAGTTACATAATATGCTTTAGAAGATCACAATGAAGCCTAGTCCGCCGGTTTTTGTTGTATAGGGTCTTTCAAGAAGAGTGTCCTATCTTTGAACTTAAATAAAACACGTTCTATAAATGGTTTATTTCTTTTTTTATTTTGGAACATAATTAATGTCATTACGTGTGGAAGAGAACATCAGTTAAGTGACCGCCGCGACTTCGTTGGGTTGCACGTATACGGTTGACCCAATGTTCAATGACAGAAGAACTAAATTAGGTCCAACTTCACGAATAACACGCGTGATGTTTACATAAGATGATTCACTGTTTCTGGCTTGTTGACATAAACTCCAGATTTAACATAACCCCACAAGAAGTAATCCAACGGCGTTAAATCACATGACCTCGGGGGGCCAGTTACCATCACCACCACGGGAAATGATGAAACTTCTGAACTTCTCCTTCAAAACATCGATTGTTTCGGGAGCAGTATGACATGTGGCACCATCTTGCTGGAACCAGATGTTTCTGAGATCCATACCATCCAATTGAGGCCAAAAATAGTCCCTTATAAGAGCCCGGTATCTTTCTCCTTGACAGTTAGAGCTTCTCCATCTTCATCTTGGAAAAAATATGGCCCAATGATTCCACTATACTAAAATCCACACCACACAGTAAACTTTTGGGGATGAAGTGGTCGTTCTTGAATCTGCATTAGTTGTGATTGCTCCAATAGCGGCAATTTTGTTTGTTAACGCAACCATCCATCCAAAGTGGGCTTCGTCTCTGAAGATGATTTTTCGACAAAAATCCGGGTCAGATTCCAATTGTTCCTTAGCCCAGTCAGCGAATACACGGTGCAACATATGGTCGTTGGGCTTTATAGTTCTTGAGTTAACACCATTTTTAAGCGTGAAACTTCAAGTCCAGATGCAGAATTCGCCAAGTTGTGGTCGGCGAAAGCGCCAATTCTTGCGCTCAATGAGCAATTGATTTGTTTCCGTTCTCGCGTACACTCTCACGAACGGCGCCTATGTTTTCGTTGGAGCGCTTACGTCGATTACGTGCAGGCGTTCTTTGATCGCTGACAGAACCACTTCTTTCAAATTTATCGATCAAACGCCGAATCGTTCTCTTGCAGGGACGATTATGCACACCGTAAACTTCAGATGATTCATTTTGATGATACATTTTTACAATTTCCACGCGTTGCTGAATGCTGTAACGTTCCATGGCTGTTTGTCAATAACAACTGTAACCACATGAAAACAATCACTGCTGTAACTGAATAACAACGGCAGCTATCACATGTTAAAGATAGAACACTCTTGTTGAAACACCCCTTTACAAAAATAACACCCCTCAACATTATGAAATTACAGGCTCATATTTTACAGTTTGCATTGCTCCGATTTTTGTTCACTGGCAATACCAGTTGAAGTGCATAGCAAAAGCCGTGACATTCTTACAACAGAACTGAACCATGTCCTAACATTTTACTGGCAAAAGGACTAAAACTGTTTACACCTAATTTGTAAAGCATTCCAGTATTGAGTATGCGGTCTGAGCTAATGAGCACACAGTATTGTTTTCCCTCCATTTAAGGCAACTCTAGTATCTCGAGAGGACTGGATGGAGGGACCTACGCCTGATAAAGAATGTGACCAATTTGTGTGATTCATAGATCCCGTATAGACACAATCGCACGCACGCATATATGGCCTATCTTCAAATATTAGTATAAGCCTTGGGAAACACTGAGAAGTTTTCAGGCAGAAGTGTTTGCTATCCTGAGCTGTGCTCTAAGAACACCTGAGAAAGGCTGCCATGGTAAACGAATTATCATCCTCACAGATACTCAAAGCTTCAAAAGCTCTGTCTTCAAACCAGGTGAAATAGAAATGGTTTCAGAAATGCCTAAATGCCCTGATTATCTCACAACAGTCTTGAAATACAGTGAGTACCGGCGCATCAGGACATCTATGGAAATGAAAGGCTGATAGCTGGCTAAAAGGGGTACTGAGATACCCTATGTTAGTCCTGAATCCGTGGTTAGAACAGTACATGTACTGCCAACACGTCGGCTAAAGCATGGATTAGGGAAAAACACCGACTCAGGTGGTAAATCTGTACTGGACAAAGGCAAGCCAGGAAGCTGTTCTTAGGATCGTGCAACACTCTTTCCCCATCTCTCCTGAGATCGGATAGAACAGGAATAAGGAAAGTAGTTGCATTAATTTCTGAATATAGTAACTTTAGGAAACATCTACGTAAAGTAGAACTGTACAAGGATGAACCCATCTGTAGAATGTGCCAGTGGCTTAGCGTGAGGGTAGAGTTTGAGACAGAGTCTACCTAAATAAATTATTTCCAAGAAACTAAGTAAATTTTACACATATAAATAAAGAAGCCTCAAACAAGTGAGGGAAAACTAATTAATACAATCAATCACCTTCACCGCTTCTTACCCCAACGCCCCAACCCCTACTGCTAAGTGTCAGATTGTAGTGTTACGTGTTTAGGCAGCTTCGAAATCTCATGATGCGGCAGTAAAGTTGAGCAGAGACTGGGATGGCTGAGCGAGTGCAAGTCTCATCAAGAGTGGACTTATATAGCTTTTCCCACTAAATTTCGACCCCTCGTTGTAGGAAGACATGCCTATATTTTGTTGTGCATTAAGGGCACAAAGGCAACAGCAGAGACTTAACACGTTTAGTGAGGTGTTTAGTCTCTATGTACCTCCTCTCTCTGAGGTCCGGAAACAGGACACCAGGGGTTGGAGGCAAGAGTAGCGCAAGACATGTAACAAACATTTGATTCCTCAATTATTGTGAACTAGCATTATGTGCGTGCAGTGCAGTAAAGGGGTATTGTTTTCATTGTGCCTGTTTTATTTATGACTTTAGGAATATGGACAATTCCATCAATTTAGTTAAATTGAAATTAAATTGAGCTTTATTTATAGACGCTCTTTAACCACTACGTCCCATTCTATATTGGGCGTGAAAGACTGATAATTTTGCTCAGAGGCCTCTTTATCAGGCTTGAGGTTCTTTTACGTCCCGTAAATCTACAACACGGTACCACCGGCTTTACTTCCCTTCCGAAGGAAGCCATGCTAAGGATTTTTACGCCCGACTGAACCTGCGACCTTGGGAACTAGGGGCTAGCACGGTACCACTAGTCCACGGAGGACATCAATTTAGTGGATTACTTATTAAAAACTATAGTCGACTGGAGCTTATATACAAAAAATCTAAGTGAGTACCTAAGTTGTTTTCATGATTTACAATCATACAATGGTTTATCAGTATTTTGTAAAGTTACCCCTAACGCTATATTTTTATAATCTGTTTAAAATGTATGTTCAGTCAATTTCGGCAATTAGTAGTTATAGTAATGACAACCAAAACAACCAATAATAATAATAATAATAATCGAATCGTAATAGACAATTCACACTATTTTGTGAAACACTAACGTATGGGATTTTGTGCAACATTTAAAAAATTCTAAATTCAAATTTTAAAACCTAGTATACCCAGAATACAGTAGCAAGCTACGCCACTGGAATGTGCAAAGAAGAAAAGGGCACTGCCTCACATATCCTCTTTGACTGCCCATTCCTGACAAGAAAGAGACTTAATCTTTCTATAACTAGAGAGGATCTAGGAAAGGATGCTGACATGGGAACCAAGATAGTGCAACTTGTTCAGGGAACAGATTTTGGGAAACAATGAATGCATCCCTTCCAATGGGGTTATACAATAAGCCTTTTAGGCTTACGTGCGGGAGGTCGAAAAACCTCCGTTAGCTAATCTCTACTTTAAGGTATTAATACCGCTTTGTCAGATCTGTCTTCAGATGTGAACAATTATGTGCTTGGACCTTAAGGAGGCATTGTTTGATGTAGCTTTAACAAACCGTTACCTGGTCCTTTCTCATCAAAACTATATCGGTAGTAAAAGTAATAAGGGTTAAAAATAAAAGTCACATAAAAATCTGTATCTGACAATACGTTTAAAAACAAAACAATTACTTCATAGTTGGCGTTCCAGATTTAGAAAAATGTCTTACACCTCATGTTTGAAAGCTAAATCAACTCTGCATTATAGGCATAAATAGAAATGTGAGTAAATGCGACTTGAGATTAGCATAGTATTAATATATACCATTAATGGGGTGCTTATTCAATATTTACCATTGTATTTATTTCGCTCTGCGACATACTTCCTTACTGGTGCAAATCGCAGCTGGTTGCCTATTCAATATTCTTCGTTTAGCTATTTTTACTTTCTCTACTACGTATAGTAAGTAGGGGAAGTATTGTATTCCACCCAAAAATTCGATACCGAGATTTCACCGGAAATACATGTTTTGAGATCCCCTGAATCCAAAAAAAGCCTTTTTGGAAACATGTCCGTGTGTGTGTCTGTGTGTCTGTCTGTGTGTGTGTGTCTGTCTGTGTGTCTGTGTGTGTGTGTCTATGTGAGTGTGTGTGTGTGTGTGCTGTGAACAGCATAACTCAGAAACGAACAGTCGGATAAACACCAAACTTTGTATTTAGGTTCAGTATCTTCCAGAGATGCGATACAAAGGTTTTCAAGAAAATCCCCCCACCCCAGATTACCCTTTACATGGAACATTTTTCGAAAATTTTAATTTTCTCAAAAATGGCTCTAACGATTTTGATTAAAATATCATATGTTTAAGATATTTTCATGACAAATAAAATGTATATCTTGAATTTTCTGGGAATGTCTCCAAAAGTATTCTTCATTGTGCACGACTTTTCCATAACTGGTAAACCATAAGAGATAGACAAAATTTTACTACACAAAAAGTGTAGATTGCGTTAAAATACACCACTTATGTCATATACATTGTTTTGTTGAGTGAACCATTTTCGAGATATTGCTTGTTATTCCCTTAAATTTTTCAATATTTTCTCAAATGGGAATTCGTTATTCATTTTTACTTTCTCTACTACGTATAGTAAGTAGGGGAAGTATTGCATTCCACCCAAAAATTCGATACCGAGATTTCACCGGAAATACATGTTTTGAAACCTCCTGAATCCAAAAAAAGCATTTTTGGAAACATGTCCGTGTGTGTGTCTGTGTGTGTGTGTGTGTCTGTGTGTGTGTCTGTGTGTGTGTCTGTGTGTCTGTGAACAGCATAACTCAAAAACGAACAGTCGGATAAGCACCAAACTTGGTATTTAGGTTCAGTATCTTCCAGAGATGCGACACGAAGGTTTTCAAGAAAATCCCCCCACCCCAGACTACCCTTTACATGGAAGATTTTTCGAAAATTTTAATTTTCTCAAAAATGGCTCTAACGATTTTGATGAAAATATCATATGTTTAAGATAATGTCATGAGAAATGAAATGTATATCTCGAAATTTCTGGGAATGTCTCCAAAAGTATTCTTCATTGTCAACGACTTTTGCATAACTGGTAAACCATAAGAGATAGACAAAATTTTACTACACAAAAAATGTAGATCGCGTTAAAATACACAACTTATATCATATACATTTCTTTTGTTGAGTGAACCGTTTTCGAGATATTGCTTGTTATTTCCTTAAATTTTCCAATACTTATACTTTTTCTCAAATTCGTTATTCATTTTTTTGTGTCCTAGACATGCAAAGAGAATGGAATGCTCCACATAGCAACCAGCGATAAAATATTTGACTATCGCTTAAAAGCTACCATATTCCCCTTGCATCTACAAGAAAATTACCAATAAGATCGACATCTCGATATCTCGATTAACATGAAGCATATGGAGAATAAGCGTTTGTAAAAATAGATTGTACAAGAGTAGAGAAAGTCATGTGAGTGTAACACATCAGATTTTTTTGTTTTGGATATGCAAAGAGTATTAATCTGTGGGAAAAGGAATGGTGCTGCACCTAGCAACCAGCTATTAAGAGATATGTATGTGCTTAAAGGCTACTGTATTTCTATATTGCCCTTGTAAATATATATTCCCCTTACATCTACAAGAAAATTAACAATAAGATAGAGTCTGCAAATGTTTATCTCGATTAACATGAAGTAGATGGAGAATAAGCGTTTGTAAAAATAGTTAGTACAAGAGTAGAGAAAGTCATGTGAGTGTAACACATCAGCTTTTTTACAAGTAAAGAGGAAAGTTGATTACTGAAGGGAGTTCTTTCTCGGACCTCAGCTGTAACAGTCGTCTGCTGTATCTTGAGGGTTTCCAGTTTAACCTCTGAACAACTTTAACCCACTTATTTGAGACATCAGGCCTTGAATGAGAAACCTGTTTAAAGATTAGAATAACATAGAACAGCTAAGTGCACATGCATCCTGCTTCATGTGTTAATTATTTATAAGATACATTGGCACATGTGAAATATATGGTAATCTTTTAAAAGATGCAGAATCGGCTGTGTTTACGTACCTGTGAAAACTTTAACGTTTGACCTCAGACCTTTGGGTGTTATTACAACCATATACAACACACTAATTTCACCTCAAATTCTATTAAAATACACTACACTCATATCTATACCCCACAAAGGGATCTACACGTCTTGTGTGCAGTCGATGGCTCGATTAATAAATACTTTTATTTCCGTGAGTTTGCCACACCAATAAATAAAGTGTTTTGAGGTCAAAACTGTGCAGATTATACGCCGATTACTTTGAGAGAAGGAGACTTTGTCGGAATTGCATAAAACAGGTCACACGAGCGAGATCTCGAAGGAGTAATAGGTATAAGGGACGTTTTTATATGTTACTTCCGTTTTCACAGAAAACAACTGCCTGTTGAGTCAAACGTTTACAGGGCTAACTTACAAAAACACACGCATTTGTCTGTTGTATTTCCATGGGAATAAATTGTTTTTGGACGATCGTGTTTTTTCTTTCATGAACTTGCCATTCAATGCTATCCACAATTTCTACTGTTTTTGTAGACTATAGACGCTACCTTTTTACTTTCTCTACTACATATAGTAAGCAGGGGAAGTATTGCATTCCACCCAAAAGTTCGATACCGCGATTTCACACGAAATACATGTTTTGAGGTGCACTGAATGCATATAAAGCATTTTTGGAAACATGTCCGTGTGTGTGTCTGTGAACAGCATAACTCAGAAACGAACAGTCGGATAAACACCAAGCTTGGTATTTAGGTTCAGTATCTTCCAGAGATGGGACACGTAGGTTTTTAAGAAAATCCCCCACCCCAGATTACCCTTTACATGGAACATTTTAAAATTTTAATTTTCTCAAAAATGGGTCTAACGATTTTGAATACAATACCTCAAGTTTAAGACATTTTTATGGCAAATGAATTGTATATCTTGAATTTTCTGGGAATGTCTCCAAAGTACTCTTCATTGTGAACGACTTTTGCATAACTGGTAAACCATAAGAGATAGACAAAAGTTTACTACACATAAAATGTAGATCGCGTTAAAATACACAATTTATGTCATACTTTTTTTTGTTGAGTGAACCGTTTTCGAGATATTGCTTGTTATTCCCTTAAATGTGCCAATAACACTTTTTCTCAAATGGGAATTCGTTATTCATTTTTTATGTCCTGGACATGCAAAGAGAATGGAATGCGCCACATAGCAACCAGCGATAAAATATTTGACTATCGCTTAAAGCCTACCAATTCCCCTTGCATCTACAAGAAAATTAGGAATAAGATTAACATCTCGATATCTCGATTAACGTGAAGCATATGGAGAATGAGCGTTTGTAAAAATAGTTTGTGCAAGAGTAGAGAAAGTCATGTGAGTGTAGCACATCAGATTTTTTAAAATAAGTATTTATTTGAAACTTACAAAGAGTATACGAATTTAATAATTGTAAAGCTATATACAATTAAAATCAACTTTGGAAACACAATGCTACCCATTTCTTTTGAGCAAATTAAGGACATTCCACATGTGAGTTCGCCGCATCTTGTATAGCTCTACCCGAAGCCACTTTTGGAAACTGTAGAGATGGGGATTCTTCATGCAGACAATAATGATAGAGCGCCATTGTGAACCACGTTTGTGTAGCTTCTGCCGCTCCTTTCTGGAAATTCCAAGCTAATGGCATTGAGGAAATCCGATGTTCCAAACAGCTGCCGATCAATTGACCCGTCTGTTTTATGGTTCAGCGCCATATTTCCCTGATATTTACACAAGAGTGAATCTGAGAGTCCACAACACGTACACCAATGTGCTCAGGTTAAATTGTGTTTATATTGATTTGACAGTGTGGGTATTATTTCATTGACCAAGAAGTAAAATAAAACCTTCCATGCTAACGGTATATAGGTGGTTTATAAGCAAACGTTTCCATATTCGCTTCCATGGTCAATTTGGATAGTTCAGTACTATTGTGGGCACTGTCATGGTGCAACTCTGGTGGAATACTGGTTATCGTATCAGTCACTGATGTTATTCTTCTATAATCTTTCACAACCTGCTTCAAAGCACCGACAGTTGCTCCAGTCAGGTGCATACAAAACTTCACATCCTGATTATTGCCCTGTCTGTGGATTGTACTTAATATGGAATGCAGCAACAATGTCCGACATTTGGCATTCACATCCATCAGATTCCAACCACCCTGTGTAATTTTTCGGCGTAAGGTCGGGCTATTTCATAGAATTCTTTCCTCCAAATATAATAAGCAATCGCTCCTTCTAGTTGCTGGGAGCATCGGCATCACCTGCGCCATATACCAGATTTTCGCTAACACAAACATGTGGACATGCCAGATTTTTTGCACTAAGAGTAAATTCCGTGTCAACTGCGTGATCATAAGATAAATCGACATAGGCACATTTCGCTTCCAATTCTGTTCTATTAAACCTTCCAACCTGGAGGTAAAAGTAAGATCTAATATGTTCTCTCACATGACAATTATGTAGTTTTAAGGCGCTTGCAAAAACGATGTTTTTAGAAGTTTAGCGCTAGACGTTTTTTAGCTCATTACAGAAACTATGGTTAGTTAAACAAAGTCTAAATCGCAGACACACCATAAAAGGTGGTTTAAGCATTGTTTGAACGTGACTAGTATCTTATACGAGGTGCGAGCGAGAGTAGAGCAACAAGATGGAGTTCATATCGTTGCGCCTTATGAAAAAATATCAACCCAAAAAGGAGATGAAGGGCAGCGGGACCACGAAGAGTGCACAGAGATGGATCTAATCCCTTAGAGCACTGCACCGAAAGGGAATTCAAGGCAAACTTTAGGTAATACATCCAGACACATAATCCAATACGAAGTCGATGTTACTACTAAAGTAAGTGCAAAAGTTAAAGGCATATGAATGCTGGCGAATGCTCACACAGAGCGCTATTGCAGTAGCTCTGTGCGCATTAAATATCCTTAAAACCTTTAAAATGTTACCTTGATGGTGTTACCCCATGGTACACGTTACATCAACGGAGCAGCAAGCAGTTCGGGGGTGTACTCCTCGTCTTCTTCGAAAGCATTTGATTCAGAGCCGTCACTTTCATCCCTTTGGTTAATGGTAATCGATTCCATAGTGCTGTCTCTGGAAGTTGCTTTGTTGAAGTCCTCCTGAAGCTGTTCTGCATGCGTACCTCCTGAAATCCAGTCCACGTACATAGAAGGTATTGCATTTCACCCAAAAATTCAATACCGAGAAATAAGTAATACCGGAAATACATGTTTTGAGGCCCACTAAATCCAAAACAGGCTTTTAGAAAAAGGTCCATGTGTATGTGTGTCTGTGACAGCATAACTCAAAAATGAAACTTGGTATTCAAGTTCAGTATCTTCCAAGGATGTGACACGAAAAATGTTAAGAACATCTCCCTAGCCCAACTACCCTTTACATGGAACATTTTTCGAAAATGTTAATTTCTAAAACATGCCTCTAACGATTCCGATTAGAATACCATACATTAAAGACATTTACATGACAAAAAGTGCATATGTTGAATTTTGTGGGAATAGCCTGTAAAGTCATCTTCATTCGGAAAGAATTTTGTATAATCTTGTATAACTGGTAAACGTGCTACAGAAGAAATGTAGATCTCTTTAAAACACACAATTTACTTCAAATGAGTTTTTTGTGGCATATGCCATTTCTGAGATATTCGTTATTAATGGTTCGAGTTGTTCATTACTTGGTCATTCTCTTAAAGTCCTGTAGACATTCAACTGTTTCTCGCGATGTGATGGAAACAGTATGGAATTTTTAAGGCCAGCATATAGCGACCAATTCTTAAACATTCATTGTTCTCTTTGACGAAATGTGTACTGTAGCTATTTCTGCAAAGGATTATCTCAATTAAAATGCAAGCTTCAGTAAGAATAATTTACATACCTACTAATAAACTATAGAGGTTCGAAAAGTCATGTGAATGTTTCACATCATATTTTTTAAGTTTTATACATTATAAACAATATTTATGCCCTGAGCATGAATCACTTCACATTTGTTAATGAAAAATCACTTGTCCCAGCTTCGATTGATATGTTCACACAATCGTATCACAAACAAAGGGGAAAAGAGGAATACAATAATTTCATTTATATATTAACAATATTTAATCTCTTGTTTGAAACACGATTTAACAATATAACCGGTCATAATAATAATAATAAGAAGAATTGAGCACAAAAGTGTATTAGTTTGGGTCTCTGCTGTACTCCAGCAGCGAATTTGTTCATTTCAAACATTCATTGAAATGGTAACTTGTCACACACATTCCATTGATGATTTTAATAATAAAATAACACTGAGTATTAGCTCCTATTCAAACTACGTGGTTTGTACGAGGTGTATTTTAAAGTACCGTTTTGATACTTTGCAGCTACAGTCGGGATTTAGAGCATGCGCTATCACTTCCTCCATTCATTAGGAAGCCAGACGCAGCTGTGAGCGATCGTCACCTTGTGTTTTCCTGTTGTTAGACGTTTCAAAATGTCCAAATCAATCGAAGGACCCGCCGACTATGTAGTCAGGCACGTGATTCGTGTTCTTTAGTGTGAAAAATGTTAGGTCAGCAAACATTACCGCCAATTGTGTGAGGTTTATGGAGAAACAGTAATGAGTGATAATGCCCGGTCACACACAGCCAAACAAACCCAAGATCTGATCGCATAATTTGGTAGGGAACAATTCGACCACCCTCCCTACAGTCCGGATTTGACACAAGGCGATTTTCATTGTTTATTTTCTGAAGAAATTCCTTGGTGGAAAACATTTCAGCGACATGGTGTTGTGATACAAGAAGAACAGACTTAGCTTTCACTACAGGCGGCATCACTCTTTGACGAAGGCATACAAAAACGGTTTCCCGTTACAAATGCCTGAATAACAGCTGTGACTATGTCGAGAAGTAGTGAAAGGTTTAAGGTGAATAATAATAATAATAATAATAATAATAATAATAATAAATATTTGGAAAACGATGTTCTATTTTAAAAAAAGTATCGGTACTTACTTTAAAGACGCGCCTAGTGTTTTCATAGTATATTGTTTATAGTTGAGTTAAGTGTTGTGAGCAGGAAGGAATGGTTTGTTTTTATAGTATACTGTTTATAGTTGAGATAAGGGTGGTAAGGGGTAAGGAATGGTTTGTATTTTCATAGTATACTGTTTATAGTTAAGATAAGGGTGGTGAGGGGTAAGGAATGGTTTGTATTTTCATAGTATACTGTTTATAGTTAAGATAAGGGTGGTGAGGGGTAAGGAATGGTTTGTATTTTCATAGTATACTGTTTATAGTTGAGATAAGTGCTGTGAGGAGGAAGGAATGGTTTGTATTTTCATAGTATACTGTTTATAGTTGAGATAAGTGCTGTGAGGAGGAAGGAATGGTTTGTATTTTCATAGTATACTGTTTATAGTTGAGATAAGTGCTGTGAGGAGGAAGGAATGGTTTGTATTTTCATAGTATACTGTTTATAGTTGAGATAAGTGCTGTGAGGAGGAAGGAATGGTTTGTATTTTCATAGTATACTGTTTATAGTTGAGATAAGTGCTGTGAGGAGGAAGGAATGGTTTGTATTTTCATAGTATCCTGTTTATAGTTGAGATATGTGCTGTGAGGAGGAAGGAATGGTTTGTATTTTCATAGTATACTGTTTATAGTTGAGATAAGTGCTGTGAGGAGGAAGGAATGGTTTGTATTTTCATAGTATACTGTTTATAGTTGAGATAAGTGCTGTGAGGAGGAAGGAATGGTTTGTATTTTCATAGTATACTGTTTATAGTTGAGATAAGTGCTGTGAGGAGGAAGGAATGGTTTGTATTTTCATAGTATACTGTTTATAATTGAGATAAGTGCTGTGAGGAGGAAGGAATGGTTTGTATTTTCATAGTATACTGTTTATAGTTGAGATAAGTTCTGTGAGGAGGAAGGAATGGTTTGTATTTTCATAGTATACTGTTTGTAGTTAAGATAAGTTCTGTGAGGAGGAAGGAATGGTTTGTATTTTCATAGTATACTGTTTATAGTTGAGATAAGGGCTGTGAGGAGGAAGGAATGGTTTGTATTTTCATAGTATACTGTTTATAGTAGAGATAAGTGCTGTGAGGAGGAAGGAATGGTTTGTATTTTCATAGTATACTGTTTATAGTTGAGATAAGTTCTGTGAGGAGGAAGGAATGGTTTGTATTTTCATAGTATACTGTTTGTAGTTAAGATAAGTTCTGTGAGGAGGAAGGAATGGTTTGTATTTTCATAGTATACTGTTTGTAGTTAAGATAAGTTCTGTGAGGAGGAAGGAATGGTTTGTATTTTCATAGTATACTGTTTGTAGTTAAGATAAGTTCTGTGAGGAGGAAGGAATGGTTTGTATTTTCATAGTATACTGTTTATAGTTGAGATAAGGGCTGTGAGGAGGAAGGAATGGTTTGTATTTTCATAGTATACTGTTTATAGTTGAGATAAGTTCTGTGAGGAGGAAGGAATGGTTTGTATTTTCATAGTATACTGTTTGTAGTTGAGATAAGGGCTGTGAGGAGGAAGGAATGGTTTGTATTTTCATAGTATACTGTTTATAGTTGAGATAATGGCTGTGAGGAGGAAGGAATGGTTTGTATTTTCATAGTATACTGTTTGTAGTTGAGATAATGGCTGTGAGGAGGAAGGGATGGTTTGTATTTTCATAGTATACTGTTTATAGTTGAGATAATGGCTGTGAGGAGGAAGGGATGGTTTGTATTTTCATAGTATACTGTTTATAGTTGAGATAAGGGTGGTGAGATGCTGAAGGAGATACTGAAACTGGCCACCGTCGTTGTCCATACATTTTTGGCACCTCTTTAGGAAACTATCCATCATTCGCCGTAGTTCACGTTGAGAGATGCTGGCAATTTCCTGGCGGATATTTTGTTTTAATTCTTACAGGGTGTGTGGCTTTGTCTTGTACGCTTGTTTTAAGTTACTCCAGAGATAAAAATCGTAGGGGGTTAGGTCGGGGGACCGAGGGGGCAACAAATCTCTACTAATAATTCTGTCCTCAAACAAACTTTCATAAAGTTGTTAAGTATAGCCTTTAAAAGTAGTTTTTAAAATGTTGTATGGTTTCGTCCGCGCCTTTCTATAATAGCGCCAGACTGCAACGAGCGCCGAGGACGCTGATAGGAAACGCACCGCGTAGCCGGTTCGTAGTCTTTTGTCTCTCCTATATATATACATATATATATATGTTTTCAACATAACAAAAAGTTTAGTACAGCTCCTGCCGAGTTTGTTTCTTACAGGTGCAGAATGTTAACACGAAATAAACGTGCTCGGGGCTGTTTTCTCTGTGATAAAACAGAGATTATATAACCTGTCATTCTGAATGACATTTCATGCAGTGAAAGCAAACCTACTGTGGATGTTATTATGAAGTAGGGGTGTGACAAACAGTTATTTTCGGGTAACGCTTATAAGTGCGTTAACGGTTACCAGCAACGATTAACTGTAACTATGTTTCAATATGAACATGACGACACAAACTTACTTTGTTATGTGATGCAATCAAAAAAGAAGTTTCTCTAGCTGTGTCAACACTTTGATTACTACTTGGTTTTACATTCCTACACATGTACATACACACACACCAAAACGTATTCCTCCGTGTTGCCTACTCCTTGTTGGCTAAGCTATTTGCACAATAAGTGCGCCTCTCTTAGCACGTGCAGATGGGAACATGCTCTAGTAAATGAAAAAATCATTACATTCATGCAAATCGAGGTAGGAAGTATGCAGTTGTATAATATTAATAAATAATATTCAACTTATAATTACGATGTATTTGATAATGAGGCAACTTCGACTAGTTCCCGAGGTCCGGAGCTCAAATACAGCGTAGGGCGATGGATTTTTTCGGGCGTAAAATCCTTCGTATGGCTTCCTTCGGAAGGGAAGTGGACCCGTGTCGTCGATTTATGACACGTGAAAGAAGCTGAAGTCTATTAGAGGCCTCTGAGAAAAATTTTCCGTTCTTTCACGCCCAATATACGAGGCCAGAAGTACCCGACCTAACAAAGAAAACACAACATTTTTGGAAAAAAAACATCTTTATTTCTCTACATAGTCTCCTTTCAGCTCGATACATTTTTCCCAGTAATGTTCAAGTATAGTGAGAACCGTCGAGTTCTGCAAAACAGCCATCAACTGCAGACTCCACCTCTTAATTGTTGGCAAATCTTTTACCACCAAGCCATTTCTTCAACTTTGGAAATAGAAAATAATCAGAGAGGGCTAAATATGACGAATAGGGTGCATGAGGAAGCAATTCGAACTTTAACTCATTAATTTTGACCATGGCGATAATGAATGTGTAAACTGGCGCATTGTCTTGATGAAACAAAATGTTCTTTTTCGCTAAATGCGACCGTTTTTGCTTGATTTCATCATTCAAATGCTGCAATAAGTTTGCATAATACTCATCATTGATTGCTTTTCCTTATTGAAGATAATCAATGAAATTTATTCCACGCGCATCCCAAAAGACTGGCGCCATGTACCTTGCCTGCAGATGAAACTGCCTTCGCCTTCTTTGGAGCCGATTCTCCCCTTTTAATCCACTGTTTTAACTGTTCCTTCGTCTCAGGTGTGGAGTAGAGGACTCATGTTTTATCCATGGTTATGAATCGACGCAAAAATGTGGCTTTATTGCAGCGAAACATCGCCAAACACTCGAGTGAAACATCCTCACGACGCTGATTTTGTTCCATTGTGAGTAAACGCGGCACCCATCTTTAATGTTAGTTGGACTAATACCTTTCAAATGAAAGTATTGTATCACATAACGATGACCAGTTTTATCCATGTTTACAAATTCACTATTGATGGCTGCCAAACAATTACTAAACAACGTAGCATCGTCAAAGTTCAAACTTAAGCTTTATAAGGGTGGTACTTTATAACATAGTCATTTGTTTGAAACAACAACCGCTACATATACGTCAGGTCGGGTACTTCTGGGACTGCCCTCGTAATTACATCATACCAGCTGTGCATGCGCAAAAGTCATTAAAACGTGTACAAGTCAAGATGTGCCAACGCCCTGTTGCCACATTTCATCGAGTTTAAAGGAGTAGCACGGCAGATTTTAAATTATCACATATACGTTATGTTTAATACATTCAAAGAAAAAATAACCAAAATATCCGCAAGATGTGAATATCTAGGGTGCTCAGATGCTGTTATGCAGCAGCCGCCACTGTAATTAGTTACTTTACTGTCTGTCTCCATTACTTTAGTAGCCGTTACGTTATTTTGTGCCTATCCCTAGTCTGCTAGCTTCTGGAGAACACAAGTCTCTAACCATTGGATTAGAGAAGAGGTTCCCTTGTATCACACTTGTGGACATTTTTCGTGGAGACACGTTATATAATTGGCGTATGACACCCCATAGACCGCTTACTAGGACCCAAGATGCCTGTCTCGGAGTCATTAGACTTAACGGATATTTGAAAGAGCGCGGTAACAGTATTGCAACACAAGGTCGCTAAGTGCATCATTGCCAGACGAGCAAGAGTTGCCAAATACAAGACGAAGTCCAATATACTCGGCTTCCGAGACTCTCCAAGGCACTTAATGCATGTGTATTAAGGTAAGTGCATATTCTGTAAAATTTTACCAAAATTCGCGAAGAATTAAAAAATTATTTTTTTTTCATAATAAAGGATTACGAATTCTAAGCTTTAAGAAAACAATTCTTTTCCACTTAGTGCATTTAAACACCCGTTAACTGAAGCTATAAATGGACAGACGCACGCACACCCAACTTTAAGCTTTCTTTTCTCGCAAACCTTTTTTCAGAATTTTTCCACGCTCAAAATGCTCCACACGATGAAATCTTGTACTAATTTGTTCCAATATTTTTGTACTGCTTATCAAAATTATATTAAACAAAATGATCATATGTTTTTAAGGGTGCTCCAATTTTGAGAAATAAACTAACTTTTAAAAAGTAAAGAATTTTGGTGAGTACAAAAACTAATAATTTTTCCACAATAATTAGAGGTTAATATAAAAATCTTGTATGACAGATGTTTTAAATTCATTTACTGTAAAACCTGAACTTTTTTGTTAACATTTCTAAAAATGTATCGTGTGTGGTATTTTTATTTGAACAACAAATTTCCAGAATAAAAAAATAATATTCAAGTAACCTTAAAGCTAGAATTTTGAAACATGGCAAAAATATTACTGTTATTGTGCATAATAATTGGAATACTTCAACAATATGTATTACATACTCTGGATTTTCCAAATTTCACAGATGAATTACCTTAATAATGTTACTTACGCGAAATTAATATTAATTACTAGCAGCTGTTGACATTGTTTCTAGTAACAAGGTCACGAATCTTGGTGGCGATCGTACACGCGCCTGGTTGTTGACCTTAACTTGCAGCTACATGAGTTGAATTGTAAGTAAATATTAACAAATAAAGAAGTAAGATATAAATGGCAAATATGAGCATATCCCACGTTTGCAATAACAAACATAGATATAAAAGTTAGATGATTTAATATAGTATATGCAAATACGTGCAGCAGAATAAATTCAAACACGCAGATAGGTTAGGTTACCGGCACTGAATGCAAGAAATTAACTTCCCACAATAACAGCATGAGCGGGAGGTGGATAATCAGAATAATTTCCTCTATTTCACAGTCTGAACGTGTGTTTCATGATAAAAACGAATTAAACCACTTTAAAACCTACAGTTCAAAGAGAAGAATATCACCATCGGTTGTGTCTTACATCAAAAGCCCCTGGTGTGGCTTAGACATAAAGGCCGCTTACAAATGAAACAAAAAAGAAATCTGATGTGTTGCATTCACATGGCTTTCTCTACTCACTCTTCTACAAACTACTCCTACAAAATGTTTCCTTCTTTCTCTTCTTCTTAAAACAAACTTTCATTACACATTTCGTTATAGGTATAAGAAGAATACAGCAGGCCAAAGCGATAGTCAAATGTTTTTTAAAAAGCGGATCGCTATGCGATGGCTTTGGAATTCCAAGTTCGTTCACTGACCATGAGAAAAAATTAATAGCAACTTACCACATGAAAAAAGTATAAGTATTTGAAAATTCTAACCAATAACAAAGAATATCTCGGATATGGTTAACGCTATAAAACATTTAATATAAATTGTGTGCTTTAACGAGATCTGCAGTTGTTTGTGTACTAAAATTTTGTCTATCTCGTACTGTTTACCAATTATGCAAAAGGCATTCAGAATCAAGAGGACTTCGCTTCACAGTCGATTCTTCAAAACTGAAAATATACATTTTGTTTGCCATGAAAATATCTTAAACATATGGTATTTTAATCGAAATCGTTAGAGCCAGGCTTTAGAAAATAAAAAAAATTACGAACAATTGAGGCAGTATTTTTAACACTTAAATGATATCAGTCTAATTATATAATATAAAATAAAATAACAGCCCGCCTTAAAAGCAATATATGTATGTAATAATATACAAAGTGTATGTAACAGTCATTGTATTATGTTTATATTATTATGTACATGTATAATAATGTTATGTGAATGTATTACGTAGTTTAAGAATGTACGAACTATGAGAATAGAAACAAGCTGCCTTCCATAGCAAACAGAATTACAAAGTAAAAAGCCGAAAGTTGCTAACAATGAGGTAGTCTTGAGGCAATAACAAATTAGAAAGTTTAATAAGGCTACTAATAATTCTTGGAACAATAATAATGTAATATTTAAAACAGTTTATAAATAGCTAATCAAAAACTAGAAAAAGCTTAAGTTAAATAGAAGTGTTCTATTGGATTAGGCTTAGCCAATTAGAGACTTGAAATAGGGGAAATATACAGATTCAGGCGGGAGACGCTAC
The DNA here is from genome assembly GCA_030765065.1 of Deroplatys truncata. Taxonomy (NCBI): domain Eukaryota; kingdom Metazoa; phylum Arthropoda; class Insecta; order Mantodea; family Mantidae; genus Deroplatys; species Deroplatys truncata. Next base: position 242,186,399 of record CM060984.1, on the reverse strand, counting down.
AAGGAAGCGTACCTGAGCAGTCAATCTTGGTACGGATTCATGTAAGACATAAAAAATTCATTGCAAAGAGAATAGTATAAAGTTTACGGTTTAAAAGTGCAAATAACACTAATCTCACAGCTCTACAGTAGGATACATCAGTGAAGTGTTATTTAATCATGTGAAGGATTAATAAACAAAGTACAATACAATTATAATTTGTGTAAGCCTTATTCTTTAGCCGTACCAGTCCTGCTAAGAGATAAGTGCTCTGCAAATTAATACTGACGCAGCCGAGGCATACATATATAATATTTAAATAAATAACATTAAAATAGTTATTACACACAAAGTAAACGTGGGGTGAAGGCCACCGGAAAAGTAAACGTGGGGCGACGGCCACCGGAAAGTTTGTACCGTACGTGGGGCGAACACTCCAAGAAACAAATCTCCCGCAAAAATTGGCATCCATTACGTGTTGAAGTTCTGAATGGCTTGTGTTATCTTATTTGTTGGGCGCTTATTGTTTAATTATTTTTAAATTTGGGTTCTTTGTCCTCCGGCTAGCTATTATAACTCAGTCGAGCACGTGTCTCTAAGCAGGGCGTGTAAACGGAAAGGAGTTGTTACTAAAAGATAACACTGATAAAAAAATCTGAATCTAGACTTTTATTGTCGTCACACCTAATTAATAATTGACATATTTAATCTATATACACGCCTGACTGAAGCTGTGATATTTCTGAATGTAACTACAGTCGTTATAGTTGCCGCGCACCAATTACTTCGCAGTTGCTGCGCACCAATTACTTCGCGTACTTTACATTTTTGTAACTAACTCTGCGACGTGTACCTCGTGAGAGATTCTTCAGAACTGTGATATTTCCGAATGTAACTACAGTCGTTTTAGTTGCCGCGCACCAATTACTTCGCGTACTTCACATTTTTGTAACTAACTCTGCGACGTGCATCTCGTGAGAGATCCTTCAGAATTGTATGACGTGCACCTCATGAGAGATTCCTTAGAACTGCGATGTTTCTGAATGTAACTACAGTCGTTTTAGTTGCCGCGCACCAATTACTTCGCGTACTTTACATTTTTGTAACTCTGCGACGTGTACCTCGTGAGAGATTCTTCAGAACTGTGATATTTCCGAATGTAACTACAGTCGTTTTAGTTGCCGCGCACCAATTACTTCGCGTACTTCACATTTTTGTAACTAACTCTGCGACGTGCATCTCGTGAGAGATCCTTCAGAATTGTATGACGTGCACCTCATGAGAGATTCCTTAGAACTGCGATGTTTCTGAATGTAACTACAGTCGTTTTAGTTGCCGCGCACCAATTACTTCGCGTACTTTACATTTTTGTAACTCTGCGACGTGTACCTCGTGAGAGATTCTTCAGAACTGTGATATTTCCGAATGTAACTACAGTCGTTTTAGTTGCCGCGCACCAATTACTTCGCGTACTTCACATTTTTGTAACTAACTCTGCGACGTGCATCTCGTGAGAGATCCTTCAGAATTGTATGACGTGCACCTCATGAGAGATTCCTTAGAACTGCGATGTTTCTGAATGTAACTACAGTCGTTTTAGTTGCCGCGCACCAATTACTTCGCGTACTTTACATCTCTGTAACTAACTCTGCGACGTGCACCTCGTGAGAGATTCTTCAGAATTGTGCGACACTTGCTTATGGCTCGAGAATATATACTCCTTCACATTGAATTGCCTAAACATTATAATATAACTCCTATTGGTTACCAAATTGCGTCCACTTTAGCGTCTGTTTTGGTCAGCCAATCACTACTACTAACATATATACTCTAGGGAAGATATTCCCTCCATTTCTAAAAAGAAGGCACGCTACCCTGACGTCATTTGTTTATCTCTTCTTAGTGATAAACAACTCACCCCCTCGGTTTATTGTTACCCGCTTCTATTGTCAGTTCCAGTTAGGCCGTGCAAACTTACTTCCTAACTATACTTATGGCTAACAAACATCTAAAATCCTGTACACACAATAATATTAATTTACACTACAACCACTTTGGCATTCACAGCATGTTATGATATAAAATATTGCCTCATACGTGCATGGTCGAAAACAGCTTCAAATTGATGCCTAAAAGTAGTGCAACCGCTACAATAATTAAACCCCTCTCACAATGTGCCATGTAAAGGGGATTTTTGGGGGATTTTCTTGAACACTTCATGTCGTATCTGTGGAACTACTGAACCTAAATACAAAGTTTGACATTTATCCGACTTTTCGTTTTTAGTTATGCTGTCACTCACACACGGGAATTTTTTTTGTAAAAATGATTTTATTTAATCATTCATTCAAGGGTCCTCAAAACATGTATTTCTGGTGATTTCTTGGGGTATTGCATTTTGGGTGAAATACCTACTGCTGTACTGGTAGAGAAGGTAATGAACATTTTCCCCACTTAGTAACAGCAAAACAAACAAACCATAAGAAGAATACTCTCTATGCCGAAATGATGTATACCTAACGTTTTGATTCAAGGTGTTTAAAAGAAGATTCGAAGCAACTGAAGCAGATCCCATTAAGAGGGATCAGTGCAGATACCGTGAAAGTAAATGTGCAAAAAATAGAAGTCGTGATTATGGAAGATCGCGGTGTCAAGGATATCATTTTAGTTCTTGAACTATGCACTTCGTTTGGAAGCGCTTGCATCATCCGTAATAACTTCATGTCAAGGGTCAGCTCTGGTCGAATCCTGATGTCAGTACAGAAATCATTTCAGTTAACATTCAGTTAACGGTATGTTGGATCTCCTTAAACACAACAGATAAAGCTGACTTTTATGGATGTTAGCGCAGTTCATTCCAAACTTTAATACAACAATTAGGGTTTGATGTCATGCCTATTACTTTCCACGTACATAGTAGGTAGAGAAGCTATTGCATTCCACCCAAAAATTCGATACCGAGATTTCACCGGAAATACATGTTTTGAAGCTCCCTGAATCCAAATAAAGCATTTTAAAAGGTCCGTGCGTGTCCGTGTCTTTCTATTTATAAGAAGGTATCTAAAATTTCAATGTTTTATACCAAAAAGTACATCACGTGGAATAAATTGAAAATGACAACGTGTCGACAAATGAAAACTCCAAAATAAATGAATTGTTCTTCCACACAAGCCGTGTGTTGGACAAGGTTGGAGAGGTACAATTAGATGACTGAATAATTCAATGCCATTGCCGGGATTTGAACCACGGATCTCCGGGTTTCCGTCCGGTTGCCCTAACCAACCGAATACGCGGTATGTCATCTCAATATAGTTTGAGATCTTCTTATGGTTTACCGGAAAAATGCGAATCAACTGGGGAATTCAATGTCGTGCCGACATGTTGGCAAGGTAGCTCAGTGGTTAGAGCAACCGAACGGAAACCGGAAGATCCGTGGTTCAAATCCCGGCGTTGGCATTTTTCAGTCATCTGATTCTACCTCTCCCCGCTTTAAACATTACAACGCTAACATCACTGTTTCTGTTTTAAGGTTGTTAAATAGTACATATTTGACTAAGCTGACTAAGTGATTTATCACTGAAGTTAACACAAATTCTGTTTCATCAAACAATGTTAACTTTAAGTTAACATCCCCGTACCCCTGTGTTAAGACATTTAACAAATGTTATAAGTTGGAAAATGACTACTGCAAACCAAGCGGATGATGCGAGTTTGCTACAACTAGCATTTTTGAACGTCATTCCTAACAGAAGAGTAGTCGTATGTCACAATAAATTTGAAACCTTGCAAAAGGAGGAGTTTTAAAGCAATATAGACTGAGAAGGGGCCAGGAACATGGTTTTATGGGAAATACGAGAAGTTAGAGTACTACCAACAGAAGCATGCCTCCTTTTTCTAAGTGTTAATTAGGTACTTAGATTTTATGCTGCTAACACTTTTTATTTACTTGTGATAATGTTGATATTTCCAAAGCTACCGTTTGTGGGTTTATCCAGAAGATTTTCAAAGCAATTGCTTCAAGAAGAAAACAGTATTTTTCGGGTCAGCTTGATTAATCAGCGATAACACATTTTCGTCCACTTTAGTTTCAATGCAGTGTCCACCACCAGTTTTTAACTGTCTAAAATGCTCTTCGTACGTAACGCTTCTGGTGCTGCACTTTGTTAGCTTAAAATTGCCACAGTTGCTTACTGGACTTAAGAGAAACGCGTTCATTCCAATTAAATTACTCGTGGATTTTGTTCCAGGCTGCAATCTTATCCTTTAATGTAAGACCGTTAGCATTTTCGCACTTGACAATACGCCTTTACTTACTAACCAGATGATAATTAACGCGTTTCAAACGGTGAAACACATATTTCAGTTGACATCGTGATTCTAACCCCAAACAACCGCGAAAATCACATGGCCGTTGCCATGAACGCAAATAGTTGTCGGTTCCTTACAAAGAGAGCGCGGCGATGAGTAGACAAAAGTACATCGGAGTACGTTCAGAAGCAGTGTAGTTCGGCCACCGCCTTCGCAGTTGTCTTTGACGTTAACAAAATGTTAGCTAACAATCTGCTGTAAAAGCTTGATGAAACGCATAAGCTTTAACCTTGTGTTAATCTTTGAACACAAGATGTTAGAGTATTTTTAACATCAGTTGGCGAAACCGGCCCTAAGACTATGACCAAGGTACACCTCGACCCAACGCGCATCTTTGTGCGCATCCCCTAGGAGGAACGGACGAGGTGAAGGAACCGCAGGCAGGCTGGCCGAGGTGCCTAACGACTCCGAGCTCGATGACCCGATCACACCGGCGGGCTGCTCAGAGAAGGCTTCCCTCTGGCGGCACCAGAGAGAATTTGACCCACCTGAGGCGACTTAAACTCTTAAAATGATTAAATAAAACAATGGAACAGTTCACACTTTAGAGGAAGGCAGGGCCGAGAACAACTTTCCAACGAGCAAGTCTCTGTGCCATCTTTCGACACCGATCAACACTGTACAACCCCTAAGCCTAACCGAAGCATGAACGGGGAAACGAAATTCGTGGTAGAAGAGAAACCGCCCCAGAATTAGGCCTGCCAACCAGGGAAAACCACCAAAAACCCATGGTCAGAGTGGCCAACCCCAGGAATCAAAGCCATTTAGTACACTTCCTTCATATTTTTCTGCTCCTCTGCAGCTAGTTGAGTAGATGTGACGATTCCTGAGGTCTCTCTTCTTGTTCACTTTAATGCTGGCAAAACTTACAATGTTTTACTAAAGTTCTACAGGAAGACACTTAAATCTCTGTGTGACATGCTTTAAAAGCTACATAGAACTAAAGCCAAGGTTTGAAGTGTTTAATAACACTAAAATCCATACTTATATACTTTGTCAACTTTTGGCCTTTTTTCACAGCCGGGCGTCTTTCAGGAGAGACATGACGAAAATTACCGAAAAATGACCTTTTTAGTTTTTTGATCAGCCTTATGTATTGCAATTTCCTCTTTAATTATATATATTATCATTGTAGGCACACATATATTTTAAATATATTTTTACTTTCTCTGTTACGTATAGTAAGTAGGGGAAGTATTGCATTCCACCCAAAAATTCGATACCGAGATTTCACAGGAAATACATGTTTTGAGGTGCACTGAATGTATATAAAGAATTTTTGGAAACATGTGTGTCTGTGAACAGCATAACTCAGAATCGAACAGCCGGATAAACACCAAACTTGGTATTTAGGTTCAGTATCTTCCAGAGATGCGACACGAAGGTTTTCAAGAAAATCCCCCCACCCCAGATTACCCTTTATATGAAACATTTTTCCAAAATTTTAATTTTCTCAAAATGGCTCCAATGATTTTGAATAAAATATCATAAGTTTAAGACATTTTATGGCAAATAAATTGTATATCTCGAATTTTCTGGGAATGTCTCCAAAAGTATTCTTCATTGTGAACGACTTTTGCATAACTGCTAAACCATAAGAGATAGATAAAATTTCACTACGCAAAAAATGTAGATCGCGTTAAAATATACAATTTATGTCATATACATTTTCTTTGTTGAGTGAACCATTTTAAAAATATTGCTTGTTATTCCCTTAAATTTTTCAATACTTATACTTTTTCTCAAATGGGAATTCGTTATTCATTTTTTTTTTGTCCTGGTAATGCAAAGAGAATGGAAGACTCCACATAGCAACTATCTCTTAAAATATTTGACTATCGCTTAAAGCCTACCATATTCCCCTTGCATCTACAAGAAAATTAGCAATAAGATTAACATGAAGCATATGGAGAATAAGCGTTTGTAAAAATAGTTTGTACAAGAGTAGAGAAAGTCATGTGAGTGTAACACATCAGATTTTTAAAAGTGTTTCTGCATCAGTCATTTAGTATTGAGAATCCTGCAGCACACCACAGAACAAAACCGGATGTGTTACATTCCCATGACTTTCTCTATCCATTTTCTACAAACTATTGTTACAAAAACTTATTCTTCTGTCTACTGCTTGAACCGAGACAAACATTTGCAGAAATTGTCTTATTGCATATTTCCTTGTATGTAAAAGGAGATTAGGGGAGTGCTGTAGATTTAAGCGATAGTCAAATGTTTTAAAAGCGGGTCGCTATGTGATGACATTAAATTCCGTTATCTTTGCATGGCCAAGACAGAGAGGCCTGAATAGCGATTTTCCTTTGAGAAAAGTGTAAGTATTTCAAAATTCAAATCAACAACAAAGAATATCTGGGAAATGGTTAATGCCACAAAAAACTTTTGGCATAAATTGCGTGCTTTAACGAGATGTACACAGGACTGCAGAGGCTATTCCCAGAAAATGTAAGACAATTTTATTTTTTATGAAAACATGTTGAACATGTGCATATTGATCAAAGTTGTTAGGGCCGTTTTTGAAAAAATAAAACCTTTCTAAAGGTTTTCCATGTAAAGGGTAGTTTGGGGTAGGAAACGTTTCTTGAAAGTCATCGTGTCGCATCCTTATTATGGTGCTCACGAACACACAGGATTCAGGGAGGCTCAAAGCGTGTATTTCCGGTACCGAACTTTTGGCTGGAATACAATACTTGTACTTACTGTAACTAAAAATCATAACTCTTACACAGTTTGAGAGGTAAACTTTGACCCATCTTTTAGGGAGTCAGAGTATAGCTGCTAGCATATGACCTGGTACATCCATAGGTTCGTGTGTGTGTCTGCCTGTGAACAGCATAACTCAAAAGCGAAAAGTGGGATAAGTACCAAACTTGGTATTTAGGTTCAGTACGTTCCAAAGATGCGACACGAAGATTTTTCAAGAAAATCCCCATCTCAAACTACCCTTCACATGGAACATTTTTCGAAATTTTTGATTTGTGAAAAATTGCCTCTAACGATTTTAATTAAAATACCATATATTAAACAATTTTACATTGCAAATGAAATGTATATCTTGAATTTTCTGGGAACAGCCTGTGAAGTCCACTTCATTCAGAAGGAATTTGTATAATCTTGTATAACTCGCAAAAACGTTAAGCGATAGACGAAAAGGTACTACACAAAAATTGTAATCTCTTTAAAATACACAATTTATTTTAAATACTTTTTTTTTGGCATAAGCCATTTCCGAGACGTCCGTTATTAACGGTTCGAATTGCTTATTTCTTGGCCATTCTCTTTAAGTCCTATCAACATTCAGTTATTTCTCGCGATTGCATTGAAACATTATGGAATTTTAAGGCCAGCATATAGCGTCCAGTTGTTAAACATTTGACTAGCGCTGTTCTCTTTGTATCTATAACGAAATGTGTAATGTAGATATTTCTGCAAAGGATTATTTGATTAAAAATCTGATGTGTTATACTCAAATGACTTTCTCTATTCTTGTACAAAGTACTTTTACAAACGCTTATTATCCATCTACTTCATCTTAATCGAGATAAACATTTGTAGACTCTATCTTATTGCTAATTTTCTTGTAGATGCAAGGGGAATATGGTAGGCTTTAAGCGATAGTCGAATATTTTAAGCGCTGGTTGCTATGTGGAGCATTCCATTCGCTTTGTATGTCCAGGACATACAAAAAGAATAACGAATTTCCATTTGAGAAAAAATATAAGTATTGGAACATTTAAACAAATAACAAGGAATACCTCGGAAATGGTTCATTCCACAAAAATGTATAGGAGATAAATTATGTGCTTTAACGAGCTCTACATTTTTGTGTAGAAAAATGCTGTCTATCTCTTACGGTTTACCAGTTATGCAAGAACCATTCAGAAAGAAGAGAGCTTTTGGGGACATTCCCAGAAAATTTAAGATGTATATTTTATTTGTCATGAAAATACCTTAATATATGATATTTTAATCAACATCGTTTGGGTCATTTTTGAGAAAATCAAAATTTTCGAAAAAATGTTCCATATAAACGGTAGTCTGGGATGGAGGGATTTTCTTGAAAATCTTTGTGTCGCATCTTTGAAAGATACTGAACCTAAATACCAAGTTTGGTAATTATCCAACTTCTCATTTTTGAGTTATGCTGTTTACAGACACACACACGGACCTTTTTCTAAAAGTGCTTTTTTTGGATTCAGGGGGCCTCAAAACATGTATTTCGGGTTAAATCTCGGTATCGATTTTTTGCAGTACTTCCCCTACTTACTGTACGCAGTAGAGAAAGCAAAAATGTAGTAGACAGAAGGAAAAGCCTTAGTAAGAATAGTTTGTATAGCCACTAATAAAGACAGAGGTTACAGAAAGTCATGTGAATGTAAAAGGAATCGTACGGTAGTAGGTTCCTCAAGTCCCCACATGAACGAATGAATCACATGTTCTAACATAGTTGAATTCTTGTTTAGCCTGTTGTAATCGATGATGATCCAGTGGTCTTGCTTTGAAGTAAACTAGATGGCCATGTGCGTCTATGTGATGTCTGATGTTATGTTTTTTTAATGGAGGCTGTTTAACTACTATAGTTCTTAACGTCCCATTCTATATTGGGCGTGAAAGACCAGGGATTTTGCTCAAAAGCCTCTTTATCAGGCTTGAGGTTTTTTTACGTGTTGTAAACCTACGACACGGAACCACCACTTTACTTCCCTTCTGAAAGAAGCCATGCTAAGGATTTTTACGCCCGAAAAAAATCCTCGCCCTCAGCCGGGTTTGAACCCACGACCTCGAAAACTATGGATGACCTTACTTGGCATTAGTGATGTCAGGATAGGATTTAAACAAATTGGTAAACTTAACATTTTGATTTATTGTGCTTAAAATGTAGTGTTTCACCTTTAGTGCCAAGTTTGGTTATGCCATCAATCATTCGCTTCCTATGAACATCAACCCATAAATTAAATTTGTTCAGGAAGTATGCTCCTATTATTCCTTTTTCAATGTTAGCTACAATAAACGGCATTGAAAACTTCTACGCAGTCCAAAATCCAAGGCTAGCAGTTTAATTTCATATGCTGGTATTTTGATTACATTTGCTGCGTAAAGTTTATATATAGGAGCAAGTGTATCGCCTCTTCTAGCTGGAATTATTGACACGTCTGCACCACTGTCAATCGCAGACCTGCTTTACTGTCACCGATAAACAATAATCGGCGCTTGCGGCTCCTATCATTGTTATCTACAGTCGAACTAACCGTTAATTCTGCTGTCGATTGGAGTTTTCCTCGGTTTTCCATGCGCATGGCTGCCTACATTTTTCTGGAGTACATTTCTGTCCAAATTCGAAATAATAATAATAATAACAATCCTTACCATTAGAATTAAATCTTTATTTGCTTCGACTGGAACTACGGTTCCTGTGTGAACGTCTGCGCCAAGGACTTCGACTTCTATTGCAACATTGGTCTACCGTCATAGCTGCGATTCGCTGCTCCAGGTGAGAAATGTTGGTTACTATAATTCTTCAATCGAAGCACTCTTTGCACCTTGATCTTCAATATTGCACATCTCACTACCAAGATTCATCTTCAACATTTTCTTTTATTTTGTTTTATTGGGTTGTCTCAAAGTTGGTTCGTTTTGCTCGCAAGTTCCATCTATAGCGCCTGAAAACCCTGAACCCTCTGTACACTCAAGTTATCCTAGTTGCCTAACCAGCCCTACGACTATGAGAACAACAACCAGACCCACTATTGGATCTGTCAGTGTGTATTTGTGATTGACGTTGGATAGAACAGCGTGAACTTGTGTTTACAAACTATGGAAAGGAACATTTCCGACATCTTATTCTGTTTTACTATCGTACGGGTAAAACCGCCTCACAATGCCGGCAGAAAATTTGTGCTGTCTACGGGGAAGATGCAGTAACGAAGCGACCATGTCAAAAGTGGTTTAGTCGATTTCGAGCTGGGAATTTCTCCCTAAAAGACAAACCTCGGTCTGGACGGCCAATGGTTACGGACGTGGAAAGAATTCATGAAACGATAGTCAACAATCCACTAATGACAACTCGGGTGTTGGCATTGGAGCTCAATTTAGCTCGTGCTACTGTAGCCAAGAACTTGGCAATATATTGTCGACAATAATGCTGTATACTGCAGGAAATAAATAGTTTGTTTACAAAACATAACTGCCGTAGTTATTTATCTTTTGAACGACCTGGTGTTTAAAGTTTGTAAACGTAAAGTTCGGCAACTACGCTGGCGTAGCTGTGCTGCGGGTGAGGTGTGTTCCCAGGCGTTCTTAGTGATTGAAACGTACGAAAAGCGAACGAACTTATGGGACAACCCTATAGTTCTACTTATACCCCGCTTTTAACTACATTGGTCTTATCGGCGGCCTTTCCTTTGGAACTTATTGCCAAATGGTAATGGTGTTAACTCGTGGTTGGGTTTCTTGCACCTTTGGTGTTTAACCATTAGATCATACACACATTCACACTCTCATTCACACTTCCAGATAGGAATTAATCTTGGCTAGAGAAAAATTCCCATCCCCAGCCGGGAATCAAACCCGGGACCCCTCGCACAGCAGGCAGTCCGGGTACTTGTTTGGTCCAGTCATGTATAACCTCCTCCTTGTTTCTTTGCTCCCTGAAAATTGCTGTAGGAGTAACAGACACTATATTAAATTGTGTATTCTTCTCTGACAATGGGAATAACTCTGGTTCCTTTTCTTGTGATGATTGGAAATGGCTTGTAGAAGGTCCAACAGATAACGTTGCTACGCTTGGATCAGTAATGAGCACAGCATTATTGAGTTGACTTGCAGGTAGCTTGTCAACACAAGGATTATCTTCAGGTCCACAATACTCATCGGTAATACCATCTGTTGCATTAAATGGAGAAAAACTACTACATCTGCACCATTATTCAGAATATTATCAGTGTTTACCAGTATCTCGTACAGTTCATAAAGCGTTAGCCTTTTTCCCATTTACAACTATATCAGTCAAATCCTCCACTGTAAATTACGTCCACACTTCAGATGCCACTAAGCAGAATAAACTAGTTGAAACGCGCTTTGCTCAAGAATGACTTAACAATGAATAATTTACTCCTGGTCAGTTGTTACTTCACACAACATCAATATTGGATATCGTTGTAGCACATCTACAACATCCTTCCAGAAGGACATCAGGGTCAAGTGCGGTTTGCATCACAGATAATTGATTGATGTTAGACATTCTGCTGCCATGACTGCTACGCGCTCGAGGTATTCTTCAGTTACTATGACGATATTTTAATCAAATCTGGAAGCTTTTCGAGACACAGGGTACGCAGAATCCCGTCAGACATCTTTACCGGTTAGTGATCTCATTTTTCTTAACAGTTGGGTAGGTTTGTAGTCGCCTAACTCGATGCCTGTTGCCAATCGTCCTCACTCTCTTTAAATATTTGCAGAAGCCGTGATTTTGGTGTGGTATATTTATCTTCTGAAACTCATGTTATAATATCCCATATATTTTCAACATATTTTGGTTCAAGTTGAGCAATGATGTAATTGAATGTGGTCTCTTCTGAAGTATTTTGTTTATGGCAAACTGAGCTTCTGCTTGGTAAACTAGATATCCGTTCTGCCCAAAAACGGCAGAATTTTTATGCTCACTTTGCTAATCACACATTTATTGTCTGTAAATTCTTTAGCATTACTATTTGCCATTACAAAATTAAACAAATTTGTATTTATGGGCGCTCTTTAACTGCTTCGGTTCTTAACGCCCCATTCTACAGGATGATTTATGAAGAACTGACACATTTCTTTCTTTAATTATTCTGTTCGAAATTCACTCAATGCCCCAATTTTAGCACCAAATTAAGCAGAATGTTCTGGAGTTTCGATTCCCTGTCACTAGATGCGCAGATCTTCATGTTTTATTCGTAATTGTTAGTTTTATTGTCGGCAAGTGTTTTTAAGATTTTGTTCTAATCAACGTGAAAATGGAGTACACATTAAATGAACGACTCTTCCTTGTAAAGCAATACTGGATTGCGAATTCAATTACAGCTGCTCAAAGGGCATACCAGAGGGAATTTGATGTTCGGAATCCTCCCCAAAGAAACACAATACTGGGACTGGTAAACAAATTGGAAACAACTGGATCTCTGGTCAGCGAAAAAGGCAAAACTCGTTCATCTAGGCTTCCCACGGTTGTTGTTGACGTAAGAGCACGACTGGATCAGTCACCCAAAAAACCATTAAGACGTTTGTGCAGGAGACAGGGTACAGCTACTCAATGTGTCAGAGAGCTGTGAAAAGTGCAGGCCTAAAGCCGTATAGGATAACGGTTGTCCATCAGTTACAGGAATCAGATAAGGATAGACGACTGAATTATTGTCTTTGGTTTCAGGCGTTCATTGAACAAAATCCCGCCATGTTGCCCATCACATGGTTCACACATTAAGCATGTTTGCATTTATCCGGCTATGTGAACTCAAATAACTCACGCTATTGGGCCAGCGAAAATCCACATGTTATTCATGAAGCACCTATGCACCCGGTTAAAATCGGAGTTTGGTGCGCAATATCCGCACAGAGAATAGTGGGACCATGGTTTTTTTAAAACAATGTGAGCACTGCAGAGTACCGACGGATTTTCATGGAGTTTGCTGAGCAACTAGACGATGCAGAGCTGAGTTAAGGATATTTTCAGCAGGACGGCGCTACATGCCATACATCAAATGAATCCATGACACTAATTGCAAGTTTCTTTGACAACTGGATAATTTCCAAGAACCTGTGACCACCGAGATCTCCGGATTTGACATCGCCGGACTTCTTTCTATGGGGTTATTTAAAAGATAGGGTGTATGTCACACGTCCTCAGACATTGGACGATCTGAAGCACAACATTACACAGGAGATTCAAGCTATTGACAACAGAGTCCTCCAACGAGTGCCCAGTAACATGAAACGACGTGTTGAGTTGTGCCTTTTGCAGGATGGAGGGCATTTTCAACATTTGCTATAGAGGTAAATAATCCCCCAAAATTCCTCTGCATTTCAGGTATAATAAGTTGTCGCTAGCATAACTCGTTTTGAAACAATTAAAGAAATAAATGTGTCAGTTCTTCATAAATCACTCTGTATATTGGGCATGAAAGACCGGAAATTTTGCTCAGAGGCCTCTTTATCAGGCTTGGTTCTTTTACGTGCCGCAAATCTACGACACGGACCACCGGATTTACTTCCCTTCCCAAGGAAGCCATGCTAAGGATTTTTACACCCGAAAAAATCCATCGCCCTCCTCCGGGTTTGAACCCGCGATCTCGGGAATGTTGCCATTACGATGGTGATGTTGTTCCATTTACTATGGAAACACAAATTATAAGGCGATTATAGCTTCTACTTTGCGTTTCTATCTCTAACTTACTTTTGATGTATATTACCTACGTATCTGGCAAACCGAATCATGTCGGGGTCCCCACTTGTTGATTTCTGCAACAATTGTATTCTTAATACCTTGTTAGAAAAAAGTTCTCCATTTCAGATTAAAAAGCAGAAACTTTTATTACTTGTTCAAAATCAACGACTCTTTAACAACAGTTGTGATGGCCTCTCCATGGAGTATAGATATGCAAAAGAGTATATTTTTATTTCTTAATATTGGTATTAATGTAAGGTCGAAGTATTTCCTAGAATGTCAATGCTGGCGCTACTGCCACAAGCTTTTAAACTTCGAGTCTCGTGAAATCATACATAAATGTTCTAAAGAATGTTGGTTATGTTCTTTCTTTTCATGTAACAATATCCAAGATAAAGTAAGACTAAAGGAAGCTCGTTCCCTTGCTATTCAAATTAGTGAATGACTTGTTCCTCCTTCTATGCATGTGAGCAGGCTACATTATACGGGGAAAAGAGCATCATTGGAAGTGTGAAACACGCAAACTGGTGTACAGTGGCGTACATAAACGTGGTGTATGATCATTCATAAGCAATAATAACAATATACAAGAGTAATCTTACGCATGTATGGATAATATACCCTAAAATGGGGGAACAGTGGCAGCCGGGGGGAACTTCGGTCAACAGGACTCGTTTCATTTGACCACAGAGGTTCCTGACGCAGAGAGCGAAGAAAACATTGGTCGCTCGTGGAAATGCTACAAGAAGTGAGAGGACAGAAGGAAACATTAAGCCTGAATATAACCCAGCAGTACCAGCTTATCTGTAGCCGTGTGCTTGGACCAACTGGGTTCATAAGTTTGTGTGGGGGGGTGCAATTGTGATGAGGAACGCAATGCAACACTGTATGATAGTGATTACTGTGCGGTCCAAATCTCTTGACGTTTCGTAACAACCAATACGGAGTGACTGCGAGGTTGCCAAACTTCACTTCTCTTCGTTTAGTCAGAACGTTAAGCATTTAATATAAATGCCATCGCAAGGTTCACTTAACTACAAGAAAACAAGAGAGGCAACAATGGAAACGTAATACACAAACAGATAAATAAAAACCATACGTTTCTAGGCGTCCTTTGTTATTCAAGTGGCACAGCTAACGGTATAACGGTTTCGCTTCCCTACACACACGTGAAACAGTTGATGAGCACGCCTCAGCCGTAGGTTTTTGACACTTCGTGAAAGTTAAGATTTTTGGGGTTTTCTTCATTAGCATACTTTTTAAAGAAATTACACACATTGAAGACAATAGCCCTAACTCTACTGCTATATCCACTGGTACTACTGGGCTTACTAAGCGACATTTTCATGAAAGAGTTAACTTTATAAACGCTAGGATAAAGCCTATCTCTGTAAGAACTGAGTAACTACACCGCAATTGAATTCACAACTGCGTCGCTTAACCTTCCAGCAAGCGCGCTGTAAAAAGTACACCAGCGATATTTTTGCTTTGTCAATGATTAATCTTGAGCTATCGCGTCAATGATACAATAAATTCCATTGTTGATGTGATGATAGTTAGTGATTCTTTACTTAAAGTTATCAGTTGACTTATTCTTTATATGACTGTTGATATGCGTTCCACGTAACGAGGTGTTCATTAAGTTAAATTGAGTTTTATATATGGACGCTCTTTAACTACTGTGGCCCTTAGCCTCCCATTCTATATTGGGCGTGAAAGACCGGTAATTTTGTTCAGAGGCTTCTTTATCAGGCTTGAGGTTCTTTTACGTGCCGTAAATCTACGACACGGGACCTCTGGCTTTACTTCCCTTCCCAAGGAAGCCATGCTAAGGATTTTTACGCTCGAAAAAATCCATCGCCCTCCAGCGGGTTTGAACATGCGATCTCGAGAACTAGCATGGTAACCACTACACCACGGAGGACGACTAACGAAATGTTGAATGTTGTAAAAAGCATAACATGCTCTTTTCGTGTAACGGATAAGTGTTGGCTCTAGGACACGGCATTATGCACTTTGGTTTTCCAACGATATTATTCTGTGAAACAAAACCATACAGGACGATGTTTATTAAAAAGACAACTTCATGTATGGTTCTGCAGAGCCGCGTCAGAGGGCTTGGAAAATATTTTCATGAGACTTAATAGCTGTATTAGAAAATCTTGTGGGATAGCTATTTCCAAATTTATTTCGGAATGGAGAATTGCACATTATTAAGTGATAATTATGTCTATGACATAACAATATATGAAATGACTACGACAGCAATAGATTTATTACTATTACAAGCATAATTATAACTAAAAGTCTCCGTTTAAACATCACGAAAGATAACTATAAATTAATGGCGAATCATTGGGTGTAAAAATATGTTTCTTTTTGTACTTGTTCAGAAAAACGTCACCTTTTATCCTAGATACTTGTTGCTTTTCTGAAATATGAACTATGCAAGCGCGCACTTGTTATTACAATTAGGGTTTTTAGCAGCGGCGAGGTGTACTGCCCGTATGAGTCAACGCTGCATTGCTGCTATTCGCTAGTGCCGTATTAGTGGACATGCCTCAAACGTCAAGAGATTTGGACCGCATAAGTCGGCCACGATATCAGCGCCTTTGACGGAGGACGCCACTGTTTTGTTGACAATGCGTAACTCGTCAAGGCTTGCGATCCGAGAGAAGCGAGGTACAAGGCCTATAGTTGTACTATATTTGCACGCCTCAGCCTCACTAGTAAATGGGTGTTAGAACTGCGGATGTTTTCTTTATTTGACTGCATTTTCTTTGTGTTTTTTTTCCTCTTCTTTCTTTCTCTCCCCCCCCCCGATACTATTACGGTATGTTTCTAGATACTGAAATAATGTGGAAAATAGTTTGTGTTTTACTCTGAAGTTATCTTGCAATTAATGTATACTTTTAAAAGAAAGTCACATTTTAAACTAACCCCCTTTAGAAGCAACTTTGCACAGATCTCTTTAATATATGTTTCCCCCATGTACGGGATAACATTAGCAATTCAAAGATTATTCTTTACTATAAAACAAGCAAACTTAAAAAAAACATTGGTACAAGTAAGGAAATATTTGAATGAAGTTAATATGGAAATAAAGGTGGGCATGTTTTAAATGTAAAAATCCGTCAATGTTCCCCCATTTTATGGTATGTTCTTTACTCTTGGTGCATAGAATTGCTTCTGTCTCGAACAAGACATTGTATACGCCACTGCAGTGTGGAACATTCGTGACTTGCGGAAGCTGTCGATGCAATTACTTCTGAAATTTTAAAGCACACCTGGACGGAAATCCAATACAGTTTGTAGAGCATGTGTGTCCAAATACTGATTTTATCTAGCGTCCGGCAAATACTGTGTCCATATTATAATCTACTTGTTTCATGAGACAGTATAGGTAGACTGCGGTCAATAATAAAGTTATGTATGCAAGTGATTCATTAGAAATAGTAACCAAATAACAGAAGGAGGAATATTCAATATTAATAATTATACGTGACATGATTGCAGTTTACCAATTATACAAAAGTCATTCGGAATGAAGGGAACTCAACAGGCTATTCCCAGAAAGTTCAAGATGTGTTTCATTTCTCATGTACATATATGTTATATACAGGTGAGTTTTAAGTCGACCGAGAAATTTCAGAGGGTGATACATGATTGGGAATGGAGCAATAAAGTTCATATCAGCTTGTGTCCGGCAGTGCGTAGTTTCCACTGACGACATTCGCTCATAACTTGCCGTGTGCGTTTTGTGTGTTGCAGACAAAGTGATTTAAGCAACGTAGAAGCACAATGGTTCGGTATTCATTCCAGGTACAAGCCGAGATGGTGTCCGTGTATGGTCAAGCAGGTGAAGACAGTCGAGAGGCAGCACGGATGTACCGAGCCACGTCCCCGACAGACAGCACAACCCACACCCACAACATTTGGAGCCATTTTTCGACGTTTGTGTGAGCATGGGTCCTTTGACAGACGAACGGTCACGGCGGCCGCGGACTGTGCGTACACCAGATGTGGAGGAACGTGTTCTCCATGTTTTGAGTACAAGCTCCAGGCAATGAGACCGCCAACACGGTGTTATCTGTATCCTACATGACAACCGCTATTACCCCTGTCACCTACATCGTGTGCAGGGATTATCACCGGCGGATTTTCCTTCACAGGACAGATTCTGTCGCTGGTTTGTGCAACAGATCATCACCATTATGGGATTTCTGTCTTCGGTTCTCTTCATCGATGAAGTGACGTTGGTGGAGATGACATCATTAACCTGAATAATCGTCATCTGTGGGCTAGAGAAAATCCTTACGGGATGGTTGAAGCATCTCATCAGCATCAATGTTTGAGCAGGGATTATTGACGACCGCCTACTTGGACCAGTTCTTCTTTCACAACACCTGAACGGAGAAACGTATCTGGACTTCCAGCAAAACACTCTTCCTCCATTGCTGGAGAATGTGCCTTTGGCAATACGACAAGCAATGTGACTGCAGCACGATGGAGCGCCAGCCCACTTCCACATTAATGTTCGCCACATCTCAACAACTTCCACAGACGTTGGATTGGACGTGGAGGCCTGTTGTATGACCCGCTCGATCATCGGACTTAAACCCCCGGATTTTTATTTGTGGGGGCATCTGAAAAGCCTGTTCCTTATGTTCAGACCCTTCAACAGCCTGTGACGATATTCATACACAGGCCGGAACATTTGAATGAGTGAGACAATGCATGATGCGACACGTGAACGCACGTATTGCATCCCATGGAGGCCACTTTGAACATCTGTTGTGACATGGGTGGGATTTTGGCCATGTACTCTGTGCCAGAGCTCTTTGTTTGATGTCGTTCTTCAGCGCCATCTACCGTGGAAACTTGCAGGGTGACAAACTTATGTACTCCATTTCCAGTCAGGAGTTAACCCTTGAGGTTTGTCGGTGGACTTCAAACTCATCCCCTATAGTATTTTAATCAAAATCGTTAGCCATTTTGGGGAAAATAAAAATGTTCGAAATTTTTTCCATTTAAAGAGTGGCTTGGGATGGGAGGATTTTCTGGGGGGGGGATCTTCGTGTCGCAACCTTAATAGATGCTGAACTTAAATAAATAAATTTGGTATTTAACAGACTGTGTTTTTGTGGAATGCTGTTCACACACCATGGACCTTTTTCTAAAAATGTTTTTTAGACAGCAAGCCCAAAAGCAGAACTTCTAACACAGTGCACACGAGCTAAAAGCTTCAGAGTATTGCACTAGTGTGATAATCTTCATTGTGACCAATTTTGGTTTCAAGTCCAATCACATGGCAATCACCCTTTGTATTTACACGTGTTTAATAACTCGACTGGGTTTGAGTATGAATTTTTAAATGATTAATTTCTCATAGCGCCCGCATTATCTTTCACCATGTAAATCGTCATATTTCAATTTGTCGCAATTTGTTGTAGAGTTCACCTATGCGTTATATTGACAGCTTTCTTTTACCTAACTTACGTAAAAAATTAAATGGCGGAAATAATGAATTCAGAAGAAACTGAAATGGAAGTGAAAGTACAGAAGCAGTAGAAATAATAACACTAGAGGTACCTACTTACCCAAAAACATTCAGAAAGCACTGTGATATAGCATTTGATCGCTTCATTGCCTGGTGTAAGTCCAAAACATGTGAAAATAACTGCCAGCAAATCAACAAAACATGTGACATCTCGTTTTTTTAATGTCATTAAGAACGCGATCTAAACGTAATCTCTGCTAGTTTCAAAAATCTGTACAATATTACTGCTATTTAACAAACTCGAGCCGTCTAAACAATAGTATATGCCACACGTGTTACAAGTGGTTTCATTTTGCTGGAGGATAGCGAAACATAGGCCGTTACTTTTACCCCTTATATCATAATCTACTAGTTTTTTATTCAATGGGCCTCAAAACATGTATTTCAGATGAAGTTTTGGGTAGAATTCAACACTTCATGTACTTATTGTAAGTAGCAGAGAAAATATTTTTTTTTTAATTCAGGAGTTTCAAAATGTGTACTTGCAGTGAACTCTCGGTGTCAATTTTTGAGTGGAATGCAACATTTGCTACACTCAGTATAGACAAGTAGTAGAGAGAGCGATAACATGGATTACATTTCTTTCCTTTTAGCAAAACAGCAAGTCGTTCACCTCGATTCAGAATGACATCAAATTCTGCCGTATTTCATGAATGATCCAAACCTTTAATTCGTTATCAACACCTTAATTAATCATCCATGGTCCAGCATTTTTTAATCATGTAAAACACAGATAACTCGAAATAAACAAATATAAAGTTAGTATGTATTTCATTAGAATATCATACATAAGGGACTTTAGAATCCGCATTTAAAATACACGGGTTCGGATATGCATTGTAAGGTACACTACTCGATTGATTTTGCATTGCTAAAGAAAACATGTGTGCAAATTTAAACATGCATAACAGATATTGTGTCAAGATGAGGAAATACCGCCATTAGACAGATAAAGTAGTTGCACTTTTGTTTTGTTGACTTATTTTCTATCAACATTTAAGCTGATTACTACAACACTCATAAATCATCGTTCCCCCACTAAGAATATCATTTAAAATGATAAAGAGCAATACATTATGAAATACAGAACACTTCCACACATCAATGGAAAAATTTTAAATTCACTGCCATGAAAACATTTGTTTGTGGGCTCTGAATCATTGGAATTTTATTTGACTTACTGGCAGGAGCCCTTTCTTATAAAGCCACACCCTTGAGAAAGGCTGTTTTGCCAATAGGGTATGCTGGGCTATAGACACATTATCGCTTTCTGAGGATGTAAGCAGAAAATATGGCGAGATGTGATGTTATTTCTTAAAAATGCGATGTGTATCATTTTATATGTTCATTTAATTATTTGGTGTGAACCGATTTTAAATTGTTCATATAATATTATTCTACAGTAATCATGATAATAATACATAATACACGAAAATACTGAAACTCCAGTTTATACGGTATTCCATCTATGGATTATGGCATTGTTACAATCAATACATCCGGCCAGTTACGTTTCATATTTTAATACCAAAAATGTATAAATTTTATTTTATGTAAGGATTACCTTGTATGAATATAAGATTGTTGCTTCGGGTGCGGCCTCTTCTGCAGTTGAGGTTTTATTTGGATGTCCGTATTAAAGTCTCGTTTTAAGGCCTTCTTACCTTGATCTTGGGAACGTGTAAGCACCTATTTAAATGTTTTACAACCTTCATATCTCTCTGGACGATTTTTACTAATTACTTACAGGAACGCCTCCTTCCCACATTCCTACGATACGGCCACATGTCATTTCTGAATTATAAGGTGTGGTTATAACTTATTTATAGGTTAATGAAGACATACACAAACAAGCTAAATTATAACAATAATAATGCCGTTTATATACAAGGCCGTCTGTATAATATACATGATATTATCATGTCATTTGTTTTTGGAGTAAGTTCTCGTACGAGGACTTAAATGTATTTCAAATCGATAGCGACTTCGACTCAGCATTTCTTCTGCATAGGATAGTAAAACAAAGTAAAATTATGCGTGGAATTGTGAAGTTAAGGGGCTACACAAATGAAACAGACAAATCCTATGTGTCGCATTCACATGACTTTCTCTACTCTTCTATAAACTAATTTTACAAAAGCTTGCTCTTCTATCTACTTCTTGTTAATGGAGATGTTTAAAAACCAATCCCTAAGTGATGGCTTTGAAATTCATGACGAGGGGAAAAAATTGTAAGAATTGAATTTTATGGATGCCCTTTAACTGCCAAGGCTCTTAGCGTACCATTCTATGTTGGGGGAGAAAGACCGGACATTTTGCTCAAAGGTCTATTTATCAGACTTGAGGTTTTCTTAAGTGCCGTAAATCTACGACACGGGACCTCTGGCTTTACTTCCCTTCCGAAGGAATCCATGCTAAGAATTTTTACGCCCGAAAAAATCCATCACCCTCCTTACCACTTAAAAATAAAACTGATTTGTTACATTCCTATGACTCTCTCCACCCACTATCATTTATTTTCAACACAGCTTCTACAAACTGTACTTACAAAAAATTATTTTTGTATCTACTGCATGTTGAGATAAACATTTGCAGAAATAGTTTCATCATACATTTCGTTGTAGGTACCTACAAGGGGGACAGAAGAAACCACATCGATGGTCAGATGTTTAAAAGCTGGTCACTATATGTTGGCCTTGAAATTCCGTTTCCACGTCGTGTGAAACAATTGAATAGCGGCAGCACTATTTAAAATATGAGGTACTGAACAGTTAAAACCAATAATAACGGATATCTCATACAGGGCCCGTGCCCCAAAAACGGCTATTTGAAATAAATAGTGTGTTTTAAAGGGTACTACATTTTTTGCTTTTACGTTTTTGTCTATTGCTTAATGGTTACCAGTTACACAAAATTCCTTCGAATGAACAAGACTTCACAGGCTATTCCCAGAGAATTCAATACATACATTTTATTTTCATGAAAGTAGTGTGACGCAGCTATGGGCCTCAGTTATCGCATAATAGACCCCGGCCGACCAAGTGGCCGGTTGAAAAGATCAGTGCTCACCCAACGTAACCATCAGAAATGCTATCTTGAGATAACGGGACTGTTCTGGAACCTTTATTCTCCCCGCCTCTCGAACATTCTGAAACTCTGGAAAATTCCAGCTGCTGTTAAGTGAATGTATTTCTGATGCGACAATTGTTGTGAAGTACAGTGAGTGCTGCTACTGCGAGAGATTAGAGGGGTCTTGTGTTCGACTCCCCAGTAAATGAAGCGGAAGAAAGAAGAGGCTGTTTCACGCGTATTTCAATACGCCGATACGTGTCAAGGAAAAGTGAAGTGATAGGGAAAATTGAACTAGATGACATTAGTGAAGTGACAGTGAAAACTGGACAGTCACAATATCTTAAACATATAGTATTTCAATAAAAATCCTTGAAGCTATTTTGAGATTAAAAATAAGAAAAAATTTCACCATATAAGGGTAGTTTGGTGTGGGGGATTTTTTTAAAAATCTTTGCGTAACATCTTTTGAAGACAATGAATTTCAATACCAAATTTGATATTTATAAAAAATTTTGTTTTCGAGTACGCCATTCGCAGACACAACACATCTTTTTACTTTCTCTACTACGTATAGTAAATAGGGGAAGTATTGCATTCCACCCAAAAATTCGATACCGAGATTTCACCGGAAATACATGTTTTGAGACCTCCTGAATCCAAAAAAAGCATTTTTGGAAACATGTCCGTGTGTGTGTGTGTGTCTGTGAACAGCATAACTCAAAAACGAACAGTCGGATAAGCACCAAACTTGGTATTTAGGCACAGTATCTTCCAGAGATGCGACACGAAGGTTTTCAAGAAAATATCCCCACCCGAGACTACCCTTTACATGGAAGATTTTTCGAAAATTTTAATTTTCTCGAAAATGGCTCTAACGATTTTGATGAAAATATCATATGTTTAAGATAATGTCATGAGAAATGAAATGTATATCTTGAATTTTCTGGGAATGTCTCCAAAAGTATTCTTCATTGTGAACGACTTTTGCATAACAGGTAAACCATAAGAGATAGACAAAATTTTACTACACAAAAAATGTAGATCGCGTTAAAATACACAACTTATGTCATATACATTTCTTTTGTTGAGTGAACCGTTTTCGAGATATTGCTTGTTATTTCCTTAAATTTTACAATACTTATACTTTTTCTCAAATTCGTTATTCATATTTTTTATGTCCTGGACATGCAAAGAGAATGGAATGCGCCACATAGCAACCAGCGTTAAAATATTTGACTATCGCTTAAAAGCTACCATATTTCCCTTGCATCTACAAGAAAATTACCAATAAGATTGACATCTCGATATCTCAATTAACATGAAGCATATGGAGAATAAGCGTTTGTAAAATTAGATTGTACAAGGGTGGAGAAAGTCATGTGAGTGTAACACATCAGATTTTTTTTTCTAAAAACGCATTTTTTATTCAGAGTATCTCAAAACAAATATTTTCAGTGGAATCTTGATATCGAATTTTTGGTTGGAATGCAATACTTCCTCTACCTACCTACTATGCATGTGGTAGAGAAAATACAAATGACTGGTAGTTAAGACTACCTATCTTAACTAATTACTGCGCTTCTCAGCTACAATAACATCAACAGGAGGGGAAGTAGCAGCAAAAACTGTAAAGAATTTGGCAATTAAGAAGTATTAGTGGACAAAATGTGTCCACATTAATGTAACTTTCAAACATTAATTGATGTCGGTTGATGTTACTAAGTGAAAACATAGTTCCATTATTGTTTCTTTTTCTTTTGGTAGTCGCAGCATCTTCCTCTGTTCACCAGAGAATGTCTTTTTACAAATATGCACAGATTTTAACGAGTCAATAGTTTACGAAAAGTCACAGAGGAACATGGAGCATTTAAATGTTCTCTTTCAGTGTCTTAACAATTTTAATCTTTCTAAGGTCTCATTCTTTTTACTTTCTCTACTACGTATAGTAAGTAGGGGAAGTATTGCATTCCACCCAAAAATTCGATACCGAGATTTCACCGGAAATACATGTTTTGAGACCTCCTGAATTCAAAAAAAGCATTTTTGGAAACATGTCCGTGTGTGTGTGTGTCTGTGAACAGCATAACTCAAAAACGAACAGTCGGATAAACACAAAACTTGGTATTTAGGTTCAGTATCTTCCAGAGATGCGACACGAAGGTTTTCAAGAAAATTCCCCCACTCCAGACTACCCTTTACATGGAACATTTTTCGAAAATTTTAATTTTCTCAAAAATGGCTCTAACGATTTTGATGAAAATATCATATGTTTAAGATAATGTCATGAGAAATGAAATGTATATCTCGAATTTTCTGGGAATGTCTCCAAAAGTATTCTTCATTGTGAACGACTTTTGCATAACTGGTAAACCATAAGAGATACACAAAATTTTACTACACAAAAAATGTAGATCGCGTTAAAATACACAACTTATGTCATATACATTTCTTTTGTTGAGTGAACCGTTTTCGAGATATTGCTTGTTATTTCCTTAAATTTTACAATAGTTATACTTTTTCTCAAATTCGTTATTCATTTTTTTATGTCCTGGACATGCAAAGAGAATGGAATGCGCCACATAGCAACCAGCGTTAAAATATTTGACTATCGCTTAAAAGCTACCATATCCCCTTTGCATCTACAAGAAAATTACCAATAAGATTGACATCTCGATATCTCGATTAACATGAAGCATATGGAGAATAGGCATTTGTAAAAATAGATTGTACAAGAGTAGAGAAAGTCATGTGAGTGTAACACATCAGATTTTTTCTTTTTAAATACAGATTATTTTAAAATAATCCATAAAGTTTAAGCACTTGACTCTTTTACTTGCTCTACTATTTACCTGTAGTAATTACTCGTATAGGAAATATTGTATTACACCCAAAAATTCTGAACGAGATTTCACCACAAATGTTTTGAGATTTCTTCAATCAAAAAAAAAATAAAAAAACATCATTGTATGTGCATATGAGAGGGAGAACAGCATAACTCAAAAATGAAAGTTAAACTCATTATGTGTTAAGCTCAGCAACTTTTAAGGATGCAACACGATTTTCAAGAAAATGTACCCCACCCCAAACTACCCCTTAATACGGGAAGTTTCTCAAATTTTATTTTCTCAAAACTGGCTCTAACGATTTTGATTAAAATAGCATAAGTTTAAGACACTTGCACAACAAATAAAATGTACATCTTGAATTTCCTGTAAATAGCTTGTAAAGCCCTCATTCTCAATGACTAGTATAATTGGTAAACAGTAAGAGATAGACAAAATCTTACTGCATAAAAAATGTATATGTTATTAAAGCACCCAGTTTATGTCAAATAAAATGTTTTGTGGTGTTAACCATTTCGAGATATTCTTTGTTATTGGTTTGAATTTTAAAATACTTAGCTATATTTTTGTTTTCAAGTGGAAAGTGACTATTTATCCGTGGTCGGCCAAACAGCAAAGAATTTCCAAGACATCAGATAGTGTTCCGCTTTTAAAAATATTGTGACTGTCCAGTTTTTCAACTGTCACTTCTCTCTGTTCTCACTATCCGTGTTTAGTTCTTTTCTACTTCAATTTCACTGTCACCCCACAAGGCGAACTAATTCAATTCTCCGTCATTTCACTTCTTCCGTGACGCAGCCTCTTCACTTCACTCGGGAGTCGAACACAGAACCTCCACAACCCGTCGCTCTGCAGTAGCACTCGCTGTAGCCACGCAGTCGTCAGCAACTCGCCCACAACTCAACTCACACTGACTTACTGCCCGCGAGAGCGCTCGGTTATAGTGAGTGGAATTTTTCCACAAGGTTCTCGAACGTTCTAGGGCTCTTTCGATACAGTTTCTGGAGGGAGAAATAGCTTCTACAAGGTTCTAGTTATTCCAATTAGCGCGTGTTTACGCTGGCGAGCAGCAGCTATCTTGTTTACTCGGATTGTTCGGCGCCGACCTTGGGCCATAGCCTCTGTGTCACACAGCTCCCTTCTCAGAGCTGTACGCACAGCTCTACGATCTGTAGCAGGGAATCACGAGCTTCCACCAGGCCCCCCTCGACGGCGGCCCAAGACCTGTGGCATGGATGTCGCATGACGGGCACCACCTCTCCACGTCGCTTCTAATATAACCAATAGAAACAGTAATGAAGTTTTATCAAGGTGTCGTTCGCACTCAGGTCCCCCCCCCCGGTAGTACTGACTTCGGTTTCCTAGAAGACTTCCTTCAGTTTTCTTCGGGAGCACCAGCTGTTTCACTCGTCTTTCTGGCTACGAATTCCCAAACTCTTTTCAGTACGTTCTTCATCACCAGGGAGTTCCCACCGCGTCCAACAGCTCTCATAGCTCGGGCCTCTGAGAGAAACATCCGCCCACTCGGGTCGTTAGCCAGATTCTTTATACTTCAGGATCGGCCCTATGTCTGGATCCGGCAGCTACTCCCTCCTCAAGGTCAGCTCGTCCCAACCAACTGAGTGTATGGCTGCCGCACTCTCCGTCATCTGTTGGTCCAGACGTTCGTCCATTGAGGCCTCTTATCGTCCGTTTTCTTTCGCCTGTCCATCTAGCCGTTTTTCTTGCTGATCTAGACGCTCCTACACCGCATTAATGTCACCTTCCAGGTCAGATTTAATGTATTGAACTCCTTTGCAAAGTCATCTGTCAGTGCTCTCAACGTTGCCTTTATCTCAGATCTTACAGAGTTGATGTCACCAACAAGATATGATCTGATTTCAATTTCTCCAGTTCGGTCTTCATTTCTGCTTTCACACTCTTATTTCACTTCTCACCTTGCCCATTCCGGATTTCACTTTTGTCTCCATCTTCTGCATTTCGGTCTTAATTTCTGTTCCCATCTTCTGCATTCTGGAAATCACTTTCTCCGTTCCAAATTTCATTCCCTCCTTTACACTCCATTTCACTTAATAATTGTTTACGTATATCCTACACCACTGTGACTTTATCAAGTTTTCCAATGTCACTTTTCTCTGTTACTGTCACTGTTTAGTTCTTCTCTAGTTCACTTCACAAGGTAAACTAGTTCCATTCTCCGTCACTCCACTTCCTTCGTGACGCAGCCTCTTCACATCACCCGGGAGTCGAACACAAGACCTCCACAACCCGTCGCTCCGCAGTAGCACTCGCTGCACGTCACAGCAGTCATCACCAACTCGACGCATCTCAACTCACACCACAGAACACCAAACTAACGGAAGTACAACCCTAGTGTTAAACGATGGCAACACCAGACGGAACTAAACTATGGAACATCGCGTTCCCGCATTCTGGCGTCACTGATAATTACAGCTGTATTTTTCACTATAAGCTGAAAGAAGAAGTAAACAAAACTTAAATGTATCACTCCGGCAGCACCACGTGGAGGATGACGGGAACTAAGACACGTGAGAGGAAATTGCTTCATATAGAATGTGAATACAGTATATTGCGCAGCTTGGGGATCATTAGCTTTTAAACATTGTATGTCTTATTCCTATATTTTGCCTTACATCCTAAACTTCTGACACATAATACTATGAGTAGACAAATAAAAGTTGTACCTGAACAGTTCTGCATTCTGCAGTTGAAGGTACTGGATTAAACTGTTCTTAACTCCAGGCTTTAGAAATCATTCATTTAATGACTAATACCAGTATACCACCTTTGTTTTAACCTTTTATGAGTCAACAAGTTAAATAACAATTAGCGCTATAGGTTAAAACACAACAGAAAACAAACGCGACCCCAAGCTATCCGAGCAACAATTCTGCATCACTAACAAACAAGTTCAATTATTGATAAGCAATGGCCAACCATATTCATTGTCCATTAAAGGCATTTTTCACAGAATTTGTTAAAACTATTTAACACAATTATCTTCCTTCCATTTCCCACGTTTATGTTTTCCACAGTGGCAGAGGATTCTCAGCCATGACACACTCTAAAGCAATATTTTCTCAACACGTTGTAAAAGTACTCTGGCGGCTTATCTATAAACCGGAAACAAACTGCAGCACCTGCGCATAGCTTCTTAAACCCTCTGCTATAACGGTTCAATTAGTTATGGATGAATCTAAACAAACACATTTTGTTTTATAAATTGAGCTGTTACAATAATGGGTTTTTTAAATTTCTCTGCATGAGAATAACCACAAAATGTTACGATCTGAACCGAACTGTTTTTTTGTAGAGGAAGAGACGACATGCTAAACGGGAAAGGTTGTAGTTTGCCCACCAGCCAATGAGGAGCTGTCTTGTCAGTGGTTTTGTTTACTTATCCTTTCAGCTTATAGTAAAAAACGTATGACTCAGTTGATCATGTTGTAATACTGTATCACTACTGATGACGTACAAGTTTAATCACCTGGGCTTCAGTAGTTGTGTGATTGCACTTTGAGTTATTCAGATTGCTTTTTAAAGGAGTCAATTAAAATAACCTGTCATGGTAACCTGTAGCAATACAGTATTAGAACATAAATTATGATCAGCTGAACGCCTGACAGCTAGGCTAGTATGAAAAACACAGGTTTATTTTTGTATAGCTCTTTTTATTTAAATTGCGCAACAGTCAGTACATCAATAATTGCTTTTATATAATATTACAGGTTTTTATAGTGTTGCTGATTCAAGTAACTAATTCTATGAACAGGAATGTTTCTAGGCCATTATACATAACTGTCACTTTTAATTTAAATTTTGAGGCTGAATGAAAAGTTCAGGTACCTTGCAATAACAATTTCTTCTGTGTATGCTTCATAGCAAATTCTTTTGTACTTAAACTGCCTCCAAGTTTTGCTTGAACTCGCAACCAACCAACAGTAGGATGTGAAATTTAACAGGAAAATGGGAAGACTAACACATGTTTGGCACTGTTATTTTATTCTACTCTCCAGATAGCACAACACAATTTGACATATTTGCATACCTTCCATGAATAACTATTCCATTTCGTACAAAGAAACTGAAACTTCTGCAAACATAATATGCAACACTGTAGCCATTGCTACATATGCTAACCCTGTTTGTTATTCCCTAGATCACTATTAGCAGTGCAATAAATGTGATTAGCAACACTTTCACTGCATCATTTAACACTATCAATGTAATTAACTCTCTCCGTGCTCTGACTTGAAGCACCATCACTGGACACAAATAGGCACAATTGAACTTCAACTTTCCATTGTGTATGTTCTAGAAGCAAATAGAAATACATGTTTAAACTACCCTTAAAAGTACGATTTTGAGAAGAGAAATTAATTTGCATCAAGGGAAAATTTATGGTTACAACACCTTGTGATTATATTACCTAGGCCCACTATTGCTAGTAAACCTAGAGGAATTTTAATATGTCAGTCTGGAATTGTTGATGTGTAGCAACATTTTAATGCAACCAGGAGCCTAAGTAATAAGAGTGCTTTGGAATAATGGCTAGGCCATTTCCTGCTTACGCTTAATATATGTACAATTTTTAAATGGATTATAATCAACTTCAATAGTTATAAAAATGATTATTATAACAAGTAATCAATTTTCTGCTAAAAGTAGCATGTTTCCAATCATGTCACTCTTGTGACAACTTTAACCTACTCACGGCCTTTGTGAAGAACACTAAATTAACACTGATTGACTGATAGCGGTTAACCGTGAAGCCTGGTACTTAAAGTACTTACAACATTGTAAGTTGCCATTGGGGTACATTATCACAAAGTGAATTTGAGAAAGCCTTGTGGTTTACTGGAAAAAATGTGAGTCAGTTGGGGAGTTTAATGCTGTATCGATATGTTGGTATGTTCGCTCAGTTGTCTGGGGCAATGGCATGGGAAAGCAAAGATCTGTGTCCAAATTCTGGCTATAGTATTGAATTTTTCATTCTAATTCTACCTTTCCAACTTTAGCCTACACGTGGCTTATGTGGAAAACAATTATCATTCAGTGATATGTTTAACCTTATTACTGAAGCGTCTTATAGGGGTGGTATGAGTGCGAAACAAATTATTTTGACTATATTCTTCATGGGCCATGCATTCAAATTGACCAATCCAATTCACAGCATGCCAATTTGAGCCGAACACAACAGACTATCACTGAAATCTTGTCAAAATGACACTGTCTTACCTGATACACAACTGTTTCTGATTTGTAAGGTAAAGAAACAAAGAAAACTTGTCAATTAAGTAATATATAAAATCCCTATGTTATTTTCATTTTATTAATATTGTTTATTGTACGTTTCATTCCATAAACAGTCTTAGCAAATACCACTTGAGAGTTTGAAATTAGTTAGATAAATCCCCAAGCATGATTTTCCTGTTTTATAAGTATTAATTGAAATATGCATAACAACTGTCAACACATTTTTACTTGTGAAATAGAGCCAGCTGAAAAATTTAATGTCATAGCAAGGATTTGAACATAGTTCTCCCACTTCCATGCAGTTGCTCTAACCATTGAGCTACTATGACAACATGCCGGTAGGACATTGAATTCCCCCAACTCGCTCATGTTTTTCCCAGGAGACCAATCAAGGTATCTCATATTAGAGATGACATTCGCAGGTACTTTATTTCTGGGAAGTAACTAAGCACACTTAGGGCCAAATATTATGTTGTTATTATTATTATTAGTATGCACAATTAATGAAAAGCAGGAGAACCGTATTCAAATCCCGGCTATGACATTCACATTTTCTAGCCAGGAAGGCCATTAAAAGTATAATAATTAATTTCATTGATTGTACACAATAATAACATAACATTTTTACTTTATCGTTGTATAATGTTAATCTGACTATATGTGAAAATTTGGTTTGGTTCTGCAAATACAGATAGCTGAACTTTTGAAGGCAATATCTGTCATACTTGTGAAACAGTTGTGTTGCACATTGCAATTCTGGATTTGCTGAAAGAAATAGGTTATGAGATCATCACTTTTGTTATCCTCAGTAATCCGCAGCTTGTTGCATCTTTTCGCCCTTTCTGATGTGGCTGTGTTGCTTATTAATGTGATTTAGAAAATGTGAAGTGGTTAGTTAACAGAACTGAAGAATTTAAAGAAAAGGGTACTATGTTTATCACAAAAAGTTTTAATGTGCAAATACTGATATGAGTGAATTAACTAGTCAGCTAATTGAGTGCAACACAGTACAAATACCCTGGAGTGTAAAGAAACACAGGAATTAAATGAGCAAACTGGAATTTTGTGCTTGGTTGATAAAGTGAGAAGGAAATGACACTTTTATTGTAAAATAACCACCACTTTGTGTTACTTCAAAAAAGAATTTTGGGCCACCAAAAGTGGTTCAGAAACTACTGATGCATGCACAGTGTTTTAGCCTGTTTGTTCCAACAAGCTTTTGGATTCAGTTTGGAACTGTCTGGACAGAACAGATGCTGTTACAAACCAGCAAACACAGTTCCTGGGAAGGAGCAAGTACTTGCAGTCCTAGACATGTGCACATACATTGTGTATGCCCTTGTGTATAGGTCTTGCCAGGGAAATTGGCTTATGACCTTCAGGGCAAGTCCAGTCAGCCAGCCCCCTGATGTTTCAATACCTCCCTTGCAAGTAGCACGTGGTTCTTTCTGTCCAGTTTCTTCCACTGTATACAACTTTCATCTCAACTTGCACCATTCTTCGAGCTGCAGCCCTGCATGTATCATACATCTACACGGTAAATGACTTGCATCATAGCTTTCCATTAAAATGTTCACATGCCAAAATCTGTGATGCGACCTATAGCTGTGTATTGAAATTATTTGATAACATTCACTGGGATTAAGATGAGCAGCTGGGAATATAAATCTTATCTACAACATGAAGATTACTATGAAAATGGGGAGAGAAAAAGTGTGATAGTAACACCTACAATTTTTTCATGTTTCCACAAAATCTGATTACTAAAACACAATACAAACATTTGAAGGTTGTGTAGAATCAGACAAATTCAATGGCATGTGTGAGAATTCAAACCACCAATTCTTTACTTACCATACCACCGCACTACCATCTACAACTTTCTCTACTCACTGTAAGTTATTTTCATAAGCATTCCACAAATTATTCATAAACACTCAATTTTACTATCTACTTCACATTTATTATCATATATGTTGACTTAAAAGACTTCAATACATTTAAAAAAATATTATGTGCATTACTTCCAAACTTTTAGTTTCTGCACAAAAACCAACACATTATTTTTTATATACACTACGTGATCAAAAGTATCCGGACACCTGAATGAAAATGACGTACAAGTTCGTGGCACCCTGCATCGGTAATGCTGGAAGTCAATATGGTGTTGACCCACCCTTAGCCTTGATGACAGTGTTCACTCTCGCAGGCATACTTTCAATCAGGTGCTGGAAGGTTTCTTGGGGAATGGCAGCCCATTCTTCACGGAGTGCGGAACTGAGGAGAGGTATCAATGTAGATCGGTGAGGCCTGGCACGAAGTTGGCATTCCAAAACATCCCAAAGGTGTTCTATAGGATTCAAGTCAGGATTCTGTGCAGGCCAGTACCTACAGGCATGTCATTGTCGTATAACCACTCTGCCACAGCCCATGCAGTATGAATAGTTGCTCGATCGTGTTGAAAGATGCAATCGCCATCCCCGAATTGCTCTTCAAAAGTGGAAAGCAAGAAGGTGCTTAAAATATCAATGTAGGTCTGCGCTGTGATCGTGCCATGCAAAACAACAAGGGGTGCAAGCCCCCTCCAGGAAAAACACGACCACATCATAACACCACCACCTTCGAATTTCACTGTTGGCACTACACACACTGGCAGATGACGTTCACTGGGCATTCACCATACCCACACCCTGCCATCGGATCGCCACATTGTGTACCATGATTCGTCACTCCACACAACATTTTGCCACTGTTCAATCGTGTAATGTTGACACTCCTTACACCAAGCGATGCGCCGTTTCAAATTTTCCTGCGTGATGTGTGGCTTATGAGCAACCGCTCGACCATGGAATCCAAGGTTTCTCACCTCACGCCTAACTATCATAGTACTTGGAGTGGATCCTGATGCAGTTTGGAATTCCTGTGTGATGGTCTGGATAGATGTCTGCCTATTACTCTTTACGACCCTCTTTATATATCGGCGATCTCTGTAAATCAACAGATGAGGTTGCCCTTTACGCTTTTGTGCTGTACATGTCCCTTCATGTTTCCACTTCACTATCACATCAGAAACAGTGGACCTAGGGATGTTTAGGAGTGTGGAAATCTCGCGTACAGACTTCTGACACAAGTGACACGCAATCACCTGACCACGTTCGAAGTCCGTGAGTTCCAAGGAGCCTCCCATTCTGTTGTTTCACGATGTCTAATGACTACTGAGGTCACGGATGAGTACCAGGCAGTAGGTGGCAGCACAATGCACCTAAGATGAAAAACGTATGTTTGTGGGGGTGTCCATTACATTTGATCACATAGTGTACCTATGCATTTCTTTTAATACCCTGCAACTTGATTATTATTGTAATATGTATCTTCTAAGAGAAGGCTTTTGTATCTCAAAATTACTACAAACTTTAAATGGTAGAAAACAGGCATAAAAGATTGCAATCACTTTGGAATTTCAAAGACTCAACACGTTCTGAGGCTGCTAATTTCACCCAAGACAAACACTTCAGGTGTTTTCTTAGAAACAAATGCCTTTGAGCACTTGTACTACCAGATTACAAGGACACTAATTGTCAAAAATCTGATGTGTTACACTTACATGACTTTCTCTACTCTCGTACAAACTATTTTTACAAACGCTTATTCTCCATATGCTTCATGTTAATCGAGATGTCAATCTTATTGCTAATTTTCTTGTAGATGCAAGGGGAATATGGTAGGTTTTAAGCGATAGTCAAATATTTTAACACTGGTTGCTATGTGGCGCATTCCATTCTCTTTGCATGTCCAGGACATAAAAAAACTGAATAACGAATTTGAGAAAAAGTATAAGTATTGGAAAATTTAAGGGAATAACAAGCAATACCTCGAAAATGGTTCACTCAACAACAAAAATGTATATGACATAAATTGTGTATTTTAACGTGATCTACATTTTTTGTGTAATAAAATTTTGTCTATCTCTTATGGTTTACCAGTTATGCAAAAGTCGTTCACAATGAAGAATACTTTTGGAGACATTCCCAGAAAATTCGAGATATACATTTCATTTCTCATGACAATATCTTAAACATATGATATTTTAATCAAAATCATTGTCATTTTTGAGAAAATTAAAATTTTCGAAAAATGTTCCATGTAAAGGGTATCTGGGGTGGGGGGATTTTCTTGCAAACCTTCGTGTCGCATCTCTGGAAGATACTGAACCTAAATACCAAGTTTGGTGTTTATCCGACTTTGTTTCTGAGTTATGCTGTTCACAGACACATAGACATACACACACACGGACATGTTTCCAAAAATGCTTTTTTTGGATTCAGGGGGTCTCAAAACATGTATTTCCGGTGAAATCTCGGTATCAAATTTTTGGGTGGAATACAATACTTCCCCTACTTACTATACGTAGTAGAGAAAGTAAAAAAGCTGCCAGAATTTCTATTTTCTTACACCATGTCCAGTTCCTAAAAGGACATTATAGTGACAGGTACATAAAAATGCCCAAAAGCAAGTGAATTACTGAAATATATATGAATGGTATAATATATCTTTCTTCCTTTTGTATTATAAAATTACAATTATGCACTGCCTTAAAAGAATTGCTGTATTATTGGCACGCTATCCTTATCAGTTAATATGTCAAATCGTCCACCAATAACCCTACATTTTTAAAGTATACATAAGAATCACTGAATATTGGCACTGCAACATGCTAGTTAATTTGCATTAAAGGTTATTTTTACCTTACCCATTTTGGCTGTGATCACCATCCACCAAATATGAAGTGCAAACAACAAAATTAATGGTATATTCTACTGTCTGGATGGTTCACTATAACTGAAAAGTAAATCAGGACACCGTAAAGTACTGTAACACTCGGAAACTCTTAAAAACTTAACCTTTTATCCACCACTAACATTTTATATTGCTCAAAATGAATAACATATCTTCACATTCTAAGTCTCCATTCAGGACTAGAACCACAAAGCTGGAAGGAATGTAAAGGCATATCCAGACAA
Organism: Deroplatys truncata; assembly: GCA_030765065.1. Classification (NCBI taxonomy): domain Eukaryota; kingdom Metazoa; phylum Arthropoda; class Insecta; order Mantodea; family Mantidae; genus Deroplatys; species Deroplatys truncata. The sequence continues at coordinate 242,150,852 of CM060984.1, read as the reverse complement.
TGTGTCCGAAAATTAATCCATTAAAATATAAAAATGTTATAACACACAATAAGGTTTTAAAATTGCCTTATGTCTTCTACCTCACTGCTGCATATTTTACTGAAGTTAATATAAAATACCAGTATTACAGAAAAATATATTCAAGCAGAAATAACACACATGTATGATTACTATCTCTGCTTTCTTCCTGGTGAAAATATATCGGATGAAAAGTTTCTTGCTACCAAAATCCTAGTTAGTTTTTGCCGGCCATTTAGTTCATTACAACTTCAAAACTTGAAACAGCCAATCACAAATATTGCCTTTCCTGCAAAAGTACAACTAGCGACATACCGTGTTCGTATGGGGAGTTAGTACATTGTGTTGCCAGTTTTCATATCTAGTCTTCTCCCTCTGACTTGCAATGATTGACTGCCCATGAGAACACTTCCTTATATAGTCAGTGGGATCTTCCCACAAGGCTCTAAAACAATTTTGACACACTTTCTGGAGAAAGGGGGGAGAAATAGCTTCCAGTAGGTTCTGGTTATCTCCCGGTGTTTATGCTGGTGAGTGGCAATATTCTTGTTTACTCAGACCACTCAGTGCTGACCTCCCAATAACCTTGCTGCTGCAACACAATATGACTATCACTTTAGCCTGCTGTATCCTTCTTATAATGAATGCGTAATGAAAGTTTATCTTGATTAACAAGAAGTAGATAGAAGAATAAGTTTTATATGAATAGTTTGTAGAAGAGTGAGTAGAAAGAGCACTGTGAATGCAGCAAATCGAATTTTTAAGTATATAAAGGTGTTTATTCATCTTGAAAGAACAATTAGTGTACCTAATCTAACTGAAACAATTTAAGAAAATCATATGTGTTACATTCACATGACTTTCTGAACTCTCCCGTTTATTAGTGAGTATACAAACTATTCATACTAAAGCTTATTGTCTACTACGTTTTAATTCAAATAAGCCTTTGCAGAAATAGCTACATTACACATTTCGTTATAGATACAAAGAGAACAGCGATAGTCAAATGTTTAGCAACTGGACGCTATATGCTGGCCTTAAAGTTCCATACCGTTTTCATGTAACTGCAAGAAGCAACTGAATCTTCACAGGACTTGAAGAGAATGACAAGTAATGAACAATTTGAACCATTAATAACGGATATCTCGGAAATGGCTGATGCCACAAAAGAAGTTATTTGAAATAAATTGTGTTTTATAGAGCTATATATTTTATGTGCAATACATTTTCAGCTATTGCTTAAAGTTTAGCAGTTATACATAATTCCTTCTGAATGAAGAGGACTTTACAGGCTATTCACAGAAAATTCAATGAATTTAAGCTTCATACTTTTCTTAGAACTAATAGCTGAATATACAAAGTAAGCTTACAAGACACTGCTCTCCCTTTAGTAGAACTTATACTCTTTCATGATCATTCAATATTTATTATTACTGCAATCATACATATAGGTACATTTTATTTGCCATCTTTTGTGGCAGTAATTTGTATCACAATAATGTAAATGCCAGAGTGATTGTAGTGTAAATAAGCATTATTGTATGACATTGATTTGAGATGTTTGTTAATTATATGCATTGTTAGGAAATAAGTTTACACGGCCTCACTGAAACTGACAATAATAGTGAGCAACAATGAGCGAGGGGGTGAGTTGTTTATTAATTAGACGAGGCAAGCAAATGACGTCAGATTGGCGCACTTTTCTTAGAAATGGCAGGAATATCTTCCCTATAGCATATGTTTTCGTAATTTTTTATTGGATATAAAAATAGACGCTAATGTTGGCGCGTTTTATTAACCAATAGCAGCTCGGTTATAATCTTTAGGCATATTAGGGTGTGGGAGTATAAAAAGCTAAAGTCAGAGGCTGATTTCGTCAGTCCAACAGAAGCATTCGCGTGTAATACATCGATCAGTTCAACATAAGTATTCGTGAGTTATACGTCGCGTAGTTCAACGGAAGCATACATAAAGTACATGTTACGCAATTCTACAGAATCTCTCGCGTCTTAAAGTTTGTTATAAATGTGAAACACGCGAATTAATAATGTGCAGTAAATAAGTGATTATAGTGATATTAGAAAATATAACAGTTTCAGTTTGGTGTGTATCAAGAGTCAATATGTGAACTTAATTAATTGTGACAGTAATAAAAGTGTAAAAACAAATTCTTTTATCAGTGTTATCTTTGAGTAACAAATCCTTTCCGTTTACACACCTTGATCAAGAGATATGCTCGACTTAATAATAATAATAATAGCTAGCCGGAGGACAATGAACCCAACATTCAAAGTAGTAATACAATAACAGGCGCCCAGTAAAAAGATAACACAAAGTGATCGCGACAAATTGGCTTCCATACGTTGTGCAGATAAACAGAAAGCATCTTCCAACTACCAACAAATAATCAACTTCAAATTGGTGCACAAGCGTGGGGCTAACAAATAATCCACTTCACTTTAATACATGGTATTTCAATAAAAATCTTAGAGTCAATTTTGTGAAAATCAAATATTTCGAAAAATGTTCCACATAAAAGTAATTTAAGTTGGAGACTTCTGTTCAAAATATTTGTGTTATATCCTTGAAAGGTACTGAACTTAAATACCAAGTTTGGCATTTATCCATCTTTTCATTTTTAAGTTACACTGTTCACAGCACATACACAAGTGGACATTTTTCTATTTTTTTTTTTTAATCAGAGTCCTCAAATATGTATTTCCGATGAAGTCTCGGTATCAAATTTTGTGCATGGATGCAATACCTCCTATGTATGTGGTAGAGAAAGTTAAATTTTATTTGAAAGAAGTTATGTATTTTAATGAGCTCTATATTTTTTCCTGTAATACATTTTGTGTTATCCCTTATGATTTTCCAGTTATACTAAATTATACAATTCAGTCTGCAAGAAGAGGGCTTGGCTGGTTATTCATGGGAAGTTCAAGATTTACATTTAATTTGTCGCATTAATATCCAAACTATATTATGTTTTAAACAAAATCAATAAACCATTTTTAAGGAAATAAAAACTAACAAATGTTTCCACATAATGAATAGTTTAGGTTGGGCAATTTCCTTCAAATGTCTCGGCATGCTTAAACAATGCCAGATTAAAGTATGAAATTTTACGTTTATCTGACTCTTCATTTTTGAATTGTGCTGTTCACAGACAGACAAAGACAATTAAATATCAATTTATGCATATTTGTAAACAGTTCTCATTTGAACATTAAGTTCATTATTTCTCAAATACTGAAAATGTCCCTTATTGATATGATGAGGTCCTAAACTCCAAGAATAATTTCTTAGTCAAGCTTAAGAAAATAGAAGTCTGTGCCACTGTTCCAAAACAATCACTATACTCCATGCTACTAGAAATGCATATTATGTGGTTGTATAATCTTATAATATAGTATAATTACTTTCTCTAGCACATGCCTAATAGATAGAGGAAATATTGCATGTTATCCAAATATATTATATTGATATTTTACCAGAAATACATGTTTTGTGGGATCCTGAATCTAGGCCCCCCCAAAAAAATAATTTTAGAAAAAGTGTGTGGTGTGGTGTGGGTGGGTGTGTGTGTGTGTGTTTTTTATCAGGCTTGAGGTTCTTTTATGTGCCATAAATCTACAACCCAAGACCACCAGCTTTACTTCCCTTCCAAAGGAAGAAGCCATTCTAAGGATATTCACGCCCCCCAAAAAAATCCATTGCCCTCGTTGGGTTTGAACCCACAACCTCGGAAACTACAGGCTAGCATGGTACCCCTAGACCACAGAGGAGGACAAGATATTTACATGACAAACAAATCATATATTTTAAAATTTTGTGAGTAGGCTGTTAAGTACTCCTCATTCTGAAAGAATTTTTGTGTAACTGGTAAACCATAAGTGATAGAAAAAAAACTCACTGCACAGAAAATGTAGATCTCTAACACACAGTTTATTTTTAAAAAACTGTTCTTGTGGTTTCAGGCATTTTCAAACTCCGTTGTGATTGGTTTGAATTTTTCAATACTTTTTCATTTTTTGAAGTGGCCAGTAGTTTCATGCAAAGTCCTGAAAAGAATATGGAATTTTAAGGCCAGCAAATAGCGATATTTAAAGTGTTTGATTATCACATCTCTTGTATACTCATTCTGCCTACAACAAAATGTGTAATGAAACCATTTCAGCAAACAAGATAATTAGTAGCCAGACATGCTACCCATTATATCAAGAGGTTGGCAGTCAAGTAAATATAACTGTAAATTTAAAAGTGGAGAAACTGAACAATGCTTGATTTTTACTTTCCATTTGAAAATTTGTTCCTCAGATTTCACTGAAAACACATGTTTTGAAACTCCCTGAACCCAAAAATACTGCTTCTAGAAAAAGGCCTGAGTGTGTGTTTAAACAGCACTCAAAAACAAAAAGTTTGTTAAACTTTGAAAATAAGTCCAGCATCTTCCAAGGCCACCAAAGATTTTTAAGAAAATCCCTCCCACCCTGAAACTATCCTTCACATGGAAAATGTTTCATTACTTTTTATTTTCTCAAAAATTGTTCTAATGGTTTTGATTAAAATACCATATGTTTAAAGTATCTGCATGACAATTAAAATGTATATGTTAAATTTTCATTTCTTCTCATGGTGTTGCAAAGAACTTCAAATTTCAAAGTCATCATATAGCAACCAGCTTTTTAAAAATCTGACTATTGTATCCTTCTTATACGTACAACGAAATGTGTAATGAAGGTCTATCTGTATTAACAAGCAACACATCAGATTTTTGTTTACTTATTACTTATAACTAGAGCTCGGAATTTGCCTATTTTCTTCCTTTGATTAGAATCATGGGCTTTGTACCAAGCGGGATGGCTCAGGTGGTTACGTCTGTGGCCCACATTTGGGAGGTCATGGGTTTGATTCCTGTGGCCGAACTTCCTGACCCATGGGTATTTTCAGGGTTTTCTTGGGTCGTCAGGCAAATGCTGGGAAGGATTTTCACATCCCCTGAATTTCCTGTCCCTCCATTTCATCTCCATTCTCATTTCACTTCATCTTTCATCTGTTGGTCTCTTTCAGGGTTGGAGGTGTTTGTGATGGTGTTTCGGGCAGTGTGGCTGGGGAAAAGATGCTCTTTGTGACTCATGTGGACTAGTGCTGAGTCCCCTCCTTAGCCAATCCAATCCAATAGACTTTGTAATAATAAGCATTATGTTTCATGTTTTATATACTCATTTTATAATGCCTATAATTACCTATTTTTATAGTATGAGCCTTTTCGTAACTTATTTTTTTTAATGAGAACTTTTATCAAGGTTTTTGCCAACAGTGATTTCATTATTTTTGTTACTGGCAGTTATTAATATTATTTATTGATGGATGTTAACCTTAATACGGTAATTAACATTTCGTGCTCTCGAGTCAATGAGCTATTGTTTTCTTTAAAGTAAATTAAAAATAGATGGACTGTTGCCTAGTTATTGTTTCAATGTACTCCCTGAACGCAATCTTGTATGACAAAGACACAGTTTTCCAAAAAAATTACAATATGTTCTTTAGGTTTCAAATTTTCTTTCTGTTCAGAAAAAAATGCAGACTGTTGTTAAGCTATAAAGGTGTGAGTTAAAAGATCTGACATTTTGCTGACAATTTATCCAGAAATTTTTCAACAGGTTAATGTGTTATTTTTAAATTTGTGTGATCTATGGTCACCCACTGTTTTTAAGTTATCTGCTCTATACCTTTTACTTTCTCTACTACGTAAGTAAGTAGGGGAAGTATTACATTCCACCCAAAAATTCGATACTGACATTTCACTGGAAATATATTTTTTGAGGCCTCCTGAATTCAAAGAAAGCATTTTTACAAAAACGTCCATGTGTGTGTCTGTGAACAGCAAAAATGAAAAGTTGGCTAAACACTAACAAACTTGGTATTCAGATTCAGTATATTTCAAAGATGCGACATAAAGATTTTCAAGAATATTCCCACACCCCAGACTACCCTTTACATAGAACATTTTTCAAAAATTTTGATTTTCTCAAAAATAGCTCTAACAATTTTGATTAAAATATCAATATATTAAGATATTTTTATGACAAATAAAATGTATATCTTGAATTTTCTGGGAATGACCCCAAAAGTCCTCTTCATTCTGAATGGTTTTTGCACAACTGGTAAACCGTATGAAATAGACAAAAGTTTTCTACACAAAAAATGTAGATATTGTTAAAACACACAATTTATGTCATAAACATTTTGTTTGTTTGTGGAGTGAACCATTTGTTATTTGTTTGAATTTTCCAATACTTATACTTTTTCTCAAATGGGAATTCGTTATTCATTTTTTTATGTCCTGGACATGAAAGAGAATGGAATGCTCCACATAGCAACCAGCTCTTAAAATATTTGACTATAGCTTAAAGCCTACCATATTCCCCTTGCACCTACAAGAAAATTAGCAATAAGATAGTTTCTGCAAATGTTTATCTCAATTAACATGAAGTAGATGGAGAATAAGTGTTTGTAAAAATAGTTTGTATAAGAGCAGAGAAAGTCATGTGAGTGTAACATCAGAATTTTTTCTTAAAAAATGTCCAGGATATTATTAACCAAGTAGCAATCTGATGATGGGGTTACACATTATTTGAGAGAGACAGTTCTTATAATTACAGAGAACAATACCTGAATCTGCAGCAAGATGGGAAATGTTCATTCTATCAAGCATCAGTTTCACATTCTCACGAGTGCAAACACAAGTAGAATGCATACCTGGGTGCCTAGAAGAACACCTACACTGTCTCATTTGAGGAGATTTTGAGAAACCTATTATGATATCAGGATATATTTATCTTTAAAACTGCAGGTTTCTTTTAGATTGAACAAAATCACTCTCTTCTGTTTGAACTTTCTATTCTCCTCCTTTTAACAGAAACATGATTCTTTTTCCCTGCCATAATGCTGAAATGTAAAACTAATACTTTTTCCACCACAGAATATTCTAACAGTTTACCAGATTTGGTTTCAGGAGTCAACCAAATGCCTCTCTCTAAAGCTAATATTGTTGCTACCTTTATCACGTGGCTTGAAACATTATTGCCAAATGTTCCTTAATTTAGTTTTAAGACTAGCCTTCAAAAATAGTCAAAATCTAAATGTTTAAGTTCCAATCATCTGTACTATGAAATCTATCAGCTTCTAAATTATTTCTGAATCCTGTTTTTCTTCTGGGACTGTTCACATTCAATATGAAACACCTCAAGTTTTTCTGTTATTTTTTGTAATTTCTAGGACGGATATTTTTTGAGACAGTTTTCGTTATGGGAGATTCACCTAAAACTGATACTAAACTAGTATTAAGATATGAAACATCCACACTTTCCTTGATCTCATTTGCATCACTACTCTGATGTGAATATGAGTTACCAATTTCTGAGCTGCTTTAATTTACTTGACCCACCTGGATATCATAGGTAATGGGTCCAATAACACTAGATTCACAAACATCACTCTTATTTTCACTAGTAGCTGAAATGTTAAAAATGTTTATACATTAGGAACACACACTTACTTGTGCGGACAGTTACACATTCTCCATTTTCAGTAATGTGATGGCTTTAAAATTCTGTTCTCTTTGCATGACCAGGAGGGGGGAACAATAATGGCTTCCCATGAAAATTCAAACCAATAATACAGAATATCTCGGAAAGAGCTAACTCCATAAACAAACAAAAGATTCACTTGATAATTAACTGGATCTTCATTTTTTATGTAGTAAGATTTTGTCTCTTTCTTGCATAAGTTATTCAGAATAAAAAGGATTTTAGAGAAAACTAAAGATATACATTTTATTTGTTATGAAAATAGCTTAAATATATGGTATATTAATCAAAATCATTAAGAGCCATTTTTGGGAAAATCAAAGATTTCGAAAAATGTTGCATGTAAAGGGTAGTTTGCGGTGGGGATATTTTCTTCAAAATCTTTATGTTGCATCCTTGGAAGGTCCTTAACTTAAATACCAAGTTTGGTATTTAACATACTTTTCTTTTTTGAGTTATGTTATTCCCATACACATTTTTCTAAAATGCTTTTATTATTTACTTAGCAGCATCAAAACATGTATTTCCGGTGAAATCTCAGTATCAAGTTTTTAGGTGGAATATAATACTATCTCTACTTACTGTAAGTACATAGTAGAGAATGTAAAAAAAAAAAATGCAAGTATTCCTTTTCTAAGTGACATCGGATCAAAACAGTGTGGCTGAAGATTTCGAGTTTGATTGCACTACAGCTTGTAAAATGGTATTTCTGAAAGAATAGTGCAGAAAGCAAATGAATGGATAGTTTTATCTTAAGAGGAAATAAACAAAACAAGAGGAGAATGGCAATTGGAGCATTGGACTGCACCCATATAGACAAATAAAGAAAAACCAAGGAAGTATGGTGAAGACTACATGAATTGTCCTTTATGCCCAACATTGAGGAGCACTTTTGCAAAATTCAATGGTTGCAAAAATTTCAGAAATGAGTTATATATTGCATCTACATATTTTTTAGCATCTGAATTGATCTATGAAATTAGATTTAGCGAAACTCAATTCATGTCGTAATTACAAACAACCAAACATTCCAGGTTGTTACAAAGCTTGATAGATGCAGTCACTGAGTTAAAGCAAAACTTGATACATGCTGGACTCCTTATTTGAAACAATCACAAGCCAAATAAAATGTTTTTCACATAGTATAAGGTTTTAAATAGGAGCATTCTCTAGTGTCATAACACTCCAACTACTGCAATTCTAGAGAAGGTTCCGTGGTTCTCAGATGGCAAGCAGTGAAACGTGAATCCTTGCATCCTTGGACATATGTTGACAAATTAAATAGTCATATTTAAAATGTTCAATGCAAGCTTGAGCTAATGTTTTCCACTTGTGCTGCACTGACATTACATTTATATCTGAAACCATGCTGGTGTAAAGCTAGCAGATTCCTCTCACAACTTTTCTCCTGGTTGCAGATCAGTACCACAGGTTGACATTCACTTGTGTGTGAATAATGGATACAGGGGGTGAATTTATTATGGTTCAAGAAACAGTAGCTGGTAGAAAATGAACTAAAGAGAAAAATCTCGTAAAGTCAGAACAAGAACAGCATTATAATGGAAACACTCGTGGCGTTTTTGCAGCAAAGCAGATGTTTTGGTCACATTCTTCATTTTTTTCCAATACACGTCATAGTTATATGGTTCCAGATTGTGTTTTCCAAAGAATAGAGAAAGAATTCAGAGGAATGGAAGACATCTGGACACCCAGTGGTTACTACACGATATTGAAGAATCATTGTGCAGTGAAGATCCTCAACAAGGATTGGAACATGAACTTAAAGGCCAGTGCTCAAATGGTGTTGAGATTGACATTGCCTTTCAAGATGACTCTGCAGTGAGTGATCACTTACCCTATAAAAGAATCAACAACACATCGTAATGTACCTATTGAAGTGCAGAACACATATACAGCATGTCAGTGACAGTATGTGTGCTAAAACCAACAGTTAAAACATGTGACACTGTTAAATTCCTGTGCTCTTTCAGAATTTAACATGGTGTCTAAAGAAAAGAAGTGACATTAAGAAATTCATACACTATTTCGAAATAACAGACGAGGCACAACTGTTCTAGTGGACGTGTCCCATTAGAGAAACCTCAGTTTTTTGGGAGTAAAATAGACCAATATTTAAAAAGTGCACATATTTTTGTTTAACCCACTTTCATTGCCTCTGAACAAAGGATGCTTCATGCCAAAAACTTTTGTTATAAAGTATATACTTGTGTGTTTAAAATAAAAATGTGCTTCCTATAAAATTTTGGCTTCTGCATCTATCAACTTTTTCAAAAATTTTCTCAATTGGTACTTCATGGATTTACCACCATAGCGTTAAGTTTTAAAGGTGTAGGTGCAAGCTTCATTACTAAATCAGTCTAGTGTTAGAGGTAAATACTTGCAGACAATTTAAAAAAACAGGATAAATAAATACTCTAAAGTAAACCAGAAAATTGGCCAAGTATTTCCTAGCAAGTATTCTTTCTTTTATTCACTTCAAACAAGCAGGAAGTATTTACTTGACAAGTAAGTTCTTGCAAGTACAACAAAACCTGTGTAATTTTAATATGAAGGACCATAGAAAATATTCAAATTATCCAAGAATTCACATAAAAAAATCTGATGTGTTACACTCACATGACTTTCTCTACTCTTGTACAAACTATTTTTACAAACGCTTATTCCCCATATGCTTCATGTTAGTCGAGATATCGAGATGTTAATCTTATTGCTAATTTTCTTGTAGATGCAAGGGGAATTGGTAGGCTTTAAGCGATAGTCAAATATTTTAAGAGCTGGTTGTTATGTGGAGTATTCCATTCTCTTTGCATTACCAGGACAAAAAAATGAATAACAAATTTGAGAAAAAGTATAAGTATTGGAAAATTTAAGCGAATAACAAGCAATATCTCGAAAATGGTTCACTCAACAACAAAAATGTATATGACATAAATAGTGTATTTTAATGTGATCTACATTTTTTGTGTAGCAAAATTTTGCCTATCTCTTAAGGTTTACCAGTTATGCAAAAGTCATTCACAATGAAGAATACTTTTGGAGACGTTCCCAGAAAATTTGAGATATACATTTTATTTGTCATGAAAATATCTTAAACATATGATATTTTAATCAAATTTGTTAGAGCCGTTTTTGAGAAAATTAAAATTTTCGAAAGATGTTCCATGTAAAGGGTAATCTGGGGTGGGGGTATTTTCTTGAAAACCTTCTTGTCGCATCTCTGGAAAATACTGAACCTAAATAACAAGTTTGGTGTTTATCCGACTGTTCGTTTCTGAGTTATGCTGTTCATACCAGACGGACAGACATACGGACATGTTTCTAAAAATGCTTTTTTTTGGATTCATGGGGTTTCAAAACATGTATTTCCGGTGAAATCTCGGTATCAAATTTTTGGGTGAAATACAATACTTCCCCTACTTACTATACATAGTAGAGAAAGTAAAATAATGGTATAGATAATCTGCATAACATGTATTCTGAAGTCAGCAGAGTATATTATAAAGCAATAGGAAAGAATATAGTACAATAGTAACAATGGTGCACAATGACAGGTCTAATGATGTCATGGACCATTCTAACATCATGTATAGAACATTGTAGTAACAAGACCACATGTTTTCTAAGAGATGTGTAAGCCTTGTTGATGTATCAGAATCTGAGCCATACTCGAGCTCTTCTGTTGCTATAGTTGCTGATTCTAAAAATTCCTCTCGAAGATGTTTGTGAGTGGAGCACAATTCACAGTCACCCTGAGAGAAAGTCCACTGTCATCTCTCTCTCGCCTCTTGAAGGCAGAAAAAGTGCTAATTGTACAAGATTTCAGTTTTAGAATTACAAGTTTTTCCATTCTAGTAGTAGAGTCACCTATAACTTGATGTCACTCCAGAGACTTTTTCTTTGAATTAAAACTATATTTGAATAAAAGACGATATTTATGCACTGGGGACAAAGGAAAGCCTGAATTAAAAATGTTAAACTTACCCAAGTTTCACTGTATTTTCATTTTTATTCATTCCATCCATTATTTCAAGAAAGTTATAGGTTCAAGTGATATGAAATGTATGTTTATGAAGGAAAACTTGAAAGCTGGAAAAACCTACTGTCACTATAAAGATAGAACCCATATACAATTTTGATTATCTCCACTGAAATACGGAGTTATGCTTCAGTGTATGCCACAGGTCCAGGATTCAACACTCCAAAGTGAAGAAGAAGAATGTTGATGCACCTTTACAGAAGAGGTTCAGGAATGAGTGGAGATGTGAGGCTGAGCTAGAGCTTTATGTGAAGGTTGTGGATGAAGAGATGGACACTGTTTCAATATAGAAACAGAGTTGTGTTTGTGTATTTGTGGAGTTAGTTTCTAAGCACTACATCACTTACACTTTAATTTATGAGGGACCAGTTTCAGAAGCCATTGCTTCTATTTTCAACCTCAGGAGTCCAATGCTTTATGCTTCCATGTTAAACTGTTTGATGAACTCACATCATGGGAGAACATTTCAATATGGAAGCTTAAATACCAGCTAATAAAGTTTGAAATTCTGCCGGTTGACACCTTACTGAAAAAGTTCATCAGTCCACCGCCAGAGAAAGAAGACTGCAATCAACTACAATCAGCAACGGTACTCAGATGTCCAAGGTTGAAAATGGAAGCAACGGCTCCCGAAACTAGTCCCTTATAAATTAATGTATAAGTGACATAGTGTTAAAAAATCTGATGTGTTACACTCACATGACTTTCTCCACTCTTGTACCAACTATTTTTACAAACGCTTATTCTCCATCTACTTCATGTTAATCGAGATAAACATTTGCAGACTCTATCTTATTGCTAATTTTCTTGTAGATGTGAGGGGAATATATATTTACAAGGGCAATATAGAAATACAGTATCCTTTAAGCACATACATATCTCTTAATAGCTGGTTGCTAGGTGCAGCACCATTCTCTTTGCCACAGATTAATACTCTTTGTATATCCAAGACAAAAAAAATGAATAACGAATTTCCATTTGAGAAAATAAGTATTGAAAAATTTAAGGGAATAACAAGCAATATCTCGAAAATGGTTCACTCAACAACAAAAATGTATATGACATAAATTGTGTATTTTAATGTGATCTACATCTTTTGTGTAGTAAAATTTTGTCTATCTCTTATGGTTTACCAGTTATGCAAAAGTCGTTCATAATGAAGAATACTTTTGGAGACATTACCAGGAAATTCAAGATATACATTTTATTTGTCATAAAAATATCTTAAACATATGATATTTTAATCAAAATCGTTAAGTCATTTTTGAGAAAATTAAAATTTTCGAAAAATGTTCCATGTAAAGGGTACTCTGTGGTGGGGGTATTTTCTTGAAAACCTTCCTGCCGCATCTCTGGAAGATACTGAACCTAAATACCAAGTTTGGTGCTTATCCAACTGTTCGTTTCTGAGTTATGCTGTTCACAGACAGACACACAGACAGACAGACACACACACGGACATGTTTCCAAAAATGCTTTTTTTGGATTCAGGGTGTCTCAAAACATGTATTTCTGGTGAAATCTCGGTATCAAATTTTTGGGTGAAATACAATACTTCCCCTACTTACTGTACGCAGTAGAGAAAGTAAAAAACTGACTCCACAAATATACAAGTACAATTTGAATGTCATTGTTACTAAATTTCTGTAAACATCAATTAACAGTTGTGCTTGTTGAAAGAAACTAAAGATGTTGATAGAAAAAGTGACTAAAGAAATTTGAAGACACTTTTCTTTTCTCCAAAAAAATGCTTAAAACCGTTATGCAAGCAGGATTGAAATTGATTATTAAAATAACAAAAAAATCTGATGTGATGCATTCACATGACTTTCTCTACTCTCTATCTTTATTAGTGGGTATACAAACCCGCCTTACTAAAGCTTATTTTTCTATCTACTTCATTTTAATTCAAACAAACCGTTGCAGAAATAGCTACATTACACACTTCATTATAGATACAAAGGGAACAGCGATAATCAAATGTTTAAGAGCTGGACACTATATGCTGCCTTAAAATTACATACTGTTTCCATGGAATTGCGAGAAACAACTGAATGTTGAAAGGACTTGAAAGAATGACCAAGTAATGAACAATTCGGACCATTAATAATGGATATCTTGGATATGGTTGATGCCACATAAAAAGTTATTTGGAATAAATTGTGTGTTTTAAAGAGATCTACATTTCTTGTGAAGTACATTTTTGTCTATCGCTTAATGTTTACTAGTTATAGAAGATTATACAAAACGCTTTCTGAATGGAGAGGACTTCAAAGGCTATTCCCATAAAATTCAAGACATATACATTTTATTTGTCACATAAATATCTTTAATTTATGGTATTTTAATCAAAATTGTTAGCCATTTTTTAGAAAATAAAAAATTTAAAAAATATTCCATGTAAAGGGTAGTGTGTAGGATTTTCTTGAAAATCTTAATGTCGCATCTTCAGAAGACACTGAACCTAAATGCAAGTTTTGCATTTATCTGACATTTTGCTTTTGAGTTATGCTCTTCACACACAAACATAGACCTTTTTCTAAACATTCTTTTTTATTTTTTTTTTTTACTTTCTCTACTACGTATAGTAAGTAGGGGGAAGTATTGTATTCCACCCAAAAATTCGATACCGAGATTTCACCAGAAATATATGTTTTGAGACCCCCTGAATCCAAAAAAAGCATTTTTGGAAACATGTCCGTGTGTGTGTCTGTGAACAGCATAACTCAGGAACAAACAGTCGGATAAACACCAAACTTGGTATTTAGGTTCAGTATCTTCCAGAGATGCGACACGAAGGTTTTCAAGAAAATCCCCCCCACCCCAGATTACCCTTTACATGGAAGATTTTTCGAAAATTTTAATTTTCTCAAAAATGGCTCTAACAATTTTGATTAAAATATCATATGTTTAAGATATTTTTATGACAAATGAAATGTATATTTCGAATTTTCTGGGAATGTCCCCAAAAGTGTTCATTGTGAACGACTTTTGTATAACTGGTAAACCATAAGAGATAGACAAAATTTTACTGCACAAAAAATGTAGATCGCGTTAAAATACACAATTTATGTCATGCATTTTTTTTTGTTGAGTGAACCATTTTCGAGATATTGCTTGTTATTCCCTTAAATTTTCCAATACTTTTTCTCAAATGGAATTCATTATTCATTTTTTATATGTCCTGGACATGCAAAGAGAATGGAATGCGCCACATAGCAACCAGCTCTTAAAAGATTTGACTATCGCTTAAATACTTCCATATTCCCCTTGCACCTACAAGGAAATTAGCAATAAGATTAACATCTCGATTAACATGAAGCATATGGAGAATAAGCGTTTGTAAAAATAGTTTGTACAAGAGTAGAGAAAGTCATGTGAGTGTAACACATCAAAAAATTTTTTTTTTGCATTCAGGAGGCCTCAAAACATGTATTTCCGGTGAAATCTCGGCATCAAATTTTTGGGTGGAATGCAACACCTTCTCTACCTACTATGTATATGATGAAGAAAATAATAAAATGTGATCTCTTTTTACTTTCTCTACCACATACACAGTAGGTAAAGAAGGTATTGCATTCCACCCAAAAATTTGATGCCGAGATTGCACCATAAATACATGTTTTGATGCTCCCTGGCTCTAAATAAAGCATTTTTGGAAACATGTCCGTATGTGTGTGTCTGTGAACAGCATAACTCAAAACAAAAAGTTGGATAAATACCAATACTGGCATTTGAGGTCAGTATCTTCCGAGGGTGCAACACAAAGACAAACCCCTAACTACCCTTTACAGGGAATGTTTTTCTAAAAAATGGCTCCAATGATTTTGATTAGAATGCCATATATGAAAGATATTTACATAATAAACAAAACATATATCTTGAATTTTCTGGGAATAGCCTAGAAGTCCTCTTCATTTGGAAGGAATTTGGTATAATCTTTGTATAACTGGTAAATGTTAAGTGATAATCAAAATTGTACCACACAAAAAAATGTAGGCCTCTTTCAAACACACAATTCAAATAAGTTTTTTTTGTGGTATTGGCCGTTTCTGAAATACCTGTTATTAAAGGTTCGAATTGTTCAATACTAGTCATTCGTTTTTAAGTCCCATCAGTTTCCAATGTTTCTCGCAATTGCATGGAAACAGTATGGAATTTTAAGACCAGCATAAGCCCAGTTCTTAAATATTTGATTACCACTTTTAATTATTAAAACGTTGCATCTATAACGACATGTATAACGTAGCTATTTCTGCAAAAGCTTATTTGGATTAAAATAAAGTGGATATAAAAGTAAGCTTTAGTAAGATTGGTTTGTATACCCCTTATAAATGATAGAGGATAGAGAAAGTCATGTGAATGTATCACAGATTTTTTCCTAATGCTGTAATAATATTTTCAATGTGATTGGTTCAAATTGCATTAAGTCCAAAACATTTTTCATTGTAAATGTGGTATTAAACAAATAATGATGTTGGTGATAACAATATTTAGGGAAGTGAGATTTGCACTACATTTAATTATAATGAGCCTTACAGAGGGCCATTAAGTTTAGGGGGTATCAGTTTTTCCCCTCTCCTGGAAACTTTATTATGGACATACTAGGGGGCCATTATGACAATGATGGAGACTGCGCTGCAATTTTTATAGCAAAAATGCATTGAACACAAAGGTAACCTGTCTGATCTTTCGTCGTCCTCTGTGGTGTAGTGGTTACCATGCTAGCCTCTAGTTCCCAAGATTGCGGGTTGGAAGGGAAGTAAAGACAGTGGGCCCGTGTCATAGATTTATGGCACATAAAAGAACAAGCCCGATAAAGAGGCCCTCTGAGCAAAATTACCAGTCTTTCACGCCAAATATAGAATAGGACGCTAAGGACCACAGCGGTTAAAGAGCGTCCATAAATAAAACTTAATTTAATTTAATTTTGTCTGATCTTGTTTTTTCCATAGGCTCCCTATTTGCTGGGGAAAAGTTACAAAAATTATAAAGTTTTAAAGTTGTAACAGCCGGGTTTAGGTCTGTTTTCTGCTCAACTATAAGCTGCCAGATACTGCAGTAAATGTATACAAGGTTGCCACAAGGGAAATGAAGGTTGTATTCCTTAAGAATTGGAATATTGAATTTGGAAGTGATAAGTAAATGTGATGAATTAAAGATATAATGTTATGCATGTTTAAAAAATTGTTATTCCAAATATGGTTTATATCAAAAACAAATCTAGACACATCTTATATGTCCTTATGAAGAAATAAAGAGTATTATGGAATTGACATAAACATGCGTGCACATTCAGACATTCCTGCTGTTGGATCATTCATAATTAATAAATGTATTCCCCAGTTATGTTTAGGGATAATTAACACACACCACGCTGCATGGAGATATAGAACTAATGGAAAGAAAATATATTCCTTCATCATTGTATCAACACAATCACGAATGGGACGGGATAATAAACTTTGCCCCGCACCGAGACTACAAGTATCTGCATGCAAGACGGCACTAAAGGTAACTTACAACCAAGAGTTCCAAAGTGATAGTGTTTAAAAAAGGAAATAAACTGAGGAAGGAAGAAAAATGGTATTTAGGTGGTCAAGAACTGGAGGTAGTCAAAGAATATGACTATTTAGGAGTAAGGTTGAGTAATAGCGCTGAATGGGAAGTACTTGGCAGGAAGATGTTAGCTAAAGGGAAGACAGCTATGACAGGAATAAGAATATGCAAATATAAATTAGAGATGTCAACAAAATGGTTGGAGAGAACATACGAGGCATTGGTAGAATCAAAAATGCTCTATACGGTGGAAATATGGGGGAGAGGAGAATTGAGTAAGAAAATTGACCAAATGTATAGAATGTTTTGTAAATAATTAATTGCACTACCAAGAGCAGCACCAGGCGAGGTTGCATTAGTAGAACTAGGAAGAACAAGGAGGAAAGGTATAATAGTAGAAAGAATTTTAAAATTATGGTTTAGATGTATGAAAATGGAGGAAGGTGAAATCTTTGATATGCCTGACTCAGCAAAAGGTTCTAAGAAACAAAATCAAGGACATGGGAGAATTTTTAAGGAAGGTAAAAGAAAAATGGTCTAGAAAAGTAAGAGAAGCAACAGCGGCTCAGTGAGCAATAAGGCCAGGGAGCCAAGCAATCTGAGTGGCTCAATAAGAAAACAAGCACCAGACAAATTGTACACAAGATGTAGGGGTACAGTGATATATACATTGTAAACCAAATTGTACAATAAATTCAAATTCATACAACCAAGAGTTCATATAGCAAAGAGAAAATCAACCACAATTGTGTTTCATTCTTGTCCCAGTGATGGGTGCCTCCAAGAAAGAAAGGGGGGAGGGGGAAAAAAGAGATAAAAATTGCACAGTTTTGTAAGTTCTATCGTTTAATACTTTTTAAAACACACATATATGTAAGGAATTAAATATTATCAGTGAATCATTCTAATTTGTAAATAATAATTTTTTTTTTTTTTGTCAAACTGGTCCTATGGAAGAGAAAGCTGACCCATGAGTATTTTTATTTTCAATCTACTTTCACTAATCAAAATCCCAGCTTGATCTGTAATATTAATGTGACAATGACTCCTTGTTAGTGCTTTTTGATTCAATGCATATTATATTAAAGAAATACAGAGTTCTGGGGAGATTAAAGTATATTTGCAGGGTAAAATGTAGGAAATTTACAAGAAGGGATTATCTGCAAGGCTGGAACAAAATCAAACTGGTGATACTTATCAAATATCAGATGGAAATAACAACCACTGGTCTGCGCATTAACTGCTACTCCAGCACTGGAATAAAAACCCTCATCTTGCATATACAGCCATGCTTTAGCCTCAGATTTTGAAAGCTTTAAATTAATGTAAACTACCATATGAGCTAGATGATCCCCAACATTCAAGGCTGCCTGGAGAGTTTTGCCTTGCTATGAAATTTATAAAATTGAGAGAGTGAATTCCAACAGTGAATTGGCTTCTCAAAGAAAGCAAACTGAAAGCTTGTTTAAAAAAAATCTGATGTGTTACACTCACATGCCTTTCTGTATCCTCTAACATTTATTAGTGGGTATACAAACTATGCTTATGAAAGTTTATTTCTATATACATCATTTAACTTGAGATAAACCTTCACAGAAGTAGCTGCATTACACATTTCATTATAGATACAAAGGGAACAGCAATGGTCAAATGTTTACAAACTGGATGCTTTCCATGACATCCCGGAAACAATCAAATGTTGCCAGGACTTTAAAAGAATGACAAAGTATTGAACAATTTGAACCATTAATAATGGATATCAGAAATGGCTGATGCCACAAAAAAAGTTTTAAGTTTTAAAGAGATCTACATGTTTTGTGTAGCACGTTTTCATCTTTATTAACGTTTACCAGTTATCCAAGGTTATACAAAATTCCTTCCAAATAAAGTGGACTTTGCTGGCTGTTTCCAGAAAATTCAAGACATACATTTTGTTTATCATCTAAACATGTTTAATATGTGATATTTTAATCACTAAGAGCCATTTTTAAAAAAAATAACAAATTTCAAAAAATATTCCACATAAAGGGTACTTCAGGGAGGGATTTTCTAGAAAACCTTTGTATCCGCATGCTCAGAAGATACTGAACTTTATTCACCTAACTTTTCATTTTTTAGACACACGCACGCACGCACGCACGCACGCACGCACGCACACACACACACACACACACACACACACACACACACACTTTTTCCTACTAATTTTGTTTTGTGGATTCAGTGTCTCAAAACAAGTATTTCCAGTTAAATCCTTATAGCAAATTTCTCGGTGCAATGTAATATCTTCTCTACCTAATGGATGGAATGGTTGGGAAAGTAAAAACAATTTAGTATAGACAGAGAAGATGGATTAACCAGCGGGATACTTATGAAAGTATTCTTGCTCTTCACAAAATTTGTCACTGCAACAAATATAACAACCACCTAAATAAAGCATGTTTTCCGAAACAATGGAAAAAATTGATCATAAGACCCATAATCAAACCAGTAAACACAACAATAGACGAAAACGTATACTGCACAAAAAATGTATCTCTCTTTAAAACACACAATTTATTGAAAATAGAAATTGTTTCTGCAGCATCAGAATTTCCAACATACGTGGTATTAATGGTTCTAATTGTTCAATACTTTGTCATTCTTTTATCTTGTCGATTTTCAACTGTTTCTTACAATTGCAAGGAAAAAGTATGGAATTTTAAGGCCAGTATGTAGTGCCCAATTTTAAAACATTTGATTATCGCAATTCCCTTTGTATCTATAATGAAATGTGTAATGCATCTGTTTCCAGAAAGGTTTATCTCGATTAAAGTAAAGTAGATAGAAGAATAACTTTCATAAAAATAATTTGTATATCCGCTACTAAGTGATAGAGGGTAGAGAAAGCCATGTGAATGTAACACATCAGATTTTCTGGTGTTACCTAAATCAGTATCTGTCGTTTATGTGACTCCATGGTCAAGTCACTTAAATGATACGAGTTTCTGTATACACCTGTTTATATAGACATAGATTCTAAAATAAAACTCCTAAAAAATTAAAAAAAAAAAAAACCTTTTTCTGCCAAGAAAAGTTTTAGAATCCAACTGGAAATACATGTTTTGAAGCTCCATGAACCTAAAAAATGCATTTTTAGAAAAAGGACTGTGAACAGCATAGTTGAACAGTTGGTTATACTTTAAATTTGGTATTTAAGTTCAGGACCTTCCAAGGGTACAACACAAAGTTTTTCAAGAAAATGTCCCATGCCCAGATACTCTATGTGAAATAATTTTCAATTTTTTTTTTATTTTCTCAAAAATGTCTCTAACAATTTTGATTAAAATACCAAATATTAAAGATATTTAAATGACACATAAAATGTATATCTTGAACTTTCTGGGACTTTTATATAATTGTTAAACCATAAGAGACAGACAAAAATCTTACTATACAAAAAAAAGTAGGATAACCTTGTTATAGCATACAATTTATGCCAAGTAAATTTTTTTATGGCATTAGCACTTCCGAGATGTTTTTGATTATTGATTTGGAGTATCAAATACTTTTCTCGAGGAAAGTCGCTATTCATTTTCTTCTCCTGGTCATTAGAAGAAAAGGAGTTTCAAAGTTATGACATAGTGACCCAGCCTTAGAAGATTTGGCTATTGTTTAAGCCTACTGTACTTCCTAATCTTCTTGTACTTACAAGGAAATATGTAATGAAACCATTTCTGCAAGTGTTTATCTCAATTAACATGAAGTAGTAGTGTGTTGAAGAACGGATAGACAGCCATGTGAATGTAACACATCAGACATTTCTTTCTAATAGTGTTTGTGCATATGAACTAGTAAGAGGACAAATGGCTGCTTTAGGGACAGCTTAAACTGCTTGCTTATCAGATGGGAAAGTTCACGTACCACTCCATTACTGAGAAGGCAAATAACTAAAAAAAAAATCTGTCACAATCACATGACTTTTTCTACCCTCTTATCATTTATTAGTGGATATACAAATTATTCTTGTGAAAGTTTATTTTCCTATTTACTTCATTTTCACTCAGATACAACCCTTTCTGGAAATAGCTGCATTACATATTTTGTTACAGATACAAAGGGAATAGCTATAGTCATATGTTTAAGAACTGAACGCTATATGCTGGCCTTAAAATTCCGTATTCTTTCCATGACATCCCGGGAAACAACTTAAAACCCACAGGACTTCAAAAATAATTGAACAATTCAAACATTAACCAAGGATATCTTGGAAATGGCTGATGCCACAAAAAATTTATTTAAAATAAACTGAGTGTCTTAAATAGAACTCATTTTCTGTGCAGTGCATTTTGGCCTATTGCTTAACATTTACCAATTATACAAAATTTCTCCAAACAAAGAGGACTTCACAGGCTATTCTTAGAAAAACTGCTCCATGTACACAGTAGTTGGGTCTGGGTTGGATATTCTTGAAAATCGTGTCACATCCTTGGAAGATACTGAACTTAAATACCAAGTTTTGTATTTACCCATCCATTCATTTTTTATTTATGTTGTTCACATACACACACACCAATTTTATAAAAATGTTTTTTTTTTTTGATTCAGAGGACTTCAAAACATGTATTTCTGGTGAAATTTTGCTATCAAATTTTTGGCTGGAATGCAATACCTTCTCTATCTAATAGTACATGGTTGAGAAAGTAAAACGGAACATTATACAGCAAAACCACCAACAAAGAAAAGCTTCTTATGTATCACATTCACATGACCTCCTCTACTCACTCAGTTACAAACTGTTCTTACAAAAGCTTATTCCTCTATTTCTTGTTAATTGACAAACTTTCATTGCAAGTACAAAGGAGGATACAGTAGGCTAAAGCGATAAGTCAGGTTTTTAAAATGTGGATCACTATGTGTGATGGCTCTGAACTGGCATACTCCTTCCACGATGAGAAAAAACGAAGTGATTTAGTCGTATCCATGGAAGACACTGAATATAAATATTAAGTTTCGTATTTATCCAACTTTTCATTTTTTAGTTATGTTCTTCACACACACACACACTAACACACACACACAGACCTTATCTACAAATGCTTTTTTGGATGCAGGGGACCTCAAAACAAGTATTTTTGGTGAAATGCAATACCTTATCTACCTACCATTCATGGTCAAGTAAGTAGAAAGGAACTTTATACAGCAAAACCACCAACAATTAAAAGCTTCTTATGTATCACATTCACATGACCTTCTCTACTCACTCAGTTATACAAACTGTTCTTACAAAAGCTTATTCCTTTATTTCTTGTTAATCAAGATAAACTTTCATTACACATTTCGTTGTAGTATAAGGAGGATATAGTTGACTAAAGCAAGTCAGGTTTTTAAAATCTTGATCACTATGTGATGGCTTTGAAATTGCACGCTCCTTGCATGACCATGAGAAAAACAAATAGTGATTTAGTCGGCATATCCATGGAAGACACTGAAATTAATACAACTTTGGATTTAACCAACTTTTTGTTTATGAGTTATGGTATTCACAGAAACACGCCTTTTTCTAATTTTTTTTTACTTTCTCTACTACGTATAGTAAGTAGGGGAAGTATTGTATTCCACCCAAAAATTCGATACCGAGATTTCACCGGAAATACATGTTTTGGGACCCCCTGAATCCAAAAAAAAGCATTTTTGGAAACATGTGCGTGTGTGTGTCTGTGAACAGCATAACTCAGAAACGAACAGTTGGATAAACACCAAACTTGGTATTTAGGTTCAGTATCTTCCAGAGATGCGACACGAAGGTTTTCAAGAAAATCCTCCCACCCCAGATTACCCTTTACATGGAATATTTTTCGAAAATTTTAATTTTCTCAAAAATGGCTCTTACAATTTTGATTAAAATATCATATGTTTAAGATATTTTCATGACAAATGAAATGTATATCTCAAATTTTCTGGGAATGTCTCCAAAAGTATTCTTCATTGTGAACAACTTTTGCATAATTGGTAGAGATAGACAAAATTTTACTACACAAAAAATGTAGGTCGTGTTAAAACACACAATTTATGTCATATATTTTTTGTTGAGTGAACCATTTTCGAGATATTGCTTGTTATTCCCTTAAATTTTCCAATACGTTTTCTCAAATGGGAATTCGTTATTCATTTTTTTTATGTCCTGGACATACAAAGAGAATGGCATGCGCCACATAGCAACCAGCTCTTAACAGATTTGACTATCGCTTAAATACTATCATATTACCCTTGCATCTACAAGAAAATTAGCAATAAGATTAACATCTCGATTAACATGAAGTATATGGAGAATAAGCGTTTGTAAAAATAGTTTGTACAAGAGTAGAGAAAGTCATGTGAGTGTAATACATTTTTTTTTTTATTCAGGTAGCCTCAAAACATGTACTTCTGGTAAAATCTGTCTATCAAATATTGGGCAGAATGCAGTACAAATGTTAAGAGTCAAGAAAATAAAACTAGTGATATCACTGATGTGAGCAGTGGTGCCAATAAACCACTGCATGGATTATTCTTGTTTTTATTTTGGCTTCCACAGCCATCAGAAAAAAAAGCCTAATTTAGTTAATTAAATCCCATTAAATACAAGTTGCTCCATGACTGAAAAATCATGCAGACCAAGAGATTTCAGCATCACTCTTACATTATAAATATGGAGATCCAGACTTCCACTTCCATCAGTTTACCTTCAAGAGGAAGACGAATACCTTCAAACCGTCGGCTTCAAATCATCTACTTACCTGGCTAGAAGCCTGAGAAAATTTACAGCCTAATAGTAGTCCTACATTTTGATGTGCTTTTGTACGTTTTGGGACTTGGAGTGCTATTTATGCATTGCAGTAATCTGCCCAACCTGATTAAGTCATTATGCAAGACTACTTCCTTCTGTTTCAGTTATTTTACTTAAAAGCGTTCTAGTATTGCTAACACTGTCACCACATACAAGGCAAGTGTATATTCTGTAATATATCACAGTATAATAACAACAAAATCTGATGTGTTACACTCACATGACTTTCTCTACTCTTGTACAAACTATTTTTACAAACGCTTATTCTCCATATGCTTCATGTTAATCGAGATGTTAATCTTATTGCTAATTTTCTTGTAGGTGCAAGGGGAATTGCTAGGCTTTAAGCGATAGTCAAATATTTTAAGAGCTGGTTGCTATGTGGAGTATTCCATTCTCTTTGCATTACCAGGACAAAAAAAATGAATAACGAATTTGAGAAAAAGTATAAGTATTGGAAAATTTAAGGGAATAACAAGCAATATCTCCAAAAAGGTTCACTCAACAACAAAAATGTATATGACATAAATTGTGTATTTTAACACGATCTACATTTTTTTGTGTAGTAAAATTTTGTCTATCTCATGGTTTACCAGTTATGCAAAAGTCGTTCACAATGAAGAATACTTTTGAAGACATTCCCAGAAAATTCGAGATATACATTTCATTTGTCATGAAAATATCTTAAACATATGATATTTTAATCAAAATCGTTAGAGCCGTTTTTGAGAAAATTAAAATTTTCGAAAAATGTTGCATGTAAAGGGTAATCTGGGGTGGGGGGATTTTCTTGAAAACCTTCGTGTCACATCTCTGGAAGATACTGAACCTAAATACCAAGTTTGGTGTTTATCCGACTGTTCGTTTCTGAGTTATGCTGTTCACAGACAGACAGACACACACACACGGACATGTTTCTAAAAATGCTTTTTTTGGATTCAGGGGTTCTCAAAACATATATTTCCGGTGAAATCTCGCTATCGAATTTTTGGGTGTAATACAATATTTCCCCTACTTACTATAGGTAGTAGAGAAAGTAAAAATGGTAGTAGCAGCTTTAGTGATAAGAATCTTGATTTAAAGCTATTCGACACCAAAAGGATATATCCATAATATGAATTCCTGTGCATAAACCATAAAAATAAACAATGAACACACTGTTTTTTTATACTTTCCCTACCACACACCTGGTAGGTAGAGAAGATATTGCTTTCCACCCAAAAGTTGATACCAAGATTTTAGGAAATAATGTTTTAAGGCCCCTGAATACAAAAAGCCTTTTTTGAAAAAGGTCCATGTTTGTGTGTGTTGGTCTGTGAACAGCCTCACTCGAAAAGTCATTTAAATATGAAACTTGGTATTAAGACTTTCCAAGGATGCAACACAAAGATTTGGAGGAAAAACCCATCCACCCCAAACTACTCTTTTTATAGAAAATTTTTCATTATTTCCACAAAAATACCCTTTAATGATTTTTATTAAATATGCTTTAGCTATTTTCATGACAAGCAAAACATAAATGTTGAACATTCCAGGAATAGCCTCTGAAGCCCTCTTTATTCTAAACCGCTTTTGTGTAATTGATAAACCATATGACAGACAAATTTATGCCAAATAAGCTTGTTTTGTGACAATAACCATTTCTGATATATTCTATGCAATTGATTTGAATTTTCAGGTACTTTATACTTTTTGCAACTGCATATTGCTATTCCTTTTTTCTTCTTCTTTATTTCCTTCTCATGTACTGCAAAGAGATCAGGATTTCAAAGCCATCACAGTGGAACGGCTTTGAAAAGATTTGACTATCACTTTACCTTACCATGTTCTTTTTATACCTTCAACGAAATGTATAAATGAGTAATGAAGGTTTACTTGTATTAACAAGAAGTAGAAGAATAAGCTCTTTTGAAGGGTAATTTGTAGAAAAGTGAGCTGAGTAAGTCATGTGAATGCAGCACATCAGATTATTTTTTTACTTTCTCTACTACGTATAGTAAGTAGGGGATGTATTGTATTCCACCCAAAAATTCGATACCAAGATTTCACCAGAAATATATGTTTTGAGACCCCCTGAATCCAAAGAAAGCATTTTTGGAAACATGGAGTGTGTGTCTGTGAACAGCATAACTCAGAAACGAACAGTCGGATAAATACCAAACTTGGTATTTAGGTTCAGTATCTTCCAGAGATGCGACACGAAGGTTTTCAAGAAAATCCCCCCCACCCCAGATTACCCTTTACATGGAACATTTTTCGAAAATTTCAATTTTCTCAAAAATGGCTCAAACAATTTTTATTAAAATATCATATGTTTAAGATATTTTCATGACAAATAGAATGTATATCTTGAATTTTCTGGGAATGTCTCCAAAAGTATTCTTCATTGTGAACGACCTTTGCGTAATTGGTAAACCATAAGAGATAGACAAAATTTTACTACACAAAAAATGTAGATTGCATTAAAATACACAATTTATAGCATATACATTTTTTTTGTTGAGTGAACCATTTTGGAGATATTGCTTGTTATTACCTTAAATTTTTCAATACTTATTTTCTCAAATAGGAATTCGTTATTCATTTTTTTTGTCTTGGATATGCAAAGAGTATTAATCTGTGGCAAAGAGAATTGTGCTGCTCCTAGCAACCAGCTATTAAGAGATATGTCTATGCTTAAAGGCTACTGTATTTCTATATTGTCCTTGGAATTACAAAACAAGGGGAACATAGTACACCTTAAGCGATAGTCAAATTCTCTTTGCATGTCAAAAGATCGTTTCTGCAAATGTTTATCTCGATTAATATGAAATAGATGGAGAGTAAGAGTTTGTAAAAATAATTTGTACAAGAGTAGAGAAAGTCATGTGAGTGTAACACGTCAGATTTTTTAAATTTAAGGCACATATGAATGTTGTCATTATACCGCCCATGATTAAAAGTTTGATAAGCATGGTCAAAACAGCAAGAAATGACAACCAATCAAAGGAAGGCTGATATTACATGGTTTTTGGTTATACAGTATTGGAGGTAGAAAATTGAAATCAGATGCAATTACATCAGCCTGTAAATTTGCACTTTGTAATTGTCACCTAAGTAAATAAAATGATTTTATACAATCTCGATGTGCTGAAAACAAATTTTCAATCCCTTTACTTTTAACACGTCAGTATTTTTTGCAAAATCACTTAAAATGTTTCGTAAAACTATGTGAATTTCATAACAAACATTTTCATTTCACTTTTTTTATTTCAAACATAAAAAGTATATTTAAAAAACAGAACCTGTTGAAATTATGTATATGGTGGTTCATACATTCACTAGTGTTTTTACTTTGTTTTGTCTTAGCATATATAAATTAGCATATTCGCACAAAAAGTTTGATGTGTTACATTATGACTTCCTCTACGCTCTAATCACTTATTAGTGGCTATACAAACTCTTCCTGAAATCTTATTTTCCTATCTACTTCATTTTAATCAAAATAAACCTCTCCGGAAATAGCTGCATTATACATTTCATTATAGATACAAAGAGAATAGCAATAGTCAAATGTTTTAGAACTGAATGCAATAGGAGTAAAAGAATGGCTAAGTACTGAACAATCTAAACCATTAATAATGGATATCTCAGAAATGGTAGACACATAAAATATTATTTCATACAAATTGTGTTTTTTAAAGAGGTCTGCATTTTTTGTGTATTACGTTTATGTCTCTCGCTTAGCATTTACCAGTTATACAAGATTATACAATATTCTTTATGAATAAAGAAGACTTTACAGGCTATTCCCAGAAACTGCAAAATACTGTATTATTTGTAATGTAAATGTCTTTAATATACGGTATTTTAATCAAAACCATTAGAGCCATTTTTAGAAAAACCAAAATGTTCCATGTAACGGGTAATTGAGGTGGGGGATTTCCTTGAAAATCTTGTTGCATCTTTGGAACATACCAAACCTAAATACTAAGTTTGGTATTTATCCGAATTTTCGTTTTTGATTTATGCTGTTCACAGACACACACACATGGACCTTTATCTAAAAATGTTTCTTTTGGATTCAGGGGCCTCAAAACATGTATTTCTGGTGAAACTTGACATAACAATTTTGGGCAGAATACAATACTTCCCCTACTTACTATATGTAGTAGAGGAAGTTGCCTGGAAGTTAGGCAAAATGCCTTTTCTATTAGGATGGATATAATAAAGAGTTAAACAAAGATAAACATGTTTCCGTACATTTAGGGATAGTAGAGCCAGTTTTTATTTTGCTCGTTTTGGATCATTATGGCTTTTGCATTTTGCTTTTTGCACATAAAGAATTTCAATGTATGAAAGTGAAAAAATGTTAATCAAATAATGAAATGATACTTTCACATCACAAAAATATTTATTGAGGATCCTGCTCCCTATAAATGCCTTTGGTTTCAAGCAGTCAAAAAGTTACCTCTTCAAACAATTCAATTAAGCTGTTTAAATAGCAGAACCTATGAAAGGAATGCAGGCACCATAAATGAATAAGGCAACTAAAGCCTTGAAAGTCCTCTTCCAGAAAATGCTCTATCTCATATGTCTAGGTCATCCTCCATAGTGTAATGGTTACCATGCTAGCCTCTAGTTCCCGAGGTCGTGGGTTCAAATCCAGTGGAGAGCGATGGTTTTTTCGTGCGTAAAAATCCTTAGCATGGCTTCCTTCGGAAGGGAAGTAAAGTTGGTGTCATAGATTTACAGCATGTAAAAGAACCTCAAGCCTGATAAAGAGGCATCTGAGCAAAACTACCAATCTTTCACAACCAATATAGAATGGGACACTAAGGACCACAGCAGTTAAAGAGCGTTCATATATAAAACTCAATTTAATTTTTCACATGTCTAGCCCATGGGTTGCACAGAATCACAGAAGAAGTAAGAAATGTGTATCCCCTTGTGAATAAGTTGGTTTCCAACATCAAGAAGGTGTTCCTAAAATCACCCCGCCAAATGTGAGATTTTAAGGACAAGGCACCAGAGCTAGTTTTACCTCTGCAGCCATATGTTACATTACAGCGATAATTTTGACAAGATATGTGAGGTATTTGATGCTCTATCAGAAGATGAAACTGCTCCAGTTTGCAAGGTAAAGATGTTGTAAGAGGAACTCAGCAATGACCTGGCATTTACAGCAGCACATTACGTATGCTACAGGAAGCAGTCTTGAAGTTGGAGAAAAAAGGTGTTACACTAGTGTCACCCATGGCGATCTTTGAAGATGCAATAGATCAACTGCTTGGAAAAAGGAAAAGGTGTTAGTGAAAGTGTTACGAGCCCTGTGAACCTAGAAAAACTTAGAACATTTGTGATGTCCTGAAAATGAAGGTTCTGTTGTGACTGATGAGTCCTTTTGAAATAGCTTGTTTTAAATATGTTCCATCACTTCAGTGGTCGTTCTTTTCCATCATGAAAAACATTCTCTCTGACAGGCAGCTGACTATGGCAGTTAATATCTTGAAAAAGCATGTTGCTGCTTTTAATCAAGTAAAGAGTAAGTACTTTATGTGATAAAATTGTTAAATATCTTATAGATAACTATTTTCATTAATAAAGAGTGGAATTACTCTCCATTTTCACTTTTAATAAATGCCTATTTTAATTATATTTATGCCTATTTTACCATAATAAATGCCTCAAGTTCCAGGCTCCACTTATTAGTATGTAAATTATTCTCACTAAATTTTATTTTCCGTCTACTTCATTTTAAAACCGATACAGAAACAGCTACATTACACATTTTGTTACAGATACAAAGGGAACAGTGATAGTAAAATGTTTAACAACTGGACGCTATATGCTGACCTTAAAATTCCATACTGTTTCTACGTAATTGTGAGAAACAACTGAATCTTGACAGGACTTGAAGAGAGTGACCAAGAAATGAACAATTCAAACCTTTAACAACAGTTATCTCACAAACACCTTATGGCACAGAAAACTTATTTTAAATAAATTGTGTGTTTTAAAGAGATCTACATTTTTTGTGTAGTACGTTTTCATCTATCACTTAGTGTTTACCCGTTATACAAAATTCCTTCGAATGAAGAGGACTTCACAGCCATTCCAAGAAAATTCATGATATACATTTTGTCATGTAAATATCTTTAGTATATGGTATTTTAATCAAAATTGTTACAGCCAGTTTTTAGAAAATCAAAAATTTTGAAAAATTTTCCATGTAAAGGATAGTTTGGAGTGGAGGGATTTTCTTGAAAATCTTCATGTTGCATCTTTGAATGATATTGAATTTAAATACCAAGTTTGGTATTTATCCAATTTTTTGTTTTTTAGTTATGCTGTTCGCAGACAAACACTTCATTTGGATTCGAGGGCCTCAAAACATGAATTTCTGGTGAAATCTCGGCAAATTTTTGGGTGGAATGCAATGCCTTTTTTACCTACTAGGTACATGGTACAGAAAGTAAAAAGCCTGAGCTTTACTGCCCTAATGTAGGCTTTAAGAAATACCTTTCACACATTTTATATATATTTTTATCTTAATGCTGAATTTTGACTATCTTTTCATATAAGTAAAGATGTAATTTTTGAGCAGTGACACAGGCTGTAAAGGCTAAGCGAAGTGCATTTTATATTCGGTACCTAACTTTCAAAGTAGTACAAATTTGATATTTACTGTATATTTTTAGCACCATAATCTGAAATATTGTGCTCTTTATATATATTTTATATGCAAAATTGTTTTATTGTACATATTTTAATATTTTGTAAATGTATATCTTAAAATTCTGACATGCTTTGCATATAAGCAAAGGTTTAAGCATTGAAGGAAACAATTTTGTATTCAGTAGACGTGACAATTTTTTAATGTAATACAAACTTGATACTAGCATCATGACTTAAAATGTTGTAAACTTTATGTGTGCAAAAAGAATAAGTTTATTGTACATAATTCACAATTTTGTAAAATCCTGAGACTCCTTGCACGCAAGTAAGGATGTAATACCTTGTGCACTGACACAAGCTGTAAAAGCCAAGTTATATTAAGTTCAATACAATAGAAATATAAATGCTTTTGACATGTTCTATGTTCAAGGCCTTTTGGCCATCAAGAACCTACAGAACACATTCTAATCTAATCTAATCACCCAATTTATCAGTCAGATTATGTTATGCCCATGAAGAGCTCAACATTAAATATATAAAAGAGGAAATGAATGTTACTTAGCTGAAGAGATGGAATCTAAGAAATACATTTTCTTAGATTTTACTTTCTCTAGCAGCTTCCAGTTCTTAAAACATTTGACTACAGCTATTCCCTTTGTGTCTATAACGAAATGTGTAATGTAGCTATTTCCGGAAAGGTTTATCTCGAATAAATTAAAACATATAGGAAAGTAACTTTCATAATAATAATTATTTCTATACCTAATAATAAGCAATAGAGGGTAGAGAAAGCCATGTGAATGTAACACCTCAGCTTTCTGATGTTAACACAATTGGTATCAGTAATTTACTGTAGTATTTACATGTATGTAACTCCATGGTCAAGTCAATTAAATGATCCCAGTTTTCGTACGCACTTATGTATATTTTCAAATGCAGCTTTAAACTAAAACTCCTAGAAAATCAGGATTTTCTTTAAAAAAAAAAAACAATTTCCTGGCAAGAAAGTTTTAGAATTTTGTTTTGCAAGCATTGCAACACGCACCACAGACAAACATTAACTCTGATCTCATTTTCACTCTCTCTACTAGATACTCATTGTATTTTGAAGCATTGTATTCCAGCCAAAAATATGAATAGAGCTTTCACTGAAAATACATGTTTTGAGGCACCCTAAACAACCTAAAATTATCATTTTTAGAAAAAGGTCTGTGTCTGTGAACCGCATAACTCAAAAATGAAAAGCCGGCTAAACATTAAACTTGGTATTTTAGTTCAGAAACTTCCATGGGTATGAGAAAAAGATTTTCAAGAAAATCCTCCATCCCAGCTACCTTTGACATGGAATTATTTTGAACGTTTTTATTTTCTCAAATATGGCCTTAAGATTTGGATTACAACACCCACATATTAAAGATATTTAGATGACAAATAAAATGTATACCTTGAATTTTCTGGGTCAGCCTGTGAAGTCCTCTTCATTCGAAAGGAATTTCGTATAACCTTGTATAACTGGTAAACATTAAGCAATTGACGAAAACTCATTACACAAAAAATTTAAATCTCTTTAAAACACACAATTTATTTAAAATAACTTCTTTTGTGACATCAGCCGTTTCTGAGATTTCTGTTATGAAAGATTTGAATTGTTCAATATTTTGTCACTTTTTTAAAGTCCTGTTGACATTCAGTTGTTTCTCGCAACTGAACAGAAAGAGTGAGGCCAGCGTATAGCATCCAGTTTTAAGCATTTAATTATCATTATTCCCTTTGCATTGATAACAAAATATGTAATTTAACTATTTCTGCAAATGTTTATCCGATTAAAATGAAATAGTTTTCATAACCATTAATGAATTATAGAGGGCACAGAAACTCATGTAAATGTAAAAATTAAATTTTTACTTTCTCTACTACACACTTACTGTAAGTAGAGGAAGTATTGTATTCCTCCCAAAACTTTGATGCAGAGATTTCATCCAAAATACATGTTTTGAGGCTCCTTGAACCCGCCCCCCCCAAAAAGCATTTTTAGTAAACTGTCTGTATCTAGGAACAGCATAACTCAAAAACAAAAAGGTAGTTAAACAAGAAACTTGGTATTTAAGTTCAGGACCTTCCAAGGATATGACAAGATTTTGAAGAAAAACCCCCATTCTAAATTACTCTTTATACAGGCAATTGTTTTTCCAAAAATGGTTCAAACGAGTTTCATTAAAATACTGTTTTTCAGATATATTCATGACAAATAAAATGTAATCTTGAATTTTCCAGGACTATTTTATAATTGTTAAACCATAAGAAATAGACAAAATCTTACTATACAAAAATGTAGACCTTGTTCCAACATACAATTTATGCCAAATAAATTTTTTTGTGCAGTTAACCATTTTCGAGATATTCTTGGTTTGAATTTTCAAATGCCTATACTAATGGTACCAACAAAAGCTAAGTGTGTCGATAATTCTTAACAAAATTAATTTTTATGAAGAATTATGATTGAAGCAAAATGGCGCCACAGCGCACACTGCTCGTAGTTCAGTGAATTGTCTGTGAAACATGTTTCCAGGATGCATTATTTCACAATTAGGAGACACAACATGGCCGCCAAGATTTCCTGATCTGCCCACAGGAGGTTGATTACTTCCTGTGGGATTATTTGAAAAGCAGGGTGTATTGCAACAAACCTCGCACTATCATCCAGCTGAAAGAAAACATAAGGACGAAATTAGTGCCATCAATCCTATTTTGTTGGGGCAAGTTCATGCAGAACTTTCACAGCAGATTGGAGAAATATATTCATTGCTGTGGAGACTACTTACAAAATGTAGTTTTTAAAAAGTAATGAGACATTAATAAACTGCATTGTACTAGCTTACTTCCAGTATGTTTTTTTTTTCTTTTAAATCATTCTGAGTGGCCCACAACAGGTCTGTAAACACCGTCATAGACCATTGCCGCAACCTATAGATGGATTTTCTTTTAATTTTGCTTCAGATAGTGGAAATTTTTCACATATGTACTTGAAACAGCTTCTTCCGTACTAAAACATTTGCAAACTATTTCGCTAAGCCTAGCTTAATATGGAGAGGTGAAGAACTCGCAAAGCTTTGATACACAACATTCTTAGAACAGACTTAAAAATCTTCTCAACATGGCAAGTCTTTCTTCGTCCCATGATCAACTCCATGCCCTGCTATCCCCACAGTCAAAGAAAGCATGGAAAATTGGTAAAACCAACCAATTATTGATCCCGCAGTATAGTAAGAACTCCAAAATCGCCACAAACTTGCCAGTTATGTTCACTGCAGTGTAATTGCAATAACAGCAGTTCCAAAAAGGTTTACATAATGAACAGAGTTATAAAAATATCCATTGAGCAAGGATAACTACCACCCTACTTATATCGTGTCTCCGCACTTAAAAGACAGTACAAGTTAAATATGGGCATACTTTGCCACATGTATGCTTACTCTGGTATCCAGCCCATGATCGGTCTGCCAATTTAAAGTCATCTTATGAATGATACAACACCAAATAGTGAAATATCTGCACTGCTATTTAAGGCAATTGTAAGACATTTAATTTTCACCTGCGCTTTAATTTCCTCTTTTTATTACATCATCCCAATAGTAATGCCTCCTATTTATTTTCATGGAAACTACAACAGATACAGAAAGTACAATAACACAGTTAAATAGAGCAAGATTTCAGTTACGTACTGTTATTTTTCCACATAATCACCACCATTCATTATGCGCTTTTGCCAACGATGAAAAAAGCCTGTATGTCACACCCTTAAAAATCTGAACTAGCTAAGGCTAGCCACTGTCTTACAGGTATGACAACAGCATCTGAGTCTGGAAAATGTTGGCCACGTAGTGCATCATCTTTCATAGACCCAAAAAAATGGAAGGCCTAAGGTGCTAAATCAGGACTTATGGTGGATGTGGTATGACAGCCAAGCCAAATTTGGTAATGAGCTCCATGGTTGCAAAACTGGTGTGGCGCCTTTGGTCTTGTGAAAACATCCCGGGATCCATCTCGCACAAACTCTACAATAATTAAGGTTGCATAGCATCTTGCCTAAGGCATTGCAGCCGACATTTAGCTCTACACACAATTCCTTGGTCATAATCTGCTGATCATTATGGATGAGTTGATTGAGATGCTGTTCATTATTTGCTGTGACAGCTGAGCAGGGTCAACCAGGGTGTGGCTAGTCCTGCACATACCACTTCTGAAATGCTGTACCCACCGCCTCACATTACTCACATTCGCTGTATCGTCTCCATACACCTTTAGCAAGTGACGATGGTTTGCAATTGCTGCAATTTGCTCAGCGGTAAGGAATTTAATCACACATCTCTGTTTTGTATGCACCTCAGTCAGTAGTCATTTTGGAATGTTCCCCTGCTGCTGCTATCGGTCTCAGACAACGAAAATAACAGGGCACTAGCCGGAAAGTTCAACAATTAATACTACACTGACATAATCTGGCTTGGACACTCGAAAGCAACAATGGGAGGCACTACTTTTGGATTGACTCTCGTATTTTTAGTGCTTCGAAATAAGATTTTACAGGCATAAAATTGTATATTATCAAA
The DNA here is from genome assembly GCA_030765065.1 of Deroplatys truncata. NCBI lineage: Eukaryota > Metazoa > Arthropoda > Insecta > Mantodea > Mantidae > Deroplatys > Deroplatys truncata. Next base: position 242,115,551 of record CM060984.1, on the reverse strand, counting down.
AAATTTGATGTGACTCACATGACTTTCTCCACTCTTGTATAAACCATTTTTACAAACACTTATTCCCCATCCACCTCATTCTAATTGAGATAAACACTTGCAGAAACTATGGTATTGCTAATTTTCCTGTAGGTGCAAGGGAAATATGGTACGCTTTAGCCAATAGTGAAATGTTTTAAGACTAGTTACTATGTGGAACACTTCATTCTATTTGCATGTCCAGAGCATGAAAAAAGGAATAACGAATCCCCATTTGAGAAAAATTATAAGTATTGGAATATTCAAACAAATAACAAGGAATATCTCAGAAATTGTTCACTCCACAAAAAAAACAAAAAAGGATGACATAAATTGTATATTTTAATGAGCTCTATATTTTTTGTTCGAGAAAAATTTTGTTTATTTTTTACAGTTTACCAGTTTTACAGAAGCCATTCAGAATGAAGAGTACTTTTGGGGACATTCCCAAAAAATTCAAGATATACATTTTGTCATGAAAATATCTTAAATATATGATATTTTAATCAAAGTCATTAGAGCCATTTTTGAGAAAATAAAAATTTTCGAAAAATTTTCAATGTAAAGGGTACTCTAGGGTGGAGGGATTTTCTTAAAAATCTTTGTGTCGCATCTTTGAAAGATACGAACCTAAATACGTTTGTTATTTATCCGGCTTTTCATTTTTTAGTTATGTTGTTCACAGACACACAGATGGACTTTTTAGAAAAGGCTCTTTTTGGATTCAGGGGACCTCAAAACATGTATTTCCGGTGAAATCTCAGTGTCAAATTTTTTGTTGGAATGCAATACTACCTCTACTTACTATACATAGCAGAGAAAGTAAAAAGTATGCAGATATATAATGATAAAAGCTATAATTTGGTGGGTGTCATCAATATTTACCCTTGACAAAATCACATACAATGAGGGTGGAATGTTTTCAAACAGCAAATAATAACCATGTGCCACACACCACTTAGACTATTTCATTATATTTAATTAATCTAGAGCGATTTAGTTTCCCCCATTCTTTTTTATGGGTCCTTAAGAGGTCCTTTCATTCGTTCCTTTTTTATTCTATACACTACTATTTCTGTACACTCGGGTAGCCTTAGGTGTTTCTTTTACTGTCTTACTAACAATAATCTAACACAATCATTACCAGGCAGAGAGGTTTTAGTAATGTAATATAATATTTACTGAGTGCCAAAATAATTACAATCATATTGGGAGTGACTGCTTCTGGCCTTGGCCATTTTATAGTCATCTCCCCTCCTTTGATTATAGTAATAATATATTAATCTATTGAGCATTAAGTTATTACATATTCGATGCCTTCTCGGATTACTATTACATGTTAATACAATTAGTAGTTCTTATATTTATTTATATTTACATTATTTTCTTTTTTTAACCACCCATATCCATTTATTCCCATTCATTCCATAACATGAACTTTCTTTTCTCCTAATCTCAGGTTTTAGTAAGTAAATAGAGCAATCTTGTTACTGCACAGAGTATAGCTGACGTCAAGTACAACAGACGCACTCCTCCCCTCCCCTAAGATGGTTTCGTTGCAACTGTTCCATTTATTTGCTGCATACACACCAGTGGAGAACTATGGCAATATGACTTAAAGCAAAGAAGAGTTTATACATTAAAATTAGAATCATTTCTAACATAGAGCTCAAAAGACATTTAAAGTATCATGTTAAACAACACTGTAATTCAATGAAACACAAGGAAATGTGATATGATTAGAAAGGAAAAATGAGGAAAGTAGACCTTCAACCCCAAACTACAAATCAGAATTTTTCAAGGATCTGTTTCATACTAATGAGAGAGGATACTGCTATTAAAAATGTACAGCTTTTGAAATGCTTCTTTAGTGGCTTTCATATACAAATTGTATACTATCAATAGCTAAACACACATTTTGTTTTTTCTTCTAATACTCCTCAATCCTGATCCACCTTCGGAGTAGGATGTATATCATATTTTGTTTACAGGGATTACTGCAAGGTCACAATCACTTCCAACTTCCCTCACCACCATCCCTCAGTGTGTTCCTAACTTAGTTACTTATAAATGAATTACTACAGAGTGAGCCAAAAGACTCCGAACCGCCTGCGTGGTGTTTTTCCTGTCTGCGTCCTCGGTGCTTGTTGCCGTTATAATAGAAAGGCGTGGATGAAACCATACAACATTTTTAAAACTACTTTTAAAGGCTTTACTTAAAACTTTATGAAAGGAGATGCTGAAACATTTTTGGCACCTCTTTAGGAAACTATCCATCACTCGCCGTAGTTCACGCTGAGAAATTTCCTGGCGGATATTTTGTTTTAATTCTTCCAGGGTGTGTGGGTTTGTCTTGTACACTTTATGTTTTAAGTTACCCCGGAGGGGTATTTTATCAGCAATATTACCAGCTATGTGGTGTTTTTCTACTGGGCATGTGGAAATATGATAAAAACATGACAACACACTGCTGCTATAAACAAAGTCACACTGTTGTGGTTTTGCTGTGCAATGTGAAGTGCAGTTTTGAGTTGGTGATTTGATGTTCAGTTATTACGAGTTATTTATTATTTTGTCCTGTACTTAGTCACAAAGTATATTATGTGCTACCTACTGCACAGCGTGTATTTATTTATGATTCATATGTGTTAACTCAGTCAGCTCGCTAAGTGAAAGTACGATTTGCAGAAAGATTTCCAGGTGTAAAAGTTGCAGGCCGTACAACAATCCATGAACTTTACAGTAAATATCAGGCCAAGAAATCTAAAACACGACGTTCGGTTCTTACTGAAGAAACATTAGACGACATCGGTCATCATTTGGAAAATTCCCCCCCCCCAAAAATTCCATGATGGATAGTTTCCTAAAAAGGTGCCAAAAATGTATGGACGACGGTGGTCAGTTTCAGCATTTCCTTTCATAAGGTTGGTAAGTAAAGCCTTTAAAAGTAGTTTTAAAAATGTTGTATGGTTTCATCCGTGCCTTTCTATGATAGCACAGGCGGCAACTAGTGCCAAGGACATGGACAGGAAAAAAACAGCGCAGGCTTTTGAGTTGACGGTGATGTGATGTTCAGTTATTACAAGTTATTTATTATTTTGTCCTGTACTTACTCACAAAGTATATTATGTGCTGCCTACTGCACAGCGTGTATTTATTTATGATTCATATGTGTTAACTCGGTCAGCTCGCCAAGTGAAAGTACGATATGCAGAAAGATTTCCAGGTGTAAAAGTTGCAGGCCGTACAACAATCCATGAACTTTACAGTAAATATCAGGCCAAGAAATCTAAAACACGACGTTCAGTTCTTACTGAAGAAACATTAGACGACATCAGTCATCATTTGGAAAATTCCCCCCCAAAAATTCCATGATGGATAGTTTCCTAAAGAGGTGCCAAAAATGTATGGACGACGGTGGTCAGTTTCAGCATTTCCTTTCATAAAGTTGGTAAGTAAAGCCTTTAAAAGTAGTTTTAAAAATGTTGTATAGTTTCATCTGCGCCTTTCTATGATAGCACAGACAGCAACTAGCGCCAAGGACACGGACAGGAAGAACACAGTGCAGGCGGTTCGGAGTATTATGGCTCACCCTGTACTATCTGGGCTTGTAGGTCGTGGTCTAGAAGGCATCGTAGATACCGACGTTTCGCCAAGTAAAGCGCTTGGCATCTTCAGGGTGAAATGATTCGTTGTCTGCGGTGGTCAGAACCTGAATGTGGAGACCGGAGGAAACCTGCCAAGCGCTGTACTTGGCAAAAAGTTGGCATCTATGATACCTTCTAGACCATGGCCTACAAGCCTGGATAGTAGTAATTCAATTATTAGTCGTAATGCCGGCCGTGAAAGCCTCAGCATGTACATTGGTTTACTTACTCTGCCTGATTATTACTTTTCTTAGTTTACCAACATTTCATCCCTTTCTAGCTTCTCCCTCCATAACCATAAATATTTAGTAAAATGAAAAATAAATAACCTACATAACACTTCACACTATAAACATACCCACTTCTTTACAACTGATGTTCAGTACGGAGTTCTACGTCGCGTCTGGCCTGTTAGCTGAATAGATGGGTGACTTCTGTTTCTCATACACAATGAATGCAAGAAGTTACAGGGTTCCGGTTTCTTTTAAAAACTGTCTCCAAACCTCCTGAACATTTTCTGTCACTTGGTCTTATTTGTAAACCCAATAGAAAAAACGTTTCTTGCTGGCTGACTTTTCTACTGCATAGGTGTAGAATTTTCTGAAAATATTTAAGTTAAAAAATTATAACACTTGTCTAATTAAAGGTAGAGAATTCAAACTTGGCAGGTAACAGTACACTACTTTGCTCTAGCTAAGAAAAAAAATTGTTGCACTCTACCTTTATTTATTAGTTACTGTGTGATAATCGCAGAAACAGCAAATACTGCACTTTCACTGAAAAACTATTTTGTTTAGAAATTTGTGCCAAAGAAATCTATAAAGGCTCTAAAAATGATAAAATCTGATAGAGAAAAATATTCTGCACAGGATAATGTGTTCAAAGCTGAAGTTCATAACAACGAATATTTACATGTTATTACTATTAGCAACTTGGCGACAGCACGAGAGTAGAAAAGAACGAAACTAATTGCAACATGTATGCATTAGACAGATATTCCATTTACCTCCACACTGTCTTTTAAGGTTGAGACAAGCCTTACTACACGTGACTTTGCACCAAATACATGAACCCATGAGTGTACAGTTAATAGTTTGCTTGCATTACTGTTATGGTAGAGTTGCTCTCTGTGAGCTGTGTTTATGTTGTTCTACCCCTGATGCTGTTTACAATTCCAGCTTACCTGTGACTTCCCCTTCCCCTTGCCGCAGTGTCGATACAATGACACAGCATGCACACATTGCAAGCTAAGGATATTTATCCTAGCTCTAGCTATGAAGGAGAATACCCTTTCAACTTCACTTGGAAGCATCAATGAACAGTCTCCATTCACTTGGGTCATAGTTTTGATTTTTAGCATAAGTTCTTTCACATTACCGCAATATACAAGATCACCATACTCAGAGAAAAAGAATTTAAAATCTATTTTGCATTGTTGGTGTTTCTGGGCACAGCAGTTTTTTCTTGGAGTCTAGAACCTAACAACTCAGCTAACTCCTTGGGGAGAGCAAGAGCCCTCACTAACAAGGGGCAATTGTCACTGATGTTACAGATCGAGCTGGGATTTTTTTTTTAGATCAAAAATAAAAAATACCCATGTCTGGACTTTGTTTCTCACAGGCCCCAGTTTAAAAGAGAAAAAAATTATTTACAAATTACAATGATTCACTAATAACATCTAATTCTTGCACATATCAGTGTTTAAAAAGTATTAAACGAGAGAACTTACAAAACTGTGCCATTTTTATCTCTTCAGTTCTTTTTCTTGGAAGTAACTATCACTGGAAAAAAAAATTAAATGCAACTATGGCTGATTTCCTGTTTGCTATATGAACTCTTGGTTGTAAGTTATAGTGTGGCATGGCAAGCAGATACTTGTAGCCTCGATGTGGGGCAAACTTTATTATCCCTTCCCATTCATAGTTGTATTGATGCATCGACGAAGGAATACATTATTTTCTTTCATTAGTTCTATGTCTCCATGCAGTGTGGTATGTGTTAATTCTCCCTAAACATAACTGGGGAATACATTTATTAATTATGAATGATTCAACAGTTGCAATGCCTGAATGTGTATGTATGTTTTATCAATTTAGTAATACCATTATTTCTTTATAGATGTATTATAAAGATGTGTCTAGATTTTTTTTTTATTTATTTATGGACGCTCTTTAACTGCTGTGGTCCTTAGCGTCCCATTCTATATTGGGTGTGAAAGACCGGTAATTTTGCTCAGAGGCCTTTTATCAGGGTTGAGGTTCTTTTATGTGCTGTATATCTGCGACACAGGACCACCGCTTTACTTCCATTCCAAGTGAAGCAATGCTAAGGATTTTTATGCCCGAAAAAATCCATCATCCTCCGCCGGGTTTGAACCCGCAACCTCAGGAACTACAGGCTAGCATGGTAACCACTGCACCACGGAGGACGACTGTTTTTTATATAAACTATATTTGAAATAAGTATTTTTTAAAAATTGGAGCAACATGAAAAGTATTTGTAATAAAGTCTCTTATGTTCAAATTGTGCCTATGCTCTCATATGAAAACTGTTTAAACATGCATAATAATATGCTTTTTAATTCATGTGTAGTATGCATGTCACTTGTCAGTTCTGAATTCAATTCCGCTTCTTGAGAAATCGACCTACATTTACTACAGTGTCTGGCATAGCACCAAGCAACTGATCACTGAGCAGAAAACAGACCTAAAGTCAGTCGTTACAACTTAAAACGACCCTATGGGAGAAAAACCCAAGACAGGGTACTTTTGTGTTTGAAGTTTTTTTCACTATAAAAAATTGCAGCTCATCTAAGACATCAGTGTGAAAATGGCTCCTTTTTAATTTACTCTGGTTAAAACACCCATGTTCTACAACAGACGATTCTGGGAGACAGTCACTTTCACAATTTCCCTCACTTCTACATCACACTCAGATGATAACTGCTGAACATTTTCTAGTCACACAGGGATTGGCAAATCAGACCCTTGGGGCACAGGTAAAATGGTTGACCAAACAACTGGATACATGATTTGCTTTTTATCTTTAGAATTGTACCCCTTCTCATCACATGAACAGAAGTAGTAGCAGTTACTATGGTTGACTGCTCTCCAAACCATAGGCATTCCAAAAGATAAGTGTTGGAATCCAAGGCATTCCCAAAGAGTGGTTGCATTCCTACCTGCCACAAATAAACATAATGGCAAGCTTGTGCATAATCTCGCCTTAACTTCCTTAAGCACTTGCATCCCCTATAAGATAAGCTTCTGGTGTTCTCGGTTTTTACTATAAACACCTTAAAAATATTTTGTGGATGCTTTTAGATCCAGTTATAAATGACTGGTATATACATCCAGTTTTTGAAGCAGGATATAGACATTTAAGCTAATAAAATGTCCAAAATTTAAAAACAGATAAAATGTATCTAAAGGATGAAGTTCCTATTTTAATTAATAAGAAGTTGAATACAGTAATGGCAAAGCAATTCACAAATTGAATCGGAAGATGCAAAAAGATGACATGTGACAAAAACTTTTACTAGGGAATAAAAAATAAGTTTTTACGATGCACATATCACCCTTTTGCAAATTATGATTTTCCTGAGGGTGGGATACACACCTTTCTTGTTGCAAATAATTATCTATACTCACTGCCAAAACAGAAAGAGATTGACATTTTACGGAGAGAGAGAGAAGCAACATTGCCACTTAACGCGACCACGTGGAGAGCACATAGAATTGTGTACGAAGGCAACTGGGTTGCATCTGCATTGTAGGGCAGGTATTATATCAGTGTAAAGATCTTCGTTAACAAGAGAGACATACCTGTGAAATATCAATACTTACTCTAATGGGAAAATGCCATGATTCTCTCACAGAGCATATTCATGCTTGTCCTTTAATTGGGATACCTTTACCAGATACATTTTATTCGGTTACCAAGTACGCTCAGTTTTTCGTTTGGCTCGCTGTCTTTGTCACTATTTTTTGGATATTGTTAAAATATCCATTAAAAGTGTTAACACAATTGCAAATGTGCACAACACACGCAGAGAAACACGGACTCAAAACAAAAAGCAAATAACTTGTGGTACACAGACAATATCTAAACCAATGTAAATACATTAAGCTGTGGCTAAAGGAAGCATTATTTATAACCGCAGCGACAGCAGAAAATAAGACATGCAGTTTATGTTACTATAACGTTTGCTCGCCAGGCCTGCCATACTAATCACGTGTTACAGTATCAGCAAGAAGGTTTTTGCATCTATAGTTGCTATGGAAATATCTTAGTTCTAATTGGTCCTTCTAATAGTTTCTATGATGACCACTATGACATATACATCCCCTCCCCTTCATTTAAAACTTTCCGCCATGTGGTTAGTAACTGTCAATCACCTTCTTGATTGGCGCCAACTATAATATAATATTTCAATAGAAATGTGTATATTACAGTATTACAATACAGTATAGGTATACCCTTGATTTATACGATTTTCTTGAGGTGCTTTCTTTTTCGCTCACTGTCGCTTATGTCAGAATAAAGGCAATAAATGTACCACACTGTTGCACATGTCCCACTTTTGCAACTTTCCAAGGATTTCAGATTGCATTTCATGCACATACTGTGCTACAACATGTCACATTTCTTGAACAGCATTGTGTGTGTCTCTGTAGAACTGATGTTCACTTTAAAGTGGAAATAGCAAAAGATACGTTAGCTTTTTGCATCTTGCAATTCAATTATAAATTACTTACCTATATATATAATTTTCTTGTACAGAGGGTCTGTATGATTTTAAGTTGGTCCTATCCACACCTTCACCTCTGATTTGCTCATGTGAAGTATCCCCAAGGCCCAGCGTCATTCGGAGTCCAGCTGTAGGTCCTCTGCTTTAAACAGCATCCTCATCACCCTACCATCGGAAGCAACAGATTCCGTCCGCTGAGTGCCTCTACCTCATCGCTTGGTGAAGAGGTCATAGTCCATTTGGGAAGTGTTAGAAACGATGATATATATTTTGTGACAAAGCTTCCCTAATAATTTTTAAAATAGAAATTCAGAAGCAAAATAACAGAATATAATTATAATAGAATTTTGAACCTCTATTTTAAAAAAGATAAAGCATTATCACAAAATATATATACAACTGTGCAGAATCTTCATTACAGGTCATTACATTAATTTTTATAGCACCTAAATACAAAACCTGCAAATTTTGTGAATTGTAATTATTTCATCTGATGCACTTCTTCAGGGATATATTATTTTTAATCAAGTGTAGAAAACAGTGCTCATCATCATTATTGTGGCATCAAAAGGTGCAGGTAAGCCAAAAAACTACGAACCAGCTGTGCTGTGTTTTTCCTGTCTGCGTCCTTGGCGCTCCTGCCGACTGCCGCTATCAGAAAGGCGCAGATGAAACCATACATTTTTAAAACTACTTTTAAAGGCTTTACTTAACAACTTTATGAAAGGAAATGCTGAAACTGGCCACCGTCGCTGTCCAGTCGCTGTTTCCTCTTTAGGAAACTATCCATCACTTGCAATAGTTCACGTTGAGAAATGCTTGCAATTTCCTGGTGGATATTTTGTTTTAATTCTTCCAGAGTGTGTGGGTTTGTCTTGAACGCTTTGCTTTAAGTTACCCAGAGATAGAAATTGCAGGGGATTAGGTCGGTGGACTGATGGGACCACAAATCTGTACTAATAATTCTGTCCTCAAACGCACTTTCAATTGTTCTCGTGAAATATTGGCCGTATAGCTGATGCAGAGTCTTGTTGAAAAAAGGCAAAATCACACTCCCTGGCTGTTAATTATCTAAAAAAAAGGGGGCAAATTGTATTGACATATGTACAGGCTTCAACTGTTGACTCGAAAAAAATTTGTGTGTGATGAATAGTTTCCTAAAGAGGTGCCAAAAATGTATGGATGACGACGGTGGGCAGTTTCAGTATCTCCTTTCGTAAAGTTGGTAAGTAAAGTCTTTAAAAGTAGTTTAAAAAATGTTGTATGGTTTCATCCGCACCTTTCTATGATAGCGGCAGACAGCAACAAGCGCCGAGGACACGGACAGGAAAAACACTGCGGCAGGCAGTTCATAGTTTTTTAGCTCTCCCTGTATAATGCATGGTATCACTGGTTGGATTGGTGACATGAATGTTTGTAATGAATATAAACATGTTTTGCTTTGAAAAATAATATTACTTTCCTCAAGCCAATAGTATAACAACTTTATCATACACACACCTCAAGGAATCACAAATTATATGTTCGTAAATTAAACATATGAGTAACAATATTAAAACAAGAATCAAAAATTAAATGACTATTGCAATATTTTGCAAGACCTTCACCTAATTTATACTTTAATGAAAAACAACTGCAAAAGAAAGCAAAAATAACTTTAAAATTCCTTCACAATAAATTCTAAAAAAAACACAAGCAAAACTATAATATTTTATGTCCAAATTGTGACGCTTTTATTGACAGCAGTCAAGAAAGTCCAACAACTGAAGGTAATCACCAACAAAAAGGTGCACAGGCAATTTTTATTCAACAATTCACAAGATTTATCAACCTCTTAATCACGTGACAATTACAGTTTTCGACTCTCAACTGGTTTTGATGGAACTGCATGGACGTCCTTGTATTCCAATACAATGAAACCAGCTTTTAGTTGTTGAACGAGAAAATCTGTTCCTGGGTTTTGTGTGGATTCGCCCATGGGTAAACCAATTGCGGTTGATGGTGGTATAGATACCAGCGAAGTTATCGGTTATTCGGCACATAATTCTTTCCACCAGGTAGAAGGTGAGACATGTTGAGCAACAGCCTGTAAAGTGTCTCGAGAAAAATTTCCATGACTAGCTTTAAATTCAGCTAAGTTAGCCATGATTCTACCACTGACATGTCCTAGTACGGTGCTTAAATATAAACACAAGTCGCCTGGTGGCTATGCACTATTATACAATGTGCTTTGATATTATACTGTATTTTTAAACTCTTAATTATTATTATTATTATTATTATTATTATTATTATTATTATTATTATTATTATTATCATTATTATTATTGTTATTGGCACAAGTAGCAGAAATTTTATTTTCAGGCAATTTTAAATTACAAGTTTTCTAGAATTTCAAAAATAATTTCCTATACTCACAGCTGTGGTTATAAGGCTTGGTTATAATACTGTCAGGTTACCCTACACCACGACACCGCATTCCAACACTGGATCAAAGCAGAAATAGGGCAAATACAAATGAACCACACAAACACAGAGGCAAAATGCCTTACAAAGAAGTTAAAAAATGCTTGAAAACAATGGAATCAATTGAAGTGCAATAACAGAACAGTATGACCTGTTTGTGGTTAAGACCAGGCATATACTGGTGGTAGTGATGGTTGATAATGGCAATCATAAAGCTCTTCTTTGATGGCAGCCTCTTTATCTTTTGGTTCTGGATACCTGAGTGCCATACCTTTGGCATAGGCATGCTCTGCAATTGCTGCAGCAATCTTAAGAGAACATGTGTGTATTGTGGTTAGAGGAGGGTAAAGACTTCCTTTTTCCAAATCCTCTTCAGAAACAAGTTTGGCAAGAGCCTCTGAAGAAATCAAGAAAATTTCATCATCTATATGGCATATTTCAGCACTTATTATACCCAAAGCAACTCCTGGGAATATATATGAATTATTGCATTGACCTGGATGAAAAGTTTTTCCTTTGTAAGTGAATGGATCAAATGGTGACCCACTGGCAAACACTGCTCTACCATCCGTGTTAGTATACGCTGCTTCAGCTGTACATTCTGCTTTTGATGTAGGATTGCTTAATGCAAATATGATAGGTCTCTCGTTGAAACTAGCCATATCTTGTAGAAGTTGTGGGGTGAATACCCCTGGAATTGCAGCAGCACCAATAATTACAGACGGTTTTATTTCTCTCACTATCTCTTCAAGATCCTTCATGGGTGCATGTTCCTTTGCAAATGGTAACTTCTGGTTAGAAATCCCACCCTCAGGCCGACCTTTCACAACAAGGCCTTTGGAGTCAACCATCCAAATTTTCTTTCTTGCATCTTCTTCTGAAATTCCATCCCTCTTCATTGCCATTACAATCAAGTCTGAAATGCCTATTGCTGCCCCTCCTGCTCCTTGGAACAGGATTGTATTGTCTGAAAGACGACTTTTGGTTATGCTTAATGAGGCCAAGAGTCCTGCAACAGCTACTGATGCAGTTCCTTGGATATCATCATTAAATGTACAATATTGATTGCGATATTTCTCCAGTAATCGAAATGCATTGCTATTTCCAAAGTCCTCAAATTGTATGAGTGTTTTTTGTCCATATCTTTTAACAACAGCCTTCATGAATTCATCTATAAAGCTGTCATATTCTTCTCCAGTGACTCGCTTTTGCTGTAGACCAATATACAGTGGATCATCAAGAAGGCTTTGTGTATTTGTACCAACATCCAGTGTAATAGGCAGCAACTGATGTGGTTTAATTCTTGCTAAGGCAGCATATAAAGATAGTTTGCCTACAGGTATGCCCATTCCATATGCACCAAGATCCCCAAGACCCAATATTCTTTCTCCGTCTGTTACACAAATAGCACGAATATCTGACACTGGCCAGTTACATAGAATGTCATACACATGATGACGATCATTGATAGTTATAAAAAGACCTCTTGGCCTTCGGTAAATTAGGCCAAACTTCTGACAAGCCAAACCAACAGTGGGGGTATAAACAATAGGCACAAGTTTTTGCACATTTTCTGAAAGAAACCTATAAAACAGTCGCTCATTTCGCTCCTGCAGTTCCATAAGGTAGATGTACTTATCTAAGTCCTCTGGATACCTTTCAATATTGAGGCGACATAACTCAAGCTGCTCCTCTTGGGTTTTAATGCGAGGAGGTATTAACCCGTGGATTCCAAGTAGTTGACGTTCTTCCAGTGTAAATGCCATATCCTTATTATAGTGTGAATCTCGGAGATAATCTAAACCCCTCATTAGAGGAGGAGGGCACGTATTGTCTCCTGTGGCGCTCATTCCGTCTCGAAGATGCTTTTTAGAGTTACAGCACACACTGTCCACTAATACGTTTTGCTTATTAATGGTCAATGACACAACTATTTCTGCCGTCGGCTCCATCACGCTAGCTTACTAAAACAGTTGAAGATTATTCATGAATAAACAGTTGAACTTCGCTTTAATTCCTGCTATTTAAATGTAAGTGAATAAATTAACTGACACGGCAGATAAGCAATTATGAAGAAAATCTTCGGCAAGAACAATTATTTTGGGTTAATAATAAATAAACTAAACTATAATACAATGTATTCCTAACGTAAATAACTTACACTTCATAATTTTAAATGTGAATGGCCGCCTTTAGTTGCCAACTTGATAACATAGCAACCTAAATAACATCCGATATTATGCCTAAGGCGACAATCAGCCGAGTTTCTTAGGACAGAACCATATTTAGATGCCTAAAAATATCCCTCGTGGGACAACATTTGTTCTACGAAGACTTCACAAGATATTCAAGAAATGCAAGCATGCACATTATAAAATAATTACATAATCCACACACACTAACATCAACCAATTTAATTCACCTCCAAGGATGATTAAACAAGTTAAAACTAAATAAAGCTGCATAAATCTCAACATTTAGAAGGATATTCAGCGGATACACATTGAATTTTCACTTTCTTTACCACATATATAAAACACACGTCTTACTGTCCCTATGCCACAACAACAAGCCACGCAGTAATGTATCCGAATGTATCGCTCCGCCCCGCACGTGGCGAGCAGATGGTTGAGGTTGTGCCAACCCTTCATTTAGGTCTGTAGGAAGAGGTGACATAGAGTATATATATATTGTTAATTTTACTGCTGTTTTCGTTTAAACGCCTAGAATGATGCAAAGCTTTTTAGCTTAAAACTCTTAAGTGGTTCTATTAATCCGTTTCTGAAGGGGCTCCGCTCCCTCAAAATCTCAGTGCAGGGTTCTTTTCTCGCACTGTATAATTAAGATACACCAGCAAATTTTTATGTTAATCTCACAGTGTCATCTATGGTAAAGGTTGAATACTTGTCAAAAAAAAGCTTACTAAACACCTTTAGAATAATTTTCTTCCCATTCTTTAAAGTTTTGCCTTTTCTATGCTTTGTTAATGTATAAGACGCACACTGCTCGTTTTCACACATGGCATTTATAACTCTCATAAATTGAGTAACGTTGGCCATGCTGTACAAAGTAGACAGCACGCTTGGGCAGGGAATTGCTAACCCTGAATTTTTTCTTCTAATGTCACTTTTTTTTAAAATTCTCAATTCTTATTCTTGTATAGTGTTAATCCTTCACCTGTAGTATCTGTCTAATTGTTACAAATTGCATATATGCCCGCAAACTATTTCTACGCATGCAAACAACAACCCTGACGACTAATGTGCGTGATTAGGTTTGTTTTGGTTCAGAATTCTTGATAAGGTCCATGAGGGGAGGGGGAGTTATATAGTGCCCTCTTTTTCTTTAACGGCCTTTGAGCTCGCCTTTGAACTCCAATGGTATGCTAGTAGCGTCCATAGCGTCTGTTGGTTGTAAAAATATTCTAAACACTTTTTGGGGGTGACAAAAGATATGATAATTTAGGCCTGGGTAAGCCTAATTTGTACAATTTATTTAGTAAAATAATAATTTCTTCTTCATTATTTTACATCCAAATATCATGTTCAGTGGATCCTAAACTTCCATAACTACAACATGTATTCTTTGGAAACGCAGGATATTTTATTATACTGAGTCTGATTCTTGTTATTGTGGAACTTCAGTTCTATTAATTCTCAATCTGTCGAGCCTCTTGTGCTTCCATAATTATGCCGCCTCATTTTTCTTGTTCCATTTTATATAAATGTTCTTGATAACCTCTATACAGCTATATTTATTGAAGATAAGTATCATAAATTGGTCCCTGACGTCTTGTCCATTTTGCTGATTGATCAGCTTATATTATTTCCTTTTATAGGTACCTACTATTATGATCTAGAATCCATACTAATTTCATTGTAATTCTATTTTGGTAAGCTTTATATGAAAGGTATTTTATTTCAATTTCAAGTAAAAATTAAGTTGAGTTTTATTTATGGCCGCTCTTTAACTACTATGGTCACAGCGTCCCATTCTATATTGGGCGTGAAAGACCGGAAATTTTGCTCAGAGGCCTCCTTATCAGGCTTGAGGTTCTTTTACGTGCCGTAAATCTACAACACGGGACCACCGGCTATACTTCCCTTCCGACGAAAGCCATGCTAAGGTATTTTTGCACCCGAAAAAAAAAATCCATCGTCCTCCGCCGGGTTTGAACCTGCGACCTCGGGAACTGGAGGCTGTCATGGTCAATGACCTCCCAGTGTGTAAACAACAAGAGAAATACATGCAACGTTCATTAATGTCTGGAGTGCGTCCCCTCCTATACCAATTGGATCTAATTATCCCGGAAGGGTAGCGGTTGATTACAGTGAAAACTATATGCATCTTTTTTTGTTCCAGGATGGTAACGCATTATCAAAGCGGTAACAATGCACGCCTAAAGTCTGTACAAGATATCACAAGCACATAATTTACTCTATCTACGTTCATTTATGTTTGCAGGATCGTATTTTCCATGTCTTCCCAGTCGTCCTCCGTGATGTAGTGGTTACCATGTTACATTCAGGGCCGTATTTAGAGGGGTTTTTAGGGTTCAACCCCCCCCCGAAACTTCTGACAATTTTATTTACTTAAATTCATAGCAAACGAGTATGGCAAAATGTCGTTACATAACAAAAGGTCTATTGCTAGCAGCACATTTAAAAGAAAAAGGGAAACTTAATATCATAGGTAAGGTGACCATACATTCCGGTTTTCGAAGAAGTCTCTATGTTTTGTGCTGTAAGGTGAAACATCCTCATTTTGGTGAGTTTCTCTTGTCTATATAATGTCTCCAAACAATTTTCTTATCCATGTAACGTCTATATACTACGGAGTAGGTACATGGTAACTGTGTGGGGTACTGTTAAGTTTAGATATACTTGTGGAAAACCTTCCCCGAATTATTTTTCTGGATACGGGCATGGTTACATTCATTCATTGTCAGATGTGAACTACCAGGTTAAAGGACGTTTTATATATATAAAGTATAGGGAAGTAAAATCCAACCCAATTTTCCATATCTCTTCAATATCTGCGTCTTCATAATCCACGTTCTCCAACTTCAAATTCTTCTCGAAATACTGAATCTCTATTATCGTTCATGTTGTTATTTTCAAACAACCCGCTTTGAGTCTCGGCATCAGCCATCAAACAATTGACTCAAAGCCCCCTAAATTATAGTATTTACTAAGCCACCGTATTATTATAGTCGTTGAATTGGCAGCATTGCGTGACGATGAGGAAGTTCATTGTAATATTTTAAAATAATAATTCAAAATAATAAAGTACACGATCGTGTAGAAAAGGTGTGCAATACATGTGCGTGTGAAATGCGTAACAGAATCTCGACTTCGTCTCGTCTTTTTAAACTGTTCCTGGATTCTGTAATAATGCACTTCAAAACCTCATGCTGCAATATACTATTTCATAATTATTCTACAAAATATTCATATAAAAGCTTCTTTTTCTCTCTGATTCTGTTAGTCACAATAAATGTCGGTAGAAGTGGTTTGAATGTAGATTTTGTTGTGATAAACAGGAACACACAGGAGGATGAAAGAACTGTCAACTATTTAACGCTTAACTATATTGGTGTTTTCAAGTTGCAGTAACATGCTGGTGGAGTCTTATATACCCCAAACTAAAAAACATAATAATAGAAACGTAAAATACAACAAATATTATTTATAAAGCAGAATTTTACAAAAATGAAATATAATTTTTGGTAAGACAACAATTTTCTGTAAGATTTTTTTCCTTAACAGTAACAATTTTGCCTTAAACAATTTTCTCATGCAAAATGGCCAAATTGGCCACAAATAAAACCATCACACTTTTCACAGCGGCTTTTAGTTTTTCTGTCCGCCTGTGGATAAATACAACAAACATTATTTATAAAGCATAGTATTATGAGTAAATACAATGTAGCTTCTGGTGAGACAAGGTTATTATCAATGTTCGCATACAAAATGGGCACATTGGCCCATAATACAAATACACACATTTACACCGATTTTTAGTTTTTCTGACTGCCCGTCAGGGATATACTTCAGAGCTGGATTTTCAGTGAGGCCATGTTAAAACATAGCTACTCTAAGAATTTGTGTTCGATGGCTTACAAGTGTCGAAGAAAATGTTTCAAATCTTTGCATTCCATACTTGCGGGCGAATGAGAAAAAAGCACACACTTACATGCTGGTGGGGTCCAAAGGGTTAAAAGTTTGACATTTCACCTTTTAGCAACAACTATGCAAAGCGCTTTCTGCAACCGTCAAATGATAATGTATAATAAGATTGCTAAAAGCCCCAAGACATCCGGCATTTAACTCTGAAATATTAAAAAATAGAAAAGGCTTGGTGTTTTACAGACCCCACCAGCACATTTAAGGATTAAAAGCCACCCTATATTAATATGTAGGCCTTAACATTGCATCGCCTCACGAGAAATGAACATTCCCCTGGCGCTTCAAAGAAATGTGGTGCTTGAAATATTTGAAAATAAAATCGAACAGCAGTTAATATTTCGGAACGAGCAAACCTGTCTGACAGCAACAATGTTACAGTTTGTATTCCCCCTCACATGGATAAATCCCTAAAAGTGACCGCGGGATGAAGAAGATATGGCTGGAGTTGGACTGCATGTTTCAGCTATTCCTGTTTCACGGTCTACGTACACCCCTGGGCACCTACCTCGAGTGGTCTGCGCTTAAGGATTTGGTTCCACCAGCTCTTGACATGGCTACTGCAAGGACAATTCGGAACGTAAGTTCTGGTCTCGTCATTCACAAGCATGGGAGGCGGTAGCGGTGCTGTGTAACTTGGTCCAGTACACTCTTGGCATTCGACTGTTTCTTCACCAAGACAGGCTTGTAAATGTATGCAGCAATAGAGGCTGCCGCCAAGTGTGAGGTTCGTGCAGTGATATGGTTTCTGTGGGGACAAAGAAACGCAGCTGCAGCTCGTGAGGTTACTGCACTGTACGGGAACATTGAGTGAGAGTATTGATCGACGTTGATGTCAATTTCAAGATGGACGCACTAGCATCCATGATTAAAAATGAATTGGGCGACAAACTTAATGCAAATCTGGATGACGTGGTCAGAAGAAATCACCATTTCGCAATTTCAGAACTTTATTAGCATTTTCCGCAGATCAGTGGGACCGTTCTCTATGAAGTAGTGTCACAAGGTGTGTGTTCAGCGGGTGCTGAAAATTCTGCCTGAAGCCCAAAAAAACATTAGGATGAGAGCAGCACTGACATTTCTTAAAAGTGAAGGTTAAAGCTTTCTCGACCAGATTGTCAGGGAGATCGAAATAAAACGACAGTCAATTGTTTGGAGTCACGTCAATTCCCGTAAGAAATCACAGAAATGCCTCCAAACATTCTGAACAAAGAAGCTCATGGCAACTGTTCTTTTGGGACAAGCAAGGCCAATTGTTGATGCCTTGGTGGAGTTCATAGAGCGAGGCACAACTATAAAATTTGATGTCTTCTTCAGACGCTAAGTACACTTAGGTAATAATTCAGAACAAACGACGTGGCATGAGTTCTGGGGTTTTCTTCCACGATAATGCTCGGCCGCATACTGCTGCATGCACTCAAAATCTCCTGCAACAGTTCAAGCAGGAGATCTTTGATCATCCAACATATAGCCCTGGCTTGACTCCGAGGTTATCACCTGTTCCCAAACATGAACAGCGTGGACCACACCGGTTTGAAACAAATGAGGAGCTCAAGGAGAGCTTCACAGTCGACAGAGTTCTACACAGAGGGATATCAAAGCTTGTGAAGTGGTACAACAAAAGCCTGAATGGAAATGGAAATAAAGTTGAAAACTAATTTAACGGTTTACACTTCACTTCAGTGTAATAAAAGTTCCAAATACAAGGTAGCCCTTTAAAAAAAATTCTGACGTGCAGCATTCACACGGCTTTCTCCACTCACTCTTCTACAACTGTTCTTTCAAAATCGTATTCTTCTGTTTATTTCTTGTTAATCGTGAAAAACTTTCATTACATGTTTACACATTTCGCTGTCGGTATAAGAAGAATACAGTAGGCTAAAGCGATAGTCCGATTTTTAAAAAAATTGATCAGTATGTGATGGTTTTGGCCACAAGAAGAAACAAATAGCGTCTTTCCATATAAAAACAAAAACGTATACGCATTTGAAATTCAAACCGACAGCAAAGAATGTCTCGGAAAGTTTAACGTCCGAAATACTTTTATTTGACATAAATGTTGTGCTTTAACGAGACCTACATTTTGTCTGTTTGATAGGGTTTACCAATTATACCAGTCTTCAGAAAATGAGAGGACTTCACAGGTTATTCGCAGAGAATTAAAGATATACCTTTTATATGCCATGCAAATATCTTAAACATACGGCATTTTAATCAAAGTCGTTAAAGCCATGTTTGAGAAAATAAAAGAATCACGAAATACTTCCATGCAATGGATAGTTTTAGTGGGAAATTTTGGTATTTAATTCACTTTTCGTTTGTTTACTGTGCTCTCTCCCCCCCCCTCTCTCTCTCTCTCACTCAGATTTTCTTCCAAAAGTGCCTTTTATGGATTTAGTGAGACAACGTGTATTTCCAATGAAATTTCGGTATAGAATACTTGTTGCAAGCAATACTTCCTCTACTTAATAGAGATAAGCAGTAAAGAAGGTACTTAACGGAACTTGCTTTCCGAATTACCATCATATTAGCCTAATGTGTATAAAGTGCCAAACAGACTATGCTTCTTCCAAGCATTACCCGTTTACCCTGCCCTGCATACTCAGAAAACAAGTAGTAGCCCTGTCAAAATTCTGCAGATGTAGAGGGTATCAGGCCGTGGGATCTGATGCAAAACTGCCAGCATAGGGAAACAAGGTCTTCGTGGCCAAGTCAGCACCATACGATCGCTGTTGTACAAAATCCTAAAATTACGCCTTTAAATGCTCGGTTTCAAACTGGCAAAGATCCAAAGAAGGTTGTAGTTGGAGATAGGACTTGTTTATGCAGGAAAGTCAGGAAGCCTCAAATGGTGTAAACGAGAAGAACAACTTCTGTGACGAAATTTGGCTGACAAGCTAATAAAATATGTACTTTGTTCTTATGAGTGTGACATTGTCCTGAAATAACTCCCACAGAACGGTCTACCTTACCTGCAGCTGGCGACAACTGCAGGGAAACCCAAACAGTACGTGATTTGCAGAACCGTGTTACAGACGATTTATCAAAACTTCTTGAGCAATAGCAACTCTTGTCATGCCGCAATTTGCGTCACATACCCAGAAACGTTTTTCTCTTCTTCTGCTACTTAACCTTTGTTTCATACCTTCTACTCTCTGAAACAAATCAGCTTATTTTGGGGCTACCGATTCGTCAGTTGCGAGGACAGAATGAAACAGCTACGAGGTAGTAAAACTCACCAATCGATGTTAAAATTTAAAAAATTTCGAAGTTAACATAAATTTCATTTCATCGAACAATGTTAGCTGTAACACATATTAAGCGTTTCAACACCGGCGTGTTAGGGCGTTTAACAAATGTTAGAAATTGGAAAATGACTGCCACTAACCAAGCTGTTGAAGTATTTGGGGTTTTCTAATGCGGTTTCTAACCTTAAAAGAGCGATCGGTAGTTATTAATTTAAAACCTGCAACAGGAGGAAATTTAAGCGGTAAGACTGTTCAAAGCAGTCGTGAGCAGCGCTGTAGAGTAAATACGAGATTTTAGATTACTACCAGCAGAAACATGCCCCTTTCTGCTATGCCACAACTGTTAATTACTCTGAGATAATCGCATGTGGGCTTATCTGAAAGGCAGGGGCATAGCGTGATTTTCGGTTTGAGAGAAACAATTTTTAATTTCTCTACTACGTATAGTAAGTAGGGGAAGTATTGCATTCCACTAAAACATTCGTTACCGAGATTTCACCGGAAATACACGTTTTGAGGCCTCCTGAACCCAAAAAAAGTATTTTTGGAAACATGTCCGTGTGTGTGTCTGTGAACAGCATAGCTCAGAAACGAACAGTTGGATAAACACCAAACTTGGCATTTAGGTTCAGCATCTTCCAGAGATGCGACACGAACGTTTTCAAGAAAATCCCCCGCCCCAGATTACCCTTTACATGGAAAATTTTTCGAAAATTTTAATATTCTCAAAAACGCCTCTAACGGTTTTGATTAAAGTATCATATGTTTAAGACATTTTATGGAAATAAAATTATATCTTGAATTTTCTGGGAATGTCTCCAAAATTATTCTTCATTGTGAATGACTTTTGCATAACTGGTAAACCATAAAAGCTAGACAAAATTTTACTACACAAAAAATGTAGATCGAGTTAAAATACACAATTTATGTCATATACATTTTTTTTGTTGAGTGAACCATTTTCGAGATATTGCTTGTTATTCCCTTAAATTTTCCAATAGTTATACCTTTTCTCAAATGGGGTTTCGTTATTCATCTTTACTTTCTCTGAGCTACGTATAGTAAGTAGGGGAAGAATTGTATTCCACCCAAAAATTCGATACCGAGATTTCACCGGAAATATATGTTTTGAGGCCCCCTTAATCCAAAAAAAATCATTTTTGGAAACATGTCCGTGTGTGTGTCTGTGTGTGAGCAGCATAACTCAGAAACGAACGGTCGGATAAACACCAAACTTGGTATTTAGGTTCAGTATCTTCCAGAGATGCGACACGAAGGTTTTCAAGAAAATCCCCCCACCCCAGATTACCCTTTACATGGAAGATTTTTCGAAAATTTTAATTTTCTCAAAAATGGCTCTAACGATTTTGATTAAAATTCATATGTTTAAGATATTTTCATGACAAATAAAATGTATATATTGAATTTTCTGGGAATGTCTCCAAAATATTCTTCATTGTGAACGACTTTTGCATAACTGGTAAATCGTAAGAGATAGACAAAATTTTACTACACAAAAAATGTAGTTCGAGTTAAAATACACAATTTATTTTTTAGTGAACCATTTTCGAGATATTGCTTGTTATTCCCTTAAAGTTTTCAATACTTATTTTCTCAAATGGGAATTCGTTATTCATATTTTTGTCTTGGATATGCAAAGAGTATTAATCTGTGGCAAAGAGAATGGTGCTGGACATAGCAACCAGCTATTAAGAGATATGTCTATGTTTAAAGGCTACTGTATTTCTATATTGCCCTTGCAAATACAAAACAAGGGGAACAAAGTAGGCCTTAAGCGATAGTCAAATATTTTTAGAACTGGTCGCAATGTGTAAAATGTAATTCTCTTTGCATGTCAAAAGATCGTTTATGCAAATGTTTATCTCGATTAATATGAAATAGATGGAGATTAAGAGTTAGTAAAAATTGTTTGTACAAGAGTAGAGAAAGTCATGTGAGTGTAACACATCAGATGTTTTTTATAATGCAGCTCAATTCTTCAATTTTGCTTTGTAAGTAGACTATAACATGAGCGTGAAAGCTCGGTGTGGAGTGTAGTAGCTCAATAAAAGGACAAGAAAGGAAATATTCCTATAGATGGCTATACAATAAGATCATTGATAAGTAGAAATATAATGAGAGAGCTGGCACAGAGAGAGATGCCGACAAGCGATAAAGTTCTTTGTTCTACGCCGACAAGTCCCGCCCCCTCCCTTTGAGTGCTTACATGCCGCCAGGTCTCGTGTCGTTAGGCCCCGCCTCCTCTCGCTTTGTGTGCTTACCTAATGCCGACAGTGTCTGTGCTAACAGGTTCTACCCCCTCCCCCATGCGTTCTACTGTGGCGTCCTGACTTGAGGGAATTGTTTTCTCGAGGCCTGCCGCCCCTCGGCAAATTAATTAGGTAATGTTCGTCAAACATTTTTTTTTATGATTACTAAGGTCTGCACATTGCATCCTCGAGCAATTAAGTTTTTTGAATAATGAATTATTGACTGGAGCGTGAGTATAAGTAGTCTTCTCACGGGAACAGTCTGTAATGTAATGAAACACTGCAGCCTTCTTCTATCTGGGGAAAGCGCTTGTCCATTAGCTGAACATGTTAGACGCTTTCACCACATTAATAGGCTTTTAAGTTTACATTCCGGATCTGTTTACATACATTAGCGAACGACCTACTTCTGCCTGGAGGTAACGGTGACCTCCATTAGCTGACCCGTTAGACGCTTTCACCACATTAGCGAACAAGAGCCCGGCATGTAATGAAAAAACCCGTAACCTACTTCTGTCTGATGGTAACGGTGACCTCTATTAGCTGACAACTTTAGACGCTTTCACCCCATTAGCGAACAATGTCAGTAATTGTTTTCCTAAGTGCTCTACACAATTCTCACCGCTTCAGCTTTAGCGGGGGAAATTATATAAAAGCAGCAGCTTCTCCAATGATTTTCACAGTATCGTAAGAACACTGCGATCTAAGCACTCTGCAAACTTTATTCTTTCAACGTGGAAATTACATCGAACAGCATGTCTGGTAAGTTGTATCACCAATTCATCTTCATTAAAAAGTTAACTTATTACTTAGTACATTTAACTTATATTTGCGTTCTTGTTTTTAATGACTGCCCTTTATTTGTAAATAGCTGAGTATTCTAAAAGTTAATAGCTAGACAGTTGAATTTTTTCTGAAATGTGAACAGTTTAGTTAAGTATTCATTTTAGACAAGCTTATTCTACATTTAATAGCTAACTGCACGAATTCTCAAAAATGTGAACAATTTAGTTAAGTATTCATCTTGTTGAGTAATTATTATTCCAGATATTTAAATACAGGATTTCACAGAGTGAATTATATTCCTTTTTAGACAAAATACAATTACATGATTACCCTACGATTCGAATAAAGAATGTTCTGTATAAATATTCTTCCGAGGGTAAGCGGCGGTATTCGATCCGGGGACTTCATGTTTGCATGCATTGATCGAACATTCATCAGTTAATGTTTCATTCCTCTTATGCAATTAATTTAGTAAAAACTTCCAGTCTGTTTCCATCACGTTAAAAAGAGATATTTTCCATGAGTGTGTCGAATAATACAAATGCTTTATTTTGTCATAGAAATTTCTCAGGTGTTTAAAAATACATCGACATTTCCCTGTATAAGCAATGCGCAATAAAGTAAATTAACTTAATAATATAACTTTTCTTTAAAAAAAATAAGTAAATAAATAAATAAATAAAAATCTAACGCGTAAATTAATTACGTTTTCAGCATTCAGTTCTGCTAACGTAGCTGAGGCATACATCCAGCTCCAGCAGGATCGTTCCTCAAATACAGCTATGATTCAGGCACCCGAACAACCGAATGGTAAGCATTCTTCAGAGTTTAAAAAAATTAATGTAACAATTCATATTAACTTCTTGTTCATATTCTTTATTATTATTATTATTATTATTATTATTATTATTATTATTATTATTATTATTAGTATTAGTATTATTTCCAGGAAGCGGTGTTTATTTCGGAGTCTGTCATCCATCAACCGCTGCAATGGCACCAGCAGGCTTCCAAACCTTCCTGGTGCCAAATCATCATGGATGGGACTCTGGCCCGTACATACAGCAACACTCGAATGGTAAGAATTGACAGACCAGTGTTTGAGCAATTGTAACTAAAAATTATTTAATAGTAGGTATACAAGGGCGATTCTAGCATACAATGACCTACCTACGACAGCATAGAGTTCTGGATTGTATAAGGAGAAAAGGATATATTTAAGGGGATTTTCTCACCGCATATGCAGTCACATAACTCTTTCAGTCTCCCAGAATACCGTGTATTTTCACGCCTGTGTTTAAAACATCTATTTTTCACGTATAGCGTATAGATTCTTTAGAACTCTGTACTTAAACATGCTATACTATTAATATTATTATTATTAATATTATTTATTTTTTCCAGGAAATGGACTTTATTTCGGGGGCGGCATCGCTCAACATGCAACCGCTGCACCGGCACCTCCAGGCCTCGCAACCGTTGCACCTGCACCACAACGCTTCGCGACCGCTGCACCACCACCCCCAGGCTTCCAGACCTTCCTGGTACCAAATCAGCAGGGGTGGGGCTCTGGCCCATACATACAGCAAGCACCGAACGGTAAGAGTTTTTCAATATTTTATGAACTTCTTGCTTTACACATTCTATATTATTATCATTATTAATATTATCATTATTATTATTTTCAGGAAGTGGACTTTATTTTGGGATGAGTCAGCCATTGTCCGCTGCACAGGTACCACAGGGCTTCCAAGCCGTCATGGGGCCAAATCAGCAGGGTTGGGTCCCTGTCGCATACATGCAGCAACCACCGACTGGTAAGAATATTTTTCAACATTTTATGAAGTTCTTTTACACATTCTATATTATTATTAATATTGTTATTATTATTTCCAGGAAGTGGTCTTTATTTCGGAGACGGGTTTGTTCATCACGCACCCCCTGCAACACATGCTTTCCCTGCATCAAATCAGCAGGGGTGGGACCCTGCCCCGTACATGCAGCAACCACTGAGTGGTAAGAACCCTTCAACATTTTATGAACTTCTTTTACACATTCTATACGGTTATCATTATTATTATTAATATTATTATTTCCAGGAAGTGGACTTTATTTCGGGCGCGGTATCGCTCAACATGCGAGCGCTGTAACATCAGCCTTCCCTATACAAAATCAGCAGGGATGGGGGTCTGACATATGTGTGCAGCAACAATCGAGCGGTAAGAATCCTTCAACATTTTATGAAGTTCTTTTACATTTCGTATATTATTATTATTATTATTATTATTATTATTATTATTATTATTATTATTAATATTATTATTCCAGGAAATGATCTGGGTGACGCTGGAAGCCAGCCTATGGACCTGGCAACACAGGGATCAGCATCGCCAGAGATTGGTGAAGACTCGACCACTGCACGGTCCGCCTCCTCAACGCTCGACATTCTGGAGGAAGTTATACACCGTGAACCATCGACATCCTCAGTCGCAGGCAATGAAACCGCTGCACCATCGACATCCTCAGGCGCAAACGATGAAGCCGCTGCACCGTCAACCTCCTCCTCATCATCCAATGATGTAGCACCGGTGAATGGAAAGAGAGGACCGACATCGGATGGGAGGGAACAGCTTACAATAAAAAAAGTCAAGGTTAGTGCTAGCAATTGCCAGGGTCTAGAGTGCAATACCATACAATCAGCATTCAAGGGACGTATTTTTAATAGTAGAATAGAAAATACATTAGAAATACTCGAGCCCAGAGTCTTTTTAGATGAGTGCAAGGAGCTTATTATTAAAGAAGCGGAAAACGTTTTACAGAAAAGCAGGAGTGGGTTAAAGATGCATTGTTCCATGGAACTTGAATATTTAATCCAGAAACCTGATGAAGAGAAGTCTCTTCCCACTGGCTTTAATTCTAAGCCTGTACTGATTCTTCCATCAAGCGACCTCAATCAGATCTTCTCTTCAATTGCGGGGGATATTTTGGAAAACATTTCTACATTTGAGGGGGGAGCATCGTCAAAGTCCTTGTCAAAGATACTCAGCCTGGTGATGGGCTTTACACACTACGATCCTTTACATGCAGGTTCATACATTGAACTACCTCAGAAAATTGCGAAAAAACATGCAGTCATAAACATAAAGAATGAAGACAACTTCTGCTTCGCATGGTGCATGCTTGCCTCTAAATACCCTGTTAATCGCAACGGCCAGAGAACCACAAAATACCCAGAGGAACTGCTTTTCAAAGCATTCAATTATGAAGGTATCGAATTTCCGGTACCCTTCCATCAAATTGAATGCTTTGAAAAGCAGAATAATGGAGTATCCATTTCAGTGTTTGGTATAGAGGAGGAGAATGAGAACGTTTTTCCCCTATACCAAACAGCTGAAAAGAAGCAGCACCATACCAATCTGTTATATATTGAGCAGGGGGAAAAGTCCCACTACTGTATAATTAAAGACTTGTCCAAACTTGTAAGCAGTCAAGTCACCAAACATAACGGTAAAATATGGACATGTGAGGCTTGCCTCAAGAGATGTACCAATGAAAAGGCTCTGGAAACGCACCGATTAAGATGTGGAAAATGCCAATTGCTTAGAATGCCTCAACAGGATGAGTACCTTGAATTTAAAGCATTCTCCAAAAGCGTCCCTGTACCATTTGTTATATACGCAGACATTGAATCTGTTCTGGCGAAGGTTCACTCGTGCGAGCCCTCAAGCAGCTCGAGTTGGACCCGAGTCATTCAAGAGCATGAAGCAATGTCTATTGCCTTGAAGGTGGTATGTAGGCATGACGAGGCCATGTCAAAATTCTTCCTCTTTAGAGGTCCGAATGCCGTCGATGACTTTATCAAGCAATTAAAATCAATTGCTGATGACGTCATCGATGTGTATTCCAATCCTAAACCCATGGATTTAACCCTTGAAGAGCAACAGAATTTTGACAATGCCTCTGAGTGTCATATATGCCTTGCTGCTTTCACTGTGAGCGATTTGCGTGTGAGGGATCACGATCATGTGACAGGGGAATATCTGGGTGCTGCTCATAATAGATGTAATTTGAATAGAAAGGTCCCTGATTTCATACCGATCTTTTTTCATTGCCTATCTAATTATGACAGCCACTTCTTGATAAGACGCCTGGCATATGATAATAAGCCCATATCGTGCATCGCTCAAAGTGGTGAAAGGTATATAGCGTTTAGCAAACGGTACAGGAACATCAGCTTCAGGTTTCTGGACAGCTTTAAGTTTCTTGACGACAAGCTGGCCAGTCTGGCTGACATGCTGGAGGAAAGTGACTTTAAAATAACAAGGGTAGAATATCCTGTTGAGGAGCATTTTAAGCTGGCGAAGAGCAAGGGAATATTCCCGTATGATTATGTTTCAAGCCTTGCCATACTCAAAGAAACTTCTCTACCACCGAAGGATGCCTTCTACAGCACTCTCACTGACAGCCACATCACAGATGAGGAATACAGGCATGCTGAAGAAGTCTGGGATACCTTTAATATCCAGAATCTCGGGGAATACAGCGATCTATACCTGAAAACAGATATACTGCTCTTGGCGGATATTTTCGAAAAGTTTCGAGATCTCATCCTGGGGATGTATAAACTTGACCCAGCATGGTTTTATACATTACCAGGACTCGCCTTTGACGCTATGTTGAAGATAACTAAGGCGAAACTTTCCTTAATATCCGACAAGAGCATGCTGGAGTTTTTCGAGTCTGGAATTAGAGGCGGACTGTGCACAGTGGTGAAGGGCTATACCAAAGCTAACCACAGGTACATGTCCAACTTTGATCAGCATGCTCCTGTTATACACCTGTCCTATTGGGACATAAATAACTTATATGGAGCTTCTATGGGGTCTGCCCTCCCGTACAAGAATCTGAGATGGCTCACCAGAGAAGAAATTGATAGTATAAACTTTGCTGAAATCAAAGAAGACTCTGAGACTGGCTATGTGCTAGAGGTTGATATCGAATACCCCGACCATATCCACGACGCCCACAACGAGCTTCCTTTCTGCCCACAGAGTGCGATACCACCGAATGGCCAATACAAGAAACTGCTTGCGACATTAGAACAGAAAAGCAAATATGTCTTGCACTACAGGGTGATGCAGCAGTGTATTGAACAAGGTCTAACTGTGAGACATACTCACAGAGTGGTATCCTACGACCAGTCTAACTGGTTGAAGACATATATCGACGTGAACACAGAGAAAAGAATTCAAGAAAAGTCAAAATTTGGTCAAAACTTATGGAAAAAAATGAATAACGCCGTATATGGGAAATTTATAGAAAATGTCAGGAAATTGATTTCAAAATAGTTGGAAGCTGGAAACAGGCAAAGTAGTTGATAGCACGCGGCACTTACCTACGCACCATAATTTTTGAAGAAAATCTTGTAGGAATCGAGCTGGGTAGAGAGGAAGTGCATATGAACAAGCCAATCTACATAGGACACGCAATTTTGGACATTTCAAAATTTATCATGTATGACTTCTTTTACAATATCATGAAACCAAATTTAAAAGACTTGCTGCTGAATTACATGGATACAGACTCATTCATTTTTGAAACGAGTTCTGATATCTATGATTTCATCAGGGAGAACCCCCAATATTTCGACACTTCAAACTTCGAAAAGGATAATGCATATGGCATTAAGCAAGCCAATAGGAAAAAGATTGGGTTGTTCAAGGATGAATTGGGTGGCTTGGTTATGGAGGAGTATGTCGGTATAAGAGCAAAGTTATACGCATACAGATACGGAGGGCAGACAATTAAGAAAGCTAAGGGCATCACCAGGACAGGCATGGATAAAATCGATTTCGGCCATTATTTTGAATGTTTAAAAGACCATAGCCTAAAAATTTATTCGATACAAAAAACATTTCGGAGTAAACACCACAAAATTACAACAATTGAAACAAACAAATTGGCTTTGAAGGGGGGTGACGATAAGAGGAAGTTGATGGAAGGAAGCTATAAGACTGTAGCGTGGGGCCATTATTCCCTTAGACCCGGTGATTGCTAGTGCCTAAACTTTAAATAATGTATATATTGTGTAAAATAGATATCAAATGTGTGAGGGTTTTTTGTGTAACACTTTTCCCTCAAAAAAGAAAGAAAAATATGAATGCTTTTTTAAAATAAAAATACTCATGATTTTACAATCATAAAACTTTAGTCTTTATTAATTCTTCACATATTACAACAAGTCCTTTATATCAATCCATTGAGTATCTGGAAAACCATACCACTTTACAAGAACTTTGTTTCCACGTTTACGTATAACCTTTTCTACTAAATATGTATTAGGATATTTAGTCTTTTTTAGTTCATGTCCATAAAAGCCACCTTTTATGATTTCACCATTCCTATCCTTTAGTATGTATGTTGTAGGCTTGGTACGGTTCACACGAAATACTTTGAAGATTTCAACGCTCCAGTTAGATTCATAACCCTTTTCAAAATGTCCTTTATGTTTAGATATCCTGACATAATCACCAACACTAAACTTCCTTGAAGCCTTCTTCTCTCTTCGTTCTTGATTATAATTATACACAGTCAGAAGAAGATCGTTGTTTTTCACTTCATTAGGTTTCATGCGGATAGTTGAATGAAAAGTATCATTGTACTTTACAAGGATTCTAGGTAAAAGATCTAGCCACTTGTATGAGCCTTGGACTAAAAACTCTCGGTACATCATATTCTTCAAGGTTCGAATTAAACGTTCAACAGCCGCAGCCTTCACATTGGTATAGGTGCTGTAGTGGTTAATATTATACTTAAACATTAGCCGTTTAAAGAATTTGTTATAAAATTCTTTCCCGTTGTCACTTTGAATATTCCGGGGAGGGACATACATTTCTTGTAATATATCCTCCATTGCCTTTGCAACATTAACTCCGCTCTTATCCTTTAAGGGTTTTGCATATGCCATTTTTGAGTAAAAGTTGATTGCGATCAGAATGTATTTGAAATTTTTGTTCACTCTTGCATATGGTATCATTTCAATCAAATCAATTTGTAATAAATCATTCATACCTTTGCTGATAATTTTGCGTCGCAAATAGTTCCTCCTCGCCGACCCGTGAAGCTCTCTGGCGATATTCTGTTTGGCTGTCATGCTATAACTTTAGATGCTTTCAACTCCCTGATAATTTCCTCAATCTCTTGAGTGTGACTATTATTACCAGCGTCCCTCGAAGCAATAAGTAACCTCAGCCTATTCACTAATGTGTTAGGGTTTCTCCAGAAAACGTAGTCAACCTCCTTATCAGACTTATGCTCCTTCCATGTCAGTCCTAGACCTGAATGTGTATTGAGCAAGGGGCGTATTATATTCTTGTATTTATACGATTTACCAGATTTCAAACGACCGTGTCTGGTGTAACCAGATCTATGAAGAAAAGTACTTTTCATAATCTTAGCGTACGTCTCCAAGTCTTCACTGGTGTATGCAGAAATCTGAGGCGTTCGCTTAAAGATGAGCTCCGTCAAACCGTCTGTAGACTCATACGTTTCATCACCTAGCAATATTTGATTATTTATAAAATGAATATCTTTATTTCCAAGCATATAACTTCCATCCTGATATCTCACCCCGTACAATGTATCAATGCGGTCCTTGTCTTTTGAGCGAACGTGTTGAAGGAAAGTAGAAATACTTGTAGAATCATCATCTTCATTCTTGACTGTCTCCACAGCCAACCCTCGTTGACTGTCCAAAATATCCTTGAGGGGAGCGGTTACAGGCTTCAAAGCTTCGGACATGATATGCTGAGTCTCAAACCTGAGACCTTTTAGAGCTCTCAGTTTTTCTTTTACAGCCCTGGTATGCTCGGCTACAGACTCTTTAAGTCTTATGCTTTCACTATCCATCTTACAAATGACGTGAAAATAGACGATTACATTCAATTTATAGTCTGCGTCCACCTTGAGTTCTCATCGTATCGATAGCCTTAGCTAACATCTCTATCGAAGTTCTCAGTTGCCCGGTTTCTTTCTTATGTTCCTGCGTATGTGTCTTGAACGCTTCAGCAAAGATTGCCGTATTAGCGTACAGGCTTCTGGTTGATTCTTCTAGACTCGTCATTTGCTGCACATTAGTTTTGTAAGCGTCCATCATCATATTTACATTTTCCTCCACTTTCTTAAGTTTATCATTGCATGAATCAGTTTTGAGAGTATTCAAAACCTCTGTCTTTAACTGTCCGACTGTAGCCTCTAAATCTGAAACTCGCTTCATCGCTAACTTTTCTAAATTGCTAATTTTCTGATTGCAAAGATTCTGAAGATTTGTTTTTTCTCTATCAAGCTCTGCGGTAACTTGTTTAATGGAGTCCATTACAGAATCCACTCTGTCTTTTGTAGAGGTTGTTAGAGTATCCACTTTACTCGTAGTTTTATTCAGATTTGCTGTGATGTCTAGCAGCTTTTTACCTATTTGCATCTCGATTTCCTTTGGTAAGTACCTATTTAACTGCTGTCGCGTCTCGTTCGATTTCCTAATGATCATAGCTCTAGCATATCTTTTATTTACAGCATCTGTATCTCCGAGAGGATCTGCTATATCAGTGATTCTCTTATTGTCGAATATAATGTTACCATTACCATCTCTCGTCTGCGTGCGTGAATTGACATATCCAGTGATGAACTTTTTATTCACAACATCGTTATCGTGAACAGGATCTAGCAATACCTTCAATCTAACTTTATCAATCACAATGTTATTTTCCTTATCTCTCTTGAGGATATATCTTGAAATCAATTCATCGAACAGGGTCTTAGCCATAACCTCAACATTGTTAGCAGCTTGCTGAGAGAAATCTTGCATTCTAATTTCGAGAGCATCCACATAATTCTTATTGGAAGCATCATGATTATCTTCAGGATCGTGAACGTTACACAATCTCTTATTCTTGAATTGATAATTTCCTTTGACATCTCTATTTATGATAAAACGATCAAACACTCTTCTAACTGGACCAGTTCTCTGAGAACCGAACCTATCGATGCTCATGGTTAACTACGAATGATCATTTTCTTTTTTGTCGAGCTTAATATATACATCAAAACCATTCCTATATCGTCCCTCATTCATGTGAAATTCAGGAACTATCACAACAAAGGGTCTTCCTTCTGTAGAGCTCTCCCAAACGTTCTTACATAGATCTTTAAATTCGTTGTAGGTCATGTCGGTATTTACATAATCTTCGTAAATGTGCTTTAAGTTTAAATTGTCTTGCCTGAAGAGTATTATCATGTTTGTATTATCGCGAATTAAATGTTTTGGAACTTTAGCATAGGACTGTGCTAGATATACAGAGTCGACATTTCGATGTCTACCCATTCTGTAAAAGGATGCTATCTTTTCCTGCTTTTCAGTGATGACGTCATCAAATATAAAGATTGAATTTTCTTCGACTTCAGAAGGATGCAAAACATCATCCCCGTTGTCGAATGTGTTCACTTCTATACCTTCGATGTTTCCGAGCACTTTAATTAGATATTGGTACTTTGGTTGATAGAGAGACTTTGAATAAATATACAAATTTTCAAAACGTAGTCCATTCTCATGGAGTAGCATATTGAGTAATACATTTGTTTTCCCTGCACTGGAGCTCCCTAAAATAAGAGCTCTGACATTAGATGGAAATAACTTGCCATGACGATCACTTCTAAAGTCACTTTCAAAGTCTAATACCTGAATAGGTAGAGAGCAGTGCTGCTTAACAAGCTCCATGTTAATAACTAAGTTATAAAATGCATGTGCGATGTTTATATATTACTGTTTGTAAAAGTAGTTAATGATTGACTGCAATGATATAAAAGGGCGAATGCATTCAATTGCTCGTTTAGTCTATCATGAGAGCTAAGAGAGGGAGGTCGTTGCAGTATAAGCGCGGCTCTGGAATTATTAATTCCATAATTAATTCGCTCCCCTTTGAAGCTCACTTACCTGGATATAGATATTGCGGGCCTGGTACTAAATTGGAAAAACGTCTAAAAAGAGGAGACCCCGGAATTAACCAATTAGACACAGCTTGCAAACAGCACGACCTCGCGTACGCTGAGAATAAGGACACCGCTTCAAGACAAATAGCGGATAAGATTCTTGCAGAGAAGGCTTGGAAACGTGTGCAGTCATCAGATTCAACTTTTGGTGAAAGGTTAGCTGCAAGGCTAGTAACTGCAATCATGAAGGGAAAGGTTGCAGTGGGAGCCGGAAAGAGGAAGAAGAAGAGAGCCGTTGATTCCCATCATTGCTGCTTTAGGCGCTGCAGCAAGTGGCGCTGCTCAGATAGCCTCTGCAGTCAATAAAAAAAAGGCTGCTGATAGACACTTGGCAGAAGTTGCAAGGCATAACAAGGCGATGGAGACCCAAGGAAAGGGGCTCCGGAAGGGTAGGTGTAAGAAGAGGAATAAAGGAGGATTCTTACCTGCAATGCCGCTGATGTCGTCTTTAGCCGCTGCATCTAAAATAGCAAGGTCTTTGAAAAAAAGGGGATCTAAAGGCGAGGGTTTAAAGAAGAAGGCAAAAAACGGAGGAAGAGGATTGTACATATACCGGAGGAAGCCCTAAGTAACGTAGCCCTCGAATATTATGCTAAACGTTTAAAAATTCCTTATTTTAGAGGGGTTTATATGATTGACAAACTTCCTTTAAAACCACACTGCAAAGAGAGACTTATTACCAATCTCGATACATCAGATAATGAAGGAACACACTGGGTTGCTATAAGGAAAGAAGGTGATGTCGCATACTACTTTGATAGTTTCGGTAATTTGAAGCCGCCTCCTGAGATTGAGAAATATCTACAAGACGTTAAAATCTACTATAATACACAGAGATACCAGAATTTCGATTCAGTCATCTGCGGACACTTGTGCTTGCAATTTCTTTTATCCTAGAAGCTGCTTCATCGTCAAGATGAGTTATACAGTTACAGTGAGTGGGTCAGACACTGTTATTTCAACGTATCTAAACCCTCCTCTACAGCTAGATCCTCCAGGTCATTATGAGATTGCTCTCTTGAATTTTGAAACATTCTATTCAATACCAAATGTCGATGGAAGTAATAATAGATTTCATTATATTCATAATGGTAAACCTGAAACCATTGTCATCCCTCATGGAACCTACGAGATTGCCGATATCAATACATTTCTAAAGGATAAACTAGAATTGAATGATGAAGTCTTCTTCATAAGGCCTAACAATAATACAATGAAGGCTGAAATTAAATGTCCTTATACAATAGACTTTTCTAAGGAAAGATCTATTGGTTCGCTTCTAGGATTCACAGACACTAAAATAATTCCTGCTGGAGAAGCGATCGAATCTGACGATCTTGTGAATATATTTAAAGTGAGTATCATACGTGTGGAGTGCAGTATTGCAACAGGCTCTTTCATTGACGGTAAAAGCGGACATTCGCTCTACGAGTTTTTCCCTTCTGTTCCGCCAGGCTATCATATCTCTCAAGAACCTTCGAACCCGATATATTTACCTGTCATAGATACAAACTATATAGACCAGATCACTATTCGAGTGGTAGATCAACACGGTAAGGCTATCAACTTCAGGAGCGAAGTTATCACTACAAGACTCCACATAAGACGTAATGGCAATACATTTTAAAAGACACCTCAAATACTATAATAGACGACGTACACAGCGATCGAAGCATACTACCTCTCCAACTTCCGAGGAGTTAACACGTGCTAACCGCAAGTTCCTCGAAGAGTTAGGTTACAGGACGCTATAATGGACATCTTAAACGTGACAGAAGTTCCAGCCTTTGACGACAAGATCACCAAGGAGGAGGAGCATATTTTTCTTCCATACAACACCTCCGCTCTGGATGTAAACGATGAAATTAGAATACCATGTCAAGCTGAAGATTTGTATACGCTACCTAACAAGAGTTATCTCTACATCGAAGGTGCTCTCACCAAGGTAGATGGATCCCCTACTACTACATCGAAGCTCACTAATAATGCTATAACCTTCATGTTTGATGAGATACGTCTAGATATGAATGCTACAACTATAGACAGAACAAGGAATCCTGGAATTACTACAACTATACGAAATTATGTGACTCTCAACCCTATGGAATCGAATCGTCTGCTGAATGCTGGATGGGCCTATCCTGGTGAAGAAGTTGATATAGTACACGCGACGAATGGAGCTTTCAATGCTGTAGTCCCTCTCTCGATGCTCCTAGGATTTGCTGATGACCACAAGGAACTTATACTCAACAGCAAGTTTGAATTGATTCTCATAAGATCCAAAGATTCTAGAAACTGTGTCCTGAGTTCGAATGGAGAGGAAGCTAATGTAAAGTTAACTAGAATCGAATGGAGGATTCCTGTAATTCGCCTTTCCGATGCTGAAAGAGTTCACATTCTAAAAATTGTCAAGTCTGATAAAACTCTACACCTTGCCTTTCGATCTATGGATCTTCATACCCAGCCTGCTGTACCCCAGACAAGATCTTTCACGTGGAATGTAGCAACAACATCTAAGCTCGAGAAACCTCGCTTCATCATAGTGTGTGCTCAGACTGCAAGATTGGGTGATTATAGCAAGAACAGTTCCGAGTTTGATCACTGCAACATTACTAATATGAGACTATTCCTCAACAGTGAATGCTACCCCTACCATGATTTGAACTTGGACTTTAAAAATTCAAAGTTTGCTTCACTATATGAAATGTACTGTAAATTTCAAAGTTCCTATTATGAAAGAGAGAATTATCCTCTCTTGAAGAGAAAGGATTTTCTTCACCATGCACCATTATTCGTAATAGACTGTTCTCACCAACCCGAGGAGGTTATAAATGGAGCTGTGAACATCAGAATCGAGATTCAAGCATCTGTAAATATACCAGCCCAGACGTCACTGTACTGTCAGATTCTACACGACAAAGTATTTACCTACAAACCTCTTTCTCACGTGATGCAAGCACTTATATAATTATGCATATGTTTGGGTGAATGGTTTTTGTAAAGGAATGTACAAGGATAAGTTTTATGAATAATAAATTGAATTCATATACTAAAACACTCTTTTATTGACTTTAGCATACATTTCAAGTATTTTCCTTCTTCCCCTCCTACCCCCTGAAAAACTAATTGCTCCTGACTTGCAGAAATCATTTAAAATATTCAAATGTCTTTCAATATAATGCAATATCCGTTTTAGGTTCCTTACACCCTCAATGTCTAAAGATATTACATTATTATTTAAACATGTATTTATGAAATGAATTGAAGTGTCAAAAAATACAATAATATTGTATGCATAAATTACATTGTCATAATATTCATCACACGCAAACTTTTTTTCTTGGCGTAGGTAATCTTCAATCATTGAAATGTTTTTGAATATTATATCCCAGTCTGATTTTGTAATATAAACAATTGATTTATCACTTTCACAATTTATGTAGAGGGGAGGAATGTCATAGTATAGTCCAATGTTCACGGAATGGGAGGGGGAGATGGTGACGTCATCAAGCGCATGTGATCGATTCTCCATGCTCCTTCGGGGTATCTTCAATGAATAAGAAGACCATAGGACCTTCGTTGAGGATTCTACTCTTACAACTCCTCTTCTGCTTTCTCTTCCCAGTCTCGTTCTGCCTCTTCCTCCGCTCCCTCCTCACACCCCTGCAACATATATTCAAAACAATGTTAGAAATAGGTTTAGTTAATGATTTCATGTCCTCTGAAAGAGAAAAATACATATATTAGAAAAATCCTCTCCCCTTGCCACGCAAAAAAGTACTATCAAAGTGTGTCATACTCACTTCAAGGGTTTGCACGATTCTGCGTGTATCTCGGGCGAGCAATCTGGAATCGTCTGATTTATCCCCTCCTGTACCCTCGTTGCTTTATCATCAGAGGTAGTAGTAATGTCGGGTAGTGGAGCAGCATCCTCGTCCATAGGCTGCGTATTGCGCTCTGCGATTGGATATTCTTCTATATTGACAATACGTCTCTCAGGATCCAGCTCCTCTATTGGCACGGGTACCTTAGGTTCAGTCATTCGCAGTCTGTAATAATTTAATTTTAGGTTAGACATAGAGTAGCATTAGAAGCAGTAAATGAATATGTAATTTAACATTTCTTCTACTTACTCGAGTTTTCTCCTCCTGCGCTGGTAGACCTCGCAGTTGTCGTTACATAGGAAGAAGGATGTCATGCGTTCATGCTGGGCAGGGTTAGTACAAAGTACAGAATGCATGTATCCCGTGCACGACTCTGTATCACATTCAGCTAGATGTTTCGAGACGAAGACATCGTCATCTTCATTGACATCGCTAAGATCCTCCGCATCGTCACCCATGCGATTTTCACTGAAAGAATAAAATAATTTCAAGTTAGTTTTCATTTAACATACGTACAATATATTACCGAGTTATAGAAATATATATATATATATATATATATATATATATATTACTTACATGTTCGCTCCTCGATAAACAGGACAGCTCTCTGTACACACTTCCAGTGTAGTCATCTGATCATGATGCGATGGTTGAGTACACAACACTGAATGCATTAAACCATTGCATGTTTCGGTATGGAAGTATATGTAGTGAAAATAATCTTCTCCGCACTCGCTCCAGTAATCATTCATCTCAGATGCACGATTATCACCAGCCATTTCGATTATCACTGAACGAACAATAAATTGATCGCTCTGGCTGCCGACGTTCCTTATATACTGTTGACGGTGACGTCACGCGGCTGTGGAAGGGATTGAATGCCTGTTGAGACCTGTTATTCGCCTTCGGGCAGAAGCCGGCTGTCTATTTTTGAATACAAAGGCCTTTTTTATAATAACATTTATAATATTTTACTCTAATGTTATCCGTATTTATTTTATTTTAATAACATATGTAGTATTCACCGATCAATGAGACGCTTCTGAATTCTGAATACTTTATTCGCAATATTTTATTGAAAGAAATAAGAACTATGAAACTCAATCATTAATTATCAGTGGAAAAAATTGTCTAGACTTGGGTTTTTCTACAGTTTGTGATGGAAATTCTACGAGCTAAAAGGTATTTACATTGAGTGTCTGGATGTTTTTCAGAGCACTTAGGAAAACAATTACTGACATTGTTCGCTAATGGGGTGAAAGCGTCTAAAGTTGTCAGCTAATAGAGGTCACCGTTACCATCAGACAGAAGTAGGTTACGGGTTTTTTCATTACATGCCGGGCTCTTGTTCGCTAATGTGGTGAAAGCGTCTAACGGGTCAGCTAATGGAGGTCACCGTTACCTCCAGGCAGAAGTAGGTCGTTCGCTAATGTATGTAAACAGATCCGGAATGTAAACTTAAAAGCCTATTAATGTGGTGAAAGCGTCTAACATGTTCAGCTAATGGACAAGCGCTTTCCCCAGATAGAAGAAGGCTGCAGTGTTTCATTACATTACAGACTGTTCCCGTGAGAAGACTACTTATACTCACGCTCCAGTCAATAATTCATTATTCAAAAAACTTAATTGCTCGAGGATGCAATGTGCAGACCTTAGTAATCATAAAAAAAAATGTTTGACGAACATTACCTAATTAATTTGCCGAGGGGCGGCAGGCCTCGAGAAAACAATTCCCTCAAGTCAGGACGCCACAGTAGAACGCATGGGGGAGGGGGTAGAACCTGTTAGCACAGACACTGTCGGCATTAGGTAAGCACACAAAGCGAGAGGAGGCGGGGCCTAACGACACGAGACCTGGCGGCATGTAAGCACTCAAAGAGAGGGGGCGGGACTTGTCGGCGTAGAACAAAGAACTTTATCGCTTGTCGGCATCTCTCTCTGTGCCAGCTCTCTCATTATATTTCTACTTTGATACAGTATACTGTAACGTTTCCAAACGATTTTACTCTTTTTGAGTCAATATATGTTTATAGCCATAAGACATCATTCTCAGAAAGAGGGTTTTCAAGTTTAAAAGCGAATTATGGGGCTTTCTTTGATTTTGGGGCTTTGAAAAGTGAACTTATGGCAATATATTCGGATCCAGATATGTTGAAAAATAGTGTGTTTGACTTACCCCAGTGCATGCAAAAGCTAAAACTGACACCTGTTTTCTCGCTGACATCAAAACGTTGTGAATTAATATCAACTGTTCACCACTGTAAAGCACTTTTTCACGCGTTCACCGTTTGCCGATCAGGTTATCATCGACCACTGTGTCAAGACAACAAGACAAGCAGCCCTTCTTAAGTTTTCACTCCATCCCTTACAGAAAAATTCATTACCCGAAAATTTCCAAGGTTGACGAAGGAGTAGTTTTCTCTTTACCTACCTGCATATATAGATACAAATTTTGCTCAGATGTCTCTTTATCAGGCTTGAGGTTCTTTT
The DNA here is from genome assembly GCA_030765065.1 of Deroplatys truncata. Lineage (NCBI taxonomy): Eukaryota > Metazoa > Arthropoda > Insecta > Mantodea > Mantidae > Deroplatys > Deroplatys truncata. The sequence continues at coordinate 242,075,760 of CM060984.1, read as the reverse complement.
ACGTACCGTAAATCTACGACACGGGACCACCGGCTATACTTCCCTTCCGGAAGGAAGCCATATTAAGGATTTTTACACCCGAAAAAAAATCCATCGCCCTCCGACAGGTTTGAACCCGCGACTTGGAACTAGTAGAGGTGTGTGTGAACTGGATTCAAACTGTTTACGAGGTAATCTGTTCATCCAGTGACCCTGAAAGTAGACACTAATCTTGATGATTACGTGTGTCCTTTCCAGCCCCCATGGGAGCTGAACATGGTCTTAAATAGAATTGGAAGCGTCACCATTCATCTCAAAGATCCTGAAGAATATGGATTCGACACTAACATCAGTGTTTTTATTTGTTATTATTGTTGTTGTAGTAGTTAATCACTGCGTGTCCATGGGGAATTGAAATCGATTTGAGTCCAAGTCCATACTGAATACGATCCGAGTTTCCATGTTAAATTCAGTACGTATTGAGATCGATTTGGATACACGAAGTTAGAGAATAAAATAATTCAAGCTTTTATGTTGGTCAACTTGGTTTTAGGTTATCGAACTGTTAATTGTTTATATATATAAAGTTAGTTTTGAGGTTAGTCAATGTTTTTGATAAGAATAAGTTGCGAATTGTGGAAGCGATAAAAGTGACCTTGCTGTGTGTTTTATTACACGTGTGATTAACGATTTCCGCTAATAAAAACAAAATGACGAGCGTTCAGCGTGTTACGAGTATAGCAGAGGATAGTATCTATGGCGTATTCAAAACGATTTCAATACGTTAGGTGTTCCCATACAACAAATTTCGATCCGATCCTACTTTTAAGAGGATTCGGATCCAAGGTTGAAAACGATCTCAATACGTTCCAGATACGCGTTTCCATGCAGTATTCATTACGGAAGGTGTATTCAAATCGATTTGAATTCCCCATGGAAACGTAGTAATTATTTCTACATTTTGCCCCTTCCCTCCACCCAAGGTATTGTTTTCAAGATTGTATGTATATGTGTACCGAGTTTGGTTGAAATTGCTCCAGAGTTAATACTGGAACATGTGTTTTTATATTATGTATTGATTGCAGGGACTTTATTAAGTACAGGTAAAACATGTGTTTTTATATTAAACATTTAAAATATACATTTTCTCCTACAATATGCATTTAAATTCATTAACAAACACTGCTCGAATTGTCTGTGAGAGTGTGACTTACACAGTATATCATTGCTACATACCTTTAAATACGAGAGTTGCGTTATGCAATAAAATAAGAACTACTGAATGTTTTGGTTAACTAATTACTTTCTCTACTACGTACGTAGTAGGTAGAGAAGGTATTGCATTCCACCCAAAAATTCAATACCGAGATTTCACCGAAAATGCATGTTTTGGGGCTTCTTCATAAAAAAAAATAGCGTAACAAAAACGAAAAGTCGAATAAACATCAAACGTATTTAAGTTCAACATTTTCCAAAGATGCGACACAAGGATTTTCAAAAACGTCTACCTACCCCAAACTGCCCTTTACATGGAAGATGTTTTTATTTCCTAAAAATGACTCTGCAAAATGCAAAACGGACCTTACTTTTAAAACATGTCTCCTATATAAAAACGAACATGCGTTTTGCATATAAATCCGGGTTTAATGATCATACTTTGGTCTACTTCAGTTTCAATGTAGTGTCCACCACCAGTTTTAAACTGTTCTAAACGGTCTTCGCACCTAGCGTTGTAAATAGATGCCAGATTTTATGTTAGTATAAAATTGCCGCAGATGCTTACTGAACCTGGGAGAAACCTTGTGTTACAGTTGAATTACTCGCGGATTTTCTCCCAGGCTGCATCTTTCTTTAATTTAAGTCTTTCTTTCTTTGTTTTGTTTTACATTCGATAAGTTCTCTATACCTGTAACCAATTCAGTGAATAATTAGTTCCTCTGCAGTGCACTTAGATTTTTCATTTGACACCGTGATTCTAACCTCATTCAGGAAAATCACATTACAATGATTGTCTATGAATGTAACTATAAAACTGTATATACTGTAAACTATTTAGTTGTCTGATAATGAAACAAAGCGTTGCGATGCATAGACAAAAATGCATCGGAGCGCGTTCAGAAGCCGTGTAGTTCCGTCACCGCCTTCTCGAAAGTTGTTGTTCGCAGTTGTCTTTAATTTAATAAGGTATTACGCAACAATTCGCTGTAAAAGATTTATGAAACGCATGAATTTTAACAACATTTTAAGAGTGTTTTAACATCGGTTGGTAAAACCGGATCTAAGTCGATTGAAGATGGCGGTTTTCTTATTTCCGCCCGTTCAGATGGTTTCCAAAACAGCTTATGTTTATCGCGACTGATGCACTCGGGCACAAGTGTCATGTTTTCAAGTTTTAGGAACCTGTAGACGCGGCTGTAAACACTTGAAGAATGTTATGTGCAAGCAAGCTGTGTCGTTAACCTAGCTCCTGCAGGAAGTTTACACTTGAAAACGTGTATGCAGCAGCACGGTGGAAAACATATGCAAGCGAGGCAGATGTTCATATTAAAGCTTGTGGCACCAACGGGTATCATCCCTGAAACAAGAGATGTCTGTCTGAAAAGTCTGCTGATGTATTGCTGGGGTGACCAACTTCATAAGAGAGGAATCAGGGACAGGAGTGTCAAAAGGAGGGACATTTCAGTATTTTGAGAGACACAGTGTTAACACCAGTCTTTCGCCTTCTATGAACAGGTGGTTTTATAATACAGCTTTATAATACACTAGCTGACGTACTCGTGTTTGGCAGTTAGCTTTTTAAGCTCGAATAACGAATTAATTTAACTTACCTCCCTCTGTTCTTTACGAAATTATTGTATAATGAGCTATAAGATTTTTTATTGTAAACCCTCCACTTTACCCTTGTAATTTCGTACAGCCCCAGCCATTCCTAATAAAGGATGAAAATTCCCCTGATATTCACACAAAAGTATGCGGAACCTCCAACTTCCTTAACCTCCATCCCGACAGTCTTCCAAGTTCTGGAAATGCTGTATAGCCCAGCGGCAGCAGAAGGATGAATGCACAGTAGTGCCAGTGTTACTACCGGAACTTGTTTTTAGTTTCTCCGTTATGTATAGTAAGTATGGAAGTATTGCATTCCGCCCCAAAATTTGATACCGAGATTTCACCGGAAATACATATTTTGCGATCCCCTGAATAAAAAAAATATCAATTTTAGAAAAAGGTCCATGTGTGTGTGTCTGTGAACAGCATAACTCAAAAACGAAAAGTTGGATAAATACCACACTTTGTATTTAGGTTCAGTATCTTTCAAAGATGCGACAGGAAAATTTTCAAGAAAATCCCCCGCTTCAGACTACCTTTTACAGGGAACATTTTTCGAAAAATTTTATTTTCTCAAAAATGGCTCCAACGATTTTGATTAAAATATGATATAGGTATTTAAGAGATTTTCATGACAAATGAAATGTATATCTTGAATTTTCTGGGAATGTCCCTAAAAGTCCTCTTTTTTCTGATTGCTTTTGCATAACTGGTAAACTGTAGGAGATAACCAAAATGTTTCTACACAAACAATGTGGAGCTCGTTAAAAAACACAATTTATGTCATATACCATACACTTCTTTTGTGGAGTGAACCATTTCCGAGACATTCCCTGTTATTTATTTGAATTTTCCAATACTTATACTTTTTCTCGTTTTTTTATGCCCGGACATACAAAGAGAATGGAATACTCCACATAGCAAACAGCTCTTAAAACACTTGACTATCGCTTAAAGCCTATCAATTCCCCTTGCATCTACAAGAAAATTAGCAATAAGATTAACATCTCGATATCTCGATTAACATGAAGTAAATGGAGAATAAGCGTTTGTAAAAATAGCTTGTACAACAGTAGAGAAAGTCATGTGAGTGCAACACAGATTTTTTATATAATGCAATATGTACTACCGCCACTACCAGTGACGTTTCTCTCAAGCAGACCAAATTTCGAGCTAAGCAAATTTTACAAATAGTTTACCAAGCAGTACATCAATTAAAGTAACTCTTGTACTTCAATCTTTTCACACACGTGAACTAAATAGACCACTTATTGACTAATGGTTACCACCACCAAACAGAACGGATGGGAAGCAGAATAAAGCATTTTTGACTTTACATCAACAGGTTCATTTATTTGTGTAAATATTCAGTATTAACTTTCCTAATGTGGTTAATCTTTGCACTTTTTAGTTTCTCTACTACGTATAGTACGTAAGGGAAGTATTGTATTCCACCCAAAAATACGATGCCGAGATTTCACCGGAAATAATGTTTTTGGGACCCCTGAATCCAAATAAACCATTTTTTTAAAATATGACCGTGTGTCTGTGAACAGCATAACTCAAAAACGAAAAGTCGAATAAATACGAAACTTGGTATATAGGTTCAATATCTTGCAAAGATGCGACACGAAAATTCTCAACAAAATTCCCCATCCCAAATTACTCTTTATATGGAAGATATTTCGGATTTTTTTTATTTTCTAAAACATAGCTCTATCTTTAATTTTCGAGGAATAGCCTATGAAGTCCTCTTCATTCTGAAGGAGTTTTGTATAATCTTATATAACTGGTAAGCGTTAAGTAATAGACGAAAACGCACTACACAAAACATGTAGACCTCCAAATCTTTCATTTTTAAGAAGAGGTAAGCCTAACACCATACTGAAACAAAGAAAATGCTATGCTGCTAGCCTTCCATGTCTAAAGAGAAGAAGAAAGACTTGCTTTGCCTGCTGCTACGCACCAGGCCAAATATCTACGACTTCTATAGAGATCCAAAGATCAGCAATACAGTTGAGTACACCCTGTGTGGCATTGACATAAGAAATTTTGAGGTCGCGGGTTCAAACCCGACGGAAGCGATGGATTTTTTTCGGCCGTAAAAATCCTTAGCATGGCTTCCTTCGGAAGGAAAGTAAAGCCGGTGGTCCCGTGTCGTAGATTTACGCCACGTAAAAGAACCTCAAGCCTGATAGAGAGGCCTCTAAGCAAAATTACCGGTCTTTCACGCCCAATATAGAATGAGATGCTAAGGACCACAGCAGTTAAAGAGCGTCCATAAATAAAATTCAGTTTCATTAAGGAATTTGAAGAAAATCAAGCTAATTCTCCGTAAAATATTAATTCTGCAAGCATCACTAAAAACAACATATTTTTAAGTTTTGTACCTATAACATTTGTTTTTATACGCTGGGTGCCTCCACTACGTAAATGGGTCCTGTCATCGCTTGGTGGAATGAAGTATTCCCGAAGTTCATAGGCCATTTAAGCAGCATTAGAAACGATGGCATTTGTTTCTAATTAGTTTTATAATGTTAAATTTATATCGATTTAATAAATGCTGTGTATTTATATTTCTATTTGTAATAAAATGATACTTTTCTTTAACTACCATTATTCTGTGTGTTATAATTTACGTTCATATTAGTACAAGAGCGGATCGAAAAGTAACGGACAAGAATTTTTTCTGCCTTAGAATTGAAGCTGGAATGTTACAAATTCACACAGATATAGTTTGAAGTTTTCACTACAGAGGGTATTTTTTGTTTCGTGTGCAGCTCTAGCGAGAGAAGCGTGAACTACGCAACAAAGATGGCGATAAGCCTGACAGGTGCTAACTGTCACGAATGTGGGCTATCCCCTTGCCCCTCCGGTCCCCGCTAGACTCTGGACTGAAAACCCAGAATGCTATGACTCCGAGCGTGGGCAGAAGTGGCACGAAGCCATGGAATAGCAAATATAAGGATGTTGCAAACTTGCAAGCTACAGTCGCCTCCTTCAGCTTTTATAGTTTTCTATTGTCAGGTAAACCATTTCATTGCGCATTGAAGAATAATAAGCATGGCTGCATTCTTGATTAATCGTGGAGCATACAAACAATTTAAAACACGCATTTCATTTTATTAAAGTAGTGCTATAATACGGAGACACTACCCCTGGAGTTGCCCCTGTCATAGCCTATATGTCATCCTTTGGCGGTGGAACAATCGTCGCACACACACTTCAGCACACATCGTTCTGAGATGGCGAGGAGAAGACTTCACAGAGTCGCAGAGCCTGCTTCAACAGGAACCTTCGCTTCTTCCACGGCTTCCGCCGAGGGGAAGGGGACGCAGCCGACGTCACCCGAGGCTAGCTATACTTCGGCCGCCGCCACTGCAGCTGCAGTCGCCGAGGCAACAGCGGACCTCCACCACAGCTCCCATGGGATCACAGCCACCTCCTGCAGCACTGTCTGTGCTTTCTCGTAGGAACAGCATAATGATAACCGGAGTTTCAGCGGGATCTTCCAGCAAGGTTCACCCTTGCTGCAGCACTGTCTGTGCTTCCTCGTAGGAACAGCGTAATGATAACCGGAGTTTCAACGGGATCTTCCAGCAAGATTCGCCCTGGCTGCAGCACTGTCTGTGCTTCCTCGTAGGAACAGCGTAAAGATAACCGGAGTTTCAGCGGGATCTTCCAGCAAGGGTCACCCTTGCTGCAGCACTGTCTGTGCTTCCTCGTAGGAACAGCGTAATGATAACCGGAGTTTCAGCGGGATCTTCCAGGAAGTTTCAGCCTTGCTGCTGCTCAGCAGCAGTGGTTCTCAGCTTTGAGGGCCACACGGATCTACACCGCCAGGGGACCATCGCCGCTCGTCCGGTTGGAGCTCTCAGACACTGTCGACTATGAAGCGACCTTGAGGGCGGCTCTGCCCTTATTTGGGTGGTGCTTACGCATCGAGGCCAGCCGAGTGGATCGCCAGGTACCATGCCAATGCTGTTGTCCTACGGTCACGAAGCGTCACGCTGCGCGGCCGAGCTTAGGTGCCACTACTGTGGCGCCTCCTGCTTCACTACAGAGTGCAGGGAGCACTCGCCGCCCTAGAAGAGACTATCAATGGCATCCTCAACCAGAAACTCCAACACCTACAGACACTCATCGATACCGTCAACCAGCAACACTACATCATCGTCACCGAACTACCAGCATGGCTGGAATCCGTCTACCTTGTAGACCTCATCAACCACAGCAGACCGTCCACAGGGACAACGATCGACGAGGGCATATCTAGAGCCGAAGAGCAACAAGCTACATCGTTCCTACACCATCGCCACCTACTCTTCCTTTCATTATCACCTCCTAGCCACTAGGCTGCAGTCAGGTTTCATGGCTGTAGCCTAGTAATTATCCTACACCCGCTCCCACCCATAAGACGGCAGCACAGCAGCTTCCAAGTACTGATGCGGGTACTATGCGAGACTGCGCAACCTTCACCTTTTATTCGTTTCTTTGTACTTCTTCCCTTTTCACTCCGGTGGAGGAGTTTTAGTGGGTAGAGCCGACTATTGGCGAGTCCCACACTCTCAGTCTCCGACATCCCATCGGAGCTGGGGTAGTGCCTAACAGCATTTTCTCCTCCACTCGAAAAAATCTTCGATCTGAATGGATCAGTATATTTTTAAATAATTACAGTATGTGAAAATTTAAACCATTTAACGTCTCGTACAGGGCATGCTGCTACGACAATGATGCGTGTATGCAAGCAGTGGATAGATGAAGGTCGTACGCAGCGAAGAGCAGGTACTGGACCACGGAACATGACCACAGCACGGGATGACCGTCATCTTGTCCGCATGGCCATAACGGACCGTACAGCTTCATCCACAGTGTTGGCTCGACGCTGGAGTACTGCAACAGGTGTGAACTTGTCTGCATCAACGGTTCGTCGCCATCTGCTGCAGGTTGGACTGGTTGCATGCATGCCATTACGTCGGCTTCCATTGTCCAGAAACCACAAGCTCCTCGGACTACAACGGGCGCGTGAACTCCATCACGGGGTTGCTGAGTGGCAAAATGTAGCCTTTTCAGACGAGTTCCGCTTCAACGTGTCCTACAGTGATGGCCGCATACGTGTCCGGCGGTACCGTGGTGAGCGCAACCTGGAGGGCTCCATTGTTGAGCGGTATAGCGGACAAACCCCAGGTGTGATGGTTTGGGACGCCATTGGTTGCAACAACCGATCTCGCCTCCTACGAATTGAGGGCACTTTGAACAGCAATCGGTACCTAACGGTGGTTGTAGAGCCTGAGGTACTCCCCCTGCTTCAGGCATCTCCACAGGCCACAGTTCAACAGGACAGTGCCCGCTACATATTGCGAGGAATGTACAAGCCTTCTTCGAAGAGCGACGGGTACCATTGCTTCCCTGGACTGCACGTTCGCCTGACATATCGCCCATCGAACATGTCTGGGATATGGTTGGTTGGTACCTGGTGCATCACGGTCCTCCAGTAACCAGTGTCACGGATTTGTGGGCTCGAATACAAACTGTGTGGAGGGAAATCCCTCAGGAACTTATTCAGAGCCTTTTTGATTCAATGCCACAGCGTACAGCAGCTCTAATTGCAGCGCATGGAGGCCACACTAAATACAGAATATTAGGGTGCAAAGGTCACGTATAGATTTGAAAAGTGTATCATTTGTTACTTGTCATGTACCTAACCTGTGGTATTAAATTCATTGAATTCATGCGTTTCCTTCTTGGTGTTGCAATTTTCACAAACGGCAGTGTATATTGGATAAGTTTAAAGGTGTACTTGTTGTTACTTCTTGTACATGCTAGAATATATTTATCACTAAGTACAGTATAGAAGAAGGTTCTGAATGTTACATTCACATGACTTTCTCTACCCTATAGTGCTTATTAGTAGTTATACAAATTATTCTTACGAAAGTCTGATTTTTATATTTTATTTTAATCGAGGTAAACTTTTGAAAAAATAGTTACATTACACATTTCGTTAGAATACAAAGAGAACAGCGATAGTCAAATGTTTAAGAACTGGACGCTATATGCTGGCCTTAAAATCCTATACTGTTTCCATGACAACGCGAGAAACAACTTAAAAGCCACGGGGCTTAAAAAAGAATGATGAGGTATTGAACAAATCGGATATCTTAGAAATGGCCGATACCACATAAAAGGTTACTTGAAGTAAATTGTATGTTTTAAAGATATCTATTTTTTTAATGTAGTACGTTTTCGTCAATCACTAAACGTTTACCAGTTATAAAAAAACATACAAAATTCCTTCCGAATGAAGACCACAGATTATTCCCAGAAAATTCAAGATAGATATACATTTTATTTGCAATGTAAATATCTTTAATATATCGCATTATAATCCAAATCAGTAGAGCCATTTTTTTTAGAAAATAAAAAGTTTTAAAATGTTCCATGTAAAGGGTAGTTTAGGTTGAGCGTAGTCTCTTGAAAACCTTCGTGTCGCATCTCTGGAATATACTGAACCTAAATACCTTCAATCGATCCAATTTTTACTTTCTCTACGACGTATAGTAAGTAGGGGAAGTTGTGTATTCCACCCAAAAATTCGATACCGAGATTTCACCGGAAATATATATTTTGAGGCCCCCTGAATCCAAAAAAAAAAGCATTTTTGGAAACATGTCCGTGTGTGTGTCTGTCTGTGTGTCGTCTGTGAACAGCATAACTCAGAAACGAACAGTTGAATAAACACCAAACTTGGTATTTAAGTTCAGATCTTCCAGAGATGCGACACGCAGGTTTTCAAGAAAATCCCCCACCCCAGATTACCCTTTACATGGAACATTTTTCGAAAATTTTAATTTTCTTAAAATGGCTCTAACGATTTTGATTAAAATATCATATGTTTAAGATATTTTCATGACAAATAAAATGTATATCTTGAATTTTCTGGGAATGTCTCCAAAAGTATTCCATTGTGAACGACTTTTGTATAACTGGTAAAGCATAAGAGATAGACAAAGTTGTACTACACAAAAAATGTAGATGGCGTTAAAATACACAATTTATGTCATATACATTTTTTTTGTTCAGAGAACCATTTTCGAGATATTGCTTGTCATTCCCTTAAATTTTTCAATACTTATCTTCTCAAATGGGAATTCGTTATTCATTTTTTGTCTTGGATATGCAAAGAGTATTAATCTGTGGTAAAGAGAATGGTGCTGCAGATAGCAACCAGCTATTAAGAGATATGTATGTGCTTATATTGCCCTTGCAAATACAAAACAAGGGGAACATAGTACGCCTTAAGTGATAGTCAAATATTTCTAGAACTGGTCGCTATGTGTAAAATGTAATCCTCTTTGCATGTCAAAAGATCGTTTCTGCAAATGTTTATCCGATCAATATGAAATAGATGGAGAATAAGAGTTTGTAAAAATAGTTTGTACAAGATTAGAGAAATTCATGTGAGTGTAACACATCAGTTTTGTTCTCTTTGGCTTTTACTGTTCACACACATTCTTTTTAAAATGCTTTATTTGGATTCACGTACCTAAAACTTGTATTTCCAGTGAAATCTCGGTTTGGAATTTTTGGGTTGAATACAATAAATTTTCCACCCACTATGTACATTCGGAATTCCCGTTAAATAACACACAGTGTTCTGGATGCGTTTTAAAGGTGAAACAACGTTTCCTTATAACGCTTACTTGGTCGTTCATGTCTTTTCTTTTCTTGCTTTCGGCTACAAACAAGTAGTTGAAAAGAATTCACGAGCAATTGAAGTAGCTCTTTTACTTAGTTTTGTAACGACACCGAATGTTGTGCTGCAAGAAATATACTTTATTCAGCTCTAGGTTTACTTATGATAAATGACACAAATTTATTGCACTCGTAATAAACATTATTGATTCATTACGCCTGCAGCTATTATGACTGTTTATAGGAAAAAACTGTAAAACTCTGATGTGTTACATCCTCATCATTTTCTCTACCTATTCTACTTTATTACTTTCTCTATTGCTTATCTTCAGTAAGGGAAGGAAACATTACATTTCACTCAATATTTTGATACCGAGATTTCGCCAAATACAAAAAAGAAACAAAAACATTTTTAGTGAAATCCCCTATGTTCAATATCCTCCAAAGACGCGACACTAAGATTTTAAAGATTTCCTCCCCAAATCACCCTTTGTATAAAAGATTTTTTGAAATATTCGATTTTCTCAAAAGTAGCTCTAACGATTCTGAGTAAAATATCATGTGTTTAAGATATTTTCATGACAAATGAAATGTACATCTCGAATTTTCTGGGAATGTCTCCAAAAGTATCTTCATTGTGAACGACTTTTGCATAACTGATAAACCATAAGAGATAGACAAAGTTTTACTACACAAAAAATGTAGATCGCGTTAAAATACACAACTTATGTCATATACATTTTTTTTGATGAGTGAACCGTTTTCGAGATATTGCTTGTTATTCCCTTAATGTTTCCAATACTTACACTTTTTATCAAATTCGTTATTCATTTTTTTTGTCCCGGTAATGCAAAGAGAATGGAATACTCCACATAGCAACCAGCTCTTAAAACATTTGACTATCGCTTAAAGCCTACCAATTCCCTTTGCATCTACAAGAAAATTAGCAATAAGATTAACATCTCGATTAACATGAAGCATATGGAGAATAAGCGTTTGTAAAAATAGTTTGTACAAGAGTAGAGAAATTCATGTGAGTGTAACACATCAATTTTTTTATATCTACTACGTTTAAATTCAAATAAACCTATGCAGAAACAGCTACATTACACATTTCGTTATAGATACAAAGAGAACAGAGATAGTCAAATGTTTAACAACTGGACGCTATGCGCTGGCCTTAAAATTCCATACTGTTTCCATGACATCGTGAGAAACAACTGAATGCTGACAGAACTTTAATAGAATGACCAAGAAGTGAACAATTCGAATCATTAATATCGGATACTTCGGAAATGGCTTATGCCACATAAAAACCTATTTGAAATAGATTGTTTGTTGTAAGGTAAATATCTTATACGGTATTTTAATCAAAGTCGTTAGAGCTTTTTTCTAGAAAATAAAAAATGTCGAATAATGCTTCACGTAAAGGGTAGTTGAGGGTGGGTATTCTCTCGTGTCGCATCCTTGAAAGACCCTGAAGTTAAATACCAAGTTTGGTACTTATCCGACTTTTCGCTTTTGAGCTATACTGTTGACAGACACACACAGGGACCTTTTTCTAAAAATTCTTTTTTTTATTCAGGGGCCTCAAAACATATATTACCGGTGAAATCTCGGTATCGAATTTTTGGTGAGTGCAATACTTTCTCTACCTACTATGTAGATACGTGGCAGAGAAAGTAAAATTTGAATTTGAAAGGGAATAAGAGGTGCAGTTGAAGATGTCTTGGAGATTTGGGGCATAGCAAGGATTGCAACTCAAAGAATAGCTGTTGAAAGAAAATTAAAAAAAAACTCTATGATAAGTATCAAAATCTAAATAATATTTCGAAGTCCGCACCCCCTCAAAAGTCTTCGTATGAAAGAAGATATTTTCAAAGCAGACCTCTTAGATCTTTTGGATAATGCACATAAGAATGCACTGGAGACAATGAAAATCAACGAACACAAAAAGTTCTTAATAATGCAACGTGAAGTTGCAGCAGGCAGGAATAGACGAAAGTTAGTAGCTCAAGAATCTCGAAAGCGAGTAAGAAAAATTAAGACGTCAGCGATCTGCCACTGAAATACAAAAAGTCGGTGAGGTATCAGCTCCAGTAAGTTGGAAAATCAGTTGAAGTTCTGGTGAATGTGATTCTAATTACCAACCTTCCAGGAGCAAGAATCAAATCCTATAAAAAGAAAGAAGATCCTTATTCTCAATGTCGTAGTATTGCTTCACAGTGAATTTGTGCAATCGCAGTGCCATGTTTGTTGTCAGTGCAGTTTCTGAGGCCTGTGTCTTATTTGGATCAGCTATCGCAGCACAATCAGACATAACCGGATGAAGACACGTGAGAAAGCGTGTGAAGATGATAAGACAGCTTTTTGTCCCGAACATCCATTGTTTCTATACTGGGATGCAGTCACTGGAAGATATTGCTGGGGGGAACTGAAAAGGTCGAGATGAAGGTAGTATATGACTGTGCTGAAAGGTATATTGCTCTGATTCATGCTTACAATATGTAGTGGGGATGGAAGGGTTTGCACGTGAGTAACACGTGCTATTTCACATAGATGCAATCTCGGATTTCCGAAGTTCACTAGAAGGTCTCTGCCGGGCTGCTTGTCGCAGAGCTGAGGAAAAATTTCTGTCCTAGCTACCTAACTTAATTTTTCTCAGAATGATGTAGTTGAAGGCAAATAAACTGGCTTTCCCCTAAACAGCTTAATTTATTCAAATATAATGCCCATTGAAGCGGCTAGCAACTTTCCCCTGTTTAATACTAAAGTGACATAAAAGCTGTGCATTTAATCTTCCCGCTACTATAAATGATTATGTGGACCAATCTAACTGCGTCACACGACATTTCCCACGCACATACACGCACAGAATCTTCCACCTGACTTCACATCTCTGACAATCACAAAGATTGCTATGTAGAGAGTGCGGGTGAGAGCAAAATCAGAATCAGAATGAGGAACTTGGGGGGTGGGCTCTTTCCGCTTTTATATTTCCTACTATGACGCTAAAATTCGCGCCTTTATACAGGCTGTATCTTTATTTGTGTCATATATTTGGGGGACGTGTTCCTAACATCAAAACAGTTAAAAAAATCTGATGTGTTACACTCACATAACTTTCTCTACTCTTGTACAACCTAATTTTACAAACGCCTATTCTCCATATGCTTCATGTTAATCGAGATGTCAATCTTATTGGTAATTTTCTTGTAGATGCAAGGAAAATATGGTAGCTTTTAAGCGATAGTCAAATATTTTAACGCAGGTTGCTATGTGACGCATTCCATTCTCTTTGCATGTCCAGGACATAAAAAAAAATCTGATGTGTTACACTCACATGACTTTCTCTACTCTTGTACAATCTATTTTTACAAACGCCTATTCTCCATATGCTTTATGTTAATCGAGATATCGAGATGTCAATCTTATTGCTAATTTTCTTGTAGATGCAATGGGAATATGGTAGCTTTTAAGCGATGGTCAAATATTTTAACGCTGGTTGCTATGCGGCGCATTCCATTCTCTTTGCAAGTCCAGGACATAAAAAAATGAATAACGAATTTGAGAAAAAGTATAAGTATTGGAAAATTTAAGGGAATAACAAGCAATATCTCGAAAACGGTTCACTCAACAAAAGAAATGTATATGACATAAGTTGTGTATTTTAACGAGATGTACATTTTTTGTGTAGTAAAATTTTGTGTATCTCTTATGGTTTACCAGTTATGCAAAAGTCGTTCACAATGAAGAATACTTTTGGAGACATTCCCAGAAAATTCGACATATACATTTCATTTGTCATGACATTACCCTAAACATATGATATTTTCATCAAAATCGTTAGAGCCATTTTTGAGAAAATTAAAATTTTCGAAAAATCTTCCATGTAAAGGGTAGTCTGGGGTAGGGGGATTTTCTTGAAAACCTTCGTGTCGCATCTCTGGAAGATTCTGAACCTAAATACCAAGTTTGGTGCTTATCCGATTGTTCGTTTTTGAGTTATGCTGTTCACAGACACACACACAGACACACACACACAGACACACACACAGACACACACACACACACACAGACACACACACGGACATGTTTCCAAAAATGCTTTTTTTGGATTCAGGAGGTCTCAAAACGTGTATTTCCGGTGAACTCTCGGTATCGAATTTTTGGGTGGAATGCAATACTTCCCCTACTTACTATACGTAGTAGAGAAAGTAAAAATCTGATGTGTTACACTCACATGACTTTCTCTACTCTTGTACAATCTAATTTTACAAACACCTATTCTCCATGTGCTTCATGTTAATCGAGATGTCAATATTATTGGTAATTTTCTTGTAGATGCAAGGGAAATATAAGCGATAGTCAAATATTCTAACGCTGGTTGCTATGTGGCGCATTCCATTCTCTTTGCATGTCCAGGACATAAAAAAAAATCTGATGTGTTACACTCACATGACTTTCTCTACTCTTGTACAATCTAATTTTACAAACGCCTATTCTCCATATGCTTCAAGTTAATCGAGATATCGAGATGTCAATCTTATTGGTAATTTTCTTGTAGATGCAAGGGGAATATGGTAGCTTTTAAGCGATAGTCAAATATTTTAACGCTGGTTGCTATGTGGCGCATTCCATTCTCTTTGCATGTCTAGGACATAAAAAAAATGAATAACGAATTTGAGAAAAAGTATAAGTATTGGAAAATTTAAGGAAATAACAAGCAATATCTCGAAAACGGTTCACTCAACAAAAGAAATGTATATGATATAAGTTGTGCATTTTAACGCGATCTACATTTTTTATGTAGTAAAATTTTGTCTAGCTCTTATGGTTTACCAGTTATGCAAAAGTCGTTCACAATGAAGAATACTTTTGGAGACATTCCCAGAAAATTCGAGATATACATTTCATTTCTCATGACATTATCTTAAACATATAATATTTTCATCAAAATCGTTAGAGCCATTTTTGAGAAAATTAAAATTTTCGAAAAATCTTCCATGTAAAGGGTAGTCTGGGGTGGGGGGATTTTCTTGAAAACCTTCGTGTCGCATCTCTGGAAGATACTGAACCTAAATACCAAGTTTGGTGCTTATCCGACTGTTCGTTTTTGAGTTATGCTGTTCACAGACACACACACACACAGACACACACACAGACACACAGACACACACACAGACACACACACGGACATGTTTCCAAAAATGCTTTTTTTGGATTCAGGAGGTCTCAAAACATGTATTTCCGGTGAAATCTCGGTATCGAATTTTTGGGTGGAATGCAATACTTCCCCTACTTACTATACGTAGTAGAGAAAGTAAAATGAATAAGGCATTTGAGAAAAAGTAGAAGTATTGGAAAATTTAAGGAAATAACAACCAATATCTCGAAAACGGTTCACTCAACAAAAGAAATGTATATGACATAAGTTGTGTATTTTAACGCGATCTACATTTTTTGTGTAGTAAAATTTTGTCTATCTCTTATGGTTTACCAGTTATGCAAAAGTCGTTCACAATGAAGAATACTTTTGGAGACATTCCCAGAAAATTCGAGATATACATTTCATTTCTCATGACATTATCTTAAACATATAATATTTTCATCAAAATCGTTAGAGCCATTTTTGAGAAAATTAAAATTTTCGAAAAATCTTCCATGTAAAGGGTAGTCTGGGGTGGGGGGATTTTCTTGAAAACCTTCGTGTCGCATCTCTGGAAGATACTGAACCTAAATACCAAGTTTGGTGTTTATCCGATTGTTCGTTTTTGAGTTATGCTGTTCACAGACACACAGACACACACACACACACACACACACACACACAGACACACACACACACACACAGACACACACACGGACATGTTTCCAAAAATGCTTTTTTTGGATTCAGTGAGTCTCAAAACATGTATTTCCGGCGAAATCTCGGTATCGAATTTTTGGGTGGAATGCAATACTTCCCCTACTTACTATACGTAGTAGAGAAAGTAAAAACGAATAACGCATTTGAGAAAAAGTATAAGTATTGGAAAATTTAAGGAAATAACAAGCAATATCTCGAAAACGGTTCACTCAACAAAAGAAATGTACATGACATAAGTTGTGTATTTTAACGCGATCTACATTTTTTGTGTAGTAAGATTTTGTCTATCTCTTATGGTTTACCAGTTATGCAAAAGTCGTTCACAATGAAGAATACTTTTGGAGACATTCCCAGAAAATTCGAGATATACATTTCATTTCT
Organism: Deroplatys truncata; assembly: GCA_030765065.1. Lineage (NCBI taxonomy): Eukaryota > Metazoa > Arthropoda > Insecta > Mantodea > Mantidae > Deroplatys > Deroplatys truncata. The sequence goes on along the minus strand of CM060984.1, from coordinate 242,059,010 downwards.
CATGACATTACCCTAAACATATGATATTTTCATCAAAATCGTTAGAGCCATTTTTGAGAAAATTAAAATTTTCGAAAAATCTTCCATGTAAAGGGTAGTCTGGGGTGGGGGGATTTTCTTGAAAACCTTCGTGTCGCATCTCTGGAAGATACTGAACCTAAATATTAAGTTTGGTGCTTATCCGATTGTTCGTTTTTGAGTTATGCTGTTCACAGACACACACACACACAGACACACACACAGACACACACACGGACATGTTTCCAAAAATGCTTTTTTTGGATTCAGGAGGTCTCAAAAGGTGTATTTCCGGTGAAATCTCGGTATCGAATTTTTGGGTGGAATGCAATACTTCCCCTACTTACTATACGTAGTAGAGAAAGTAAAAAGTTCATATGTACATGGATCTCAAAATCAACTGTTTCGTTGTTATAGGTCAAAGAAGGTGTATTCCATGAGTGAACAGACGGATATGCACTACACGTATGGCCATGCAGACGGCAATGCAGCACGAGCACGTGAGCTTTGTGCAGAAAGGTACCCTGGCAGGCCGTTACCGTGTGCAAGAACATTCACACGAATTCACCAACGCTTGAGAGAGAAGGCGCATTTGAGAGGAGTACTAGGGAAGTTGGGAGACCAAAAGCGGTACGAGGCATTGAGCTTGAAGAACGAGTTCTTCGTGCTGTGGATGCAGATCCATCACAAAGCACAAGACGTATGTCTGTAAGGAAAAGGGTTAGTCATACGACTATCTGGAGAATTCTGCATGAAAATCTTCTGTACCCGTATCACCTTCAACGTGTGCAAGGATTAAATGAGGCGGACTTTGAGCCAAGAAGACGTTTCTGTCAACGCATGTTCATCAATTTCCTAGCCTGTATCTTATTCACGGATGAGGCTGGTTTTACTCGCGACGGCATCTTCAATTTTCATAACACTCATAACTGGGCATTTGAAAATCTTAATGAAGTACGGCAGGACAACCTTCAACAGAGGTTCTCTCTCATTTGGTGTGGAATCATTCATGATCACTTTACTGGTCCCTACTTCTTCCCTCCGCGTCTGAATGGACAAACCTATCTCCAGTTTCTCAGAAATGAGTTGCATACTTAACTGATAATGTGCCTCTGGACATCATCCAACAAATGTGGGTTTTACACGATGGTGCTCCAGCTCATTTCAGTATGATAGTTCGAAGGTTTTTGAATGATCGATTTCCGCAAAGAAGGATTGGTCGAGGGGAACACATTGCATGGCCTGCTCGATCGCCTGATTTGAATCCAATGGACTTCTTCGTCTCGGGACATTTGAAGTCCTTGGTTTATGCGACTCCTGTAGCCGATGTTGACATTTTGAGAGGGCGTATCCAAACTGGATTTGACCAAATACAAACACACCAGGAATTTTCAATAGAGTACGCCAGAGTATGGAACGCTGACTTACTGCATGCATCGAAGCAAGAAGAAGCCACTTCGAGCAATTTTTGTAACTTTCGCTTTTATGTTGTAACTCTGAAATAAATAATTTTCAGACCCGTGTTCATACGAACTTTTTTCACTGTTTTGACGTCCCCCAAATATATAACACCAATGCAGATACATCCTGTATGTAACAACTATTCTCATTGGTTATCTACTTAGCGTGCTATGAAAATAAAATTTTTCCAAATTTTAGAAGTCACGCTTCTCTTTAGCTTCTCCGGTAAACCCCTTTATCTCTGTCTCACTCTTACCTCGGACCTCTCTCTCTCTCTATTTTCTGTGACTTTGCCTAAACCCTGTGTACATTAGCGTGTATGTATCGATGGACTTTTACCCCTGTTGCTAGCTCGCCTAGTTGTTAATTAGAAAGTTGCTTACATGCTTGCTTTTTCGTTAATTACATTTCGTGGTACAAGTTATTTTACAGTAAAGCTATTTCTCAATATTATTTTACATTATTAGTTATTCCTGTTATTTTCAATACTCTATTCTATTGTGTATACGTTACCTTACAATACTAGAATGGCTAAGAACGAAGAACAATTCCAAATCTACTTCGGCTTGTTCAACTGCACAGAAAAGTCTCCAACGTCCAAGAAGGCAACGCTGATGAGGCTAATACTGGCAAACAACGACTAGCCTGACCTAAGCAAAGGTAAAGTAATAATTTTTTACACTGTAAAAGTCACAGTAAACTGTTATATCGGTGCTGATTGTATAAAACTACTTTTTTGCTTTAGACCTAATAGGTGCCAATTCATATGTAACCCTAAATATCAACCTATTTACCTGAATTTGTGTTCTGACTACTACTATATCATATGGAATAAATGCCAGCTTATATTTTTCAACATTTATATTTTTAGACCACCCTAGTGGTCACCCTATGTGTTGTCACCACGACAGTAGAACCTGAACCAGGAGGTTAGACTTTAGGGCCCGTCAGTTGTTTAATATTCTTCCTTTTGCTGCAACTTGTCTTCCTTTCCTCCAAGCAGTACTCAGAACTTCTCCGCAGTGCAATAAATCTCTGGCTATCAAAGGCTTTGTCCTAATTTTCCCTCTCACTATCCTTATACTCACAGGCGACCGAGCACGTGTGAGGCTCGCATTCGGGAGGTCAAGGATTGCATTCCCCTGCACCGCCCACACTGATCTTGGGTTTCTCGTGGTTTTTCCTGGTCGGTAGGCGAATACTGGGATGAGATTTCTTTTTCCTCGTCTTCCCTTCATTCCGTTTCTTTCTCATGTTTCAGGTTTGCTTCTAGATTTCGTGGTGTGTGATGGTATCAGATGGATGGCGCGATGCTTGCTCCAGGGAAAGAGTATTCCCTGTTGACACTAGAGGGCTGCTTGGTTGTACGGGTCGTTCATAACCCTCTCTGAACACGTAGTGCGTCAGTAGTGGGACGAATCTTCGAGTCAGGAACTGTCAGGGACTTGCGCGTCTCTGTGGCCTCTAGTCTCCTGTGGTTCCTTCACTTCATCCCATCCTCCTGAAGGGTGGTAGTTGCAAAGACCTCTTGTAGGTCGCACTGCGAGATGTCCCCCTCCCTTGTATAACCTTAGGTTTGCAAGTTTTGTTTATCTCTTTACAGTTAATCAAATGGGTTTCCGTAATTTAATTATTTACATTTTGTGTGAATTCCTCTCAGTATTGTAATAAATTGTTTGTTTAGGCGTAGTTTATTTCATCCAAAACAGAAATTTATTATTTAGTGATGGAAGTATCATGACCAGGGCCCGGATTCCCCTCTTCCCATTTATAGCCCGCCTTTAACTGCAATAGTCATATCGGCGGCCTTTTACCTTTAGAAAATACTCCCTATCAGCAATGGTGTTAACTAACTGTACGCGTTCATTTACGCAAAAAAGGGAAAACTGAGCTGTCTCATTCCTAGTTTGGGATCCGAATTCATAACAGTACTCTGCTCCCCTGACAATAGCCACCCCTCCATCCACAAGCAATTCTTTCCAGATTATCCAGACCGACAAGAATATCTCGGAAATGGTTAACGTCAGAAAAAAATTATTTCATATACATTGTGTGTTTTAATGAGATCTGCATTTCTGTGTGCTAAGATTTTGTTTCTTACGGATTAACAGTTACATAATAGTCATTCAGAATTAAAAGAACTTCACTGGCTATTCTCAGAAAATTCAAGATATAGGTTTTATTTTGTATTGAAAATATCTTAAACACATGGTATTTTAATCGAAATGGTTAGAGGTTTTTCTATTAATTCAGGAGTCTTAAAACCTATTTCTTATCGAATTTTTGGGGTGGAACGCAATACTTCCCCTACTTACTATATGTGAGCGCGGAAAAAGTAAAAATCTGTGTGTGTGTGCGCGTGTGTGTATGTGTGAACAGCATAAATAAAAAATAAAATGTCAGATAAATACCAAACTTGGTATTTAAATTCAGCGTCCTCCAAGGGTGCAACACGAAAATTCGCAAGAAAATTCTCCCGAAACTCCCTATACATACCCCTTTACGTTATTTTTTATTTTCTCAAAAATGCCTCATGACAAACAAAATGTATTCCTTGCATTTTCTGCGAATAGCGTGTGAAGTCCTCTTCATTCTGAATATAATTTTTATAACTGGTAAACTATAAGAGATAGCCAAAATATTACTGCAAAAACAAAAAAACAAAAATGTAGATCTCGTTAAAGCAAACAACTTGTCAATTTTTGTTCTGGTGTTTACCATTTCCAATAACTTCTTTGTTACTCGCTTGAATTTTCAAATACTTAATACTTTTTTCAAGTGTTAAGTCGCTATTCGTTTTCTTTCGTGGTGATGCAAAGCCATCACGAAGCGATCGGCTTTTTAAAAATCTGACTGTCGCTTTTGCCTGCTGTATATTTCTTATAACTACACCTTTGTAAATGTGTAATGAAAATCTATCTCTATTAATAAGGAGTAAACAGAAGACAGGCGTTTTGTAAGAATAGTGTGTGGAAAAACGTGTAGAGAAAGCCATGTGAATGTAAGACATCAGCAGGCATAGGGGAGTTAGCTGTACACAAACGATTATCAATACAAAGAACTAAACAACAGAGGCCAGGGGTCACTGACGGTATGGTGAGTGACGTCTGCAAAAGCCAACAGACTGTACGAGGGATGGGGGAGTTTGTTATGAACGACGTCAGTGCGTTGAGTCTAGTAATGGTTAGTCCTGGCTTTAATGTTTGGAAATTCCTATGTCTGCACATCAGATTTTTCTATAAAGTTTCTGTAAATACGTATATTTTTCTCTTCTTTTATTTTACGTTGCTTTAACTAGGTGGTGATATCGGGACGGATCTGTTAGGAGATACCTCTTAGCTCGGTGTGTGGCATGCAGTAAGCCTACTAGGACCGAGCGGGATGGCTCAGGCGGCAACGTCTGTGGCCCGCATTCGGTTCCCGGCGATCGCCCACTCTGGCCTACGGCTTTTTCGTGGTTTCCCCGGGTCGCCAGGCGAATGCTGGGGTGGTTCATCTTCTACCACGACTCTCCTCCCTCTCATTTTCTGTACCCATCATCTTCCTTATCATCTGTTTCAGGATGTAGGACCAGGCGACGGTGTTCGGCGGGTTGTGAGTGGGCGGTGACTGCGCTCTGTAAAGGTTTCTTCCCTGGCGTCGCTGCGGTACCGCTCAGTTAGGTCTCTCCTCAGCGTGGTGCTCCGCTACGGAGACCCTGGAGGTTGGTGGCTTGTGGGCAGGGACCGGGCATCGTCGGATGCGTTCTATCTGGAAACTTTAGGGACCTCGCCCACGCTTGCGCCGTCGGCATCCGGATTAGGTTGCCCTTAGGGCCGCTCCCCTCATCCTTCTCTCCCAGGTGTCATGTTGGAAGCATAAAGGACCGACTGGCCTGCGTGCGGTGCTCTGCCCCGGTTGCGGGGGCCCCTCCATGAGACGTTTCTTTACCTTTACTTTTTAGCCTTCTAGGTTTCATTCCTGTACCACAGTATCTTACTTCGTCACGTGTCCACAGAGGCCTTGTGCTAGGCAACTGTACCTCTGCTTCTGTAACGGGCAGATGGCATTAGGGTGCCGTCCAATCAACCTGCTTTCATCTGTGGATCTAGGTGTCATACTTGTGCCATACCATCTTACTTCGTCACGTGTTCACAGAGCCCTTGTGCTAGGCAACTGTACCTCTTCTTCTGTAACGGGCAGATGGCATTAGGGTGCCGTCCAATCAACCTGCTTTCATCTGTGGATCTAGGTGTCATACTTGTGCCATACCATCTTACTTCGTCACGTGTTCACAGAGCCCTTGTGCTAGGCAACTGTACCTCTTCTTCTGTAACGGGCAGATGGCATTAGGGTGCCGTCCAATCTACCTGCTTTCATTATCTGTAGATAGATGGCAGAGCAATCCTTACTACCGTCTATTTTCAGTTTTACTGTGTTTACGAGGTCTGTTCAAAAAATTCCAGTACATTAATAATTTCGCGCCAATGGAGTGTTGGAGCGAAATGCGGTTGGCATCCCTGCACACGCCTGTGTTTAATGTTTCATTATTCTATGTCTGTTATTTATTTTTCAGTGCTGTTGCGGATTTCGAGATGGCAGAGTTAGAGGAGCAACGCATCTGCATTAAATTTTGTGTGAAACTCAAGAAAACCTTTATAGAGACACACCAAATGATGCAGGAAGGCTACGGCGATGAGTGCTTAAGTCGTACTCGATATTAAGAATGGTTCACGCGGTTTAAAAATGGCCAGATGTAAGTTGACGCCTTAGACGTCTACCGATGACGCCCATTTCAGGAACGTCAACGAAATTCTGTGTGTCAATCGAAGACTGACTATCGGGACGTGTTGTGACGCTACGAGAAAATGTGAGAAGGAAACGACCTGAAATGTGGCGAGACAATTCATGGCTCTTGCATCACGATAACGCACCCGCACATTCATCCCTGTTGGTGCGTGACTATTGCACAAAAAACTATATCACTGTGCTGCATCATCCTCCGTACTCTCCAGACCTGACCTGCGGACTTTCTTTTATTTACAAAGTTGAAAACCCCGTTGAAAGGACGAAGATTTGCAACGATAGACGAGATTAAAAAGAGATGTACCAAGACAGCTTCTGGAAGTGGAAACAGCGTTGGGAGCGGTGTATCAATTGTGGAAGAGAGTATTTTGAAGGAGACCATGCACAATAAGTAAATGTTGTGGACAAAGTCTCGTAGACCTAAGGTGGAAATTTGGATCGTGGTACTAAATATTCAATCCGGTATTTACCTTAGCGACTGAAGGAAATACGGAAAAAAACCCAGTCAGATTGGTCGGTCCTCGGGATTTGAACCCGGGACCTTCCCAAATGCGAGCCACAGACGGTACCACTTTATCCAACCTGCTCGGTTTCGTATGTTTCTGATTTTCTACAAGCAGTCTGTCCTGCATATAGCAGGCTTAGCAAACGTGTGGTCATGTACTCACAAGGAAAACTGCATTAAACCGTAGACTACAAGGATAAAAAGGGCACGTTATGCAAACGCTCGTCAACGAAGCAGATAAATGGTTCCTGTTTGGTTAACCATGACCCGAGCTGCATGTAAGAATAGGTACTTAGCAACAAGTTCCCCAGTTTCCTTGTGCACATTGTTGTAGATTAGAGCAACGTGCAATGTGACTGCGCCAAATTCAAGTACCAGGAAGATGGTGCACGTGTTGATTTATCACTTTATTAATACATTTTCTTGTTTTAAAACTTATTTTTTTACAGCAGCCGTGCGAATGCTAAAGTTAAGAGTAGTAAAACCGAGCGATATGGCTCCGCGGTAACGTGAGAGGTTCGCATTCAGGAGGTCTCGGGTCCGATTCCCGTCCGGCGAGCCACTCTGACCACAGCTTTTTTCGTGGTTTCCCCGTGTCGGTAGGACATGATGGTGTGAGTTCCCTTCTGCCACGAATTCCATCGTTTCGTTTCATCTGTTTCAGGACCAGGCGACGGCGGTTGGTATGTTGCGGCAGGACGGTGGAATTTGCGGTATGGAAAGGTCCCTTGCACTTGGTGGTACTGCTGGGGCTCTCTTCCTTCCTGGGAGTATCTCGTCTAATCCGTGACCCCGAGGTTGCGGGTGGCTAAGGCAGGATTGGTGTCATGTTGCATATGTTAGGGACCCCGTCCTTCATCCCTTCTTCGCGTTGGAAGCAGAAAGGGCCCACTATGGCCTACGTGCAGTGATGTGTCCCAGTTACTGGAGGCCGCTTCTTCTGACTACTCCTAACCCCATTCTTACTTCAAACGGCGGTGGACACGGTGATACATAAAATTAAATAATTGAAAAAGGAAATTTGGGAAGGAAACGTTTCAGATCTAAGTTTCGGCCACGTCCCCAGCATTTGTTAGTTATAAGAACCGGGGAAATACTTGAGAAAACGGTCCTGGCGGGGTTTGAACCGCAGACCTCCAGTTCGCGAGCCCGTACGTTAACAACCTCGCTGCCCGTGTCCATATATATTCCCGTGTGTTTTATATGATGGTGCAGTTGCTAAACAAACAAATTCTTAGTTTTGTGCAGCAGATTGCAGCTCTGGACAGACGTAACTACGGCAATCGCCAGCATTACTCAACGCATCCGACTTCATTGCATGCATTTTATAGACCTGAGTCAGTTTTATCTCCGCGATAAATACGGATCGCTTGGACTTTAACTCGCGATTAGCGCTTTTCTATCAAACATTCTGCATACATAAACTTGCTCATACTATCTTGTGGAAACTTTGGGAGGGGGTTGCGGCCTGTCACCTCCAGTAGTCGGCGACTATATGTCTCCAACGAAATTTTACTTCCTCTACTACTTACCTACAGTAGGGGAAGTATTGTATTCCACTCAAAAATTTATATCGACATTCTACTAGAAACACATCTTTTGAGACCCCCTGATTCGAAAAAGCATGTTTATAAAACCGTCCGTCCGTCACACACACGTACCTTTGCCTAAAAATCTTTTTTTTTTTTTGTGGGTTTAGTTCGTCTTAACACATATATTTCCGGTGAAATCTCAACATCGATTTTTTATGGAATACAGTACTATCCTCCTACTTACTATGCGTAGTAGAAAAAGTAAAAAAAAAAATTTTAATTTTTTTTATTAATTTATTATTGTCGCTTTAAATTGTAAATCTTGGTAAAGCAAACAATTTGTCCACTACAATATTTTTGTGACCTTAAGCATTTCCGAAAATTTCCTATAATTGGTTTGAATTTTCAAATACTTCATACGCTTAATACTTTTTACTTTCTCTACCACGTATAGTAAGTAGGGGAAGTATTGTATTCCACCCAAAAATTCGATACCGAGATTTCACCGGAAATATATGTTCTGAGACCCCCTGAATCCAAAAAAAAGCATTTTTGGAAACATGTCCGTGTGTGTGTCTGTGTGTGTGTGTGTTTGTGAACAGTATAACTCAGAAACGAACAATCGGATAAACACCAAACTTGGTATTTAGGGTCAGTATCTTCCAGAGATGTGACACGAATGTTTTCAAGAAAATCCTCCCACCCCACAGTACCCTTTACATGGAACATTTTTCGAAAATTTTAATTTTCTCAAAAATGGCTCTAACGATTTTGATTAAAATATCGTATATTTAAGGTATTTTTATGAAAAATGAAATGTATATCTCGAATTTTCTGGGAATGTCTCCAAAAGTGTTCTTCATTGTGAACGACTTTTGCATAACTGGTAAACCATAAGAGATAAACAAAATTTTACTGCACAATAATGTAGATCGCGTTAAAATACACAATTTATGTCATATGCATATTTTTTGTTGAGTGAACCGTTTTCGAGATATTGCTTGTTATTCCATTAAATTTTCCAACACATACTTTTTCTCAAATTCGTTATTCATTTTTTTTATGTCCTGGACATACAAACAGAATGGAATGCGCCACATAGTAACCAGCTCTTAAAATATTTGACTATCGCTTAAAACCTACCATATTCCCCTTGCACCTACAAGAAAATTACCAATAAGATTGACATCTCGATATCTCGATTAACATGAAGCATATGGAGAATAAGCGTTTGTAAAAATAGTTTGTACAAGAGTAGAGAAAGTCTTGTGAGTGTAACACATCAGATTTTTTTTTCAATTGATAGACCGCTATTCGAAACGAATTTCGAAGCCATCACACAGAGAGGTGGAAAGGTCGCGGGTTCAAACAGCACGTAACAGAACCTCAAGTCTAATAAAGAGGCCTCTGAGCAAAATTTCCGGTCTTTCACGCCCAACATAGAATGGGACGCAGCAGTTAAAGATCGTCCGTTAATAAAGCTCAGTTTCATTTATCACATAGAGGCCCGCGTTTAAACATTTGACTGTCCCTCAAGCCTACTGTTTTCCTCTTGTACTTAACAACGAGATCTATACTAATATAAAGAAAGAAAATAATTGTATGTGTATGTAGGGTAATCTCAGAACCTCTCAACCGATTTTGATAATTGTTTCACCATTGACAATTACAATTCGTTCTGACGGACATGGGACTATAAAGCAACTTTAATTTCGTTTAATAAATTACTAAAGTATTAAAAAGGACTAACACAGTTTTTGTACTTGAATATGCACATTGGAGTTGAAAAAAAACAACATACTTACGAAGAAGGCCTTGAGTTTTAGTTGAGAATGCCATAGAGTAGAAAATAGTTGTTGTTGCTCCACAGAGTAGGCATGTAAAATAAGACAAGTGCAGCTGATATTTCATTCCAAGCAATATAAGCTATATATTTATATTTATCGCGTGAGTCTTCTCATCCCGCAGATTGGTAACTACGCAAATCTGCATTTTACATACGATGTGAAATGCAGGTGCTAACACCGGATTCACGAGCCCGCTGATTAGGGCTACGGTGGTGCTTTATCTTAACGTGCTCTAGTAACGCAATGGTTAACTTGCTGGAAAGTCATGGTGAAGGTAAAAAAATTGAGTTTTTATTTCTGGACCCCTTTTAACTGCTGTGGTCCTTAGCGTCCCATTCTATATTGGGCGTGAAAAATCGGCAATTTTGCTCAGAGGCCTCTTTATCAGGCTTGAGGTTCTTTTACGTGTCGTAAATCTACGACACCACCGGCTTTACTTCCCTTCCGAAGGAAGCCATGCTAAGGATTTTTACGCCCGAAAATATCCATCGCCCTCCGCCGTGTTTGAACGCGCGACCTTGGGAGTTAGAGTCTAACATGATAACCACTACACCACGGAGGACGACTATGGTGAAGGTCGGAATCACGCCTGCGAATAAATAGGTGTTTTATTAATTTATGTTCATGTTTCGAGAACGTTTGTTTTTTATGTTTCATGACTTATTTCCAAATGCACTAGAAAGTGGATTTGCATACTCTAACAAGTAACAATTTGTGTTTTAATGAAATTCATATAATTAAACTAATTAAGTGAAACCACACTTCCATACCAAACTATGAGTTCTTATTAAATTTACTAAACATAAAAAATACCTTCAAGTGGCAGCACCTTCACCACTGAAGGCCAACGCGTACACTGTTGCGCTACGAGTGCAAGTCATTGCATAAACAGCGGTACAAAACAGTCATTTCGACCGAAAATGATACGACGCGATGCAGTGGACAGTGTTTAGGCAGAACCTGTACAACGCCGAATTGCATAACTTCTCAATCCGCAGGCTGAGAAGACTCACCCGGTATATAGTCACGATTTAACAGTTAAGACACAGCAAAACAAAAGAAAATCGATTCTGTTTATAACGCTAAGTAAGATACGCATGCGATAGCAGTGCAAAACAGTTTTATAACCCTCGGGTAAGAAACTTTTATTCCTTTGTACTTATTATGTAACCAACTTCGTTTGCAGGGCTTGCAAATAATTGTAGAAGGAGAGAAAATTGCTAACATTAGAAATCAGTGGATATATATAATTTAAACTGAGAAGATTAACTGGGTTAACTTTGTGTGCGAAATCTACATATTCACCAGCTTCACCTCCATTTCGTATTATATGTTAAGGGTTTCTGTATCATGTGAAAACTTAGTACCTTTTATGTCATTACATAACTACGGGGCCAAAGAGATTACACACAGGTTTAAAATTTCACCTAGTTTAACTATCTAACAAGTTACTCAACCATTTCGACAGATGATTGTTCCACCGCCAAAGGCTATACAGCACTTCCAGGAACTTGCAAGACTATCGGGGAGGTTAAGGAAGTCGGACGTTCCGACAATGCTTCACATATTTACGTGAATATCAGGGGAATCTACTTCCGTTATTAGAAATAGGCAGGGCTATACAAAATTACAGTTATAAAAGATGGATTACCATAAAAATGTTCTAGAGCACTGTACAATAATTCTAAAAAGAACAGGGTGAGGTAAATTAAATCGTAATTCGAGTTTAAGAAGCTACCCGTGCAACGTCGGGCCACCAACTATTTGCAATAAAACCATTCTGCAGATGTTTATCTCGATTGTCACGAGGCATCTAGAAGAACAACATTTTGTAAAAGTAATTTGTAAAAGAGTGAGTAAAGACAGTCGTACGAATGTACCGCATAAGATTTTTTAAAGTTATTGGAGTACTCTCTTGATGACAATAAGTCAGATCGAAAACAAATGATGACATCACCGCACAAGGCATGCATGAGTCAGTGCTTACCTCCGCGATAAAGTACTTTTCGTGTAACAAGAGAAGTAAGGAAAGTAGTGCACTAATTATGAGCCTGGTTGGTCACTTCAGAAAAACATCTTCTCAAAGTGTGACTGTGTGAAAAGCTGAACTCAAAAAAGTGTGAACTCAAAAACGAAAAGTCACATAAGCACCAAACCTGGTATTTATTTTTAGTGCATTACAAAGATACGTCACCAAGATTTTTAAGAACTCTCCAACCCAAACAACCTTTTAAATGGACACATTTTACGATAGTTTTTATTTTCTCAAAAATGTCGCTAACGATTTTAATTAAAATACCATATATTTAAAACATAGTTACACGACAAATATATAATGAATATCCTGCATTTTCTGGAAAATGAAAGTGAGTTTTATTTATGGACGTTCTTTACCTGCTATGGTTCCTAGCGCCCCATTCAATATTGGGTGTGGAAGGCAGGATAATTTTGCTCAGAGGCCTCTTTATCGGGCTTGAGGTTCTTTTACGTGCCGTAAATCTATGATCACCGTCTTTACTTCCCTTTCAAGGAAGCCATGCCAAGGAGTTTTACGCCCGAAAAAATCCATCGAACTCTGCCAGATTTGAACTCGCGACCTCGGAGCTAGAGGCTAGCATGGTGCCCCTAGACCACGGAGGACGGCTTGAATTTTCTGGAAATAGCCCTATGTCTATGAAGTCCTCTTCATTCGGAAGGAATTCTGTATAATTTTGTATAATTGGTAAACCATAAGAGATAGACAAAAGCTTACTACATAAAAATCTTAATCTCTAATACACACAATTTATTTCAAATTACTTTTTTTGTGGCATTAACCATTTTCGATATATCCTTTAATATAGGGTAGTTAAATTATATTCGAACCCACTCGCGGCCTCTCTCTACTGCGCGAGACAGCCGCCAGTCGCCGGGGAAATCACACCGGCAGATGCGGACTAAACTTACCTTGTAATAGATGCTGGAAATGTTGACCTTCTGCTCTCAAACAGGCAGCATATCTCGTGTAAATATTCTTGCTCACTCTCCGAAGTTCGGCAGCAGGAATTCGTGTGATGAAACGCCTCATTATGATCAGAAAATTGGAGTGTGGTGTGCGATAAGTGCTAGAAGAATAATAGGGCCCATATTCTTTGATGAAACAATATATGCAGAGCGATAGCAGAGGTTTTACAATCAATTGACAGAAGAAGGGAAATCGTATGGTTGGTTCCAGCAAGCTTCTGCAACAGCACATATGGCTGCCGAATCATTACATGCAATAAGAGAACTGTTTGGTGACAGAATAATTAGTGTTGATTTGTGGTCCCTTCGTTCTCCTGAACTAGCGAGTTGTGATTTTTATTTATGGGGTTCTTTAAAAGACAAAGCGTATCGTTTCAATCCTCGCACACTACAGGAACTTAGAGAAAATATTGTGCAAGAAATCACAGGAATTCCTGCTGCTGAGCTTCGGAGAGTGAGCGACAATATTTACAAGAGATATGCTGCCTGTTTGAGAGCAGAAGCTAAACATTTCCAGCATCTATTATAAGGTAAGGATTTTAGTCCGCATCTGCCGGCGTAATTTCCCCGGCGACTGCCGGCTGTCTCGCGCAGTAGAGATAGGCCCCGAGTGGGTTCGAATATAATTTAACTACCCTATATTAGTTTGAGTTTTTAAATACTACTCAGCCGTTTGTCGCGTTGTTATGGAAAGAGTACGGAATTTTCAAGGCCAGCATATAGTGACATCTGACTAACGATTCTGTTTTCTGTATCCAACTTGTACCTACAACGAAACGACACGAAGTAAATAGAAAAACAAGCTTCTGTAGAAACAATTACTGGTAAATATATGAAAATAAACAATAGTGGGTAGAGAAAGTCATTAGAATGCAAAATATCCTTTATTTTTGTGTAGTAAGTCTGTTTTTTTAATTTATTTTTTTACATCATTTGGCAGATATTAAAGAAGAAAAGAGAAAATAAACAAACGAAAGAAATAAGCATATATTTTTGTACTTACTGGATTTTGAGAAATAATTATTCAAAACAGAAAGGGGGAGACTTTTTTCTTTTCTTTCTTTCTTTCTTTCCCCCTTTTTTGTGGGAGGTAGTGACGGGAATAGAAAGGTGAACTTAAGGAGAGGAGTTGGAGTTACGGAAGGTGTTAGGGTTGAGTTTATTTCATAAAAATAAAATACGGTGTTGTGCACGAGAGTGCTTGGTTGTAAGCTCAGAAGAGGCCACCGTGTTTACGGTTGTTGGTTGTGTAGTTTGGCGCGAGTACTGGAGATATGATGAGACATGTCCGGTGATGTGTGCGAGTTCTTCAGCTGCTGAGTACGGAGTGTCTGAGTGGTTTGGTCTGCTGTGAACCGGTATGTGAGTCCTGATGAGATTTCTGTGTATAGACTGGAGTGTGGTCACATTTGGGCACCTTAGAGTCTCCGTAAATGCGGGAGATCCAAGGACATAGAGGTCTGCTTATCCAGCTTCCAGGATTCTTTCACATTAAACACCTGGAGGGCCTGTACAATACATCCACCTCGTCTCCAACTTGTATACAGAAATAGATGGCAGATATACCAAACCAGAGTATCTTTTAGTTTCTTATCGCCTTAATTGAATTCCAGTGTCAGTGGAAGACACTGTTTTTCAGTGGAGACACTTGTACCCATAACAGATGACACAGACTCTTCCATATTCCCAGTCCCAAACAGAGCGCACGACTACGCACTCCACAAGCTTACGATTCAAAGTCTCCACTGCTGGACATTATTTGTTTCAGAAATTCTATGTTGATCTGCCATACCGCCACGATTTATCTGCTGTTGGAACAGTTTCATTGACAGCAGAGTTCCGAGTATTAATTTTAAATTCCTTCTGCCGTAGTTCACTCTTGGTCTAAATTAAGTGCGAGTTACCTCCTCAGAGGTTGCAAAAGTGGAGTAGGTTTGTGTCGAAGAAGTTGTTTCCACGGCATCACCACGTTCAATAGCGGCACTCAACCTGTGACGCTCTCTGCTGCCGAGGTGTTTGAACCACTATTTACATTTAAACTGCCCATTTTAATTGCAGTTCCTTAGCAGACTACCCCTTCAGCTGCCGTGGTGCGGGCGCTGCGGACCCTTAGCACTCGTGGTACTTCTGACGTTACTAGAAGTACGTCGGGCCGAACGTTCGAGCCCCTCCCGTTGGGGAGTTGTTCGGATTGGGTTGGTCTCGACGGGGCAGTGGTTCCCGATACCTGTGGGAGATTGGGTACGACTGTATGGTTTTCCATGCAGCCGGGGTTATGAGACGCCTCAATGTCCTCCGGTACCACCCTCGAGAGCCGGTAGACGGCATGCTAGATTGCTGTTGGCTCCACTGAGGTTATCTGTAGTCGCCCTTTCGGGATGACTAGCGTAAGAGGCGTATCCACTTCCATCTCCGCATAAGCGGGGGGCATTTTTAGACTCCAGATATTGGCCTCATGGGAAACCCTCACGGATGGAGAGCCCCTCGGCTGGCGCTATCACTGGGCTTAGAAGGGGGGTTCGGGCTTTGGCTCTTACCGTGGTAGACGTTTGCTCAACAGTTCCTTAGCAGACTTCTTGTGTGTTTAACAGCGTCAATCATTTGTTTAAAGTTTTATGTTAATTCGTGGAAAATGTTTCAGAATTTGAGGGTATTTTGTATGCTTCTTACAAAAAACATTTACTGGAATAGTAAATGTTTCGAACTGTTTTTCTTGCACCCGACAACCTATTCATGTAGGGGTTGGTGCTATCGGGCGTACCAATTCATTATATTTTGAAGACTAAACGAACGCCAGTCAGCTCTGACATCATATTGGGTCCACTATGCTGGACAACTGACACTCAGCATACTGCAGCCTTCCAGCCGGTGGGGATCTTCGGCTTCGTAAATTTACTCCAATTGGTCCTGCTGCAATGTCGCAGCTAAATAGTACCATTGTACCAAGAGACAGAGGTGAATTCATGGAACGGCTCATTTTTACTTTCTCTACTACGTATAGTAAGTAGGGGAAGTATTGCATTCCACCCAAAAATTCGATACCGAGATTTCACCGGAAATACATGTTTTGAGACCTCCTGAATCCAAAAAAAGCATTTTTGGAAACATGTCCGTGTGTGTGTCTGTGTCTGTGTGTGTGTGTGTCTGTGTGTGTGTCTGTGTGTGTGTGTCTGTGAACAGCATAACTCAAAAACGAACAGTCGGATAAGCACAAAACTTGGTATTTAGGTTCAGTATCTTCCAGAGATGCGACACGAAGGTTTTCAAGAAAATCCCCCCACCCCAGACTACCCTTTACATGGAAGATTTTTCGAAAATTTTAATTTTCTCAAAAATGGCTCTAACGATTTTGATGAAAATATCATATGTTTAAGATAATGTCATGAGAAATGAAATGTATATCTCGAATTTTCTGGGAATGTCTCCAAAAGTATTCTTCATTGTGAACGACTTTTGCATAACTGGTAAACCATAAGAGATAGACAAACTTTTACTACACAAAAAATGTAGATCGCGTTAAAATACACAACTTATGTCATATACATTTCTTTTGTTGAGTGAACCGTTTTCGAGAAATTGCTTGTTATTTCCTTAAATTTTACAATACTTATACTTTTTCTCACATTCGTTATTCATTTTTTTTATGTCCTGGACATGCAAAGAGAATGGAATGCGCCACATAGCAACCAGCGTTAAAATATTTGACTATCGCTTAAAAGCTACCATATTTCCCTTGCATCTACAAGAAAATTACCAATAAGATTGACATCTCGATATCTCGATTAACATGAAGCATATGGAGAATAAGCGTTTGTAAAATTAGATTGTACAAGAGTAGAGAAAGTCATGTGAGTGTAACACATCAGATTTTTTAAAATGAAATTAAACCTAAAAGTTTTACTTCTGACTTAAATAGGTACATTCGGTCAATTTAAAACTGCCGGTGTCTGAGAGACGGAGATCGAATAGGGTATTTCCGTGAGCGCTCGGGATAGCCACGCTTTGTTCATAAGCCTGCGTATATTCTTGTAGTAGCTATAATGGGGAACACAACTATAATCACAAAAATCTTCCGAGAAAACAATTCATATACGGGATTTCAAAGAGGCATATATTGAATATTTGTAACCAAAACACACTTTATTGGTTTATGGTTCTGAAGTTGGAATACGACTAAAGCCCGTTACAATGCCACGCTTACTATAGCACTCTTAACTTAGTGGTAGAGAGGTTGCAAGTTCAAATCTCCGTGGCGGTGCTCAATTTTTTTTCCCTTTTCATTTTAAATACATGAATAAAAATATAACAGGTTTTGTTCAGTTCTTTGCATGTGGTGTTTATTTAGTAGTCCGTCATACCGGTAGATGGCAACCATAATACTAATTTATCGCTCCGGAGTAGGTTTCATACCGAGTCAATTTAATTTTACAACTACAAATTTCACCATTATTGGACTCGACCTGGCAGTGGCCGGACTGGCAACAATACGCCACATGTACCGTTTACCGTACGAGCCCTGTGCTTCACAAGAAGTTACGATGAGCTTGCGGATTGCAGTGCATTAACACCCGCAGCGAATGCGTTTAAACTTTCTAAAGTAGTTTTTGCTTCACAAGTAATACTTGAAATGTTAGCTGAAAGTGTACTATTTTCTATGCAATGAGTAACAAATATGAATGCTCTAGTGTTTTAATTTTATCATTTTTTAAAAAAGCCCCAAAAATTAAAACATGTCAAAATTGTGCAGATAAGGCTTCTTCTAGTGAACACGATTACTACTGAGAAAGAAAAATGATGTGCTAATTATGAAATAGGATAAGAGCTCCTAGTAAAATAAAACCTGTACCGCTACAGCCCGCGAAAGGCCTAGGCCTGCCAACCCGACTGTCCACGTGCGCACGGCAGAGATGGGCGATCGGCTAACTGATACGGAGGTGATGTGGCCAGCATCACGCATCTCCCAGCCGTTGGCTCACGAGACCAAGACCGCTGCCTATCGCAGCTCCTTACTTTCCCCATGTGGGCCTCGGCCCTATACTTGGGACCTAAAAGCTGCTTTCATGGGTGGGATCGAACTCGGACGTATTCCATGGCGCAGGACAAGTGCTTCCAGTACATCAGGTGAAATAGCTAACATTTCCACTGTCTCAAATGATGTTGAGATTGTCGCAGGCATTCAGGCAAGCCTAATCCAATAGGATTATGTTCACTGGTTGTGAAATTAACACTGTATTGCAAAATTAACATTAAATATCTCGGAAGTAGTTAATGACACAAAAAGTTCTATTTGACAGAAGTTGTGCGTTTTAACATTCGACATTTTTTTTGTATAGTAAGATGCTGTCTATCTCTGAGGTTTATCTGTTACACAAACGTTATTCAAAATAAAGAAGAGTTCACGAGCTATTCCCAGGAAATTCAAGATATAGCTACATTTTATTTGTCATGAAAGTATCTTAAGCCTAAGGTGTTTTAAAAGAATGTTAGAGCCATTTTTGAGAAAATAAAGAATAACGAAAATGTTTCAATATATAGAGTAGTTCGGGGTGGAAGGGATTTTCCTGAAAGTCTTTGTGTCGCTTCTTTGGAAGACGCTCAACTTAAAACAAGAAGTTTGGTATCTAACCCACTTCTTGTTTTTGATTTATACTTTCACACACACAGAGACACAGACCTTTTCTTTGGATTCAGGGACTCTCAAAGCATGTATTTACTGTGAAATCTAGGTATCTAATGTAGGTGGAATACAATACTTCTTGAATTATTGAAGACCACTTTGCACCTCAACCCAGCAAGTATTGTTTGTGCTTACCAACCACAGGAAGAACGGATGTGGTGAAGGAATCTCAGGAGGCTATAGGCCGGCCCACAGACACGCGCACAGGTCCGTAACGATTCCAATTTTGACGACTCGGTCACACCGGCGCGGCGGTCTGCTCAGAGAAGGCTTCCCTCTAGCGGAACCGAGGAGAATTCCACCCACCCGAGGCGGCTCACAGAAGGCTGCCATCTGGCAGGGCCGACAAGAGTTTCGCTATCTGTTCGGCACCGACCGACACTGCAGAGCCCCTAAGCCTATTATGTGAAACATGAAAGGGGAAGCGAAATTATAGGAAATGAGAAAAAGAAAATTCGTGGTGGAAGAGAAACCATCCTAGCCATCGCCTTGCCAACCAGGAAAAACCACAAAAAAAAGTAGCCGGCCCCAGGAATCGAATGCAGCACCTCCCAAATGTGATCCTCGCGCTTTATTTGTTATTCCCATATAGGTTCATTCTTATATTGTGATTATTTAATGAAACGAGTTTTTGTAAAATAAAACTGCATGAATAATAACACTAGTCTGCATGATATCGGATGACTGAAAACTAACAAGTGATTCTGACTCACTTTTTTATGCTGATTTTACAACTGCTTTTAGGTTTTTTCTATCACGTACAGTGTTTTTACAATTTAATTTCAAAAATATAGAGATATAAAGATATTGCTTCCCCCACTACACATAAAATTGGTCTTGATGAAACAATTTGTAAAGGCTCTACCACAGGATGGACCCTGCTTCAAGTACCTTTCCAAGAAATTTCCCTTCATTACAGAAGACAAATTAAAGGCTGGAATTTTTGTTGGTCCTCAAATAAAGAAATTCTTGAAGGATGAAGATTTTGAGAAGACAATGAATGAGAGAGAAATAGAAGCATGGACCGCCTTCCGATCAGTTACTGAAAACTTCTTAGGCAATAACAAAGATCCTAATTCAAGGCCATTGTCGAAACAATGCTGGAAAATTTCAAGATGATGGGTTGTAACATGAGTGTAAAGGTGCATTTTTTGCATTCACATATCGACTACTTTTCAGAAAATCTGGGACATTATAGTGAAGAGCAGGGTGAACGTTTTCACCAAGATATTAAGGAAATGGAGAGGAGGTACCAGGGGAGATGGAATGAAACTATGATGGTCGACTACTGTTGAGGAGGGACAGTCATCTTCAAGGATCTGCAAGGAAGTCAAAGAAGAGAAAGTTTGAAAAAAATTAAATGAAACACTTTGGCTTCTTGTTTTGTTAAAATGCAGTCATGAAAGAAATTAGGGGAGTTCTTGAGAGTATTCTGTCGCAGAATATTTGTTGGTAGTTGGAAGATGCTTCATGTTTATCTGCCCCACGTATGGGATCCAATTTGTCGCGATCACTTCGTGTTATCTTATTGCTGAGCGCCTGTTATTGTTTTACTACTTTGAGTTTTGGGTTCTTTGTCCTCCGGCTAGCTATTATTTCTCAGTCGAGCATATCTCTTGAACAGGGTGTGTAAACGGAAAGGATTTATTACTGAAAGATAACACTGATAAAAGAATTTGTTTTTACACTTTTATGGCCGTCACACTTTATTCATTTCATATAATTACTCTTGATACACGCCCGACTGAAACTGTTATATTTTTTTATGTTACTATAATCACTTATTTGCTGCACATTATTAATTCGCGTATTTCACATTTATAACTAACTTTACGACGCGAGAGATTCTGTTAAACTGTGCGACGTATAACGCGTGTATGATTCTGTTGGACTGAACGACGTATTACCCGCGAATGCTTCTGTTGGACTGAACGACGTTTGCCTTGTGAATTATTCTGTCAAACTGCGCGTTACCCGTCTCTGGCACGGAATTTATACTCCATCACCTCAATATGCCTAAAGATTATAATCGAGCTACTATTGGTTAATAAAACGCGCCAACATTAGCGTCTATTTTTATATCCAATCAAAATTACGAACACATACGCTCTAGGGAAGAAATTCCCTCCATTTCTAAAGAAATGCGCGCTACTCTGACGTCATTTGCTTGCCTCTTCTAATTAATAAACAACTCACCCCCTCGCTCATTGTTGCTCTTATTGTCAGTTTCAGTGAGGCCGTGTAAACTTATTTCCTAACAATGCTTATAGTTAACAAACATCCCAAATCATTGTCATACAATAATGCTAATTTACACTACAATCACTCTGGTATTTACATTGTTGTGATATAAAATACTGCCACAATTCTTAAAATGTTTCTTGAATAAAAACTTAGCTTGTGTGAAATGATATTCGAATACTTTTCTACGCTCATTAGAAAAACCTAACGTGATAGAAAAAAACGGAAGTTACTTCTGGAATCAGTATAAAAACTTGATTCAAGAACAGCTACTTTTAAGAAATCGTCTGACAAAATGCAGACTAGTGTTATAATAGGAGTAGCATATAGGAGGAACATAATGCTATTTGGTGTCAACAAGGGCGGGATATTCTAATATCTCGGTGCTATTTATATGCAGTAAGGAAATGAGTGTAAAGAAGATACACTTCCTTCCCCAAGAGACACGCCTCTGGACGCCAATCTTTCTGCAGGATCTGATATTTCATTATTGGTAACGCAACTTGTTTCCTGAGGGCTTGGTTATCATCAAAGTACTGCGATGAATCACGAATTAAGTATTTCGCTTCGTCTAGATTCTACGTCCAGTAAACGTTTTGAGGCTCCCCGAATAAAAAAATCTGATGTGTTACACTCACATGACTTTCTCTACTCCTGTACAAACTATTTCTACAAACCCTTATTCTCCATATGCTTCATGTTAATCGAGATATCGAGATGTCAATCTTATTGGTAATTTTCTTGTAGGTACAAGGGGAATATGGTAGGTTTTAAGCGATAGTCAAATGTTTTAAGAGCTGGTTGCTATGTGGCGCATTCCATTCTCTTTGCATGTCCAGGACATAAAAAAAATGAATAACGAATTTGAGAAAAAGTATAAGTATTGGAAAATTTAAGGGAATAACAAGCAATATCTCGAAAATGGTTCACTCAACAAAAGAAATGTATATGACATAAATTGTGTATTTTAACGCGATCTACATTTTCTGTGTAGTAAAATTGTATCTATCTCTTATGGTTTACCAGTTATGCAAAAGTCGTTCACAATGAAGAATACTTTTGGAGACATTCCCAGAAAATTCGAGATATACATTTCATTTGTCATGACAATATCTTAAACATACGATATTTTAATCAAAATCGTTAGAGCCATTTTTGAGAAAATTAAAATTTTCGAAAAATGTTCCATGTAAAGGGTAGTCTGGGGTGGGGGGATTTTCTTGAAATCCTTGGTGTCGCATCTCTGGAAGATACTGAACCTAAATACCAAGTTTGGTGTTTATCCGACTGTTCGTTTCTGAGTTATGCTGTTCACACACACACACACACACACACACACACACACACACACACACACACACACAGTTGTCCAGTTGTTAAACATTTGACTATCGCTGTTCTCTTTGTATCTATAACGAAGTGTGTAATGCAGTTATTTCTGCAAAAGTTTATTTGGGTTAAAATGTAGCGGATAGGAAAATAAACTTTCGTAAGAATAGCGTGTATATCCACTATGGGTAGAGAAAGTCATGTGAATATAACACATCAGACATTTTCTCTCGTGGTCATGCAAAGGGCATGGAATTTCAAAGCCGTCACATAGCGACACATTCTTTAAACATGTGACTATCGCTTCACCTGCCGAATCCTACAACGAAATGTGTAAAAGTGAAATTAAAGTTTATTTGGTTTAAGAAGTAGTAAGTAGAATTATAAGCTTTTTACTTTCTCTACTACGTATAGTAAGTAGGGGAAGTATTGTATTCCACCCAAAATTTCGATACCGAGATTTCACCGGAAATACATGTTTTGAGACCCCCTGAATCCAAAAAAAGCATTTTTGGAAACATGTCCGTGTGTGTGTCTGTGTGTCTGTGTGTGTCTCTGTGTGTGTGTGTGTGTCTGTGTGTGTGTCATAACTCAGAAACGAACACTCGGATAAACACCAAACTTGGTATTTAGGTTCAGTATCTTCCAAGGATGCGACACGAAGGTTTTCAAGAAAATCCCCCTACCCCAGAGTACCCTTTACATGGAAGATTTTTCGAAAATTTTAATTTTCTCAAAAATGGCTCTTACGATTTTGATTAAAATATCACATGTTTAAGACATTTTTATGACAAATAAAATGTATATCTTGAATTTCCTGGGAATGTCTCCAAAAGTATTATTCATTGTGAACGACTTTTGCATAATTGGTAAACCATAAGAGATAGACAAAATGTTACTACACAAAAAATGTAGATCGCGTTAAAATACACAATTTATGTCATACACATTTTTTTTTGTTGAGTGAACCATTTTCGAGATATTACTTGTTATTCCCTTAAATTTTTCAATACTTTTCTCAAATGGGAATTCGTTATTCATTTTTTTGTCTTCGATATGCAAAGAATATTAATCTGTGGCAAAGTGAATGGTGCTGCACCTAGCAATCAGCTATTAAGAGATATGTATGTGCTTGAAGGCTACTGTATTTGTATATTGCCCTTGTAAATATACATTCCTCTTACATCTACAAGAAAATTAGCAATAAGATAGAGTCTGCAAATATTTATCTCGATTAACATGAAGCATATGGAGAATAAGCGTTTTTTATAAATAATTTGTACAAGAGTAGAGAAAGTCATGTGAGTGTAACACATCAGATTTTTTAAGAATAGTTTGCGGAAGAGTGAATAGAGAAATTCATGTGAGTGCAACACATAAAAAGGATATGCACATTATGATGGATATTTTTTTGCATTTTTGTGCAAATTTGCTTGCATAGTTATACATATAAATTCGGGCTCTAGTCTAAAAGCAAATATTTGCCTCGCGATTTAAATAAACAAGTGCATATTGTATGTTTGTGAAAACACACCCTACTTCCGCATCTGGGGTCTGTGTCCAACCAAAAGAAATGTCATTCATCCGGTTAACCGGCGCGCCGCTTCCTTCAAGACGAGCAAGGAAGGGGCAGTGTTTATATAGCCGCCTGCAGCAGCAGTGTCTGCTTCAGTCTGCTGTGGAAGTGACAAGCGAGTGCTGCACCATGGTGATCATTTTCTTCTTCCTCTGCACCATCAGCTGCACCACGATAGCCGACGATGGGAGGCTCACGTTCCCGTCGAGGCACCGACACGTGGGCGAGACGTCCGCAAGAATGATGCCTGACGACGACAGGGTCGAGTTCCCGTGGCTGACAGATCTGGACGAGTCAGACAAGGCTCCAGCTTCTGATGAAAGCAAAGAGGTAAATGTGAAGGACATTTAACTTTGTGCAGTATTATAGCCTTCATTCAGATGTGCTTTTGTTTCTTTCCTACTTTCTCTGTTACTTATCTGTAGTAAATAGAGTAAGTATTCTATTACACACAAACATTACGATACTGAGATTTCAACGGAATCGCACATTTTGAGACTCCCTGACCCCCCTCCCAAAGCATTTTGATTTTATGGTTTAGATTAAAATAGCATGTGATTAAGAAATAAATTTCTTGAAATTTCTGGGAAGCGCCTGCGAAGTGCTCTTCATTCTGAATCACTTTTATAGCTGGTAAACTGTAAGAAAGACAAAATCTTACTAGACACAAAATGTGAATCTCTTAAAGTGCACAATTTATGTAAAAACACTTTTTACTTCCTCTACTACGTGTAGTACGTAGGGGAAGTATTGTATTCCACCCAAAAATTCGATACCGAGATTTCACAGGAAATACAAGTTTTAAGACCCACTGAATCCAAAAAAAAAAGCATTTTTGGAAACATGTCCGTGTATGTGTCTGTGTGTGCGTGTGTGTCTGAACAGCATAACTCAGAAACGAACAGTCGGATAAACACCAAACGTGGTATTTAGGTTTAGTATCTTCTAGAGATGCGACACGAAGGTTTTCAAGAAAATCCCCCAACCCAAGATTACCCTTTATATGGAACACTTTTCGAACATTTTAATTTTCTCAAAAATGGCTCTAACGATTTTCATTAAAATATCATATGTTTAAGATATTTTCATAACAAATAAAATGTATATCTCGAATTTCCTGGGAATGTCTCCAAAAGTATTCTTCATTGTGAAGACTTTTGCTGCATAACTGGTAAACCATAAGAGATAGACAACATTTTACTACACAAAAAGCGTAGATCGCTTAAAATACACAATTTATGTCATATACATTTTTGTTGTTGAGTGAACCATTTTCGAGATATTGCTTGTTATTCCCTTAAATTTTCCAATACTTATACTTTTTCTCAAATTCGTTATTCAATTTTTTGTCCTGGTAATGCAAAGAGAATGGAACACTCCACATAGTAACCAGCTCTTAAAACATTTGACTATCGCTTAAAACCTACCAATTCCCCTTGCATCTACAAGAAAATTAGCAATAAGATTAACATCTCGATTAACATGAAGCATATGGAGCATAAGCGTTTGTAAAAATAGTTTGTACAAGAGTAGAGAAAGTCATGTGAGTGTAACACATCAGATTTTTACTTTCTCTACTACGTATAGTAAGTAGGGGAAGTATTGCATTCCACCCAAAAATTCGATACCGAGATTTCACCGGAAATACACGTTTTGAGACCTCCTGAATCCAAAAAAAGCATTTTTGGAAACATGTCCGTGTGTGTGTCTGTGTGTGTGTGTGTGTGTGTGTGTGTGTGTGTGTGTCTGTGTGTGTCTGTGAACAGCATAACTCAAAAACGAACAATCGGATAAGCACCAAACTTGGTATTTAGGTTCAGTATCTTCCAGAGATGCGACACGAAGGTTTTCAAGAAAATCCCCCCACCCCAGACTACCCTTTACATGGAACATTTTTCGAAAATTATAATTTTCTCAAAAATGGCTCTAACGATTTTGATGAAAATATCATATGTTTAGGGTAATGTCATGACAAATGAAATCTATATCTCGAATTTTCTGGGAATGTCTCCAAAAGTATTCTTCATTGTGAACGACTTTTGCATAACTGGTAAACCATAAGAGATAGACAAAATTTTACTACACAAAAAATGTAGATTGCGTTAAAATACACAACTTATTTCATATACATTTCTTTTGTTGAGTGAACCGTTTTCGAGATATTGCTTGTTATTTCCTTAAATTTTCCAATACTTATACTTTTTCTCAAATTCGTTATTCATTTTTTTTATGTCCTGGACATGCAAAGAGAATGGAATGCGTCACATAGCAACCAGCGTTAAAATATTTGACTATCGCTTAAAAGCTACCATATTTTCCTTGCATCTACAAGAAAATTACCAATAAGATTGACATCTCGATATCTCGATTAACATTAAGCATATGGAGAATAGGCGTTTGTAAAATTAGGTTGTACATGAGTAGAGAAAGTCATGTGAGTGTAATACATCAGATTTTTTTCGTTAACCATTCCCGATATCATTTTTACTTTCTCTACTACGTATAGTAAGTAGGGGAAGTATTGCATTCCACCCAAAAATTCGATACCGAGATTTCACCGGAAATACATGTTTTGAGACCTCCTGAATCCAAAAAAAGCATTTTTGGAAACATGTCCGTGTGTGTGTCTGTGTGTCTGTCTGTGTGTCTGTCTGTGTGTCTGTCTGTGTGTCTGTCTGTCTGTGTGTCTGTGAACAGCATAACTCAAAAACGAACAGTCGGATAAGCACTAAACTTGGTATTTAGGTTCAGTGGCTTCCAGAGATGTGACACGAAGGTTTTCAAGAAAATCCCCCCACTCCAGACTACCCTTTACATGGAAGATTTTTCGAAAATTTTAATTTTCTCAAAAATGGCTCTAACGATTTTGATTAAAATATCATATGTTTAAGATATTTTTATGACAAATAAAATGTATATCTTGAATTTCCTGGGAATGTCTCCAAAAGTATTCTTTGTTGTGAACGACTTTTGCATAACTGGTAAACCATAAGTGATAGACAAAATTTTACTACACAACAAAAGTAGATAGCGTTAAAATACACAATTTATGTCATATACATTTTTGTAGTTGAGTGAACCATTTTCGAGATATTGCTTGTTATTTCCTTAAATTTTCCAATACTTATACTTTTTCTCAAATTCGTTATTCAATTTTTTGCCCTGGATATGCAAACAGAATAGAATGCGCCACATAGCAACCAGCGCTTAAAAGATTTGACTATCGCTTATAACCTACCATGTTCCCCTTGCATCTACAAGAAAATTAGCAATAAGATTGACATCTCGATATCTCGATTAACATGAAGCACATGGGGAATAAACGTTTGTAAAAATAGTTCGTACAAGAGTAGAGAAATTCATGTGAGTGTAGCACATCAGATTTTTTTTATTGCTTAGATTTTCAAATACGTATTTGCTAGTGGGAAGAGGCTGTTCGTTTTTCTCGTTGTCATGGTAACAGAATGGAATTTCAAAGTCATCACATAGCAAAACAGTTTTTAAAAATCTATCGTTTTACCTTCTCTATCCTTTTACCTAACACGAAATGTCAAACGTTAAACGATAGTTTATCTCAAGAGGTTCGGAGTTCAAATCTGGTTAGGATGAGATACCCGGATAAGGTTTTTCCGAGGTTTTCCCTTATCCTGAAAACTTGAATGTCGAGTAACTTCAAGCCCAATGGGCTCATTTCAGCATAATTTCACCTACTTTATTCATGCATTGTCCGAAATGATCTACCCGGTTACAGCAGTTAAATTTAAAAAACCTGATGTGTTACATTCACATGACCTTCTCCACTCTCTATCCTTTATTAGTGGCTATATAAACTGTTTTTACGAAAGCTTATTTTTTCTATCCACCTCATTTTAATCGAGAGAAATCTTTGCAAAAACAGCTACATTACACATTTCGTTATAGACACAAAGGGAACAGCGATAGTCAAATGTTTAACAACTGGACGCTATATGCTGCCTTAAAATTCCATACCGAGATTTCACCGGAAATACATGTTTTGAGACTCCCTGAATCCAAAAAAAAGCATTTTTGGAAACATGTCCGTCTGTGTGTCTGTCTGTGTGTGTGTGTGTGTGTGTGTGTGTGTGTGTGTGTGTGTGTGTGTGTGTGTGTGTGTCTGTGTGTCTGTGAACAGCATAACTCAGAAACGAACAGTCGGATAAACACCAAACTTGGTATTTAGGTTCAGTATCTTCCAGAGATGCGACACGAAGGTTTTCAAGAAAATCCCCCCACCCCAGGATACCCTTTACATGGAAGATTTTTCGAAAATTTTAATTTTCTCAAAAATGGCTCTAACGATTTTGATTAAAATATCATATGTTTAAGATATTTTTGTGACAATTAAAATGTATATCTTGAATTTTCTGGGAATGTATCCAAAAGTATTCTTTATTGTTAACGACTTTTGCATAACTGGTAAACCATAACAGATAGACAAAATGTTACTACACAAAAAATGTATATCGCGTTAAAATACACACTTTATGTCATATACATTTTTGTTGTTGAGTGAACCATTTTCGAAACTATGCGTTTGTTTTGAATTGAGTACCATTAAGACCCCACTCTCAAATTTTGGTGACTTACAGAACTTTTACGAACACTTTAAATAGATTTTTGTTTCTAATTCTTTAGACAACCTTCAGTTTGTACGGTATGGCACGTATTGTATGCTTAAAACTGGCAGAAACCATTTTGCAACGGTACATACAGAAGAGTTTTCTCTATCCCGTACATGATAAGTAGAGAAAGTGTTGTATTCACACAAAATATTCACCATAAATACATGTTTTGAAACCCCTCAATCCAACAATTACGCGCGCGCTCATGTGTGTGCGAACAGTATAACTCAAAAACGAAAACTTGGTAATTAAGTTCAGTAACTTCCAAAGATACCAGACTAAGTTTTTCAAGAAAATCCCTCAATCCAAAATTGCCCTTTGCATGAAACAATTTTCTATATTTTTTTACTTTCGTAAAAATAGCTCTAACGATTTTGATTAAAACATCATAGGTTTAAGATATTTACAGACAAATAAAACGTATATTTTGAATTTTACGGTGAAATTTTTTTGTGGCAACAGCCATTTACAAATATCCGTTGTTCTTGCTTTGAATTTTTCGATACTCCTGCAATTTTTAAAAGTGCTGTCGATATTCAGTTGTTTCTCGCGATGTCATCGAAAGAGAATGGAATTTCAAGCCAGCATATAGCCCCCAGCTTTTGAACAGCTGAGTATCGATTCGGTTTCCGCAACGCCTACAGTGACATAGCTTTCGTAGGACATGTTAGTATATAAAAATAAACTAGTGTGGGTAGAAACAAACATGTGAATGTAACACATTATAATTTTTGCTGTATGATTTTATGCTGCCTTTAACTACACCGGTTAAAACGGTAGACGTGCGAAATAGTAGTTACTTGGTGTTATTTCGCTTAGACGCGAATTTTACTCCGCGGTTGTACTTCTTTCAATCATCCAGTCGTTGTATAGGGTAAGGTGGGATTCTGATTAAAGAGAAATTCCCCCGCTCCAGCCAGGAGTCGAGTCCGGGACCTCTACTTCATGTCCGATTACGTATTCAGCGGAATTTCACGGTGTAATTAATTTCCAAGGTATTGGGAATTCCCTTATTAGCATGCAAGCTTGGAGAAACCAAGAACGAATTACTGCGACGCCAAGACTAGGGACAGGATTTTGTTCTCTGCTGTTGGAAAATACGCTCACTTGGTATATGAGTTAATTACTAATTGTCAGGCAATTTAAACAATGTTATCTTGCATATAATGCATATTTTGCCTCTTTTCTTAAAAAGCATCATACTTCAGCGGTTTGTATATTTTCTTGTTTTGCATGTTTTTTTATCTTCATATTTGATTTAGAAATACGTCATTTCTGAACAATACGTGCCAATGAATCAGTCTTGAAACTTGGCAACATTGATTGGAATTCACACGTAACGCAATCAATAGCTCACGTCATATGGTGAATAAAGCGAGGGCCTTACTGGTCGTAACCGTTCTTTTACGGTATGAAGGTGGTTGTTAAGAACTTATAGAAATTTAGTTCAGGTGTGGTGTTTATACTTATTCATAATATTAAATTTAGTTTAAATGTTACTGTTTAATGCCTCTTAAGATTTAAAAAAATGTAACCTAGTAATTGAATTCTGAAAAATATTCCTGCAGGTTTATAATCGTTCTTCAGTTGAAACACTAGGTTATTCAGATGAATGGTGTGATGTCACCGTGATTTTCTTTTATTCTATATGTTTTGTTATACTGTATTATGTATTTACCTGTTTTATTTTATTTTTGTATCTCTTTTATCACATGCCAATATACGCTTGTGCGCTGAGCCACATTACCTTGGGGGGGGGGGAAGTTCAATAGTGTGGTGCTTGTATATGGTAGAGGCCTTGTTTTCGTGTAATTGTGCCATAAGTAAAAGTGAACAACAAAGCTAGATTAGGGATATATACAAATTCTTCAATATGAATCATAAATTTTGATGTGTTAAATAATACATGTGATTTCCACACTAGGTTTATTTACGAGAAGATTACATGGAATTGTCTTAAATTTATATTCTATGTCACTGTAACTTCTTAATACTTTTATCTACTTTAGTTGCGTAGTAGAGATTTTACAACATTAAAAAAAAACAACGTTGTAAACCTATTCACTACCTAACTAGTTTCGTAATGTTACCTCATTACGCAACTAGTTTCGTAATGAAGCTTCTATTACGCAATGATTTTCGTAATGTAATTCTTATTACGAAACTGATTGCATATTGTGAACCATACATAAATAATAAACTATTACTTATTAATAATCATAAAGTCAAGATTTATGAACAATTACACCATCTATAACAGAATTAGCTGCGTTTGCAATATCTTCGTCAGAACTCATTTTTCAAAGTTTATTTAATTCACCTAGTACTCATGTTCTTCTTTTTAAACAAAAACCTAACAAACAAATCGTCTATCAAACCATGCAAACCACTACACACACGTATCAACTATGTATCAATGTACTGTACTGTTTCAGTAGTTCCTAATACTACATCTGAAATAAAAATGCAATTTACAAGTAAATAAAAAAACTATATTACGTAACTAAAGTAGATAAAACGTACGATATATATATATATATATATATATATATATATATATAGCCAGGAGAGTTAAGAGCGGACGCCCCGCCCCCAAATTATAAAACATTTAAAATCTAATTTCTGTTTTCAATGTAAGCATTTCAAATGATTTAGTCCTGACTTGATGTATAAATAAAATTGCAGTGACAGTATGTAAATACAGCGTGGGAGAAGCTTCGTGCACGACCCGTATGCATTTGGCCCATAAGGTAATTACATCACACCAGTTGCGCATGCGCGAAAGCTCCTTAAAACCTGCACTAGTCAAGATGTTCTACCGACCCTGTTGCCATGTTTCATCGGGTTTAGAGGAGTAGCGCGGTAGATTTAAACACCGTAGACTTTGAACTACCACACATGCGTTAGGTTTAATAGCATTTAAAGAAAAATAACCAATAAATCTGCAAGGTGTCAAAAGTTGGGGTGTTCAGGTGATCTTACACAGAAGCCGCCACTGACAATGAATCACAGCAATTGAACAATCGAGAGACCATCCCTTGGAGTGTTTACAGAGGTGTTATCTTCTAAACCAGGCTGCAGTGGTGAATCCTAGCAGCATAGCCGCCTTCTCTCACCTCACATCAAGACCTCAACGACTCGGAAGACTTGCTTGTCTTCAATTATATTAAGGACCTCACTAAACAGATGGATTTAGATAACTTTGTTATAAATTTTGCAAAACAAAATTCAAAAAACGTTTTACTATAGTAATCAAATTGTTAGTACTTTTTCTTCTTCTGTAGACATTGGTATTTTTGTCAACTTAACATTACTATGAAAAGTGAAAACCTGAAAATTTTGAGTATATCTACTCTGTGGTTATAGTCAGTTTTCTTGGCAATGCATGGGTGAAGTTTTGCAAAATATGTAGAAAACTCCGATATTTTGGTTTTTGCTTTTTTACTTTCTCTACTACTTATAGTAACTAGGGGAAGTGTTGCAGTCCAGCCAAAAATTTAATACCGAAATTTCACCAAAAGTACATGTTTTGAGGCGCCCTGAATCCAAATCAAGCATTTTTGGAAACGTCCATGTGTGTGTCTGTCTGTGAACAGCATAACTCAAAAATAAATACCAAACTTTCAAGGTTGCGACCCTAAGATTTTCAACAAAACCTCCCCCGTTGACCACCCTTTACATGGAGCATATTTCTAAATTTTTGATTTTCTAAAAAATGGCTCTAACCATTTTGATTAAAATACCACACATGAAATATACAGGGTTATTCAAAAAGGAGGAACAGACTTTAAATATTTATTTCTAATGAACGACAATAGATGGCGACACATGCGATACATCACTGAATAGAGAAAAGTTCAAAAATGTATTTTATGTGTTCAAAATGAGCACCATTTGTTATGCGTGCTTTTCCGTTTGCATACGCAACCATCTTCTACCAATTTATTGTATCAATTGTAAACTTTTTATGACTAGGCGGCTCGTTTTTGAACTTAACGAAATGCAGCCTGCAATGAAACAATGGATTCAATCTTTGTATAATGCAGCACACAAAACTACTTTTACTGTGACGTTGCCATTTTCCCGTAAACAAACCCAGCGCCGCTGTAGGCACTGAATGGAACTAATAGGTGGGGCTTAAAACTTTGAACTTTCCTCTATTCAATGATGTCGTATGCGGTGTTATCTATTGTAGTTTATTAAAACTGAATGTTCGAAATCTGTTCCTTCTTTTTGAATAACTCTGTACTTACATGACAAATAAAATGTATATCTGGAATTTGCTGGGATTAGCCTAGAAGTCCTCTTCATTCGGAAGGAACTTTGTTAATCTTGTATAACTTGTAGACGTTGAGGGATAAACGCAAACATACCACACAAAAAATCCTCATCCCTTTAAAACGCACAATTTACTTCAAATAATTTTTTTGTGTCATAATTCGTTTGTGAGATATCCGTTATTAAAGATTGGAACTGTCCGATGCGTAATTCTTTTAAAGTCCCATCGTTTTTCAGTTGTTTCTCGCGATTGCATGGAAACAGTATGAAGTTTTAATACCTGCCTGCAGTTCTTAATCATTTTACTCTGTTCTGTTTGTATTTATAACCAAATGTGTGATTAAGCTATTTTTGCAAAGGTTTATTCGGATTAAATGTAGTAGACAGAAAATAAGCTTAAGAATAGTTTGTGTATCGAATAATAAAGGTAGAGGGTAGAGAAAATCATGTGAATGTATCACATTGGAATCTTTTTAGTATACTTATACTTCGTATTGTCATAGTACCTACACAACTGGTTCATCAAATCAGCCAGATCATTAATATCGCTCAGAAATAGAAGTTGATCATTATTTTTACTTTCTCTACTATGTATAGTAAGTAGGGGAAGTATTGCATTCCACCCAAAAATTCGATACCGAGATTTCACTGGAAATACATGTTTTGAGACCTCCTGAATCCAAAAAAAAGCATTTTTGGAAACATGTCCGTGTGTGTGTCTGTGTGTGTTTGTGTGTGTGTGTGTGTGTGTGTGTGTGTGTGTGTCTGTGTGTGTGTCTGTGAACAGCATAACTCAAAAACGAACAGTCGGATAAACACCAAACTTGGTATTTAGGTTCAGTATCTTCCAGAGATGCGACACGAAGGTTTTCAAGAAAATCCCCCCACCCCAGACTACCCCTTACATGGAACATTTTTCGAAAATTTTAATTTTCTCAAAAATGGCTCTAATGATTTTGATGAAAATATCATATGTTTAAGATAAAGTCATGAGAAATGAAATGTATATCTCGAATTTTCTGGGAATGTCTCCAAAAGTATTCTTCATTGTGAACGACTTTTGCATAACT
The DNA here is from genome assembly GCA_030765065.1 of Deroplatys truncata. Taxonomy (NCBI): domain Eukaryota; kingdom Metazoa; phylum Arthropoda; class Insecta; order Mantodea; family Mantidae; genus Deroplatys; species Deroplatys truncata. The sequence goes on along the minus strand of CM060984.1, from coordinate 242,025,045 downwards.
GGTAAACCATAAGAGATAGACAAAATTTTACTACACAAAAAATGTAGATCGCGTTGAAATACACAACTTATGTCATATACATTTCTTTTGTTGAGTGAACCGTTTTCGAGATATTGCTTGTTATTTCCTTAAATTTTCCAATACTTAATCTTTTTCTCAAATTCGTTATTCATTTTTTTATGTCCTAGACATGCAAATAGAATGGAATTCGCCGCATAGCAACCAGCGCTAAAATATTTGACTATCGCTTAAAAGCTACCATATTCCCCTTGCATCTACAAGAAAATTAGCAATAAGATTAACATCTCGATTAACATGAAGCATATGGAGCATAAGCGTTTGTAAAAATAGTTTGTACAAGAGTAGAGAAAGTCATGTGAGTGTAACACATCAGATTTTTACTTTCTCTACTACGTATAGTAAGTAGGGGAAGTATTGCATTCCACCCAAAAATTCGATACCGAGATTTCACCGGAAATACACGTTTTGAGACCTCCTGAATCCAAAAAAAGCATTTTTGGAAACATGTCCGTGTGTGTGTCTGTGTGTGTGTGTGTGTGTGTGTGTGTGTGTCTGTGTGTGTCTGTGAACAGCATAACTCAAAAACGAACAATCGGATAAGCACCAAACTTGGTATTTAGGTTCAGTATCTTCCAGAGATGCGACACGAAGGTTTTCAAGAAAATCCCCCCACCCCAGACTACCCTTTACATGGAACATTTTTCGAAAATTATAATTTTCTCAAAAATGGCTCTAACGATTTTGATGAAAATATCATATGTTTAGGGTAATGTCATGACAAATGAAATCTATATCTCGAATTTTCTGGGAATGTCTCCAAAAGTATTCTTCATTGTGAACGACTTTTGCATAACTGGTAAACCATAAGAGATAGACAAAATTTTACTACACAAAAAATGTAGATTGCGTTAAAATACACAACTTATTTCATATACATTTCTTTTGTTGAGTGAACCGTTTTCGAGATATTGCTTGTTATTTCCTTAAATTTTCCAATACTTATACTTTTTCTCAAATTCGTTATTCATTTTTTTTATGTCCTGGACATGCAAAGAGAATGGAATGCGTCACATAGCAACCAGCGTTAAAATATTTGACTATCGCTTAAAAGCTACCATATTCCCCTTGCATCTACAAGAAAATTACCAATAAGATTGACATCTCGATATCTCGATTAACATTAAGCATATGGAGAATAGGCGTTTGTAAAATTAGGTTGTACATGAGTAGAGAAAGTCATGTGAGTGTAATACATCAGATTTTTTTCGTTAACCATTCCCGATATCATTTTTACTTTCTCTACTACGTATAGTAAGTAGGGGAAGTATTGCATTCCACCCAAAAATTCGATACCGAGATTTCACCGGAAATACATGTTTTGAGACCTCCTGAATCCAAAAAAAGCATTTTTGGAAACATGTCCGTGTGTGTGTCTGTGTGTCTGTCTGTGTGTCTGTCTGTGTGTCTGTCTGTCTGTGTGTCTGTGTGTCTGTGAACAGCATAACTCAAAAACGAACAGTCGGATAAGCACTAAACTTGGTATTTAGGTTCAGTGGCTTCCAGAGATGTGACACGAAGGTTTTCAAGAAAATCCCCCCACTCCAGACTACCCTTTACATGGAAGATTTTTCGAAAATTTTAATTTTCTCAAAAATGGCTCTAACGATTTTGATTAAAATATCATATGTTTAAGATATTTTTATGACAAATAAAATGTATATCTTGAATTTCCTGGGAATGTCTCCAAAAGTATTCTTTGTTGTGAACGACTTTTGCATAACTGGTAAACCATAAGTGATAGACAAAATTTTACTACACAACAAAAGTAGATAGCGTTAAAATACACAATTTATGTCATATACATTTTTTTAGTTGAGTGAACCATTTTCGAGATATTGCTTGTTATTTCCTTAAATTTTCCAATGCTTATACTTTTTCTCAAATTCGTTATTCAATTTTTTGCCCTGGATATGCAAACAGAATAGAATGCGCCACATAGCAACCAGCGCTTAAAAGATTTGACTATCGCTTATAACCTACCATGTTCCCCTTGCATCTACAAGAAAATTAGCAATAAGATTGACATCTCGATATCTCGATTAACATGAAGCACATGGGGAATAAACGTTTGTAAAAATAGTTCGTACAAGAGTAGAGAAATTCATGTGAGTGTAGCACATCAGATTTTTTTTATTGCTTAGATTTTCAAATACGTATTTGCTAGTGGGAAGAGGCTGTTCGTTTTTCTCGTTGTCATGGTAACAGAATGGAATTTCAAAGTCATCACATAGCAAAACAGTTTTTAAAAATCTATCGTTTTACCTTCTCTATCCTTTTACCTAACACGAAATGTCAAACGTTAAACGATAGTTTATCTCAAGAGGTTCGGAGTTCAAATCTGGTTAGGATGAGATACCCGGATAAGGTTTTTCCGAGGTTTTCCCTTATCCTGAAAACTTGAATGTCGAGTAACTTCAAGCCCAATGGGCTCATTTCAGCATAATTTCACCTACTTTATTCATGCATTGTCCGAAATGATCTACCCGGTTACAGCAGTTAAATTTAAAAAACCTGATGTGTTACATTCACATGACCTTCTCCACTCTCTATCCTTTATTAGTGGCTATATAAACTGTTTTTACGAAAGCTTATTTTTTCTATCCACCTCATTTTAATCGAGAGAAATCTTTGCAAAAACAGCTACATTACACATTTCGTTATAGACACAAAGGGAACAGCGATAGTCAAATGTTTAACAACTGGACGCTATATGCTGCCTTAAAATTCCATACCGAGATTTCACCGGAAATACATGTTTTGAGACTCCCTGAATCCAAAAAAAAGCATTTTTGGAAACATGTCCGTCTGTGTGTCTGTCTGTGTGTGTGTGTGTGTGTGTGTGTGTGTGTGTGTCTGTGTGTCTGTGAACAGCATAACTCAGAAACGAACAGTCGGATAAACACCAAACTTGGTATTTAGGTTCAGTATCTTCCAGAGATGCGACACGAAGGTTTTCAAGAAAATCCCCCCACCCCAGGATACCCTTTACATGGAAGATTTTTCGAAAATTTTAATTTTCTCAAAAATGGCTCTAACGATTTTGATTAAAATATCATATGTTTAAGATATTTTTGTGACAATTAAAATGTATATCTTGAATTTTCTGGGAATGTATCCAAAAGTATTCTTTATTGTTAACGACTTTTGCATAACTGGTAAACCATAACAGATAGACAAAATGTTACTACACAAAAAATGTATATCGCGTTAAAATACACACTTTATGTCATATACATTTTTGTTGTTGAGTGAACCATTTTCGAAACTATGCGTTTGTTTTGAATTGAGTACCATTAAGACCCCACTCTCAAATTTTGGTGACTTACAGAACTTTTACGAACACTTTAAATAGATTTTTGTTTCTAATTCTTTAGACAACCTTCAGTTTGTACGGTATGGCACGTATTGTATGCTTAAAACTGGCAGAAACCATTTTGCAACGGTACATACAGAAGAGTTTTCTCTATCCCGTACATGATAAGTAGAGAAAGTGTTGTATTCACACAAAATATTCACCATAAATACATGTTTTGAAACCCCTCAATCCAACAATTACGCGCGCGCTCATGTGTGTGCGAACAGTATAACTCAAAAACGAAAACTTGGTAATTAAGTTCAGTAACTTCCAAAGATACCAGACTAAGTTTTTCAAGAAAATCCCTCAATCCAAAATTGCCCTTTGCATGAAACAATTTTCTATATTTTTTTACTTTCGTAAAAATAGCTCTAACGATTTTGATTAAAACATCATAGGTTTAAGATATTTACAGACAAATAAAACGTATATTTTGAATTTTACGGTGAAATTTTTTTGTGGCAACAGCCATTTACAAATATCCGTTGTTATTGCTTTGAATTTTTCGATACTCCTGCAATTTTTAAAAGTGCTGTCGATATTCAGTTGTTTCTCGCGATGTCATCGAAAGAGAATGGAATTTCAAGCCAGCATATAGCCCCCAGCTTTTGAACAGCTGAGTATCGATTCGGTTTCCGCAACGCCTACAGTGACATAGCTTTCGTAGGACATGTTAGTATATAAAAATAAACTAGTGTGGGTAGAAACAAACATGTGAATGTAACACATAATTTTTGCTGTATGATTTTATGCTGCCTTTAACTACACCGGTTAAAACGGTAGACGTGCGAAATAGTAGTTACTTGGTGTTATTTCGCTTAGACGCGAATTTTACTCCGCGGTTGTACTTCTTTCAATCATCCAGTCGTTGTGTAGGGTAAGGTGGGATTCTGATTAAAGAGAAATTCCCCCGCTCCAGCCAGGAGTCGAGTCCGGGACCTCTACTTCATGTCCGATTACGTATTCAGCGGAATTTCACGGTGTAATTAATTTCCAAGGTATTGGGAATTCCCTTATTAGCATGCAAGCTTGGAGAAACCAAGAACGAATTACTGCGACGCCAAGACTAGGGACAGGATTTTGTTCTCTGCTGTTGGAAAATACGCTCACTTGGTATATGAGTTAATTACTAATTGTCAGGCAATTTAAACAATGTTATCTTGCATATAATGCATATTTTGCCTCTTTTCTTAAAAAGCATCATACTTCAGCGGTTTGTATATTTTCTTGTTTTGCATGTTTTTTTATCTTCATATTTGATTTAGAAATACGTCATTTCTGAACAATACGTGCCAATGAATCAGTCTTGAAACTTGGCAACATTGATTGGAATTCACACGTAACGCAATCAATAGCTCACGTCATATGGTGAATAAAGCGAGGGCCTTACTGGTCGTAACCGTTCTTTTACGGTATGAAGGTGGTTGTTAAGAACTTATAGAAATTTAGTTCAGGTGTGGTGTTTATACTTATTCATAATATTAAATTTAGTTTAAATGTTACTGTTTAATGCCTCTTAAGATTTAAAAAAATGTAACCTAGTAATTGAATTCTGAAAAATATTCCTGCAGGTTTATAATCGTTCTTCAGTTGAAACATTAGGTTATTCAGTTGAATGGTGTGATGTCACCGTGATTTTCTTTTATTCTATATGTTTTGTTATACTGTATTATGTATTTACCTGTTTTATTTTATTTTTGTATCTCTTTTATCACATGCCAATATACGCTTGTGCGCTGAGCCACATTACCTTGGGGGGGGGGGGAAGTTCAATAGTGTGGTGCTTGTATATGGTAGAGGCCTTGTTTTCGTGTAATTGTGCCATAAGTAAAAGTGAACAACAAAGCTAGATTAGGGATATATACAAATTCTTCAATATGAATCATAAATTTTGATGTGTTAAATAATACATGTGATTTCCACACTAGGTTTATTTACGAGAAGATTACATGGAATTGTCTTAAATTTATATTCTATGTCACTGTGACTTCTTAATACTTTTATCTACTTTAGTTGCGTAGTAGAGGTTTTACAACATTAAAAAAAAACAACGTTGTAAACCTATTCACTACCTAACTAGTTTCGTAATGTTACCTCATTACGCAACTAGTTTCGTAATGAAGCTTCTATTACGCAATGATTTTCGTAATGTAATTCTTATTACGAAACTGATTGCATATTGTGAACCATACATAAATAATAAACTATTACTTATTAATAATCATAAAGTCAAGATTTATGAACAATTACACCATCTATAACAGAATTAGCTGCGTTTGCAATATCTTCGTCAGAACTCATTTTTCAAAGTTTATTTAATTCACCTAGTACTCATGTTCTTCTTTTTAAACAAAAACCTAACAAACAAATCGTCTATCAAACCATGCAAACCACTACACACACGTATCAACTATGTATCAATGTACTGTACTGTTTCAGTAGTTCCTAATACTACATCTGAAATAAAAATGCAATTTACAAGTAAATAAAAAAACTATATTACGTAACTAAAGTAGATAAAACGTACGATATATATATATATATATATATATATATATATATATAGCCAGGAGAGTTAAGAGCGGACGCCCCGCCCCCAAATTATAAAACATTTAAAATCTAATTTCTGTTTTCAATGTAAGCATTTCAAATGATTTAGTCCTGACTTGATGTATAAATAAAATTGCAGTGACAGTATGTAAATACAGCGTGGGAGAAGCTTCGTGCACGACCCGTATGCATTTGGCCCATAAGGTAATTACATCACACCAGTTGCGCATGCGCGAAAGCTCCTTAAAACCTGCACTAGTCAAGATGTTCTACCGACCCTGTTGCCATGTTTCATCGGGTTTAGAGGAGTAGCGCGGTAGATTTAAACACCGTAGACTTTGAACTACCACACATGCGTTAGGTTTAATAGCATTTAAAGAAAAATAACCAATAAATCTGCAAGGTGTCAAAAGTTGGGGTGTTCAGGTGATCTTACACAGAAGCCGCCACTGACAATGAATCACAGCAATTGAACAATCGAGAGACCATCCCTTGGAGTGTTTACAGAGGTGTTATCTTCTAAACCAGGCTGCAGTGGTGAATCCTAGCAGCATAGCCGCCTTCTCTCACCTCACATCAAGACCTCAACGACTCGGAAGACTTGCTTGTCTTCAATTATATTAAGGACCTCACTAAACAGATGGATTTAGATAACTTTGTTATAAATTTTGCAAAACAAAATTCAAAAAACGTTTTACTATAGTAATCAAATTGTTAGTACTTTTTCTTCTTCTGTAGACATTGGTATTTTTGTCAACTTAACATTACTATGAAAAGTGAAAACCTGAAAATTTTGAGTATATCTACTCTGTGGTTATAGTCAGTTTTCTTGGCAATGCATGGGTGAAGTTTTGCAAAATATGTAGAAAACTCCGATATTTTGGTTTTTGCTTTTTTACTTTCTCTACTACTTATAATAACTAGGGGAAGTGTTGCAGTCCAGCCAAAAATTTAATACCGAAATTTCACCAAAAGTACATGTTTTGAGGCGCCCTGAATCCAAATCAAGCATTTTTGGAAACGTCCATGTGTGTGTCTGTCTGTGAACAGCATAACTCAAAAATAAATACCAAACTTTCAAGGTTGCGACCCTAAGATTTTCAACAAAACCTCCCCCGTTGACCACCCTTTACATGGAGCATATTTCTAAATTTTTGATTTTCTAAAAAATGGCTCTAACCATTTTGATTAAAATACCACACATGAAATATACAGGGTTATTCAAAAAGGAGGAACAGACTTTAAATATTTATTTCTAATGAACGACAATAGATGGCGACACATGCGATACATCACTGAATAGAGAAAAGTTCAAAAATGTATTTTATGTGTTCAAAATGAGCACCATTTGTTATGCGTGCTTTTCCGTTTGCATACGCAACCATCTTCTACCAATTTATTGTATCAATTGTAAACTTTTTATGACTAGGCGGCTCGTTTTTGAACTTAACGAAATGCAGCCTGCAATGAAACAATGGATTCAATCTTTGTATAATGCAGCACACAAAACTACTTTTACTGTGACGTTGCCATTTTCCCGTAAACAAACCCAGCGCCGCTGTAGGCACTGAATGGAACTAATAGGTGGGGCTTAAAACTTTGAACTTTCCTCTGTTCAATGATGTCGTATGCGGTGTTATCTATTGTAGTTTATTAAAACTGAATGTTCGAAATCTGTTCCTTCTTTTTGAATAACTCTGTACTTACATGACAAATAAAATGTATATCTGGAATTTGCTGGGATTAGCCTAGAAGTCCTCTTCATTCGGAAGGAACTTTGTTAATCTTGTATAACTTGTAGACGTTGAGGGATAAACGCAAACGTACCACACAAAAAATCCTCATCCCTTTAAAACGCACAATTTACTTCAAATAATTTTTTTGTGTCATAATTCGTTTGTGAGATATCCGTTATTAAAGATTGGAACTGTCCGATGCGTAATTCTTTTAAAGTCCCATCGTTTTTCAGTTGTTTCTCGCGATTGCATGGAAACAGTATGAAGTTTTAATACCTGCCTGCAGTTCTTAATCATTTTACTCTGTTCTGTTTGTATTTATAACCAAATGTGTGATTAAGCTATTTTTGCAAAGGTTTATTCGGATTAAATGTAGTAGACAGAAAATAAGCTTAAGAATAGTTTGTGTATCGAATAATAAAGGTAGAGGGTAGAGAAAATCATGTGAATGTATCACATTGGAATCTTTTTAGTATACTTATACTTCGTATTGTCATAGTACCTACACAACTGGTTCATCAAATCAGCCAGATCATTAATATCGCTCAGAAATAGAAGTTGATCATTATTTTTTACTAGTATGTCCAACTCGAATGATACCAAGGTGGTTTAAAATAAAACATAGGTCCTAATTTACAGATATCCTACAACGTTTATTTACTTGAGATCACAGTATGAAATGACGTTATCAAAAGCACTTAGACGAAACCAATAACACAACGGTATAAGCACAGAAACTGAAGAAGAATGTAATAATATCTCAACTGTCTTAAAACAAGCAGCATTTGAGATCTCGGGAACAAAGAAAACGAGGACTACGTAACTGGGATGAAAATATTAAAATAATTATTGAAGACAAGCGGAAAGCTTATCTGAAACAAGAACGGAAGAAGACAAAATTACCACCGGAAAAGAGGAATTGCTAAAAGTGAAGTGAGGAAATGCCACAAGAAAAATTGGAATGATTTTTACTTCTCTGCTACGTATAGTAAGTAGGGGAAGTATTGCATTCCACCCAAAAATTTGATACCGAGATGTCACCGGAAATGCATGTTTTGAGGCTCCCTGAATCCAAAAAAAGCATTTTTGGAAACATGTCCGTGTGTGTGTGTGTGTCTGTGTCTGTGTGTGTGTGTGTGTGTGTGTCTGTGTGTCTGTGTGTCTGTGAACAGCATAACTCAGAAAGGAACAGTCGGATAAACACCAAACTTGGTATTTACGTTTAGTATCTACCAGAGATGCGACACGAAGGTTTTCAAGAAAATCCCCCCATCCCAGACTACCCTTTACATGGAACATTTTTCGAAAATTTTAATTTTCTCAAAAATGGCTCTAACGATTTTGATTAAAATATCATATGTTTAAGATATTGTCATGAGAAATGAAATGTATATCTCGAATTTTTTGGGAATGTCTCCAAAAGTATTCTTCATTGTGAACGACTTTTGCATAACTTGTAAACCATAAGAGATAAACAAACTGTCACTACACAAAAAATGGAGATCGCGTTAAAATACACAATTTATGTCATATACATTTCTTTTGTTGAGTGAACCGTTTTCGAGATATTGCTTGTTATTCCCTTAAATTTTCCAATACTTATACTTTTTCTCAAATTCGTTATTCATTTTTTTTATGTCCTGGACATGCAAAGAGAATTGAATGCGCCACATAGCAACCAGCGTTAAAATATTTGACTATCGCTTAAAACCTACCATATTCCCCTTGCATCTACAAGAAAATTAGCAATAAGATTGACATCTCGATATCTCGATTAACAAGAAGCATATGGAGAATGAGCGTTTGTAAAAATAGTTTGTACAAGAGTAGAGAAAGTCATGTGAGTGTAACACATCAGATTTTTTTTAATCTTTCTTAGAAAATGACGTTACAAGGTCTCAACCACAAGTATATAAATGTGCTACAAAGACTGCTTGACTCAACATAATCCCTAAAAATGTATGGCTAAATTCTTCTCTTATACTACAATACTCACAGAATTCTAATATAGACTTGATTTCATTTGGAGATCTTTCAACAGCACTTAAAAAATATGAAAAGTAATAAAGTTCCAGGTGATGACAATATGAGCATCAACTTTTCCAAACATGCAACTCAACGATTCTCTTTAAGACTCTTAGATTTGCTAAATTTACTTTGGAATAGAGCAGAACTTCCAAGAAGTTGGTTGAATTCAATTGATGAAACTAAATAAAAATAACCGCAATAATTATAGAGGTGTTAGTATACTAAATACCGGTTGTAAAATTGTCTCCAACATAATCAAAAATAAATTAAACAGATACGAGGGCTGTCCTAGAAGTAGCCGACCTGACGTATATATAGTGGTTGTTGTTTCAAACAAATGACTGTGGTAGAAAGTACCACCCTTATAAAGCTTATGTTTGAAGTTTGACGATGCTACGTTGTTTAGTAATTGTTTGGCAGCCATTAATAGTAAACTCTCTCAGCGAATTTGTAAACATGGATAAAACTGACCATTGTTATGTGATACAATACTTTCATTTGAAAGGTCTTAGTCCAACTAATATTAAAGCTGAGCTAGATTCTACTCTGGGGGAGTCTGCTCCTTCGTTTACAACAGTAAAATATGGGGTGGCAGAGTTTAAGCGAGGCCGTTTAAGACGAATATCGCAGAGGTCGACCAAATGAGGTGACCACGCCAGAAATTGTGAAGAAAATCCACAAAATGGTATTGAATGACCGTGGAATGATAGTACGCGGGCTAGCAAACATCGTAGGCATTTCTAAAAGTGCTGTACGTCGCATACTGACAGAAAATTTAGACATGAGAAAGCTGTGCGCAGGACGGATGCCGCGTTTACTCACAATGGTGATACATACACAGCGTTGTGAGGATGTTTCAGTAAGTGTTTGGCGATGTTTCGCTGCAATGAAACGGAGTTTTTGCGTCGATTCATAAACATGGGTCCATCACTTTACACCTGAGATGAAGGAACAGTCAAAACAGTGGACTGATAGGGGAAAATCGGCTCCAAAGAAGGCAAAGACAGTTCCATCTGCAGGCTAGGTCATGGCGTCAGTTCTTTTGGGATGCGCATGGGATAATTTTCATTGGTTATCTTCAAAAGGGAAAAGCAATCAATGGCGAGTATTATGCAAACTTATTGCAACGTTTGAATGATGAAATCAAGCAAAAACGGCCGCGTTTAGCGAAAAAGAAAGGAGTAATATATGTGTCCATAAAGTCTCAATACTGGTCTGCCACAACACAATAAACATTATATCAGGATAGTGTAGGACCTTATAAAGTTCAACATGTCCACCTTCATCGTCAACATAAGACAATTACCGAGACATACTGCAGCTGTTCCTGGAGCCACAGTTACGACAGGATGGTATCCTTGCCTCTGGCATTTATCAACAAGACGTGGCATCATCCCCCTGAATGAGACCTTTCGTAACTAGTGGATCGGACGAACAGAGGTGGGCTCTTGGTCCCCCCAATCTCACACGGGGGAGTGTACGCTAGCAGGGTGCCAAATGTGCATGAGCTGAAACAAGAACAAGAGTGGCATGCTTGCTAATAAATCCCCAAATCTTATGGCGCGTGTTCCGTACAACCCCAAGGTGATGGGAACAATGTGTTGATAAGAAGGTGGACATGTTAAACTGCATTAGGCTTTTATCTGTCCTAATTTTGTTGTCTTGTAGCAGACCAGCAATATGAACATGCATTGGTAATTTATGGGTACCCTGTATATTAGCATATAAAAAGTAATAAATTATAAACAATAAGGTCAATGTCCACCGAGTGGAATGGCTTAGGCGGTAACGTCTGTAGCCCGCATTCGGAGGTCGCGGGTTCAAATCCCGCAGGCCGACCAATCTGTCTGAAGTTTTTTTCGTGGTTTTCCTCAGTCGCTAAGGTAAATGCCGGATTGGATATTTAATGCCGCGACCTAAAGTTCCACCCTAAGTCTAAAACACTAGTAAAATGAAAAGTAAGTGGTAATAGCGAATGCTATGCCATCTATCCACAGACAATGTAAGTTGTTACACTGGACGGCACCCTAATGCCTTCTGCACGGCACGAAGCAGAAGATCCGGCTGCCATGCGCTAGGGGTCTCTGTGGGCACGTGACGAAGCAAGATGGCATTTCCAGGGATGAGACCTAAAAGGCTAACTGTCCGCCTTTTTGTGTGAAGGCGGTGGTTAGACTGGACAGCACCCTAATGCCTTCTGCACGGCACCAAGCAGAAGCTCCGGTAGCTATACGCTAGGGTCTCTCTGACACGTGACAGAGCGGGTGGTTGCAGGGATGAGACCTAGAAGGCTAATTGTCCATCACATTGTTCTAAGTGTTATCCACCATCAGATCCGTCGCGATATGACCAAGAAGTTAAAGCGACGTAAAATAAATAATAATAATAATAATTAATGTCTTAGCAACGTGTGCAATATACCTGTTGTTTTATTTTCTGAGTACATCTAAAATTTAAAACAATGATAATTTTTTTTTCAACGGTTACTCCTAAAATCTGCAGCTATGGACATGATGTTTTGTAACTGGACGATTCACTTATTTCCCTCCCCCTGAATTTCTGACAGTCCCCCCCCCCAAAATATGTGGGCTGACTACGGGCCTGACGCATATTATGTATAAATGCATACATATTAAAGGGATTGTCAAAACATAAAACTCCCGTCCCTAATGATAACATGTTTTCTTGTTCACTGAGTGGATTTTAGTTATTTTTGTGGGTGTTTACGAAGCCCCATGATGACTTTAGAGCTCTACAGGGCCATTAATGAAAACATGTCCTTGCTGGATGGTGAAATACATTGGATGTCCTCACTTCAGTTATTAAAGGTCCATCTGTAACAATCTTGAGAAGGGCTGTAAACCTCAATTCTTCAACAGTAGGTATATATTTATGACCCAGTACTCCGCGCAAACAAACTGTGGCATCTTAATATACAAAAGTCAGTGTATGTTCCTTATAGGCTTCCACACCGTTGCACCGATTTCGACCAAACTTGGCACAGATAACCTTTAACAAGGCTAAAATTACTGTCTGTCTTAGAATTCGAAATTCCGCCCCATTTCACATGATTAGTTATTTAATTTTGTGCCATGCCCACAAAAGCCCGCAAGATCATTTATATCTTCTTCACCTCCTCTACCTCTTCTTCCTATTTCTTTAGAGACGTCCTAAAGTCACTGGAGTCCTCTTGGATGTCTTCTTTCCCCATCTGTAGAATTGCTTGTAAATTCTCAATATCTAAAAAGGCTAATTATCGTAATCCTAACTTATAAATTAAATTTGCATTTGGGGATATAGACTATGACATTTTTAAATACCTTTATTGGTCATACTGGGTTATATTAGCAATTTTAATGGGCCCAGAAAACCCTAATTTGTACAATTCTAATAACAATTTTGTTTTATTTTCTTGTTCATTGAAGGGACATCCAAACAAAATGTGTTCAAAATTTCCAAAATTGCCACATGAGCATTTATTTTAACAGTTTTACCCAATTTATATTAAAAATCTGGATAAAGATTTATGCATTCTTTAAAGGAAATGGATCTGATGTATTAACTCCATCGTTTCTTGCTATTTTTGCCTTTTTCATTACCAACAATATGTTATGGTTTGGGATCCATATCAATTTAATTATTATTTTATCAAGTTGAGATTGATGAATTAAAATTTTAATTTCCACTTCTAAGAGAGTAATATTTTTCTTTATTGTGAAACTTTGGAGTTCCAAAAGAGAACATTTACTATCTGTGAATATAATATTAAATTTATATCTATGTTTTCTGATGACTTGAATAGCTTTCTTAATAGCTAACATTTCAGCCGAATAAACAGACCATTTGTCATTTAATTTAATCAGAGTTTATTCATTTAAATTATAATTATATACTCCTTCTCCCACTCCTTCTGATACTTTTTTGGAACCATCAGTTAAGAATAGAGTCTATATATTCTTAGGAAATTTCTGAAGAAATTCCAAAAAATATAGATTATGGCATAACTCGATGTTGGAAAAAGTAGCGGTATCAATATCGAAATTATTGAAGGGAATCTTCCAGTCGACACAGTATCGAGGATGACGACGAGCAATAACTAAAGTTTGATAATGTATTATATTCAATCCAGACATCCAATTGTGATCCAAATTCATCGTGATCTGATTTCTCCACATGAATTGAGTTACTAACAGAAGGAAAAGTTTATCTTCAGAACAATTAAATAATTTGGAGAGAAATTTATAATTTAATATACGTTGAGTATCTTGATAATTTTTAAATCCAATTTCTTTTAATGTGAATTGTGCAGATGGATTGTCTCTGATACACAAAATAATTTTAGGAATGTCATATACCGCTGAGTTAAGTTTTCGAAGAGAACATTTTAATGGACTATTAATCATTAAACAACCATATTCTATTACTGATATGAGGAAATTATTGAACAAAGTTATCATAGCTTGAGGATGAGCTCCCCAAGAGGAGCCAGAAATATAACGGAAAGTATGAGATATGCTTTTTATTTTATTAACTCTATAATTAAAATGATTTTTCTAATTCAGTCCATAGTCAAAATGAATTCCTAGAAACTTTACACATTGATCTGGTTAACGGATTTCATTTCCTACTTTCAAAGAAGAGTTGGGTGTGAAGCTTCCTTTTTAAAATATTATGCATTTATTCTTTTGAGGATTGATGTTATGTCCCAATTCTCCTAACCGACGTATACAATTGTTAACCACATTCTCAAACTCTTCATAATTAATTGTAAGTTTTTTTAAAATCAATAAGTTGATAAATAAAAATATTATCTGCATAAAATAATAAATTTTTGATGTTGATTTCATAAGAGATAATTGAGAGGTATATAAGTTATATATAATTGGACCAAGCGGAGATCCTTGCGGAAGTCCTTCTAATGTGAAGGGTTGTAAAGTTGTATTATGAAATCTAGCATTAGTTGAAGCTTTCTATCCTTTAATAAGGTGTATATAAGAGTTATGATGTTGTTAGGTAAGTTTAACGTCGGCAAATTTAAAATTAAAAGATTTAAATTTACTGTATCAAAAGCATCGGAAACATCGAAATTAAGTCCTTAAGGCCTTTTTCTTGGATAAAGCTGGAAGAATTTTCGGTCATTTCTATACATGTTACTAGGTAACCTACAAAAGCTTATTTTAGGAACAGCATCGCCATAAACAAACGATGGGAATTCACTCGATGCGTATGCGCAAGCGTTACCACGTTTGCTGTTCCATGGAATTGTTCAGCTCAGTAAAGCCGAACCTGGTTGCCCTACTTGAAGCTCACAAAAATTTAACTGTGAAACCCCCTTACAAATGCAGTCTCAACATGCAATAAAAACGATTGCATTATCGTAATCTACAGACTTTGCACTACGTGTTAACATATTGTGACGTCATCAGCTTCTATCACGTGACCACAGGCAGCATTTGAAAAATGGTGGTCATCGACGTTTCGTTTCGACAGCGTGTTGTCATTGAATTCCTTGTTAAAGAGATGTGTACTTTAGGCACCAGCAGTGTTGGGAGAGAGGTGAAACATTTCAAACAACATCGAAGATGAGCGTCGTAGCGGTCGCCCTTGAAAGCGGGACAAGCATTTGGGCCGGGTTCGGGCTTAAATTGAAAAATGTTTGTCGGGCCTGGGCTTGAAAATGACATTCAACATAGCATTTTATTTTTTACGTAAATATCCTAAACATGGAATTTTAATCCAAATCGTTAGCGCTAGAAAATAAAAAAATAACGAAGGCTTTTACACGTAATGGGAAAATAAAGACGAACATTTTTATTTTATTATGTTCTTTGATTCGCGCAAATGAGATGAACGAAACAGCACAATTATCGCAGCAGGTGCACATCTATGGCAATAGTAATAGTAGTGATAATAAATCAATGCTCGTTTCGGCCATTGCGAATTACCTTACAACAGTACAGGAGCTGCAAACTCCACCTCCCTCCGTCCACCCACCTCCAGGACATCCCGGGCAGAGTGCGCCATGTGGTCAATAAGGCAAGTACATGAGGATTCAAGGACCTCAGTCACCACTATTTCTGTAAAGTAACTTCTCAAACTGGTCCCAAGTTCTTGAATACATCCCTTACGAGGCCTCCCAGCAAGGGAAAAAATCCCCATGCTGTTACCACCGGAGCCCTTAGCACCTCAGGCAGTAGCTCTTCGTGTGCTAATAATAATAATAATAATAATAATAATAATAATAATAATAATAGCCAATTGCTGTAATAATCTTGTTTAAAAGAAAATCAGGCAATCGGCCCAGGCCGGGTGTTACAGTATAACCTACTCTCGGGCCGGATCGAGCCCAAACTAACAATTTCGGCCCGTGCAGACCTCTAGCGTCAGTGCCATAAGGGGGAGGGTTCCGACCCCTTCAGCTGCCGTGGTGCGAATGTTGCGGACCCCTATCACTGATGTTACTAGATGTACGCCGGGCCGAACGTTCGAGCCCATCCCGAAAGGGAGTTGTTCGAATTGGGTTGGACTCGGCGGGGCAGTGGTTCCCGATACCCATGGGAGATTGGGCACGCCTGGCTGGTTTTCCGCCCAGACGGAGTTGTGAGACGTCCCGATGTTCTCCTGCACCAACCATGAGTGAGAGCTGGTAGACAGTAACTAGATATACTGTCGGCCCCGCCGAGGTTATTCGGAGTCTTCCCTGATAGGGTTTTCCCTATTGGGCTGACGCGCGTAAGTGTCGTATTCACTTCCCTCCCTGCGTGGCAGGAGACGGGGGAGGATGGTGTCCTAACCATGTCTCGCTGGCAGAATATAAAATAGGTGCTGCCCTAATGGAAAATCCCTACGAGCATGACTCCTGGAGTCCGAGGGTGCAGATTGAGTAGTCAGTCCAAAGTCCACTGGTCTTTAAGTGCCTTTGGCAGCCGACTTCTACCTAGGGGCAGTTTCAAACTTACAGAACTGTGGGACAGATGTGTGCAGAGAAATGGAGACTATGTTGAAAAGTGACAGCAAAGTCTGTAGATTAAGAAGATGTATATCAGTGATCTATAAAATAAAAATCAAGGTTCATAACAACTGATTGATTAGTCATGACTTTCAGTATGACCCTCATACTTCTACCCATTGTGCTGGAGATCTTTACCATTTTATAACATTTAAGTTACGCCACTGATTGTCTATTTCACTTATTTGAGAAGGAATTAAAGCACATACCTTCAAGGAAATCATTTTGACACTATACTTTTACTTTATGTTTAAAACTCCAAGTCTTGAATCAGCAAATTTATCAAAGCAAATTTCTAATTTACTCCAAAAGTGTTCAGGAAAGCCGTTAGTCGATATCTGTGAAATTCGGTCGCTATATGAGTTAAAAAATACTCCAGACCTAGCGTCTTCTCGCTAGAGTAGGTAACACTGAGCTTTGATTAACATTTAAATGCTCATCTGCACGACAGCATAGTGGAACGTGAAATTCTGCACATCACGTTATATTTGTACTAGAAGTTCATTAGTTTGACGTAGCCAGCTTACGTTGTTTCACCATCTCATTGCCCACTACCTAACACTTCCCTTGGCAAGAGGAGGGGGAATACCTGACAACTTCGACACCAGTTGCGTCACGACCTCATTTGTGTTGAGGTAAAAAACGTCCAACGTTTTCTTGGACTTCGATCCGTGAACGTACTTTGGTATCCTGACGGACCACTTACCAAAGCAATTATGACATTTTTGGGTGTGCCTGGCATTAAGTTTAACATTCTTTCCTGTAAATTGATACACGAATAACTTGCACCTATTAAGGCAAAAACTATATGTGTGCTACCTGGAAGTATTTGGAACTGCAGAAATTTTCATAACTTGTACGAGAATACCTCATTGTAATCCAATGTAATCCCTTAAATGTTGACGATCTTCGATGATTTATCAATTCCGATTAAACTCACAAGAAAAATGCTTACCTTCTGGTGAAAAAAAATCTTATGTAAGTCACACGATTTTGCCCACTCGGTACCTAACATCCAGCTGTTTTAATTCATTTTACAATTTCTTCAAGCTAATTTTTACTTTTCTGCCACCTAGATGAAGTAAGCGGTCCGTGTATGTGTGTGTCCGTAAACATCATAACTCTAAAGGCTGGTTCACAACCGCCCAAGAACGGAAAGCAATGCACCATACAAGATATTGGTTACAACAGCCCGGTAACGAGAACGGGAATGCATATCGATCACAAAGTGAAAGTCAATTTTGCTGATCAATGATATTTTTTCACCTACTTCCAATTTAGCCAGTCCAACGTCAAAATTCGATAGAGTAAACATTATCTAAATACATATCCATTACATTTCCGATCCCTCTCGTTGTGCCAAGCTTTCATTCCTTTATTTCATGGCATACATTAAAGTTGTTTATTGTTCTTTTTTAATTTCAACCGGTTTTTGCTGTTCTTTGTAGCTTTTGCCATTGTTTTTGTGGTAATAGCCAGTTTTAAGTTGCATACATACAAAGTACAAATGACCCTTTCACCAGAGGAACCAACGCGCATTGGATTTGCGGATGTTGGGATGAGGCTAGGAAGCACATTTACTTCTAATTTCCAGCTTGCGACTATAGAGCACTGGTGGCTGTTTCATGTCACGGCCGCCTAGAACAAACACTAGAGTTAAGATCTAATATGCACAATATGGATCTAATATGCCGTGCCCGGGAACGAGAACGAGAAAGTTAAAAGTTGGGCAACTCTTATTTCCCGTTCCCGGGGCCCGGGAAGGCTTCCCGTTGGTTGTGAACGCTCCCATTTGAATACATGTATTTCAACTTTCTCGCTCTCGTTACCGTTCTCGTTGGTTGTGAACCAGCCTCTAAACGTTTGGATAATCACCAAACTTGATGTTTAAGTTTAGTATCTTCCAAGGATGAGGCCTCAAGCTACCTTTTACATGAAAAAAATCTTCTCAAAATGGTTCTAAGTATTTTGATAAAATACCATATGTTTAAGATATTTATAAGACAAATAAAATGCACATCTTTAACTTTCTGGGAATAGCCGTGAAGCCCTCTTCATTTGAATGACCTTTGTATAACTGGTCAACGGTAAGAGATACACAAAACTTCACTACACAAAAAAATGTAGAAATTTATGTAAGATTCTTAGTGGCTTAACAGTTTTAGAAATATTCTTTGTAATTGAAAATAAATTTGAGTTTTATTTACGGACGTTCTTTAACTACTATGGTCCTTAGCGTCCCAGTCTATATTGGACGTGTAAGACCGGTAATTTTGCTCAGAGGCATCTTTATCAAGCTTGAGGTTCTTTTACGTGCAGCAAATCCACAACACGGGACCTCGGATTTACTTCCCTTCCGAAGAAAACCTGCTAAGGATTTTTACGCCCGTAAAATGAAATCCATTGTCCTCCGCCGGGTTTGAACCCACAACCTCGAGAACTAAAGGCTAGCATAGTACCCTTAGACCACGAGCAACGTCCTTTGTTATCGGTTTAAATTTTCAAGAACTTATACTTTTCTCAACTACTAAGTCGCTATTCGTGTTTTTCTCGTGGTCAAGCAAAGAGCGTGGAAAAAAATGCATTAAAAATCGGACTACCGCTCTAACTACTGTATGTTACAACAAAATGCGTAATTGAAGTTCATCTGGATTAACAAGTAAATAGAATATTCAGCTTTTCTAAGAATTGTTTGTAGAAGAGTGATTAGAGAAAGTCATGTGAATACAACATATCACATTTTGTAAGTCTACTTTTCATACCAAAGAGTCATCCAAAGTGTAAATCCTTAGCATGGCTTCCTTCGGAAGGGAAGTAAAGCCGATGATCCTGAGTCGTAGATTTACGGCACGTAAAAGAACCTCAAGCCCGATAAAGAGGCCTCTGAGCAAAATTACCAGTCTTTCACGCCCAATATAGAATGGGGCGCTAAGGATCACAGAAGTTAAAGAGCGTCCATAAATAAAACGCAATTTAATGTAATTAAGCAAGAAATTAATGCTATATACATACTAACTTATGTATCAAGTAAATATAGTTAATTACAATTTAACAACATATGTATACGTGTGATTATTTCTTCCTAATGCTAATATTTAGTTCGGGTTAATTAAGCATTTAGATCATTTATTTTTAAAGTGGCAGGTTTGGCAGTGGTTATGTGTATAGGGAGGTGGTTGTAGGTTTTGGCAGCACAAAATAAGCTCATTTTTACTTTCTCTACTACGTACAGTAAGTAGTGCAAGTATTGTATTCCACCCAAAAATTCGATACCGAGATTTCACCGGAAATATATGTTTTGAGACACCCTGAATCCAAAAAAAAAAGCATTTTTAGAAACATGTCCGTGTGTGTGTGTGTGTGTGTGTGTGTGTGTGTGTGTGTGTCTCTGTGTCTGTGAACAGCATAACTCAGAAACGAACAGTCGGATAAACACCAAACTTGGTATTTAGTTCAGTATCTTCCAGAGATGCGACACGAAGGTTTTCAAGAAAATCCCCCCACGCCAGATTACCCCTTACATGGAACATTTTTAGAAAATTTTAATTTTCTCAAAAACGGCTCTAACGATTTTGATTCAAATATCATATGTCTAAGATAATTTCATGACAAATGAAATGCATATCTCGAATTTTCTGGAAATGTCTCCAAAAGTATTCTTCATTGTGAACGACTTTTGCATAACTGGTAAACCATAAAAGATAGACAAAATTTTATTACACAAACAATGTAGATCGCGTTAAAATACACAATTTATGTCACATACATTTTTTTTGTTGAGTGAACCATTTTCGAGATATTGCTTGTTATTCCCTAAAATTTTCCAATACTTATACTTTCTCTCAAATTCGTTATTCATCTGTTTTATTCTGGTAAAGCAAAGAAAATGGAATACTCCACATAGCAACCAGCGCTAAAAAATTTGACTATCGCTTAAAGCCTAGCAATTCTCCTTGCATCTACAAGAAAATTAGCAATAAGATTAACATCTCGATTAACATGAAGCATATGGAGAATAAGCGTTTGTAAAAATAGTTTGTACAAGAGTAGAGAAAGTCATGTGAGTGTAACACATCAGATTTTTATCTCATATTTTGTAGGGTTAACCGAGTCTACTGAAATGTGATTGACTGATCTGGTGTCACTATAGCAATGGAAGGCTTTCTCGTGTGTAATATTTGCTTAGAACATTATTTTAGATTGGTAGAATAATAGTTTCCTGGTAATTTTTGCTGAATTTAGAGTAGGTTTCTCCTCAGACGCCTGTTTCACTGGCAAATAAACTGGGGAACTCTGCTAATAAATGTAGATATTGTCCTGATTGGACCTCATTTTGTCCTTGAAGCACTTTGGAGCTGCCAGCACCAACTGGTTTTCCTTTGCATAAAACGTGCTCAGGTGCTGTTTGTATTACCTTGCAACGTACATGAAGGACGGAAAATATAAATAGCGAACACTTCTGAGAGAAAGTGTCTAACACATGACTGATGGTCACCTAATGTAAAGAATGCAGCTGACTGTTTAGTAACACTGTTTGTTTTGACCGGTATATATTTGTAAAGTGGATATTTTAAAGATTGTAACTGCCAGTTGTAAAACAATACAGCAAACACAAAAAGTCTTAACTTATACATTTAATGTAATGGTTACTTCATGAAACAGAACACACACAAGGTATTCTGAAATGGTCAAAAATCACATTTTTTTATTTTCGGCACTAATAAAATCTCCAATATTTCCAGTTTCAGAAAATATATACTTTTGGGGGGTTAAGAAGCTTTTAAGACAATTAAATACCATTTAAATGCTAATCTGCATTCCTTTAAAACAGTCCTGCAACGCCCCTTTTTAGAACATTTTTTGTATCTTTCAACAATGAACGACTATAGCATGCCCAGCGAGCAGTTCAGCAACTAACAAGAGAGGCCAAGACCAAGTGAAGACAATCAGAAGAGCTGAAGCAATCCAGAAATGAAGGTGCAGATGATTATGTCCCTGGAATGTATTGTAGTGTGTCAGAATTTTAATGTTCAAACTTTAAATTCAATTTTCCCAAAACAACATTTTCGGATACTTATGTACCTTTTTCTCGGAAAGTATAAGAGGCAGAGAGCTGAAATTTTCATTACATGTATACAACAAATACACTATGTGATCAAAAGTATCCGGACAACCCCAAAAACATACTTTTTCATCCTATGTGCATTGTGCTGCCAGCTACTGCCTGGTACTCATTATCCGCGACCTCAGTAGTCATTAGACATCGTGAAACAGCAGAATGGGACGCCCCGTGGAACTCATGGACTTTGAACGTGGTCAGGTGATTGGGTGTCACTTGTGTCAGAAGTGTGTACGCGAGATTTCCACACTCCTAAACATCCCTAATCTGTATTCACTCTTAGGTTGATCCGCGGCAAAACAAACCCCGTGGTCAGTGCACCGTGGTGCAAGACGGTAGCAATGCGCGCAGGACAGTAGTCCCATGCTAATAATCTGAATTTATCCTTAAATACTATAATATTCTATACAAATTCCTAAGGTTTTATTTAACGCTGATTTATACATAAAACAGAGCTACAAGTCCCATCATGCAATTCGTATGAGTCACCTGACATCCAGGTAGGCGCAGAATATTGTTTACAGCCAGAAACCAGCAGTTATGTTTGGTATAATGGCGGACGATGAATTTCTCTTGTGTTTTCGTCGAATTACGTAAAGCATTAGCGGCGCAAACCATTGACTAGTGGTGAAAAAACAATAGTGTTGAATCTTTATTATAAGTTATGTGAAAAATATCCAACACTTTCCGCGAAAGAAATGATGAAATTAACTTCTGAGTTCACCGGTGTTTCGAGTACAAGTATAAACAGTGCTTATGTAGAAAAATCTGAAACGGGTAAAGTGGCTACACCCGGAAAAAAAAGAAAGCATATGAAATTTGCGATCCAAGAATGTAGTGATTTTGAGAAGAATGCAATTCGCGTAACAGTGTACAATTTCTTTTTTAAAATGAGCCACCAACAGTTAATAAAATGCCGCTTCCAGAGAGCGAATAAATTAGGTTATCGCATACCTATTACTTTATTTTTCGCTCATTTATTTTAGAATTAACTATTATTATATGTGCAATTTGGTTGCAACTATAAATCTTATCACTTTTAACCCTTAACAGAATATGCTAGTCACCGTTTCAATTGTCGAAATAAGGACTCTGTTCTTTTTTGCACAACGTGCCGCTTGTACTGGCCACATGGTCTGAAAGTGTGACAGTGTTTCTAGTGCGAATGGCGGAAGGATACATTATAACGGTGCACTGGTCACCTGGGGTTTGTTTTGACGCGGATCAACCTAAGAGTGAATACAGAGTAGGTCCACTGTTTCTGATTTGATAGTGAAGTAGAAACGTGATGGGTGATGTACAGCACAAAAGCGTACAGGCCGACCTCGTCTGTTGACTGACAGAGACCGCCGACATTTGAAGAGGGTCGTAAAGAGTAATTCGCAGACATCTATCCAGACCATCACACAGGAATTCCAAACTGCATCAGGATCCATTCCAAGTACTATGACAGCTAGGCGTGAGGTGAGAAACCTTTGATTCCATGATCGAGCGTCTGCTCATAAGCCACCCATCACACAGGAAAATGTCAAACGACGCCTCGCTTGGTGTAAGGAGCGTCAACATTACACAATTGAACTCTGACAAAACGTTGTGTGGAGTGACGAATCACGGTACACAATGTGGCGATCCGATGGCAGGGTGTGGGTATGGCCGGTGAACGTCACCTGCCAGCGTGTGTAGTGCCAACAGTGAAATTCGGAGGTGGTGGTGTTATGGTGTGGTCATATTTTTCCTGGAGGGGGCTTGCACCCCTTGTTGTTTTGCACGGCGCGATCACAGCGCAGACCTACATTGATATTTTAAGCACCTTCTAGCTTCCCACTGTTGAAGAGCAATTCGAGGATGGCGATTGCATCTTTCAACACGGTCGAGCACCCGTTCATACTGCACGGGCTGTGGCGGAGTGGTTACACGACAATAACATCCCTGTAATGGACTGGCCTGCACAGAGTCCTGACTGGAATCCTATAGAACACCTTTGGGATGTTTTGGAACGCCGACTTCGTGCCAGGCTTCGCCGACCTACATCGATACCTCTTCTCAGTTCCGCACTCCGTGAAGAATGGGCTGCCATTCCCCAAGAAACCTTCCAGCACCTGATTGAAAGTATGCCTGCAAGAGTGAACGCTGTCATCAAGGCTAAGAGTGGGCCAACACCATATTGACTTCCAGCATTACCGATGGACGGCGTAACGAACTTGTACGTCATTTTCAGCCAGGTGTCCGGATACTTTTGATCACGTAGTGAAGTTAAACTTTCTGAACCACAATCATAATGTTGTAATATATATTAGTGATATTAAGAAAGCAACAACATGTTTGAGTTGCATATAAACAAACTACAAATGACCCCTTCACCAGAAGAAGCAACGCTGATTAGATTTGCGGGTGTTGGGATGAGGTTAGGAAGCACATTTACTACTAATTCCTTCCACTTTCATGTTTTCAGCTTGCGACTATAGAGAGCACTAGTGGCTGTTTCATGTCACGGCCGCCTAAACAACATCTAGAGTGAAGAGTCTAATATACACAATAGGAATCTACAAAAGGCTTCCCGTCGGTTGTGAACATTCCCATTTTAATACATGTATTTCAACTTTCTCGTTCTCGTTCTGGTTACCGTTCTCGTTGGTTGTGAACCAGCCTTAAGCCTGGTTAAACGGTCTCCGTAGCTTACTAAACTTAGGCTTAGGTTAAACTGTGGAACCGGCGTAAAGTCTTAGCTCCGACAATCAGTATGCAACTAGATTTGCAACTACAAAGCATAAAATAGCACAATTTATTATGATGCAAAAAACATTCTAGACTGGAAAAACATTTTTAGAAATAATTAAACAAATACCTAGCACATAAAGACAATATTCAAGCCATTCTATACAGCGCTATTGCTTTCGAGATTCAATAGCCCCATTTAACCTTCGGCTTTGAAAGAACCATTAAAAATGCATAGGCATAGCTAAAGCAAGAATAGGATTCACAAAAACAAACCATACGATTCTCCGTAGAGTGAAAGGATGCACAAGAATGGATTTAATATGAAATGAAATGAGATTAAGTAAATATAACTTAAATGAAAACTTGAAGAGTATAAAGACAACTGGAGAGCCCACCTATCTCAATGAGTATTGGAAGAACCCCAGCCTTGGTGAACAGCTGTCAGATGTTGCACATCCGAGGAAGAGATGGCCATAGCACTGTGAAGGCAAGAGTTCCCTGCAAGGATGATAAAGTAGAAGATTCCCCATCCGACTTTTGGATAAACTACCTTTCGTTCGAAATATTAATAAAGTGGAGAGCGAATCAGGAGATGGGACCAGTACAATTATAGTTATAAATTACAAAGGCATGACAATGCAACTCGCTGTGCAATTATCTCTGAAGTTAAAGATGAGTTGTGTGTGTGTGCAGACAGAACCAAGGTCCCTCTCTCAGAGCACAACAACAAACACCCGAGCCAGTGGCGTAGCAGAAAGATATTAAGGGGGCGGTATGTACATGAATCGATTTTTTTAAACAATTTATATCAAATCATAAATATGAACTAATCCTAGTTGAAATATTTAAATAAATCGATTTTATATTCACAGATTAAGGTGCAGCAATCAGAATTAAGATTGGGATAGGATGTTTTGCGTATTCTAAGCGGCAAATGTGTTGTGGCATGAGAGTTAATGACCAGTGTAAAGCATTCTATATTGCCGCTGAAGTCATTTGTTTCACTACAAGATAGGGTTTCTAGTTAGTTCTAAAATGGGAGATATTGCACTCATTTGGAAACCACTGCAATTTAGCACCGGAACGAAGATATCTTAACATGGCTGTAGCCACGCTATCTATAGTGTATTTACTATAAGTTGAAACATGGAAAGTAGAAAGAGATAGCACTATATTCCACATGACAGTTGGTAATTCTTAACTATCTAATCTCAAAACGTTTACTGTTGAAACTTTCTAATTAAAGTCTGGGTTAGGTTGAAACATGAAATTTAGAACAACCAACAACCGAAAGCCAGCGAGCAAGGACGGCCAGGATATTTTCAATATTTCACTACCAAAAAGTGCAACTGATACTGAAGACTAGGCAGTAAGTGACAAGATTTCTCAGCACTCGGACTGTCATTAGAGCACCCCCCTACTAGACCGGTTTCAACTTAATCTCACGTGATGTAAAGTACAGTTTCTGTTGCTGTCATCTTTGGCGATATTGTCTAACATGAGGCTTAAATATAGACTACCAGTGATACGATTAGGAAATATCTCCTTCCCGTCAACCTAGAAAGTTACTATTATTTTAACGAGGATATTTTTGCTATCAATGCTTACTTTTTAGTGGAGGGCTTTCAACCCCCCAAACCCCTCCCTAGCCACTAGTTAACCTCGGCTGAGCGCTCCAAGAGCAAACAACTGCATACCGCGAAAGCAAGCTCCAGCGAGAGGTTACAACTATTTCAAATGCTGATGTGCGCTGGTAAAAAATATCGACACAGAACTTAAACACTTTTATACAGAGCGAGTTGGCTCCTTGGTAACGTGTGAGGCTCGGTTTCGGGAGATCTTGTGTTCAATTCCTGTCAAGTGCTTACTCTAACCTTGGATTTTACGTGTTTTTTCTTGGTCAGTAGGCGAATGCTGGCGTGGTTTCTCTTCGTGGCTTGATGCATTGGCTGCCGTCGACATAAACATGGCCACAAACTTATATAGCTGTCGCCAAACAATTTGGCCTCTGAAAACTTCGTGTAAGCTAGTCGACGAATCCGTGTCAGTAAGGGCTGTAAATTATGCTGTGAAAATGATTCGGACCTCACCCCCTACCCGACCTTCCCAACCACCAGAAACAAAACACAACATAACGAACCCATCCTGTCAATGAGTATAGTCAGTTATACGTATATTGCAAATTACGAAAGTAGTAAGTGTTTATTCTACATAATTCGCTTAGAATAGGAGAGAAGAGTTTTATACAAGTGCATGTATTTAGGGTTTGTGTTTGCAAGTTTTAAGCAATGTCACCAGTGAGATCCAAGTTTAAACACTGAACAAAAAGGGGACAAACCAGAGAGATTGTTCTAAATGTTTATAAATTTATAAAGCAAGAAGCAGAAATGGCTAAGGGCACCGTATCGCAGGAGTACAGAAAGGAATTGTTAAAAGTTCAGGAAAAGGTAAAAAAGTAACGGGAATATTCCGGGAAAATGAATAGAAGATTTTTGGCAAAGGGAAGACAACATCATGAGGAAACTTCCTTCAGCACGCCCCATAAAAAGTGAAAATGAAACTAAACGTGTCATCGGCATTGATGATTCTGATGTGTTCCTCGGCGTAGTATTCATGAATTTTACAATTGGCATACAAAACATCTCCCACACTGTCCATATTACTTCCGGTACTGACAGAAAACATTAATTTTCAAAGGAGTAGCAGCAGCTTATGACGTATCATCAGAGAACTGGGGTTTAGCTGGAAAAACATGCTCTACATAGCAAAAGAGTAGCCTAACTGACTACCCTTAAAAAAGTACAAGGAAGAAGGTCGCTGTATCATCTGCCAGGACTCGTAAAGGCTGGAGCGATGATGACCAGGCCTACTAGCACTAGTTTCAAAACGGGGACGCCTCATATGTAGGCAGTAAAAACGAGTACTGGGAGCAAGAATATACGAGGGCGGATCGAAAACTAACGCACAATAATTTTTTCCTGCCTTGGTATTCAGCTGGAATGTTGCAATTTCACACAGATATAGTTTGAAGTTTTCACTAGAGGATATTTTTTGTTTCATGTGCAGTTCTAGCGAGAGAAGCGTGAACTACGCAACAAAGATGGCGCGTATGTTGCTGTCGTTCACATGTGAAGAGCAGAGAGGTGTGGTTCGATATTTGTGGGCCAAAGGGCATAAACCGAGTGATATTCAGAGGGACATGCGTGGCGTGTATGGGGATGGTTGTATGGGCCGTAGCAATGTCTCCAGGTGGTGTGCATTCTTCCTAGAGGACCGTGTAACCTTAGTGATTCGCCACGCTCCGGGAGGCCAGTAACAGCTGCAACCCCGCAGAATGTCAGAGGCATTGAGGCAGCAATTTTAAGCGACCGGCGTGTGCAACTGCGAACCATATCGCAACAGTTCAACGCCTCCCATGGTGCAGCGTACGATATTGTTCAGAACACGTTGAAATTTCGTAAAGTTAGTGCTCGCTGGGTGCCTAAGAACCTGAAGGACAACCACAAGGGTCAGCGAACGATGACGAGCTTGGATCACCTAACGTGGTACACCGCAGAAAGGCATGACTTTCTGAAAGGAATCGTCACTGGTGATGAGTCGTGGGCATACCACTACACGCCTGAAACCAAGTAGGCAAGTATGGAGTGAAAACATGCTGGTTCCCCAGTGAAGAAAAAATTTTAAGCGACTCAATCTGCTAAGAAAGTGTTAGTGACGGTGTTCTGGATATGCATGGTGTTGCATTGTGGACTTTGCTGAACACGGGACCACTGTGAATGCTGCAGCCTACATGGAAACCTTGGTGAAGTTGCGTCGTGCCCTTCGTGATAAACGCCACAACATGAATGCTGACGATGTCAAAATTCTTCATGACAATGCTCGCGCCCATGTTTCTGCTGCTGTTCGTAAGAAAATTACCAATTTTTGTTGGGAGGTGCTCCAGTCCGGACCTTGCATCTGTTTGGTCCCATGAAGAAATTCCTGGCCGGCCAACGCTTTCGACAGATGCGGAAGTGAAATCAGCCGTCAGTAGATGGCTATACTCCAAGGAAACGGACTTCTACGAACAGGGCATATTGAAACTGGTATCACGATGGGAGAAATGTATTGAGAAACTTGGTGACTATATCGAAAAGTATGTAAAAGGTGTAAATTCAATTGTGATTTTTGTTTGTTTTAAGTATTAATCTTTTTTGTAAAGCAATTATTGTGCGCTACATTTCGGTCCGCCCTCGTACAATTGAAGATAGAGCAGAGACTGTTGTAATTATAGACACTGATGACAGAAGCAGCAGTGGGAGTGATGGTGGAATGTCGGCCATAGGGCCTCTAGAAGATGCAGTGACAATTAACTGATGACAATATCCTCCTGGTCATAAAACTGGTGCGTGTCTTCATCTGTAAAGTGACTCAACTTTTTGCATACAGTGAGTGTGCAGATACATCTGAGTACAAGGTGGATTTGAAACAACAGAACATGGTGAGTGACTCGCTCTTTACTTGCCACTGAGAACTCCAGAGGCCACATTATTGGGCGACACCTCATAACGTAAACATAGAAGTTTGCTGCCTCCAAGCTTCCGTGTTTATGTCAACGCCAAACATAAGAAGCTAGCCAATCAGAGAGCGATTCTCATCACGTGATCATTCTGCCATCTCACATCAGATTTTCCGTTGCCATGTGTTGACTCGCTAACTGCCTTTCTGTGTAACATCACGAGCCAGGAGTCACTGGGATTTCTATGAAAATCGCAGCAAAACAAATAGTGATGATAAGTGGTGCTTTCTGTGGGTGTAACGTCCTTTAACAGAGTAGCTAGCTCTTGTTTATTTTGATACATGTACATAATCTCTTTTGTTGTGTGTACTGCCGCCATATTAGCTCAGTTGTTTCACTCTCTTTTGCGATTGGCTGTTGTTTGTGTTTCCATTTGCCGTTGTGAATGACAACATATCGCGTTAAGGGGACACGGTAGTCTGAACACATGGAAATTACACCTTAAGTGTGTTAAATTACCACTGCTCTTAAGGTTCTCAATGGTTTTTTCTGAACTTTTTATGAATTATTCTATAAATCATGACAATTATTTAAAGTGGTTGTTTGCATTGATAGCTTATGTAGTTGAGTCCATAAACATTATTTCATTCAGCAGAAAAATAATAAAATTTACTCTTAAAACATGTGAATTCATGTACCTTTTTCTCTGATACTAATTGCAATACAGAATCACAATTTTGCATGCTTGTTCTTAGTGTAATCAGCTATCTTCTGAACTTCAATTATGTAGTTATGTATATCAGTTCAATAGAAATTGAAAATAAATTATTTGCTTACTCAAAAAGGTAAAAATGTGGAAAATTTTCAAAGTTGTTGCTTTCTTAATATCACTAATATACATTACAAACTTATGATTGTGGTTCAGAAAGCTTAACTATGTGTTGTATACGTGTACTGAAAATGTCAGCTCTCTACCTCTCATACTTTCTGAGAAAAAGGTACATAAGTATCCAAAAATGTTGTTTTGAGAAAACTGAATTTAAAGTTTGAACATTAAAATTCTGACACACTGCAGTACTTTCCAGGGTCATAATCATCTGCACCTTCATTCCTGGATTGCTTCAGCTTTTTTGATTGCCTTCTTTTGGTCCTGGCCTCTATTTATTGATTTCTGAACTGCTCACTGAGCATGATATACTCGTTCGTTGTTAAAGATACAAAAATATTCTGTTGCATGACAGCTTTAAAGGAATGCAGACTAGCATTTAAATTGTATTTAAGTGTCTTAAAAACCTCTTAACCACCAAAAAGTATATATTTTCTGAAACTGGAAATAATAGAGATTTTATTAGTGCCTAAAACGAAAATTTTGATGTTTGACCATTTCAGAGTACGTTGTCCCCTTAAATCATTCTAATTCACAATAAGGTGGAGCCACCGGCTTTCACGTCCTTTACAAACTCGGCATTCCTGCCCCATCAAACGTAAAAAGCGTTTTTCCAATCGCTTGCACATTGCAATGGCTTTACATGTTGCTTAGTGTTACCCAAGGTTCTTCGCTAGGCCTTCACGGATTCGGCATATGCAAGCAACATTTCCATGAATGTAAACGCAGCAATCAGGCGCGCACTGTTCACGAAACTTCATCTATTCAGAACTGGAAAACGCAATGACAGAAATAGAACAAACCTCATTTACATTTACCGAGGCCAGTCGGCGTACCTTTGAAAAGACCAGCAATAATTCGCCGAATCATTTGGAAAATAGGATTCCTCCACAACAATATTCACTCGAACCAGTCAAGAATCAACACCATGTGTTCAGTACATACTGGATTATGGAGTTCACAGTAATTAAAAAAAAATTCTGATGCGCAGCACTCACTAAGACTTTCTCTGTTCACTCTTCTACAACTATTCTAACAAAAACCTGTTATTCCTGATAATCGAAATAAGTTTTCATTACACATTTCGTTGTAGGTAAAGGGATAGTCACTTTTAAAGAGCGTGCCGCTACATGAAAATTCCATGCTCTTTGCATGACCATGGAGAAAAAAGAAGAAAAAAAAGAATAACGACTTCCCACTTGAGAAAAGTATAAATAGTTCAAAATTCAAACCAATAACTACACTGGCGTTTGTAAAAATTGCAACACCAAGAAAGAATTTCCCGAATAACTCCAAACTTGGTGGAAGTGTAGAAGAGTGTGCAAGCAATAAGTGATTAGGTTTGCAGAGAGGTGGGGTACACGAGGCCGAGCAGAGCCCTCTCGTGTCGGTCCGACAAGGTCAGTGTTGCTCCCAGCTTAGTCAGTGCAGAGTGCAGAGCTGTCAAACACGGTGGAAACAATAAAGTGAGTACCAGTATGCCTCGTCGACGTCAAAGGCAGATATATCGGCACGTGAGCGAGTTCGAACGGGGCAGAATGATCGGTCTCCGGGAAGAGGGTTTGTCATACCGTGACATTTCGGCTCGTACAAGACATGCTGCTACGACAGTGATGCGTGTGTGGTAGCAGTGGATAGATGAAGGTCGTACGCAGCGAAGAGCGGGTACTGCACCACGGAACATGACCAAAGCACAAGATGACCGTCATCTTGTCCGCATGGCCATAACGGACCGTACAGCTTCATCCACAGTGTTGGCTCGACGCTGGAGCACTGTAACAGGTGTGAACTTGTTTGCATCGCCGTCTGCTGCAGGGTGGACTGGTTACATGCATGCCATTACGTTGGCTTCCATTGTCCAGAAACAACAAGCTCCTAGGACTACAATGGGCACGTGAGCACTGTCACTGGGGTGCTGAGTGGCATAATGTAGTCTTTCCGGACGAGTCCCACTTCAACGTGTCCTACAGTGATGGCCGCATACGTGTCCGGCGGTACCGTCGTGAGCGCAACCTGGAAGGCTGCATTGTTGAACGGCATAGCGGACAAACACCAGGTGTGATGGTTTGGGGTGCCATTGGTTACAACAACCGATCTGGCCTCCTACGAATTGAGGGCACTTTGAACAGCAAACGGTGGTTGTAGAGCCTGAGGAACTCCCCCTGCTTCAGGCATCTCCACAGGCCACATTTCAACAGGACATATATTGCGAGGAATGTACAAACCTTCTTCGAAGAGCGACGGGTACCATTGCTTCCCTGGTCTGCATGTTTGTCTGACATCGAACATGTCTGGGATATGGTTGGTCGGGACCTGGTGCGTCACGGTCCTCCAGTACCGAGTGTCACGGATTTGTGGGCTCGTATACAAACTGCGTGAAGGGAAATCCCTCAGGAAGTTATTCAGAACCTTTTTGATTCAATGACACGGCGTATAGCAGCTCTAATTGCAGCGTATGGAGGCCACACCAAATACTGAATATTAGGGCTCAAAGGACATGTATAGATTTGAAAAGTTTATCATTTGTTACTTGTCATGTACCTAACCTGTGGTGTTAAATTCATGCGTTTCCTTCTTGGTGTTGCAATTTTCACAAACAGCAGTGTATAAACATCTCGGAAATGGTTAACTTTGCCAAAAAAAAAAAGCAGAAAGAAGAAGAAGAAATAGTTGACATGAATTGTGTGCTTTAACGAGATCTACATACCTGTGTAGTAAGATTTTGTCTATCTTTTACAGTTTACCAATTATACAAAAGTCATTCAGATTGAAGAGGACTTAGAAGCTGTAGCCAGAAAATTCAATACACTACACTTTTTATTTGACATCTAAACTTCTTAAATATATGGTATTTAGTCAACGTCGTTAGAGACATTATTGAGAAAAAAATAACGAAACTTTTTCCATGTAAAAGGTAGTTTTGGGTGGGAGGAGTTTCTTGAAAATCTTCGTGTCGCATCTTTGGAAGATGGCAAACTTCATTTACAGGTTTGGTATTCAACAGGGTGTTCGTTTTTGAGTTATGCTTTTCACAGACAGACACACATATGCACACGGATCTTTATCTTTTTCTTTCCTATTTTTATTTATTTATTTATTGTTGGATTCGGGGATCTCAAAATATATATTTCCGATAAATCTCGGTATGATTTTTTGAGTGGAATACAATACTTCCTCTACTTACTGGTACTATAGGTAAAGAGCTGGGAATTTGCAAAGACGGATCAGTATTTTAAATCGCTGTGTTGGATTTTCCTGGGTGCTAGTTTCGCCCAACGCCACTCATTTGCAAAGAAGCATCTGACCATCAGACGGTGCTTACGTAAGATGTTTATATTATAGAACTAAGGCAAGAGTAGGTGGGTCGTGAATAGATGTTTCAACCATGAACATGCACATTTGTGTAAACACATTCAGTCAACAGAAGCGCAGTTTGACAGGTGCCTGTAAAGAGCTGTATTAGCTTTAAGAACACGAGTTTCTTTCCCTACTGTCACTTTTTGGTCTTTATACTGCTGGAACAAGCGGAAGCACTGTAGTACAGTCAGTGAATAGAGTACCTGGGGAAGACACTGCATGCCTTTTCGACTTTTGTGCATCCCTCATGGGTATGGAACAACTAAATTTTATATGAGGCCAAAAAGAGGTATATTGGCTTCCTGGGGTAAATTCACTGACACTAGTTGCTTGAAAGCGGATTCAAAGTAAGTTTACAAAAGCATTAAACGATAAATGCAACGAGACAACCGTTCATTCGCCGTAATCCTCGTGTGAGTAACATAAAGCAAAATATCTGTGTTACATTCATATGATCTTCTCTAACCACTATCCTTTATTTTTATACAACTTCTACTAAATATTCTTACAAAACTTATTTGTTTTTATATTTCATATTCATCAAGATAAACATTCGCAGAAATAGTTTCACTACACATTTCGTTGTAGGCACAACTGAAAACAACTGAAGAGCGGCAGCACTTTAAAAAATGACAAAACTACTGAAAATGTCAAACCAGTAATAACGGATATCTCGGAAAAGAACGATGGCATAAAAAAGTTATTTAAAATAAATTGTGTGTTGTAAAGAGGTGTACATGTCGGATAAATACCAATCCTCCAAAGATGCCACACGAAGTTGTGGAATTTCAAGCGCAGCACGTAGCGACCCGCTTTTAAACACCTGTCTATTGATTCGGCTTCCTCTATCCCTCTTGTATGTACCTACAACGAAATGTGAAATGAAGCTATTTCTGCAACAGCTTAACTTGAATGAAAGGAAGTGGCGGCTACTGCATAAGAGAACAAGAGCACGTGAACACCCTAACTTTTGACACCTTACGGATTTATTGTTTTTCCCCTTGAGTACTACTACACATAACGTATATGATAATTTAAAAATTACGGCGGTTAGATTTACCTCGCTACTCCTCTAAACCCGATGAAACGTGGCGACAGGTCGGTAGCATATTTTGACTTGTGTACGTTTTAAGGAACTACTGCGCATGCTCGACTGGCATGACGTAATACCGTAAGGATCAAATACATATGCATCGTGCACACTTGAAGGCGTGCACTAAGCTTCTGCTGCGCTGTTTCCATATTATCATTACAATTTTACGTTAATGCCACTAGATGGTAGCACTACGGCAATTTAAGTAACGTGCACGAGCGCGGAAACTTCTCCCGCTTATTCCAGACATCCGTACTCTCAACTACAATTCAATTTACACATTACTTTGTCCTTGCCTTAAAACGCTGTACTTATTTATGTACACAACAACAAACATCCACAACACAACCCTTTCTTTTGTCAGACAACTTATATATTATCATCTTCATCATCACGAGCAGCTACTGGGAAGTAGATAGAAAAATAAAACGTAGTTTGTAGAAGCTCTATAAAAATAAACGGTAGTTGATATGGAAAATCATGTGAATGTAGCACATCAGATGTTTAATGTATTTGTGTCGTCCTCCGTCGTCTAGGGGTACCATGCTACCTCTAGTTTCCGAGATCGCGGTTTCAAACCCGGCGAAGGGCGATGGATTTTTTCGGGCGAAAAATCCTTAGCATGGCTTCCTTCGGAAGGGAAGTAAAACCGGGGTCCCGTGTCGTAGATTTACGGCATGTAAAGGAACCTCAAGCCTGATAAAGTGGCCTCTGAGCAAAATTCTCGGTCTTTCACGCCCAATATAGTTATAATGAGACGCTAAGGATCATAGTAGTTAGAGAGCCTCTATAAATAAAACTCTTATTTGTTTATTTATTTACTAGGACGGATCGAAAAGTAACGTACAATAATTTTTTCTGCCCTGTATTGCAGTTGGAATGTTGCAATTTCACACAGATATAGTTTGAAGTTTGCACTACAGAGGGTGTTTTTGTTTCATGTGCAATTCTAACGAGAGAAACGTGAACTACACAACAAAGATGGCGCGCATGTTACTGTCGTCCACGTGTGAAGAGCAGAGAGGCGTGGTTCGATATTTGTAGGCTAAAGGGCATAAACCGAGTGATATTTACAGGGACATGCGTGGCGTGTATGGGGATGATTGTATGGACCGTAGCAATGTCTCCAGGTGGTGCACATTCCGTGTGAACCTTAGTGATTCGCCACGCTCCGGGAGGCCGGTAACAGCTGCAATCCCAAAATTTCAGAAGCATTGAGGCGGCAATTTTCAACGACCGGCGTGTGCAACTGCGAATCTTATCGCAACAATTGAACATTTCCTATGGTGTAGCGTACGATATTGTTCATGACACGTTGAAATTTCGCAAAGTTGGTGCTCGCTGGGTGCCTAAGAATCTGACAGACAACCACAAAGGTCAGCGAATGATGACGAGCTTGGATCACCTAACGCGGTACACCGCAAAAGGGCATGAAGGAATCGTTACTGGTGATGAGTCGTGGGCATACCACCACACACCCGAAATCAAGCAGGCAAGTATGGAGTGGAAACATGCTGGTTCCGCAGTGAAGAAAAAATTCAAAGTGACTCAATCTGCTAGGAAAGTGCTTGTGACGGTGTTCTGGGATATGCGTGGTGGTGTATTTATGGACTTTGCTGAACACGGGACTGCTGCGGATGCTGCAGCCTGGTCAAGTTGCGTCGTGTCCTTCGTGACAAACGTGAATGCTGACGATGTCAAAATTCTTCAGACTATGCTCGCCCCCATCTTGTTGCTACTGTTCGTCAGAAAATCACCAAACTTTGTTGGGAGGTGCTCCAGCATCCACCATACTGCCCGAACCTTGCACCGTCGGACTTTGGACGCCATGACTACACGAAGCCACTTAAAATGTAGATGGGCAGGACACATTATGAGACAGCACCCTAATAGATGAACACAGAGTGACTTCTTGAGGCCCCAGTATTGGTCAGAGGAACGTCGGCAGGCAGAGAACCCGCTGGCAGACGAACCCGGGAGGACCTCCGGCAGCAGGTGGACTACGATAGCCAAAGAGAGAGAAATTTGGAGAAAAAAAAACTAGTGAACATACCCAGTAGGACAATAAACTAGGTTGATATTTCCCGAAATACCTAACCGGGACTGCAAAATCCAGCTCTCTTTCACTTTAAAGAGGTCCTAGGGATGTACCAGATCTGTTCAAAAAATTCCGGAACATTCGTAATTTCACGCAAATGGATAATTGGAGCGAAATGCGGTTGGCATCCCTGCACACGCCTGTGTTAAATGTGTAACTGCCGGAAGTTTCATTATTCTATGTCTGTTAGTTATTGTTCAGTGCTATATTGAGTAGAACATTGTTTTGCACAGTTTGCGAATTTCGAGATGACAGAGTTAGAGCAGCAACGCG
This sequence comes from Deroplatys truncata, assembly GCA_030765065.1. NCBI lineage: Eukaryota > Metazoa > Arthropoda > Insecta > Mantodea > Mantidae > Deroplatys > Deroplatys truncata. The sequence continues at coordinate 241,988,244 of CM060984.1, read as the reverse complement.
TCTGTATTAAATTTTGTGTAAAACTCAAGAAAACCTTTACAGACACACACCAAATGATGCAGGAAGCCTACGCTGATGGGTGGTTAAGCCATACTCGATGTTATGAATGGTTCACGCAGTTTAAGTGGCCGGATGGAAGTTAAAGATGACCCGGTTCAGAGCGTCTATCGACGATGCTCATGTCAGAAATGTCAACGATTGTGCGTGCCAATCGACGGGACGTGTTGCGACGCCTACGAGAAAATGTGAGAAGGAAACAAGCTGAAATGTGGCGAGACAATTCATGCTCTTGCATCACGACAATGCACCCGCACATTCATCCCTGTTGGTGCGTGACTATTGCATAAAAAACGATATCACTGTGCTGCCTCATCCTCCGTACTCTCCAGACCTAGCCCCTGAGGACTTTTTTTTTTAATTTCCAAAGTTGAATACCCCGTTGAAAGGACTAAGATTTGCAACGATAGACGAGATAAAAGAAAATTCGCAGACGGCGCTTCGCGCGATCCAGAAAGAGATATACCAAGATTGCTTCTGGAAGTGGAAACGGGTTGGAAGCGGTGTATCAATTGTGGAGGAGAATATTTCGAAGGAGACCATGTACAATAAGTAAAAGTCAAGCGTAGAAAAATGTTGTGTACAAAATTCGGGAATTTTTTGAACTGACCTCGTATATGGGCTAATTGTGAATTGAATCGTGCAACATGTCTACATTTTATGTAAAGCGTTTTTGTATTCTATTAAAGGAAGAAACACAATTATACGTTAACATTGAATTCCTAAGCCAAGAAAGTTACCGTAATAGGTTGTGAGCCGTGACCTACTTTGTAGAAATGATCAGCTCGTTAAGTATGTGTCAAACGGAACTTCAGGTACAAGTAAACAAGAGGAGTGATTGCTGAATCATAATGAAACAAATGCGAAGAGCGGTTACCCCAAACCTGTGACGATCAAGGCCGTTTGGTTCCAACCAAATGAAATACCTGCCTTAATTCCAGGATGTCCGACACGTTGCTTACTCGTGAATCAGGTTGTGGGTTACAGGAAAGCAATTTCAGTGTGGTGTGAAGTTACTGCGGCTGGTCCAGGTAGAGAGAAAAACATTCCAAATGATGCTTCAAGTAATGAAGATACCACAGCATAAACTCACTCAGTATTTCCTGTGGTTTTACTCTGAGAAATGTCATTATGATGAGTCAAGATGCGGGTTTATAGCTGCATTAAATCATCAGTGCAGAAGATTTGTGATAAAGCAGGTGTCACCTTCCAGACTAACAAGCGTTGCTTGATATTCTTGCAAAAGCTTACTATTTTATCCTGTATTTCCAGATAACATTTCATTACACCTTTCGTTGTAGGATACAGTAGACTAAAGCAATAGTCAGATTTTTAAAAAGAGAATCGCCTTGTGATGGCTTAGAAATTCTATACCTTACATGACTACGAGAAAAAAAGAAAGAAAAGAAACGAAAAGCGACTTAATAGCTGAGAAAAGATAAGTATCTGAAAATTAAAACTAATAACAAAAAATATCTCGGAAATGGTAACGTCACAAAACATTTATTTGACATAAGCTGTGTGCTTTAACGAGATATAAGGTTTTGTGTGGTAACATTTTGTGTACTTCTTACTGTTTATGAATTATACACAAGTAATTCTAGAAAAAGAACTTCACAGGCTATTCCAAAGAAATTTAGGATATGCATTTTATTGGCAAATATCTTAAATATATGATAGTTTAATCAAAATCATTACAGCTATTTTTGAGAAAATTAAAAATAATAAAAAATATCTGATGTGTTACACTCACATAACTTTCTCTACTCTTGTACAAACTATTTTTACAAACGCTTATTCTCCATATTCTTCATGTTAATCGAGATGTTAATCTAATTGCTAATTTTCTTGTAGATGCAAGGGGAATATGGTAGGTTTTAAGCGATAGTCAAATATTTTAACGCTGGTTGCTATGTGGCGAATTCCATTCTCTTTGCATGTCCAGGACATAAAAAAATCTGATGTGTTACACTCACATGACTTTCTCTACTCTTGTACAAAGTATTTTTACAAACGCTTATTCTCCATCTAGTTCATGTTAATCGAGATAAACATTTGCAGACTCTATCTTATTGCTAATTTTCTTGTAGATGTAGGGGAAAATATATTTACAAGGGCAATATAGAAAAACAGTAGCCTTTAAGCACATACATATCTCTTAATAGCTGGTTGCTAGGTGCAGCACCATTCCCTTTGCCACAGATTATAACTCTTTGCATATCCAAGACAAAGAAATGAATAACGAATTCCCATTTGAGAAAATAAGTATTGAAAAATTTAAGGGAATAACAAGCAATATCTCGAAAATGGTTCACTCAACAAAAAAAATGTATATGACATAAATTGTGTATTGTAACGCGATCTACATTTTTTGTGTAGTAAAATTTTGTCTATCTCTTATGGTTTACCAGTTATGCAAAAGTCGTTCACAATAAAGAATACTTTTGGAGACATTCCCAGGAAATTCAAGATATACATTTTATTTGTCATAAAAATATCTTAAACATATGATATTTTAATCAAAATCGTTAGAGCCATTTTTGAGAAAATTAAAATTTTCGAAAAATGTTCCATGTAAAGGGTACTCTGGGGTGGGGGGATTTTCTTGAAAACCTTCGTGTCACATCCTTGGAAGATACTGAACCCAAATACCAAGTTTGGTGTTTATCCGACTGTTCGTTTCTGAGTTATGCTGTTCACAGACACACACACAGACACACAGACACACAGACACACAGACAGACAGACACACAGACACACACACGGACATGTTTCAAAAATGCTTTTTTTGGATTCAGGGGGTCTCAAAACATGTATTTCCGGTGAGATCTCGGTATCGAAATTTTGGGTGGAATACAATACTTCCCCTACTTACTATACGTAGTAGAGAAAGTAAAAATGCATAACGAATTTGAGAAAAAGTATAAGTATTGGAAAAATTTAAGGGAATAACAAGCAATATCTCGAAAACGGTTCACTCAACAAAAGAAATGTGTATGACATAAATTGTGTATTTTAACGCGATCTACATTTTTTGTGTAGTAAAATTTTGTCTATCTCTTATGGTTTACCAGTTATGCAAAAGTCGTTCACAATAAAGAATACTTTTGGAGACATTCCTAGAAAATTCGAGATATACATTTCATTTGTCATGAAAATATCTTAAACATATGATATTTTAATCAAAATCGTTAGAGCCATTTTTGAGAAAATTAAAATTTTCTAAAAATGTTCCATGTAAAGGGTAATCTGGGGTGGGGGATTTTCTTGAAAACATTTCGTGTCGCATCTCTGGAACATACTGAACCTAAATATCAAGTTTGGTGTTTATCCTACTGTTCGTTTCTGAGTTATGCTGTTCACAGAAACACAAATAAACATGTTTCCAAAATGCTTTTTTACTTTCTCTACTACGTATAGTAAGTAGGGGAAGTATTGTATTCCACCCAAAAATTCGATACCGAGATTTCGCCGGAAATACATGTTTTGAGACACCCTGAATTCAAAAAAAGCATTTTTGGAAACATGTCCGTGTGTGTGTGTGTTTGTGTGTGTGTGTGTGTTTGTGTGTCTGTGAACAGCATAACTCAGAAATGAACAGTTGGATAAACACCAAACTTGGTATTTAGGTTCAGTATCTTCCAGAGATGCGACACGAAGGTTTTCAAGAAAATCCCCCCACCCCAGACTACCCTTTACATGGAACATTTTTAGAAAATTTTAATTTTCTCAAAAATCGCTCTAACGAGTTTGATTAAAATATCATATGTTTAAGATATTCTCATGAGAAATGAAATGTATATCCCGAATTTTCTGGGAATGTCTCCAAAAGTATTCTTCATTGTGAACGACTTTTGCATAACTGGTAAACCATAAGAGATAGACAAAATTTTACTACACAAAAAATGTAGATCACGTTAAAATACACAATTTATGTCATATACATTGTTTTGCTGAGTGAACCGTTTTCGAGAAATTGCTTGTTATTCCCTTAAATTTTCCAATACTTAATACTTTTTCTCAAATTCGTTATTCATTCTTTTTTGTCCTGGACATGCAAAGAGATTGGAATGTGCCACATAGCAACCAGTGCTTAAAAATTTGACTATCGCTTAAAACCTACCATATTCCCCTTGCATCTACAAGAAAATTAGCAATAAGATTGACATCTCGATATCTAGATTAACATGAAGCATGTTGAGAATAAGCGTTTGTAAAAATAGTTTGTACAAGAGTAGAGAAAGTCATGTGAGTGTAACACAGATTATTTTATGTCCTGGACATGCAAAGAGATTGGAATGCGCCACATAGCAACCAGTGCTTAAAAAATTGACTATCGCTTAAAACCTACCATATCCCCCTTGCAACTACAAGAAAATTAGCAATAAGATTGACATCTCGATTAACATGAAGCATATGGAGAATAAGCGTTTATAAAAATAGTCTGTACAAGAGTAGGGAAAGTCATGTGAGTGTAACACATCAGAATTTTTTGGTTTCAGGGGGTCTCAAAACATATATTTCCGGTGAAATCTCGGTATCGAATTTTTGGGTGGAATACAATACTTCCCCTACTTACTATACGTAGTAGAGAAAGTAAATATTCCATATAACGGGCAGTTGTTGAACTTAAATACCAAGTGTGGTATTTAATCGGCTTTTAGTTTATGGGTTATGTTGTTTACAGACACACACATACACGGACCTTTCTCTAGAAGTGTTGTTTTTATTCAGGGGTCTTCAAAATGCGCATTTCCGGTGAAATCTCGATATCGAATCATTGGGTAAAATACAGTACTTCCTGTACTAACATTAGGTAAGCAGCAGGGAAAGAAAAAACTATTAGTGACTAAGCAGTTCAAAAAACGTATAAGTACTTGACAATTGAAAGCAATATTGAAGAGTATCTCAGAAACGTCTCGTGCCACATAAAAGTTATTTTAAATAACTTGTGTGTTCTAAACAGGTATACGTTTTTGTGTAGTGAGTTGTTGTCTAGCTCTTAATGTATACCAATTATTCACAATTCCTTCGAAATGAAGAACACTTCACAATGTATTCCCAGAAAATTCAACATATACATTTTGTCATGTAAATGTCTCAAATATATGGTATTTTAATCAAAACCGTTAGAGCTATACTTCAGAAAATAAAACAAATTGTAAAAATGTTCCATGAAAAGGGAAATTAACCGGCTTTTCATTTTTATTCAGAAAGAAATCTTCCAGCTTTCCCAAAAGTAGGGCTGTCAAACAGACAAAGCTTAATACTTTTACAAATTATTATACAAAAACAAGAATAGCACAAGACAAAACATGATTATCATTGAAACAAATTCCAAGTATGAGTAAAAGAAAACAGCGGAGAATTCTATTTTAGAAGGGAAATTACTAAAACTGTGGCTGTCCTGCTGTTAGTCATACGCTACAGAATGAAATTAATTTGAACATAGATGGTTTTGGAGAATTTTGATTGAACCTGTAAGAGCAAAGCTGAATGTTTTAGATGAAACTGGCCTTGAGACTGAACGTTTTTGCAAAACTCAGCAAAGTGCCTAGGTATGGTTCCTCTTGCCCCAACCATCAGTGGATGATAAATTTTACTTCTCAAGGCAGTAGGGGATGGTAGGCTGGTAGATTCGGCATTTTTCAGGGTGTACTTTAACTGGTTGTTGTTCATGCTGCTCCATTCTCACTGTTGGGTCGGATGTTGAGCCTGTTGGGATGGCTAGTATGTCAATCCGACGAGGGAGTCTTGAGGGAGTCCATGCACTTCCTGAAATACTGTATGCCCTTTTAGTTTTAAGGCTTCAGCAATAGTGGATCTTATTTTATGACGCCGACAATTCCGCACTGTCTGTCCTAAAGGACAGGCTGTTCACAGACACAACTTTTCCCAAAATGCTCTTTTTTATTCAGTAGGCCTTAAAACATGAATCGTGGGGTGGAAGGTAAAACCACCTACTGGGACATGTGAAAGAAAGTAAAATTTAATTTTAGCAGCCACGTTCGTTATCACGTCGATAGGAGGAGATAGTGAACGGTTCAAAGAACGACCGCGGATGTGGCGGGGACCTCCGTAACATGAATGAGATACATTCTTGACGTCAATGAACCCGCATTCCACCGTGCACGTCACTCATGCTACCTCCAAGGGGCATGCGACGAGTGCCCGCTCCACATTTGTCTGAAAAGCTTCTGACGGGATGGTGTGTCAGAAACTACACGCTCAACCTGTGAAGCTCATCCCCTCGCTGGGTAACTTGTTTGTATAAAGAATCTATATTATGCAATAATACTATAATGGTAGCAATTAAGATGTGAATATGTTGGTGAAACTCGGAACCGTTCGTTTCATACGAGCGTGTTATTTACCATTATAATCAAGTTGCGCACGACTGCTTTTGGTTGACCACACTATCATTTCAAAATGTTGAGTTTTTACAGAAATATCTTACCTAGTTAATTGTGTGTAAATAAATGCTGATCGGATGACAGTACTGTTGTGTCCAAAATTTATTTCATTTTAAACAGACACATTTCATTGTTTATTTGGGAAATGGATCCAAGTGGACTACTGCTTTGAAGGTGTTACAAGGTATGGGCGATAGGGGAGCTGCGCGAGCTGCGAGTAAGATCGTAATGAGTTGCTGAAGGATTATGAATGCCATAACAGTTCAGTCACGCCACATATAATCAGCGTATTATAGTGTGGTCGATCAAAAATACCTTTATGCAATCTTACCATTATAAACAGGTTGTTACTGCATTCAATATCGTGCACAATTAGCAAGATTGTGGACTTTCTCCATAGCTCTTCATAACCGACATTAACCATATGATTAAAATTTGGAAAGAACTTCTACATGGATATGCAACTTTAAATAGAAGATAATCCTTAAATGTAATTCTGTTTGCAGATAATATAATATTAATTTCCGGTAATAAAAACGATTTACAACGATCTACATACAATCTACATAAAATAGTGCATCAGTACAATATGAAAATTTCGTTAGTTAAAACTAAAATAATAGTATTTAAGGGAGCATACCCAATTCCAAACAAAATTTGTATAAAATCTACAGCACAAGAAAGAAAAAATCTGATGTATTACACTCACATGACTTTCTCTACTCCGGTACAACTATTTTTACAAACGCTTATTCTCCATCTACTTCGCGTTAATCTTATTGCTAATTTTCTTTTAGATGCAAGGGGAATTGGTAGGCTTTAAGCGATAGTCAAATATTTTAAGAGCTGGTTGCTATGTGGAGTATTCCATTCTCTTTGTATGTCCAGGACATAAAAAAACGAATAACGAATTCCCATTTGAGAAAAAGTATAAGTATTGGAAAATTTAAGGGAATAACAAGCAATATCTCGAAAATGGTTCACTCAACAAAAAAAAATGTATGACATAAATTGTGTATTTTAACGTGATCTACATTATTTGTGTAGTAAAACCTTGTCTATCTCTTATGGTTTACCAGTTATGCAAAAGTCGTTCACAATGAAGAATACTTTTGGAGACATTCCCAGAAAATTCGAGGTATACATTTCATTTCTCATGAAAATATCTTAAACGTATGATATTTTAATCAAAATCGTTAGAGCAATTTTTTGAGAAAATTAAAATTTTCGAAAAATGGTCCATGTAAAGGGTAATCTGAGGTGGGGGGATTTTCTTGAAAACCTTCGTGTCGCATCTCTGGAAGATGCTGAACCTAAATACCAAGTTTGTTGTTTATCCGACTGTTCGTTTCTGAGTTATGCTGTTCACAGACACACACACGGACATGTTTCCAAAAATGCTTTTTTTGGATTCAGGGGGTCTCAAAACATGTATTTCTGGTGAAATCTCGGTATCGAATTTTTGGGTGGAATACAATACTTCCCCTACTTAGTATACGTAGTAGAGAAAGTAAAAATAGGATTTCATTTTGTGCAGCTCCAAAGATATCTAACAGTAAAGATATGATATTTATAATAATCCGGTAACATTCAGAAGGCTTTGCATGGCAAACAATTTTAATATATTCCATAAGTAGTTATATTTTAGATTTATTTTTAGCTTCTGATCTTGTATTGTTCACTGAAATAGTCAAACCAAATCTAACGCGAGAATATGTTATTTCTTAGACAAAATCACTGGCGACATGCAGTCGATCCCCTTTTTTTTCCGGAATAACACAACCTTACATTAGATTACTTAGGAGAAATGATGCCTTGGTCGATATTCTCGTCATTGCTAGAAGTGAGGACAGAAGAGTGTCATTACCTACTGCATCTTACAATTTTGATTTTGACGTATTTCAGTGATGCAGTTCGTAAGCTTTCAACTTGGAGGTTAAAGCAGTGCACAAGGGAATAGAATATTTACTTCAGACGTTTCCTTCACAAAACGTCCACTTTATGTGAGAGTTGATGGCGTTCGCTAACGGAACTGCTAATACACTTTACCGATATATAGCAGCAGTTCAGACATATTAAGATTTCATCCGTTTAGACGAAGTACCGCTTTTCCCAACTGGCAATTCAGTCGACATTGTATTGTTCTGCTTCGCGTGTGATAGTTTGCTGTTTGGCGATAACAGCGATGGTTCTTTAACGTGCTAAAGCCGATTTTTAACACTCGCCACACACCTGCAGCACTTTCCGAGCATTTTTTACTGGATCAAATACCAAGGTCACGGCCTTGAAGAAAACTTGCGGCTAGAAATGCTGTGACCACAAAGTTAACCATGACTATTTCACTCTTGGTTCGACAATAGCCAGTCATGTTTGAAAAAGAATGTTGTTCTTCAACCAATCACGTCTTTTATCAAAATCTCTTACCACCTCCTCCTTTCGTGATAAACATAGCCTTCTACGTTTTTAATATTAACAGGTGACACTATTCCGACAATGTACGAAAATTAAGAAACAATACCTTACTACTTTGTCATTAAACACAAACATAACAAACAATGAATAAATTCCTTGCTATTCCTACATATTTGATAATTACTGTGTTTTTAAATAATGTTTGTTGCAATTAAAAAAATCATAACCTATATGTTGGTTATTGCATTAAATTACCTTCAGTCTCGAAATAATTATCATGACAACAAGCATTCGTTAACCTCAATTAAATTATAGAAAAACAATCAGCAGTGCTGGTATTACTGCAGATTGTCCACCGCGATTGATTCAAATGGCATGGGTTGTCAACTAGATTGTCAATATTGTATACCCGTCCAATAGTCTTAGCAAATGCCACTAATTCGGTATTAGATAATTGATCGAGCGATTGCAACTGTTTCTGCAATAAAAATCAGCGTGAAAATAATTTATTGATGTCTATTTTTTATTTGTCGGTAGAGGCCTTAACTGAAGTTTCGGAAAGACCCCGGTTATCTCGATGCCATGTAAACAATTTGGCAGCCGGAGGTGTAGCTGCAAGGTTTTGTGTTTGTGCCCTCTATGCTGTATCTGTCAGTATGCATCATCGACTATGTATGTATGTCTTGAGGTTAATAGAATCTTCGACCTTGAGTTGCTCAACAAGGCTTGTACGTGACGTACTAACTGAAGTGGGAGGCACGGAGGAAAATTAATGCGTGTATTTAAATCTGACATGAGTATGCTATATTCAAATGCACTTTGTAATTTAAACTATGTTGGCATAACGACACGGAATCAGGAGATGCAACACCAGATAAAAATCAAAGTTAACTTTCGCTTTCATCTAGGGCGGTTCCTAAGGTGGGAAGCGCTCGCTCTCTTGGGAGTGAGGAATTTATGCAAGGGCAATTTGATAAATAACTTACTTCAGAAGCAAATAAAATATGGTGTAGTATAAAAATATTGTAGTAGTAGTAGTAGTAGTAGTAATAGTAGTAGTAGTAGTAGTAGTGGTGGTGGTGGTGGTGGTGGTGGTGGTGGTGGTAGTAGTAACGAGAATGATGTTGGTATAATAATAATAATAATAATAATAATAATAATAATAATAAACAAAAACGTTCGACACTCTCATTCTCTATAAATTACATTATAAATGTTTAATAATTCTAATTTTTATCATAGATAATCCCACGAGAGGTTGTGAATTTATTTGCTGAAACTCGTACCCTCTATTGGAATTTATTAAAATTATTCCATGAATAAAATGTGACATTATATAAATTATAATTACTTTCTTACTTGTGTTGTTTGAAATCCAAACACCGCTGTATCAGCTGTTCTTCTTATTATTATTTATTGACGTCCTGCGATAACTGTCCCTGTCGTCTATATAGAATATTTTATTATTCAGTACATTAAATTATTCCTCTTCTGTTTGTTTAGTGTCTATCAATTTTACTACACATTAATCACCTTGTTTATCTTTAATATAATTAAAACAATGTTTCTTCTTTTTTCCTCATTTATTTTACTTCATCTGCTTATAAATCTGGAGTTTATTCCTGTCATGAAAGCATGCTCTGTTTTCTTTGTTAAAAAATTATTTTGTTTCAGTTGTCTCAATGGGTTTATTGCTTCTTATATCACCGTGTTTTTCACTTTATAAAACTTCATTTTAGCCTTCACTAATTATATCGCTTTTAAGAAATAACACTTTAATTTTTTTTCTTACTAGCTCTTCTTTATAGTAAATGAATATGTATTTTAGGTTTTGAAGTTTCTAACTTTTTCCTTGATGCAATCAATCTTGTAGTTTTATGAAGGACAAATTTCGTTTTCCAAGTTTTACCACACCATTTAGAATGGTATTGATTTTCCATACTTTGGAGCATTCTTCTTCCTTATGAGATATTCTTTTGTAAATTTCAATACCCAAATGAATCTATTCCAAACATTTTTCTCTCTTCCAAGTGATAATCACTTCACCGTACGCCATTTCTTCTTTTTCCTCATTGTATCAGCTGTCAGATCACGATGTATATGAATATTAAATGAATGAACAATCGAATGTGTTATGGATGTGTAACCAATGCTACCAACAGTGAGGATGAGAAAATATTTAGTTTCAAAGTAAGCTAAAATCAGAACGCAAGAGATACATTTTTAAAGAACATAATTTTGGTTTGATACTCTTTGAATGTGCATTGATTAAAAACCCAATTTAGCCTTTAATCGTTTCATACCGATTGATACTATTACGGTTCCGTAACGTGTTGACGTTTTATTCGATAAAATATAATTCCTACAAGCATATTATAACGACCGTGATTAGTCGAATTTCAGGAATTGTTAAACGTTGTTGATAAATATCAAATACGCGGCATATGAATGGAATAGCCTTTGGAAAACACAGAACTGTGTGATATAGTTACATATATTCTTTTAATACTCTCTTGAAACGTTTTCTTGTTTGGTTTTTATAACCGTTGGTAATTAACTGAATATACGAGCATCTCAATAAATTATATCCGTATTAAGTGCCTTGGGGTATTAACTGTTACCGGTTTTGGGCTTTGTTCCCCATCTAATCCGCAAAATTAACTTTGCGCGGATACGATTTGATGTATGAGTTCAGGCCGGAGACGATAATGAGGGCCCTAAGACGCAAAGTGTAACTGAGGGATGTTTTTTAGAAGTAGTAGAGTGGAGCAGTTGAAACTGCGAAGCGACGACAGGACGTAGCTGTAAGATCTGCGCGTCTAAAATTCAAATGAATTGCCGATTATTTATGGAACCGTTGCCAAGGATTTAAAGGGATGTTATATTACTATCTTATTCTTTGTATTATACTTATTATTTTCACGATTCTTTTTCTATATATAATTGTTTTTCGACAATATAACAATGGCTAAGCAGAAGAACGACGAGTTCAAACTGTTTTTAAAACTGCTCCTGTAAATTAATGTGAATGAAAGTAGCTAACTTAGTCACGTGTCTATCTAAACTTCTCTGTAAACAAGACACAGTTTGAAGCAACAGTTCGATAACGTATTATACGGAGGGGCAAAATATGCACAGGTACATATTAATAGCGATTACCTATGTTGCTTTTTAAATTCCACGTGAAGTTTTAATCTCAATATTGTAGTGTAACACTGTTTCTAAATGTCAGCAGTTAGACAGTTGCTGTAGTAACCATCTGAACTTGACAAAAACCAACAAACGACACAACAGAAATACGCTTGGCTTTGGACCAGTGCAAAACCATTCTGTAATTCCCTGAACATTTATATGTGAGGAACCATAAAAGAAGAAAAACCTTCACTGAAATTGACATGGTATACAAAGCAATCAATGTTGTTTATGCAGTAGACAGTCGAAATCAGAAACGTCTGGATACTAAGGTGAACATTTTCAGTACCTTAATTGACTGCAGAAGTCCAAAATGACTCAAATCTCACCTTTGATGTTTTCATATCTCCAGCAACAAAGCTTTGAAACAGATATTTTGACATTTTTATACATTTTTGGCCCCTCCAACTTATATATTGCAGTTTCAATTTCTGTTTCGGTGCATATCCTGTTCTACTTTCTCTACCACCTATCTATAGTAGATAGGAGAAAATATCGTATTCCACCCAAAATTCCTTCGGAAGGGAAGTAAAGCCGGTGGTCCCGTGTTGTAGATTTACGGTACGTAAAAGAACCTCAAGCCTGATAAAGAGGCCTCTGAGCAAAATTTCCGATGTTTCACGCCCAATACAGGAGACGCTAAGGACCATAGAAGTTAAAGAGCGTCCATAAATAAAACTCAGTTTCAATTTTTCCACCCAAAAATTCGATGTAGAGATTTTAACGTAAAAACCGCATTAACAAATAAAAAAAAAAAAACGTTCCGTGTCCGTGTGTGTTATGAACAGCATAATCTCAAAGTGAAATTTTCGATAAATACCAAACTTAGTATTTAGGTTCAGCGTCTTCCAAAGATGTGACACGAAGATTTTCAAGAAAATTCCCCACCCCAAATTACTCTTTAGTTTACATGGAACATTTTTCAAAAGTTTGATTTTCTAAAAGATAGCTCTAATGATTTTGATTAAAATACCATATAGGTATTAAAGATATTTACATGACAAATAAAATGTATATCTTGAATTTTTGGGGGAATAGCTTGTGTAGTCCTCTTCATTCGGAAGGAATTTTGCATAATCTTGTGTAACTGATAAACGTTAAGCGATAGACGAAAACGTACGACACAAAAAATGTAGATCTCTTTGAAACACACAATTTATTTAAAAGAACCTTTTTATGGCATAGTAAGCCATTTCCGAGATACTGTTATTAATGGCTTGAATAGTTCAATTCTTTAGGCCCTGTCGACATTCAGTTGTTTCTAGCGATTGCATGGAAAGAGTATGCAATTTTAAGGCCAGTATATAGTGTCTAGCTCTTAGACATCTGACTCGCTATTCCTTTTGCATTTATAACGTGTAATGTAGCTACTTCTCCAAAGGTTTCTCTCGATTAAAATGAAGTAGATAGAAAAATAAGCTTTCGTAACATTAGTTTTATACGCATTAATAAATAATAAAGGGTAGAGAAGTCATATGAATGTGACACATGAGATTTGTCCAATACACGTGCGCCATTCGGAGCGCTTACGATAGGTAGGGCAGGCATTGCATTCCGCACAAGAGACACAGCGATGGATCTCACAGTCTAGTCCTAAAATATGGCTTGTATATAATCGAAATCGCCTCATACTTCAGGAGACGCTGTAATAAGACTGCTACATGTGCAAGTTGGCCAAGCTCTTACTGAATCAGAATTAATGTTAAGTGAAACGTTCCGACATTTGGGTACGCGCCAAGCTATTAACCGTATTCCAAGTGTTGCAAGACTGCTTCTCCATGCTAACGGTAGATACCTAATATTCAACTTTCTATATTAAAATAGCGAATCCTTGTACGTATGCAGCAGAAGAGTGGCGATTTTTGCTACTTTAAATATTTTGGCAATAAACCCGGATCATGAAGCGATTTAAGACGCAGCTTCTTAAAGTGAGATACTGACAGATTTGGATAATAGATCAAGTGAACGGGAAAATAGGCGGGAGAACAGCTACTTTCACTTAGCACATAACTTTACTAGCAGGCCGTTGCTCCGCTAGCGCTATTCCGTTAACTGCGGAAATCCTTCCGTGTCTCTGCTTCCCCCCTCAACGAATGTTTGTCATGTGACGTCTTTTGAAAACCGGCAATACGAGGCTTTCTGGCTTATTAATAAAAATTACGCGATCTAGTTATTAACGATATAGCCTCTAAATCTAGAGCTCCCGGGTTCCATTCCCATCTGAGAAATATTTTATTTCCCAAACTACTAAATCTAAAAGTTTGAATGAGGGTGTGAATACGTTTAAAACCTATCTAGCAACGCAATTTACAGTATTTGAAGAACGCCTAAGTAGCCAAGCGGATGAATACTATTGCTTAAGCGACCTGTTTTCAGGCAAACCGTCGGATTGAAGTCATTTTATGTAGTATGTTTTCGTCTATCGCTTAACGTTTACCAGTTATACAGAATTATACAAAATTCCTTTCGAATGAAATGGACATTTTTCGGAATTTATTACTCCGTGCTTCTGATAACTATTTGAATGTTCCGAAGGTGCGCATGGAGAAATAACTCTTTCGTGCTCACAGTAACGGCCAAGGAAGAGAAAAATGTGATACATTCACATGACTTTCTCTACCCTCTGTCGTTTATTAGTGGGAATACAAACTACTCTTAATAAATTATTATTTTTATATCCACATTTTTATCCCCCGCCCCCCCCCAAAACAAACCTTTGTAGAATTAGCTACATTACACATTTCGTTACAGATACAAAGGGAACAGCGATAGTCAAATGTTTAAGAAATAGACGCTATATGCTGATCTTAAGGTTCCATACTGTTTCCATGCAATCCGAGGAACAGTTGAATGTTGAAAGGATGATTTGTTTTTCTTTCTTCTTTTTTTTGACCTAGAAATGAACAATTCGAACCTTTAATAACGAATATCTCGGAAATGGCTTATGGCACAAAAATCTATTTGAAATAAGTTGTGTTTTAAAGAGGTCTACATTTTTTATGTAGTACGTTTTCGTCTATCGCTTAACGGTTATAGTTATACAGAATTATACAAAATTCCTTCAGAATGAAATGGACTTCACACGTTATTCCCAGTAAATTCAAGATATGTTTCATTTGTCGTAAACATATCTTAAACATGTGGTATTTTAATTAAAATCCTTAAGGGTAATTTTTGAGAAAATAAAAGGGCATTCAGCATTACTTTGGTCTTCATTGAAAACGTCGGTAACCTACATTACGTTGGTCTTCAAAGCCTACATTTGAAATCCCAACATAGCTGAAAACACGATGAAAGCCCTCAGCCTCAAGGCGTAGCCGAGGGATTGAGGGCCCTCAGCCTCAAAGCGTAGCCGAGGGATGTTTTTTAGAAGGAGAGGAGTGTAGCCGAGGGATTTGCGCGTCTAAAACTCGAATGACTCAGGTTGGCAGCAATTCTTTCCAAAAGTCACCAAATACCACTATATAAGAAGGGCCGCTTAACCATTACTTTTGTTAACGTTTTTAGTGAAGACCAAAGTAATGGAGAAAAGCCAAATCAAAATTTTCCATGTAAAGGGAGTTTGGGAGGGTGATTTTCTTGCATCTTCGAAAATGCTGTACTTAAATACCAAGTTTAATTTTTAACCGACTTTTTGATTTATGCTGTTCATGGACATAGACCTTTTTCTAAAAAAAGTGTGTTTTTTTTGGAGGGGGAAGCCTCAAAACATATTTCTGGTGAAATGTTGACATCAAATTATTGGGTGTAATACAATACTTCCTCTACTTACCGTATAGTAGAGAAAGTAAAATTAATGAACACTGCGGAAAAGAAAGAAGAATTGACTCAAACTGTATATTTTAATGAACTTGTACACAAGCTTTTGTGTCTCTCTGATGGTTCCCTAATTCACAATGCAGGGTACTGCTCAGTCTATTTACAGAAAATTCAATATATACATTGTATTTCTATCAATATTAGAATTATTTTGAGAAAAAACAAGTTCTCACACACACATTTTTCTAACTTTTTTTATTGTCACTTCAAAATGTGTTTTGTTGGTGAAATTTGATATGGAATGTTTATGGAATACCATACTTATACTACCTTCTAGGAATAAAGACAATAAACTGTTTATTAGGAAGGTTCAGGATATCTGCAAATGTATCTTGGTTGGAATTTAATACTTGCTCTACCAATATACAAGTGGTACAGACATTAAAATCAAGAATCGGAAAATTTTCAAGCATTTTTCCCTCAGATGACGCACTCATATTTGGGGAAATGTAATTATATTTCAAAGTGATTAATGCTATGAAAAAACATATTTGACTCAAATTGTATATTTTAAAGAGCTCCACATTTACTTCTGAAGTAACCATGTGTCTAATTCTTATGGTTTCCTTACAATAAAAAATAAAGTTCAATCAGAATGAAGGGGGATTTCACAGGCCATTCACAGAATATACAGAATACAAATGTTATACATGTCAACATGTCCAGCATTATATTTTAATTACAGTAGCTTCTGAGAAAATAAATATTTTTTTTTATGTTGTTCACCAATGGCACTGAGGATTAATTGATCTGCATCATTTTCCCTCTGGCTTCCCAATATAAAGTCTGTAAGTTATCACTTTTAAGTCTTTGCATTTAGCGAGATGTTGTTTGTTCAGGATGACATCTTCTTCACAGAGAGTGCACTTGGGTGTAGGTAGGCAGCGTATCTTGTAGAGATGTTCTGCGAGGCAATCATGGCCAGTTGCCATCCTAAATAAGGCCACTGCAGTCTTCCTTGGCATTTTTTGTATATCAACTCTATCTTTAATATTCTTATAATTTTTATCTTTTAATTTATACTTCAAGTCTCTGGGGTATTTTGAAATGTTGTTTAATGTTATTTAATTGTTTATTTATTTCTATTTGTTCTACAGGTTTTATTTGTTGTATTGCACCTTTCTTTGCTAATTGATCCACATGTTAATTGACCTGAAGACCGACATGAATTGGGATCCATTGTAGAGCAGGGCCGTATTTAGAGGGGGGGGGGGTTTTCTAGGGTTCAACATCCCCCCCGAAACTTCTGACAAGTTTTATTTATTTAAATTCATATCAAACCAATATGGGAAAATGTCGTTAGATAACAGTAAGTGTATTGCTAGTAGCACATTTACAAGAAAAAGGGAAACTTAATATGTCGACTTACACAGGTAAGGTAACCATACATTCCGGTTTTCGAAGCAGTCTCCGTTTTGTGCTGTAAGGAATATCCTTATTCTGGCGAGTTTTTCTTATCCATGTAATGTCGATATACTATGGAGTAGGTACATTTCTGGGTACGGGCATGTTGTAGAGTGACATGATTTCTAGTTTCAATTACTTTAATTAGGCTTCTTATTTCTTTAATATTTCTTGTTTTATTATTGTAATTTACTATTCCATCTATGGCTGATTTTGAGTCTGATAAGATGACTATTTCTTGTTTTATGTATGGTCTATATAAGATGTTCTGTAATGCTGCTTTTATAGCTGTTAATTCTCCATCATAGTGGTTTGACGTTTCATCTAATGTTGGATACTGAGCAAAATGTTTACAGTGTACTCCTGCACCGGCATTTTATTTAATGATGAGGGATCCATCTGTATATATTTTTTTATGTAAAGGGTAGTTTCAGGTGGGTGCAATTTCGTAAAAGTCTTTGTGCTTCATCACTGGAACAAAAAGCCCCCCCAACACACACAGGAATACAATTCTTCCTTCACTTCCTATGTAGGTAATCAGAGAGAAAGTCACAACTATCAACATATGATAGATAATTGTGTTTTCTAAACTATACTACATTATTTGCATCCAGGAATTATATGTCCATCTGTAATGTACCAGAATAAAAGTAATGAAAATTGACTATAACTTCTTAATCATACTTTGAAAATTTAATAAATAACAATGATAAGTCTGTTAAATACCAAACGTGGTATTTAAGTTCAGCATTTTCCAAGCATGAAGCATGGAGATTTTCCCTCACCCTAAACTATCCTTTACACGGAAAAGCTTTTGTTACTGTTTATTTTCTCAAAATGGCTCTAACGATTTTGATTATAATACCATATGTTTAAGATATCTGCACGACACATAAGATCAACTTGACTTTTCTGGGTACTGTCTGTAAAGTCCTCTTCATTCTGTACGACTTGTAGTCCATAACAGACAAGACAAAATCTTACTATACAAAAAAAATCTGAGTGTTACACTCACATGACTTTCTCTACTCTTGTACAAACTATTTTTACAAACGCTCATTCTCCATATGCTTCATGTTTGATGCAGTAATTTGTGATCATTATTGGAAACGAGGAAGTTATGTAATGTTGGCGCATTTAGAATCTTCTGGAACATTTCCCTAGAGCATATGTATTCATAATTTTCATTGGATATTAAAATAGACGCTAATGTTGGCGCGTTTTAATAGCCAATTGCAGTTCAGTTATAATCTTTAGGCATATCTGGGTGAAAGAGTATAAAAAGAGTAGGTTAGAGGTAGACCCCGTCAGTTCATCAAAATTCTTTGTATACTACACGTCGCATTCCCGTCAGTTCGTCGAAAGTATTTGCACGGCACACTTCGAATATCAATTTGCAGGTTACGCGTAACAGAGTTATGAAAAATCTCAAGTATTATAAAGTTAATTATACAAAAAGTTGAAGTACGCGAATTAAGAATTATCAGTAAAGAAGTTATTAAAACAGTTTCAGTTTGGCGAGTGTCAAGATCAATGTGTAAATGTGATAGTTAACGTGTTCGACAATAAAAGTGTAAAACAAATTTCTTTCATCAGTGTTACCTTTGGATAAAAGATTCCTTTCCGTTTACACAACCTGTATAAAGAGAAGTGCTCGACCCAAAAGCTAGCCGGGGGACAAAGAACCAAAAATTAAATAAAATAACTAGCATTTTATTTTAAACAAAAAACTAATACTGCCGCAAATTGCTAACACCAGATGGAGCTAACAAGCCTAACAAATGAATCACGTCACAAGATGGCTTCAACGCGTGAAGTAAAAACAAATACACAAACATAAGTAATACCATCGCATGTTAATCGAGATGTTAATCTTATTGCTAATTTTCTTGTAGATGCAAGGGGAATTGCTAGGCTTTAAGCGATAGTCAAATATTTTAAGAGCTGGTTGCTATGTGGCGCATTCCATTCTCTTTGTATGTCCAGGACAAAAAAAAAATGAATAACGAATTTGAAAAAAAGTATAAGTATTGCAAAAATTTAAGGGAATAACAAGCAATATCTCGAAAATGGCTCACTCAACAAAAAAAATGCATGACATAAATTGTGTATTTTAACCGATCTACATTTTTTGTGTAGTTAAATTTTGTCTATCTCTTATGGTTTACCATTATGCAAAAGTCGTTCACAATGAAGAACACTTTTGGGGACATTCCCAGAAAATTCGAGATATACATTTCATTTGTCATGAAAATATCTTAAACATATGATATTTTAATCAAAATCGTTTGAGCCATTTTTGAGAAAATTAAAATTTTCGAAAAATGTTCCATGTAAAGGGTAGTCTGGGATGGGGGATTTTCTTGAAAACCTTCATGTCGCATCTCTGGAAGATACAGAACCTAAATACCAAGTTTGGTGTTTATCTGACTGTTTCTGAGTTATGCTGTTCACAGACACACGACACACACACACATACATGGACGTGTTTCCAAAAATGCTTTTTTTGGATTCAGGGAGTCTCAAAACATGTATTTCCGGTGAAATCTCCGTATCAAATTTTTGGGTGGAATGCAATACTTCCCCTACTTACTATACGTATAGAGAAAAATTTTATATTTCTATCTACTTCATTTTAATCAAGATAAACCTTTGCAGAAACAGCTGCATTACACATTTTGTTATAGATACAAAGGGAACACCGATACTCAAATGTTTAAGAACTGGACGCTATATGCTGGCCTTAAAATTCCATATCCTTTCCATGACATTATGAGAAACACTGAATGTCAACAGGACTTTAAAAAATAAGTTAGGTATTGAGCAATTCAAACCATTAATAACGGATATCTCTGATGGAACAAAATAAGTTATTTGAAATAAATTGTGTGTTAAAAAGAAATCTACACTTTTTGTATAGTACACTTTCTTCTATCACTTAACGTTTATCAGTTATACAAGATTATATAAAACTCCTTCCAAATGAAGGACTTCACAAGCTATTCCCAGAAAATTCAATATATACGTTTTATTTGTCATGTAAATGTATTTATTAAACAGGGGTGCAAATTAATGTATACACTGTTTGATCATCAGTAACTTTGTAATAAATTGAGATAAGCCTTAAATTTGGTGAAAATGTAGCTTATGTTCAACTTATTGAAATCACTTGAGGTGCTCGATGTGGCCTCCGTCAGCACACAAACACAGTTGATGCCGCCGAACAGTGCCACAAATAATCTACTGTTACGTGTCCAGTGGAATCCCTGCATACGATAATTTAATATTTTTGCATAATGCAGCCAGTATGGGCGGTCTTGGCCAATACACAACATCCTTTTAAATTCCCCAGAGGTAAAAGTATAGAAGTATGGGAATATTCGACAGTGTCTCTTCATCCTATCCATTGTCCAGTGAGTGTTTCATCAAAGTACTCTCTGATGTCTCAATGTTAGTGAGCTGGGGCACTATCTTGTTGCAGATAAAACCCATTGTCCCCATACGGCTCTCAGATCACAGGTAAAATCAATGTCTGCAGCTTTTAAGATAAAATGCAACAGTAAGTGTTCCTTCAAAGAAAACTGGTCCAATCACACCCCAAGAGAACAGCTCACACCACACATTAAACCCCAGTAAACTGACAGCTTTGTGCATGTGGGGCCCAGTACACGCAACTGTGTCAGTTTACTGTCCCTTTCAGTTTGAATTATGCCTCATCTGACCACACAAAGCACCGTCCTCGTGCACCCTGTTTTTGAACCACTAACAGTACTCCAATTCATTAATCTGGGTCATCCTCATTCATTGCATGAAGCAATCTCAGGATATAACCTTCCACTTTTGATGCACACCTTCCGAAATTTTAAACTTGTATTTCAAATTCATTACAAAGTTATCAAAATCAAACGTGCATACAATTTTTTGAACCTTTCTGTATATATATTTTAATCAAAATCGTTAAGAGCAATTCTTTTAGAAAATGAAACATTTTGAAAAATGCTTCATGTAAAGGATAGTTTTGGGTTGGGGGATTTTCTTGAAAAACCTTTGTGTTGCATCTTAGGAGGATACTGGACTTAAATAACAAGTTTGGTACTTATACGACTTTGAATTTTTTAGTTATATTGTTCACAGACAACCACCAAATGCACCTTTTTCTAAAAACGTTTTTTTTTTTTCAATCAGGGGGCCTCAAAACACGTATTTCCAGTGAAATCTTGGTATCAAAGTTTTGGTGGAATACAACACCTTCTCTATCTACTATGTATGTAGTAGAGAAAGTACAAATGATATCGCTTTAGCCTACTCTATCCTTATTATACTACAATAAAATGTATAAGAAAGTTTACTGTGATTAACAACAAGCAGATATAGGAATAAGCCTTTAGAAGAACAATTTGCAAAGGATGAGTAGAGAAAGTCATGTGAATGCAGCACATATTTTAAATTACTCGTAGAGCCTATTAATACTATTACTGTAACGAGAGAGACCGGCTTCCGTACAAACTCAAATCAGCTGATACTTGTAGTCCAGTCATGGCCTGATGAAGTGAAATTACAGTTGCCTAATATATCCCCATTCTAAACAAACAAATAAATTGCTTCTTAAATGCAGAAAATGCACAATACCATGAAGCTATTCAATGTTAGCCATGTTTAAGACTACCATTACTATGTAACTCTGATTTACGCCACAGCCTGTCTATTTTGTTAACTACAGCGATGCTCTTGAAGTTCAATGTACTACAATGTTTACAGAATGTTGCAATCCTTGAATTTCTGTTCCTTAAAGCAGGGGTTGCCAAACTTTTCATAACAGGGGCCATATTAATTAACGGAGAATGAATTGCAGGTGAAGCCATATAAGTTTAAGATAGGAATAATAAACTCGCAGTCACAAGGCACACAGATCAGATTAGTTTTCAAACACAGTGTTTTATTGAACTAAAATCTACACTTGCATATTAATTACTGATGTAGTTAGCTGCAATATAAGCTGAAAGGATGGAAGTTAACAATAAATGATGTTTCAGACTTCATCTGCACGGCATGACAGCACTATTGTGCATAGGAGACAAAATGGTCACACCACAACCGCGCACTCAGTATGTCATATAATATGCGAAATATGTTATATGAGACATAGTTCTGTTCTCTAAATAATGCAGTTACGCTTGTTGACTCGGCCACTCACATGAAATGTGCCTTTGTCCATGAACATCCATTGATTTAAGCACTGAACATCCACTTCCTGCCTCTCACACATCATAGCAGCAAACTTGAGACTAGCTTGTAATATGCTGCATCAAAGCTTGCATTTGCTGAATATGGTATGGAAACGTCTTAAGGTATTATTAATCCTTTGATACATTTTGTATGGCACATTCTGCTGTGTTGAAAAGCA
Organism: Deroplatys truncata; assembly: GCA_030765065.1. Taxonomy (NCBI): domain Eukaryota; kingdom Metazoa; phylum Arthropoda; class Insecta; order Mantodea; family Mantidae; genus Deroplatys; species Deroplatys truncata. The sequence goes on along the minus strand of CM060984.1, from coordinate 241,965,543 downwards.
GTGGAGTGACTTCTATGGACTCTAGCGCTGTTGTAGCACCGTCAGTTTGTCTCCTGTGCACGATAGAGCTACCATTCTACACAGGTGAAGTGTAACTTCCATCCTTTCTGCTTATATCATAGCAAACTGCTCAGAGATGTGCACATTAACCTCTTGTATATGTTTTGCTTTTCTGACATCTCAAACAGATCACCCTGTACGTGTATTAACATCTGTTGCATGAAGTATTTTTATGTTAACAGCAGTTCATATTCAATGAGAGGAATGAAGCTGACTTTTCTTGTTATAACTGCAGACATCTGTGGTCCTAACTTTGTGCTGCCTATATCAAACCAGACTCTTTAAATGTTCATGTCATAGCAGACCTATATTTTACATATGAAATATTTCATACATGTTGATGCAAACTCTGATATTAGTCTTTGTGCAAAGTCTTTCAAACAAGGAAATGCGTCATTCAGTAGATGCTTGTAAGAATGAACCAAATTAACTTCCATGTATTTGTCCTTCAGTAAGTTATTACTCTGTACATCAATTAAAAATCTGAGCACTTAATTTTATGTAATCATTTAAATTTTTTAAATAAATTAATCTAATATAGGTGCTCTGTTTCTTTTTATTTATATTTTTTTTAAGTTTTGTAGGCAGGCCAAACATAGGCAGCTTGAGGGGTGGGTTTAGCCCCCAGGCTATAGTTTGGCAAATCCTGTCTTAGAGGATTGCATTAATATCGTTGATTCTTGCTCTTTCAGATTCCACGTGATGTTCTTCTAAGGCTTAACAGCATTCAAAACATCAGTGAACTAAAAGATATTGTTGTTGACGACGGTAGTGATGAAGAGTCTGATTCCGTGTTCGACGTTGGCAGTAAGTAAAACAAAACATTTCTGAAGAAATAAGCATTATCAATGCAAAATATTGTACCTATTAATTCAATTTCTTCAAATAGCTCAAATAAAAGTGGAAAAAAGTTGATACAAAAGTGAAAATAAAATCTATAATCAAGATGAGGGTTAGAAACATACTGGAATAAGAGAGAGATATCAAATGTGATAGGGAACCCATGCCATGTTAATATATAGTGGATTAGCTCTAGATTTTTTCGAGTTTCCAGCCTGGTCTGTACTTGAATTGATCACATCACATGTCCACAAATTAAATAACGTTACAAATACAGTTTAAATACAAATTGCTTCATGTCCCTCTGGCACTATAAATACAGGTTTCAAATCAACCATATACCTGGTTGGAAGCCCTAAAAAATCCATTTATCACACAGTCAGGAAAGCTTCGGCTCATTTTTATAAAATAGTTTTGTGAATAAATGTGTAAGAAACAAGATCAAAATACACTAACCACGGTTGCCAACCTTTAAATGTAAACATGTTTTACTAGGTGCTCAGAAATATAGATTTACGCTCAAAACCATCATGCATCTAAAAAAATTTAATCATACTAAAATAACGCTGACAATAATAATGTTTATATAGTGCTTACAATATCAATGACTACAGTCATGATTAGCATACGTGTTGCTTGACCTGCTCACCTTCAGTCTCAACTGCTGCAGCAGCATACAAATTAATCATACAGTTTAACATCTTCCCTGTGACTTGAAAGTTTTCAAAAGCAACACATTTTTTTGCAAACTAGGATGACAGAATGAGCCCAATTACCGTATCCAACACCAGTTTATGCCAAATTTTAGTTTTTATTAAACCCACTTTAGAAAAAACTCTTTCACAAGAAGCATTGCCATGGGGCAACAAAATCACTGTAGTGCACATTCTAGTAGTTTTTTCAAATCATTATTTTCATCAAGCACTTCAAAAGTTACCAGATTTAGACGTGCACTTTATTTAGTAGGGAATGCCAGTTATTTTTAGTTTTCTCTAATGATTTAAATGTTCTGGATATTTCTGTGTTTACTGGGATTAACAATTCTTGGGCACTGGCAATGATAGAAAAAAGGGAAGGAGGTTTTGTGGGATATGTGCTGGATTCTTTAGATTAGAGGGATTTCAGAGTCAGGTTTGGTTGCATCATTCAGTAATGCAATATCAGCATGAAGAAGTCAGATTCCTTTTCATATCGTTGTGGTGACAAACACAACAGGGATATTATTGTATGTTTAGCTGGTATCCCACATCACACAAATGTTCAAATTATCATATGCCTCCATAATTAAGTGGACAATACTGTCACTAATCCTTTATGCACAGAATTAGGAAGTACTGTACGGAAAACACTTGATAGCATTTTCACACCTTTAACAGACAAGTGTAAGGAATTAAGGCAAATAGATTTAACTTCTTCAGGGTATCTTATTGCCTTGAAAGGTTAAAATTCCAACATAGATCTTTTCAGTGTAAGTTTTAACAAAATTCCAGAATTGCATCGAGTCATGTTGCAGTAAAAATGCATGTATGCTTATCCTTGTATCTGCTTCAGATTAATCAAGATAAATCTTTGCAAAAATGGTTTTATTACAGCTACAACAGGAATACATTACGCTAAGCAATAGTCAAATCCTTCAAAAGTGGCTCAATGTGTCATGTTTTTGAAACTCCACTGTTTTTGTTTGACCACAAGAAAAAAGTAAACTGACTTAGGAGTTGAAAGAAATATAAAGTATTTAACAGTTCAAAACAATGATAAAAGAGTATCTCGGAAATGGTTAATGACAGGAAATTATTTGGCATAAATTGTCTGTTTTTCACGAGAATCAATATTTTTTGTGTACTAAATTTTTGTCTATCTCTTACGGTTTATAAGTTTTACAAAACTCATTCAGAATGAAGAGGACTTCACAGACTATTCATAGAAATTCAAGATTATGTTTTATTTTAATAAAACTCGTTAGTCATTATGAGAAAATAAAAACCAAAATTTGACCTCTTTGGGTGTAGAGCTTCTTGAAAATCCTTATGTTGCTTCTGCTGAAGACACTAACACCAAGTTTGGAATCTACTTCTTGTACAATGAGATAAACTTATACACATTTTGTTTTATGTATAAGGAGGATAAAGTAATGGTCAGATTTTTCACTATGTGATGGCTCTGAAATCCCATGCTTGAAAAGTATAAATATTTGAAAGTTCAAAAAAGCATTTCCAAACAATATCTTTAAAATGAAAATTATTTGAAATAATACCAAGATGTACATTTTTTGTGTAGTAAAAATTCTTACAATTTACTAATTATACAAAAGTCACTCAAAATAAAGAGGGATTCACAGACTATTCCAAGAAAAGATATATATTTTATTTGTAATGTAAATATATGGTATTTTTTTAATCAAAATCATTAAGATACACTTTTAAGAAAATATAAAATAACACAGTTTTCCCCATTGTCGGGATATTCTTCAGTCTTCTTGCTCGTAACCTTGGAAGATGCTGAACTTAAAATGCCAAGTTTGGTATCCGACTTCTTGTTTTTGAGCTATGTTGTTCACAGAGAGACACGCAGACCTTTTTCTAAGCATGCTTTCTTTAATTATAAGTAATAGTGTAGAAGCAGTTGACAGTGAAGTATTTCAAATCAAAGTAAATGAGGAATAGGAAAGCTCGTTTATGGAGTACGCTAAAATACACAGTACCTGGACACGTTTCAAAAGTCCGTTATTCTCATCGTCAGCTGCTGGAGTTTGTTTGGTTGTCCTGTGTCTGCCTGTTCTGTCTATGGGGTATCTGGTGAGTGATGTACTTACTAAGCTTGTCTTCTGCTGGGATGTTTTAGTGGATTTCGTAAAGAATATTAAAGACATCTCCTTGCACCAGGAGACACATTAGTTCCATTCGATATATTAGCACTTTTCCCCGCCATATCAATAAACAATCACTGTATTAAAGAAATGGCTAGAAGCAACAGGTTCTAACACAAATGAAATAGAAAATTTAACCAAGGTAACCAGCATATGCATCGAGCAGGGTGAGTTTACGTTTAACAGGAAAACTTAAAAGCAACCGTCGGGCCTAGCCCTCTCTCTACTTTACTTGCAGATTTATACATGGGATTTTTTGAAAAGCACATCACCAGAGCATTCCTTTGGATTTTTAAACTTGGCACAGATACATGGAAGATGTGTTTGCAATAGTTCCAGAGAAACACATGGCTCAAACTATTAAACCTGCAAGAAAAATTGATCAAATTCACAATAGAAACTGAAAAATACAGCTACCTCCCATTCCTAGATCTGAAGATTATAACAAATAAAAAATCCAAAATTAGTTTTGGAACACATAGGAAGACCACGCATACAGATAATTACATTAAAAACAATAGCTATAAGCCAGGAAGTCATAAACATGCAGTACTCAACAGTCTAGCATACAGGTTGGTCAACATTCCTATGAACGACACAGAATTGGACCCATATTGAACACAGGAATCAATACCTCCGCTATAATAAAGAAAATAAGTTCAAAAGACAATTACAGAAGTCTCCATACTCAAACCAATCATAACACAATTATGTTTCCATAAATTCACATACCATCCTCATTTCTACAACTATGAAAACATTTTCAGAGAATTCAACATAAAACTTGCCCCCAGAACAAACACAGTAATATATATATATATATATATATATATTACCCACAGACATTATGGTATCATTTGATGTCACTGCACTCTTCCCAAGCATACCAAAAGAAGAATTATTACCACTCCTAGAAAATTGGATATTAAACAATGGCACACCTAGAGCACAAACAGAAGATTACTTAAAACTAACAAAATTACGTCTGGACCAGAATTTATTTTCATTCCATAACAAAATCTTTAAACAAACCACAGGCAGCTATGGGAAACCCCCTTTCACCATTTTGAATGTCATATTACTAAATCTTTCCCACATCTATTCAAAACCTGGTATAGGTACGTAGATGATATTTTTACTATTGTTCCAAAAAAACTTTCAGAAGATGCTTTGAAATTATTGAATTTACAAAAAAGATCTATTAAATTCACAATAGAAAAAGAAGAAAATGGCCAATTACCTTACCTAGAAATCAGGATCATCAGAAACAATGCAAACAACAAACTAACGTTCAGCATTTACAGAAAACCAACTCACACAGAAAATTATATTAAAAACAATAGCTACAATTCTACAAGCCACAAACATGTAATTTTAAATAGTATTATAAACAGGTTAGTACATATACCAATGGAGAAAGAGGAATACCAGAAAGAATACCAACACATTATCAACATAGCCACTATGAATGGATACCAGAAAAAAAAAACAATAGATAAGAAGATAAAGTTTGAAAGACAGAAATACATCCAACAAACTACTACTTTACTCAGACAACAAAAACCACAAGCATATAGGAAATTCACTTATCACCCTTGGACACATCATAAATTTCAAAGGATAAATCAGCAGTAGCACATCATTTCTGGTCTTCAAACCATGATATCACTCTGAACATAAAACTCTTAAAACCGATCAACAGCAGCAATGAATTGGACATCTGGGAAAAATACATATCGTCAAACACAGGAATCACCTAATGAATTTCGAACTGCTGCCACCCAGCAGCCTTTGGAGGTTCATCAGCCCAGCACCAGAGAACACCACTAGCCACACACATTCCCCAGACAATGACCGGCAAAATCAGTTGAGGACATGCTGGCGATGGGAGCAAACCATCTTCCGAAACCGTTCAAGTAAGAACATTTTAGTGATGTAGTGCAACAACCTTCAACTCTCTTTATTTTAAAATACAGTATTATGAGTCTCCTAGGTTCAACTTTGAAGGATCAAATTGCTCCAGGAAAAAAGTCAGGAATATATGCCAAAGAATGCCTAGATTGTAACATGAAATGTTGCAAAAACCAAAAGAAACATTGAAACGCGCAAAAAGAGCACTTTAGGAACATTCGCCAAAAGCAAACTGAAAAATCAGCTGTTGCAAATCCTTTTTGGATGAAAACCATGAAATAAAACAAGAGGCCAAGCTATTAAAAGAAGTGTACAAACCTATGGAACTGACCATATGGGAGAGAATCTACATTTTGAAGAACAAGGATATCATCATGAATCTTGACATCCCAGCAGAAGACAATCTTAGTAAGCACGTCAAACACTTACCAGATATCACCAGACAGAATAGCATACAGGACAACCAAATAAACACCAACCAGTAGGTCAGCAGCAGACGATGAGAGCAACAGACTCTTGAAACATGTCCAGGTACTGTGTATTTTAGTGTAGTATGTATGTGAGCTTTCCTACTCCTTGTTTACTTTCATGCTTTCTTTAGAAACAAAAATGATGGTATTTAAAAAGGGCAATAAATTACGGAAAGATGAGAAATGGCATGGAAGAGAAATTGAGGTAGTCCAAAAATTTGATTATTTAAGGATACGACTAAGCAGTAATGGTAGGTGGAGCGAACAAAAGAGAATAGTATTAGCTAAAGGAAAAATGGCAATGAAAGCCATCAAAACTTGTATAGATAAATTACCAGAAATGCAATTAAAATGGTTAGAGAGAATTTATACTACTTAGTAGAAGCAAAATGTTATATGGAGCAGAGATTTGGGGCCTGGAAGAAGGGTGGGTAAATATAGACATGATCTATAAGAGCTTTTGTAAACAAATATTGGGCTTACCAAGATCATCACCCAATGGAGTGGCGCAAGCCGAATTAGGGAGAATGGGAATTAAAGGAAAAATTGTGGAAAGAGTGTTAAAACATTGGATTAGAATTAGAAATCCTGATGATTAGAGTATTTTACATCAATGTTTAATAGTGAAGGAAAGACTTAATCATAAAGAGTCTTGGCTAGGTAGGATAAAGGAAACCTGATGAAGATATGTTTTGGGGAGATTTGGAGAGTTAAAGAATTACTACAAATAGGTTTCTGGAATGAAATTAGGACAAGAATAGAGGATATGGAAAAACAAGATTTATTAGCGAGTTTTACTTTTAAGAGCTCACTGAGATTATACAGAGAAATGAAAGTAGTATGGAGTAGGGAACAGTATGTTGATATATGTGATAAAACAGCAAGAGCAGGATTTGCATGGGCTAGGACAGGGGTGGTGAATTTGAAAGCTTTGAGAAAAGAGATTGATTTGGAGAAATGTCCACTATGTCACCGGAAAGTTAAAGAGTGGCATATAGTTTTAGAGTGTGAAGAAACGAAGTTGCTTAGAAAGAGGATAGAGAAGAGAGAATGGTTAAATTTACCAATAGAGATTCAAGCTAAAAGGTTATTAAATGTAAAACCTAGGAAAAATATAATAGAAGTAGGAAACTTTTTGGGCAGAGTATGAGCAAAATGGATGAGGAAAATTAGCAAGGAAGAGTTAAATGAGTATTAAATTACAGTAGTTTTATTTGATATGTGGCAAGTAGGACCCAACAACTCGACAACCTCAAGGTTTGAGTTTGTTGGGGTCCAAGGTAAAGCAACTCAAGGTAGAGTTAGAGTTAGTATTGGAGATTAAATAAATTGATAATTGTACTTTTAGATTAGGAGGAATGCTGGATACCAGTAGTTAAGAGGTTAGTTTTTTTATATTTTATTTTATTGTTATTTTTAGTAACTGGGTTAAGAATAAATTTGTAAAATTGTTGTTGTAAATTTGTACAATTAACTGGGTTAGCAATAACATTACTTACTTACTAGATTCAGGGAGTCTCCAAAATTTGTATAACTGGTGAAATCTAGGTATCAATGTTTTGCGTGAAATATTTCTACTTACTACAGGTAGCTAGTAAGAAAGTAAAAATTAAGACTTTGTTTATCGTAATTAGCAAATATTGTTATGCAAATATGCACATTTACTGCCAGATTCTATGCTTATGCTCTTAAACTAAACAGTCTATTTATGAATCTGTCACGGAAACACTAATCACACACCTGAAATAAATGCCATAATTTATTAAAAATTCAGGCAATGTTACAGCTGTCTTATCAATACATTATTAAGTAGTTACAAATATAAAATATTTATATCAGGTACAAATGTAAAGTTCTAAACTAAGAGTATAAATGCAGTCAGAGATTCATGATGATAAGTAGTACGAAGAACTAAAAATGCAAGTACAACAATTTCATCAAATTGTACACTAACACAAAAGCATTATGAACGGACTGAAACCATTTAACATTAGAATCAAATTTCTTTTAAAATAACTACATATATTCTGACTAAATAACACTCCTCTAAGGTCATTTTATGAACTTGACAAATAAATTAAATATCTGATTTTAGAACCAACTTTAAAAATAATACGAGGAGAAACAGAAAGTTGAACTGTTGTATACCTACCACTAGGTAAACCTAAAATGCAAAAAATAAAGCACCATTACTGAACCTGAAGGTGTAATTGCTGTATGCATAAAACTTTTCAAATAAAGCATTTCTGTAAACACAAAACACAAAGAGAAGCATTATTTACTGCTGCTCAAAGGCGCCAATAAGGTTTCTTCTGCATTTTGTGTTATCTTGGTATACAATAAGCCAGATTTTGAAACCTCTGGCTATATCATCTGCGTGCTCATAATTTAGAACACCTTCAGAACTATAAGCTATTTTCAATTTGCAGCTTCTCTCCCACTTCATTGTATCAGACACTAATTTCATACTTTTTGGTGCAACTCTAGACTGTCTCGTTCTCTGGAACTGAATGCAACCTCTTGCTTCGAGATACCTATTAGCACAGGTAGCAATTGTATTGCTAGCAAGAGTCACAAACCTATCGCCATCTCCTCCTCCTCCTAGGTTGGTAGAAGTCATTAAATCTGCTGCCCCGATTTCCCTATTCACTGGGGTTGTGAACTTGTATTCCCACGAATTCCTTCTTTCTTTTGAACAGTTGGCTGAATCTTCAATGCTGTCGTTTATCTTAAGATTCTGAAAGCACATACCAACTGTCGCATCTGCATCTCCTTGCCCAACCTCTTGAACGCCAAACGGAGTTGCGAGGTCTTCTTCTAATCCTTGCATGGCATAAGTTTCTGTCATCATGACAGCATCGCTTCTGGCCACACCAAAGCTTTTCTTACGATGCTGGATTGGTCCAGTGGGTTCAATGGAGATAAATTCGTGCACCATTTCTGGTATCTGAAGATTTACAAAGTTGGCAATTGCATCTTGACCATTAATTGTGCGACCAAACCAGTCCAACACAGCGTCTTCTGCTAAATACGATGTAATGCACGTCCTGTGTTTGTCCATAAGGTTGCAATAAAATTCAGCAAATTTCAGTGCTGTTTGCTTCTCATCTATGCAAGCCATAGCTGCAGCTTAAGGATTACTGGAACATCAATGTAACCAGAACAAATCTGAAACAAAGGAAGAATAATGGTTCATTACAACATTCACTTAAATCAGGTCTAAGGTGCAAAAATTTTCCTTGGTAAGATAAGAACATAAGGCAGGTTAGGAACAAGTCATATCCAAATTCCTATACTACTTAGGCAGACTCTACAGATCCAATTATTTAATAATAATAAAAATAAAAATAATAATAATTAATTTTATTGTCATTAAGCTTATAGACAACATCAAAGATATATATATAGGATCTTTCAACAAGAGTGTCCTATCTTTGAACTTAAATAAAACACGTTCTATAAATGATAGAGGTTTATTTCTTTTTTTATTTTGGAACATAATTAATGTCATTACGTGTGGAAGAGAACATCAGTTAATGACAGCCGCGACTTCGTTGGGTTGCGCGTATACGGTTGACCCAATTTTCAATGACAGAAGAACGTAAATTAGGTCCGACTTCATGAATAACACACGCAATGTTATTCGTAAGATTATTTACTGTTTCTGGCTTGTTGACATAAACTCCAGATTTAACATAACCCCACAAGAAGTAATCCAACGGCGTTAAATCACATGACCTCAGGGGCCATTTAACATCACCACCACGAGAAATGATGAAACCTCTGAACTTCTCCTTCAAAAGATCGATTGTTTCAAGAGTAGTATGACATGTGGCACCATCTTGCTGGAACCAGATGTTTCTGAGATCCCTACCATCCAATTGAGGCCAAAAATATCCTTATAGGAGCCCGGTATCTTTCTCCATTGACAGAGCTTCTCCATCTTCATCTTGGAAAAAATATGGACCAATAATTCCACCATACCAAAATCCACACCACACAGTAACCTTTCGGGGATGAAGTGGTCGTTTTTGAATCTGCATTGGATTGTGATTGCTCCAATAGCGGCGATTTTGTTTGTTAACACAACCATCCATCCAAAAGTGTGCTTCGTCGCTGAAGATGATTTTTCAACAAAAATCCAGGTCAGCTTCCAATTGCTCCATATCCCAGTCAGAGAATACACGGCGCAACCTATGGTCGTTGGGCTTTAGTTCTTGAGTTAACACCATTTTGTAAGCGTGAAACTTCAAGTCCAGATGCAGAATTCACCAAGTTGTGGTCGGCGAAAGCCCCAATTCTTGCGCTCGACGAGCAATTGATTTGTTTCCGCTCTCGCGTACACTCTCACGAACGGCGCCTATGTTTTCGTTGGAGAGCTTATGTCGATTACGTACAGGCGTTCTTTGATCGCTGACAGAACCACTTCTTTCAAATTTATCGATCAAACGCCGAATCGTTCTCTCGCAGGGACGATTATCCACACGCAATACACGGAAGGTTTGGCGAACAGATGATCCATTTTGATACTAAATTTTCACAATTTCTACGCGTTGCTGAATGCTGTAACGTTCCATGGCTATTTGCCAATAACAACTGTAACCACATGAAAAAAATGAGTGTTGTAACTCAATAACAACGGCAGCTATCACATGTTAAAGATAGGACACTCTCGTTGAAAGATCTTTTACAATTGTTTACAAGTAAAACAGGATATGTACAAATTTGATTGCAGTATTACTCATAGTTGTACGGGTTAAGTATTTCTAGTTTATACTGTACAGATATCACAAGGTCCTACCATATACTTATTAGTGTTGGTACTATGTACTTTTTAATTTACAAAATATTCTTGTAAAGAGTAAAAAGGCATCACAATAAGCCAGTCAAATAATTTATGCTTGAAAGCTGTTAAAGGACATTGTTTTAAGTCTGGAGGTAGTTTATTGTACATTTTGGAACCAAGTCTTTCAAAACTCTTTTGAGTTGCAGTCAATCTACAATATGGGACATCGATGTGTTGGCATGATCTAGTAATATGTGAATCAACATCTTGTCTGTTTTGTAATTCAGACATATGACTTTTTATATACAATAAAACGGTGTAGATGTGTAAATTTATTACTGTGAGTTTTCTTAGTTTCATAAATGTGGTTTACAATGAGCTAGTCTTGGTTCATTACACATAATGCGAATGACCTTTTTCTGTAGTAGAAGTATTTTGGAAACATAGAGCTGTTACCCCAAAACAAGATACCAAACGCTATAGTGCTTTGAAAAATATGCTGATCGAATGTAAGCTACATGTACATGCAATTTCAAATTTCTAATCAAATGTATAATTCTGGAGAGTTTACACGCAATGAGATCAATGTGTGGTGCTCCGGATAATTTTTTACTGTCTAGAGCTTTAGAGCTTTACTTGTTCTACCACGTATCTAGTAGGCTTGTATGGTATAATTAAGAAAATAATTCTATTTTCCACAGTAAACAAACTAATTGGGTAAACGTTTATCAGTGAACTTAGAAGACATACATCTACATCCTGTTAACATTTCAGTCTGACATATTCAATAGTTCTGAGATAATGGCTCATAAACTTGACAATTTTACATTGGTGTGATACGTCCTTTACTCTCCTCCTCCTCTATTTGTGTAAAATATATATTTTAGGATTGCAAAATACCATTTTTATATTTACTAAACTATGCCTTTTTTCTTTTGCAGCAAGATTTGGTGCTGATGATGAGACTGTAGAGAGAAGTAAGTATGTTTTTAATATATTATTAACTACATTAACCCATCTTAAACATTAATACCACTGCATATGGTCAGCAATTCGATAGTTAACCTGTGGCGGTATGAATGGCAGTGAAGTAAATTTGTTTAGAGGTAGTTGCAGCACTGGCTTATTAGTAACAAGCAGTTTTCATTTGGCCATTGTTAACACAAAAAGCATAGGATAAAAATAGAGTATGAACAGAAAATTATCCACAAAACAACGCATTTGTCTTACAGAAGTAGTAGCAACTTGGTCAAAACTACAAGGGCTGGATAAAAAGTAATGAGAACTATCTTTTTCCCTCTGAAATGACTATTGACAGAGGTACTTATAGTTACACACCTTCAATACAATCACCCCCGTTATTTATGACCTTTTGCCAAATGTTTGGAAGGCATCGTACACCATCTGCGCGTCTAATTCTGTTGATGTCCCATATTGACCGCCTTATAGCATGGATAATGTTATCTCTGGTGTTGTATAGGATCCCTCGCAGTGGTTACTTCACTTTGGCAAAGAGATCGTAATTACAGAGACCCATGTCGGGTGAGTACGGTGGATGTTCCAGAATCTCCCATTGCCAGCACCGCAAGAGGTCCTGGACAACAGCAGCGGTGTGGCATCTTGCATTGTCATGCAGAATGATGGGGTGCTGTTCCATGAAATGTCGTCGCTGTTGAACTGTTCAACTCTTTGCTTCCCTGTTAGACATTGATCACTGCTGGACTGCGCGTGAGTTAGCAGCAGAAATCTGAGTATGCCACAAAACTGTGCTCCACATTCTGGGTTACTGTAGAATTATAGCACGTTGGATACCCCATGAAATTTCTGAGGTGCAACAATGGCACCACTATGCAGTCGCACAGGATTTGTTGGGCCGTACCAAAGGGAAGGTAACGACTTTCTTCGATGAATTGTCACTATGGACGAAACCTAGGCACGCTCGTACGAACCAAACTTGAAACGCCACTCCAATGAATGGAGGCTTCCTGGTTCTCCTCATCCAAAGAAAGTGCGCACTACACATAGTGCTGTGAAAGTGATGTTCATTGTGGCATATGGCAGTGATGGGGCAATACTGCACCACGTGTACCACCAAGGGTGATGATAGACGCTGCCTACTACTGCACGTTCCTGCAACACCACCTTTGTCCAGCGCTCAGGCGATAGCGACAACATTTCATGAAACAGCACACCATCATTCTGCATGACAATGCAAGATGCCACACCGCTGCTGCTATACAGAACCTGTTGCAGTGCTGGCATGATTACGATCTCTTTGCCAAAGTGAAAGAATCACTGCGAGGGATCCGGTACAACACCAAAGATGATATTATCCCTGCTATAGGGCGGTCAATAGGGGACATCAACAGAAATAGATGTGCAGATGATATATGATGCATTCCAAACATTTGGCAAAAGATCATAAATAACGGGGGCGATTATATTGAAGGTATGTAACATTAAGTACCTCTGTCAATAAGGTCATTTCAGAGGGAAACAAAATAGTTCTCATTACTTTTTATCCAGCCCTTGTATGAGGATGTAAGCCAATCTTTCGGTGAAAAATATCCACATTCTCAGCCACCATGCAGGCAAGCTATCTAAACACTAAATTGAAGATTTGCGAAGACAGGTTCTTAGCTGACTTACGGCGCAGTGGCCTTCCAAAATCGATAACTGAAGAAGAAAATTCAATCACCCAGAAAATCAGCAAAAAGGGCTTCTAAGGAACTACAAATTTATGACAGAAGTGTAAGGAAATGTTAAAAACACTACATATGAAGCCAACGTGCCCTAAATGAGAATTATGCTGATCAAATACCTGAATTGTGTGAGTGGTATGTGAATACAGAGTGAAAGGAATCCTAACTTTTACAAATTTAATGAGGCATATTTTCAGTTAAATGGAAGAATTAACCAAACATAATTGTGTGTATTGGGCTTCCAAAAATGCACAAGTTGTAACTGAGGAGAATTGAATGCACCTGGTTATGATTTGGGCAGGCATATGCAGTGAAGGAGTGATAGGCGAGGACTGTGACTGCAAAAATGTACCTTCAAATGTTAAAAGACTTGAAGTTATGGAGAATTAGACAACAGCCCTGTGTTTGAAACAGTACAAAACAACCTTGTTTGGCAGCAAGATGGTGCCCCATTGCACTATGCAATAAATGTCTGTGCAGTTTTGGATGACCATTTTGAAGAGTGGATAGGAAGGCAGGGTTGGCCACCAAGATCACCAGACCTCATGGCATGTGATTTTTCAATGTGGGGAATTTTGAAGAACAAAGTTTTCAGCACAAAGCCTGTAAACCTACAACATTTACAAGATATGAACAGGGATTTGAAAACACTTTTGGTAATAATGGGAAATTGTGACATCTTTAAATCAGGGCTCAAACAATGTCATAAACGCTTAGATAACAAAAAGAGTCCACTTTGAACAATTTCTGTAATTGTTTTTTGTAATTTTGTTGGAAAGGTACGGAAAATACTAAAATTACATTTTTGGTTAATTGACTTATGTTGCAAACTGTATTGCTTTGAGCAATGCCACTTACGTGACAAAATATGAATTACCAAAAAAAAAAAGGGAAAACAAAAAAAATCATGTACTGGTTTCCATGTACTTAAAGTTAGGTTGCTAATGCAACAAACACTGCCTCTGCAGTCAAGTGCTCTGTATACTGACTTTTCAGTCCAGACGTCCCTGGGGTGTGAGAATTTATCTTTAAATAAAATTGTTTCCTAAATTCCAAGTTAGGAAGTATGAGTTTGGGAATGAATGCTAGGATGCTTCAAAATAATAATCTCAAAAATAATGCACACTGTTTAACTATATGAATGAAACAAAAACAAACACAAACAAAATAATACAACAAATGGCATGTTCTTTTTTTTTTCCCCTCATTTCTTAATTTGCAATGTGTCAAAAGGCCCAAGGTTCGATTAGCTATTCCACATGGCATTTCAGTGCCATCTTCAGGAATAAACTGCAAATTAATATAATATTTATCTTTGCTATTACTACTCTAACTTATGTATAAAATAATAAATAAACTTTATTTGTACATCTTTTGTACACAATCCTTTTTACAATATTTCACTTGTAAATTAACTTAACCTATGTACAAACTTTCTTGCAAGCTATGCTCTACCTATACTGCTCATTTTACCTGGCACCCTGGCCTTATGGCTCAGCAGAGCAGCCCTTGCTACCCTTAATCACCTATTGTCTATCCTCTCCCTCCTCCGTTTGCCCTTCTACCTTTCTTATCTCTCTTACTTTTCTAATCCATTTCTCCTTTACTTTCTTTAAGAACTCCCCCATACTCTTACTTTTCCACCTACTTCATGTTAATCGAGATATCAAGATGTTATTGCCAACAATGGAGAGGTGGAGTCTGCAGTTGATGGCTATTTTGCAGAACTCGATGGTTCTCACTATAAACAGGGTATCGAAGCTATTGAACATTACTGCAAAAAGTGTATTGAGCTGAAAGGAGACTATGTAGAGAAATAAGGATGTTTTTTCCCCAAAGTATTTGTGTTTTGTTTGTTAGGTCGGGTACTTCTGGGACAGCTCTCGTATGTATAGTATGTAGGAGATGTATTGCATTCCACCCAAAAATACGATGTCGAGATTTCACCACAAATACATGTTTTGAGGCACCCAGAATCCTAATAAAGCATCTTTTTAAAACATGTCCATGTGTCTGTTTGTCTGTGTCTGTCTGTGAACAGCATAGCTCAAAAACGAAGTCGGATAAATACGAAACTTAGTATTTAAGTTTAGTATCTTTCAGGGATGCAACAAAGCAAATCCCCCCAACCCAACCACCCTTACATGGAACATTTTTTTTTAAAATTTTGATTAAAATACCATACATGAAAGATATTTAAACGGCAAATAACATGTATATATTGAATTTTCTGAGAATAGCCTAGGAAGTCCTCTTCATTCGGAAGCAATTTTTGTATAATCTTGTATAAGTTGATGATGAAAATGTACCATACAAAAAATGTTGATTAGAAACACAATTTACTTAAAATAAGTTTTTTTTTGTGGCATATGTCGTTTCTGAGATATTTGTTATTAAAGCTTCGAATTGTTCAATACCTATCATTCTTTTAAAGCCCCATTGATTTTCAGTTGTTTCTAGCGATGTCAAGGAAACAGTATGGAATTTTAAGGCCAACATATAGCGTCCAGTTGTTAAATATTTTACTATCGCTGTTCTCTTTGTATCTATAACAAAATGTGTAATGTAGCTATTTCTGTAAAGGTTTATTTGGATTAAATGTAGTGGATAGAAAAATAAGCTTTAGTAAGAATAGTTTGTATATCCACCAATAAAGATAAAGGTAGAGAAAGTCATGTGAATGTAACACATCAGAGTTTTGGGTTATTCTGTTTAAAGACAGACAAGACACCTTTTTTTTTTTTTTTGATTTAGTGATTTTTAAAACGTACACTTCTAGGAAATCTCTGTGACAAAGTTTTGGGTGGAATGCACTACTTGCTCTACTTATTTATATGTAAGAAGTAGAGAGGAAAATGTTGATAGACTTAATACTTATTCCTTTCTGGTTTCAGAAGCAGTACCTACAATACCGGCAGAGCCTGCTATGTGCACTCCCCGTCCAACAGTAGTGCAACTGAAGCACTCCAAAGATAAGCGCTACGTATACTACCCAACATGTACCACTGTTAACTTATGCGGAGGATGTTGCCTCGATCTAATGGACTGCCAACCAACCGAGACTGAAACACTCAATTTTAAGGTAACTGCGATAATGTACTGAAAGTGCAGTTACTTATATCACCTCAATTTATAATTTTGATTTTCATAATGCTGTTAATTTTTAGTATTAATATTTTTTATTAAATTTATCCTAAGTTGTCCATCTTCCCCAACATCATCATGTTACACATACTTGCCAACTTCCTGAAATTGGAACGTATAAAACTTCCCCTAGTCCAGCAAAGTACAGGGAGAGCCAAAAAACTATGAACCAGCTGCGCGATGTTTTTCCTGTCTGCGCCCTCGGCACTCGTTGCTGTCTGCCGCTATCATAGAAAGGTGGAGATGAAACCATGCAACATTTTTTGCGTGACTGATCCAGTCGTGCTCTTACGTCAACAACCGTGGGAAGCCTAGATGAACGAGTTTTGCCTTTTTCACTCACCAGAGATCCAGTTGTTACCAATTTGTTTACCAGTCCCAGTAGTGGGGAGGATTCCGAACACCAAATTCTCTCTGTATGCCCTTTGAGTAGCTGTATTTGAATATGTATCCAGTATTGCTCTACAAGGAAGAGTCATTCATTTAATGTGTACTCCATTTTTACGTTGACTAGAACAAAATCTCAAAACCATCTGCCGACAATAAAACTAACAATTACGAATAAAACATGAACATCTGCGCATCTAGTGACAGGCAATCGAAACTCCAGAACATTCTGCTTAATTTGGTGCTAAAATTAGGGCATTGAGTGAATTTCAAACAGAATAATTAAAGAAAGAAATGTGTCAGTTCTTCATAAATCACCCTGTACATTTTATTCTCTTTATCACTATATAATAAGATGTTTCTAGGAACACTTAAAAACTTGTAGAATAAAAATGGACTAGCTCAAACACACACTTACCAAGTGATTCTATTATTTTATTACTTACTGTGTTGTTATATGCTGCCAGAAATCATTCAAATGCTAAATTTATTTTTCAGGTTGTACGATATGGATATCAAAACAACAAACTAATTCGTAAAGCGAGAGAGATTGTGTCTGTAGAACAACATGTAAAGTGCGAATGTGGCTGCAAAGTTCAAGAAAAGGTTTGTACACACAAAATGCCAATTCTTTACCTTTTCCTGCATCTAAAAAGCAAAAACTAAAACTCTTCTCTACCCATTATAAATTATTTTGATACAACTTCTCTACAAAAGCTTATTCTTCTGTCTACTTCTTGTTAGTCAAAACAGACATTCACACATTCCATTGGGTATATGAAGGATACAGAGGCTAAAGCGACAATCAGACTTTTAAAAAGTGGAACACTATGTGATGACCTTTGAGATTCCATGCTTCTTGCATAACTATGAGAAAAAAATCTGATGTGTTACATTCACATAACTTTCTCTACCCTCTATCATTTATTATTGGGTATAAAAACTATTCTTATGAAAGTTTATTTTTCTACCTACTTCATTTCAACCAGATAAATCCCTGCAGAAATAGCTGCATCGCACATTTTGTTAGAATACAAAGAGAACCGCGATAGCCAAATGTTTAAGACCCAGATGCTATATGCTGCCTTATAATCCCACTGTTTCCATGAGAAACACCTGAATGTTGACAATACTTTAAAGGAATTGAACAAAATGGCTGATACCACAATCAAAAAAAGTTATTTGAAATAAATTGTGTGATTTAAAGAGATCTACATTTTTTGTGCAGTATTTTATTGTCTATTGCTTAATATTTACCAGTTATACAAGATTATACAAAATTCCTTCCAAATGAAGAGGACTTCATGGGTTATTTCCTGAAAATTCACGGTATACATTTTATTTTTCATGTATATATCTTTTATATATGGTACTATAATCAAAATCAGAGCCATTTTTTTTAGAAGATAAAAAATGTTGAAAAAATGTTATGTATATGTAAAGGGTATTTTGGGGCGAAGGGATTTTCTTGAAAATCTTTGTATCACATCTGTGGAAGGTGCTGAACCTAAATACCTAATTTGGTATTTATGCGATATTTTGTTTTTGAGTTACGCTGTTCACAGACACATGGACCTTTTTCTAAAAATGCTTTTTTTGGATTCAGGGGGTCTCAAAACATGTATTTCTGGTGAAATCTCGGTATAGTAGGCATATATACCTACTATATATATGGTAGAGAAAGTAAGAATGGCTATGTGCGTCACTGAACACAATAACTCAAATACAAAAAAATCGGATAAATACAAAACTTGGTATTTAGGTTCAGTACCTTCCACAGATGCAACACAAAGCTTTATCTGAAATTACCCTTTACATGGAACATTCTTAAAAATGTTTAATTTTCTAAATAATGGCTCCCACATTTTGATTAAAATATGATACATTAAAAACAATTACATGGCAACTAAAATGTATATCTTGAATTTTCGGTATATAGCCTGTGAAGTCCTTTTTATTTTGAATTACTTTTGTATGATTATTAAACTGTAACAGACAGACGAATTTCAAAGCCATCATATAGAGACCGATTTTGAAAAATTTGACCATACTTTACACTAATATATTCTTCTTATACCTATAATGAAATGTGTAATGAAGGCTTATCTGCATTAACAAGAAGTAGGTAGAAAAATAAACTTTTGTAACAATATTTACAGAGAAAGTCATGTGAATGCAACACATCAGATTTTTCTCCTAATACTCTTGACCCTCATCTTTGAACTCGACTCCTATTGTGTTTATGTTTCTATGCCTTTTTGTTCCAGCATTGCAACCAGACCATCCACGAATACAAACCAGAAACATGTGACTGTGTGTGTATTAACACAGATGAGAAGCAAAAATGTGAGGCTGAGAATTACACCAAAATCTGGGATCCTACTACCTGTTCCTGTGTTTGTCTGAACAAACAAATATGCAGTACAGGCCGCCTATTTAACGAGAGAACTTGCATGTGAGTATTATCAGTAATATTTTAATATGGACTGAAACATTTAATGCCTGAGTGTGATCATTTTCACAACACTTTAAGAGCCGGTTTCACAAACAGATGCTAAATTTTAACACAATGTTAAACTGATTTAACACTGAAGTTAACACAAATTCTGTTTCATCAAACAATGTTAACTTTAACAATGGGTTGAAGTCGGTGTTAAGTTAACATCCATGAACCCCTGTGTTAAGGCGTTTAACAAATGTTGGAAGTTGGAAAATGGCTGCCGCAAACCAAACTGTTGATACGAGTTTGTTGCAATTGGCATTTGTTAATGACATTCCTAATAGAAGAGTAGTCGTACGTCACAATAAATTTGAAACCCTGCAAAAGGAGCAATTTTTAAAGCAATAAACTGTCCAAGGGGTCATGAGCATGGTTTTATGGAAAATACGAGGGGTTAGAACACTACCAACAGAAGCATGCCTCTTTCTCCTATGCCAAGTGTTAATTGGGTACTTAGATTTTATGCTACTAACACTTTTCATTTACTTGTGATAATGTTGGTATTTCCAAAGCTACCATTTGTGGGTTTATCCGGAGGGTTTATAAAGCAATTGCTTCAAGAAGCAAACAGTATTTTTTCAGGTCTGTTTGATTAATCAGCAATAACACATTTTTGTCCACTTTAGTTTCAATGCAGCGTCCACCATCAGTTTTAAACCGTCTTAAACTCTCTTCGCATCTAACGTTTCTGGTGCTGCACTTTATGTTAGCATAAAATTGCCGTAGTTGCTTACTGGACTTAAGAGAAACGCGTTCATTCCAATTAAATTACTTGTGGATTTTGTCCCAGGTTGCAATCTTATCCTTTAATGTAAGACGACCATCAGCTTTTTTGCACTTGATAATATGCCTATACTTATTAAGCAGATATTAATTAACGTGAAACATTTATTTGACATCGTGATTCTAACCTCAAGGAATCAGGAACATCACATGGCCATTGCTATGAATGTAAATAGTTGTCGACTACTGACACAGAGAGCATGGCGATACATAGACAAAGTGCATCGGATACGTTCACAAGCAGTGTAGTTCGGCCACCACTTTCTCAAAAGCTAGCGTTCGCAGTTGTCTTTGACATTAACAAAATTTTAGCTAACAATTTGCTGTAAAAGCTTGATGAAACGTAAAAGTTTTAACCTTATGTTTAACTTTGAACACCTTGTTAACAAACAATATGTTAGAGCATTTTTAACATCGGTTGGTGAAACTGGCCCTAAATATATTTTAATCTTGCGTGGTATACAATATTTATCTGCTATGAAAAAGTAAATCACAAAAATTACTTTAATTAAAATGTGTAGATTTATTGTTGCTAGATGGGAACATTGTGGCAATAATGCTGGTTGTCTTGGAGATAATGGATATTGTGATGGTCATTGGGAGAGTGTACAGTCACAAAGTTTTAAGTGCCTATCCGGACTGCAGAGTGACGCAAGTTTATCCAGCAACAGCCAGGCAAAGAATGGACCCCATGACATGAAATCATTTTATCTCTATGTCACACCAAGATGAATACACTCTTAGCAACATCAGCTAGACCCTCGCATATGGCATGGTCCTCCGTGGTGTAGTGGTTACCATGCTAGCCTCTAGTTCCCGAGGTTCTGTATTCAAACCCAGCGGAGGGCGATGGATTTTTTCAGGTATAAAAATCCTTAGCATGGCTTCCTTTGGAAGGGAAGTAAAGCTGGTGGTACCGTGTCACATATTTACGGCATGTACAAGAACCTTAAGCCTGATAAAGAGACCTCTGAGCAAAATTGCTGGTCTTTTACAGCCAATATAAAATGGGATGCTAAGGACCACAGCAGTTAGAGCATCCATAAATAAAACTCAATTTAAATTTAACTTATATATGGCCAGTAATGACCTGAAACAAACTCAGGGTTAATGACATCCCAATCAGCAAATTCCTAAAGTTGAGTTCCAGGGGTCTATCATTTGCCTTTTATGGCTTAACATAATGAACATGTGAAATTCCCTTTTTATAATAAATTTAGCAAAGATGTATATATCCAAGATAATTGCTACAACATAAATAAACTGAAATTGGTGGCAGATAGTGTAAGTGTAAATTGAAATGAGTACGGTAAAGGGAGAGATATGTACCTTCCTGAAGATGTTCTACAGGATGCTTAAAGTGCAGTGAATTCATTGGTCCCTAAAAAGTCTGATATGATGAAGAGTACAAGTCATTTTGTGTATGGAGAAACCAAACGAATGCACAGGAGTTAACAAATATACTGTTCTAACATATCTTTCAGAAAAGATAAGTAAATGTTCCTGTGGTCACACCACTGTATGTTTATGGGATATGAATCCATTATTTATTTGTTGAGAATTTATTACTGTTTATTAGTATTACTTGTAGTCTAGCTTTAGAAAAATTAAATAAAAATAGTGTAGCAATGAGTTAAAGCATTTTAATTCACTACTGTGATTAAAACCAATATTTTGATTGCTAGAACGACGTAACAAACAATGGTTTATACGACAGTGGCATATAAAATATATTACTCTCTTTTCAAAACCTGTGCTTATTCTTAAACTTAACAGTCATCATTTTTTATTTCAATGGTTATTAATCTGCACTAATAAAATAATCTTCTTAATAAATACTGTAGGTGTTGCTTTTGCAGCCTAACCATTTCAAATTTTTTTCCTGTAGCAGAAGTTTTACAACTACAAGTCAGTGGTGTATTGCTTAAGTGTCATAAATGAATTACATACTTGCCAACTTCATGAAATTTAGAACAAATAAATGTACAAAACTTGCATGTAAAATAAATAGGAAATCAGTTTTATAAGAATTCTTGAAGACCTTATAGTACACACATGCTGTGTTTTGTTCCTGATACCACAATAAACACATATTAAAGCAACAAACACCCCTTCCTATGCTAGACACAGATTTCTAGTCCATATTTTACACTTTACAACATGTACTATAAACAAAACCTTCGCATAAAGTCTGATGTGTTGCACTCACATGACTTTCTCTACTCTTGTACAAACTATTTTTACATATGCTTATTTTCCACCTACTTCATGTTAATCGAGATATCGAGAACTTATTGCTAATTTTCTTGTAGATGCAAGGGGAATATGGTAGGCTTTAAGCGATAGTCAAATCTTTTAAGAGCTGGTTACTATGTGGAGCATTCCATTCTCTTTGCATGTCCAGGACATTAAAAAAAAAACTAAATGATGAATTCCCATTTGAGGAAAAGTATAAGCATTGGAAAATTCAAACAAATAACAAGGAATATCTGGAAATGGTTCACTCAGCAAACAAAATGTATATCACATAACCTGTGTGTTTTAATGAGACCAACATTTTTTTGTGTAGTAAAATTTTGTCTCTCTCTTACGATTTTCCAGTTATGCGGTTATGAAAAGGACTTTTGGGGGTATTCCCAGAAAATTCATGACATACATTTCATTTCCCATAAAAATATCTTAAATATATGATATTTTAATCAAAATTGTTAGAGCCATTTTTGAGAAAATCAAAATTTTCGAAAAATGTTCCATGTAAAGGGTAGTCTGGAGTGGGGGGATTTTCTTGAAAATCTTTGTGTCACATCTTTGAAAGATACTAAACCTAAATACCAAGTTTTTCGTTTTTGAGTATGCTGTCAGACACACATCCACACACGGACCTTTTTCTAAAAATGCTTTTTTTGTCAAGGGGCCTCAAAACACGTATTTCCGGTAAAATCTTGGTATCAAATTTTTGGGTAAAGTGCAATACTTCCTCTACTTACTATATGTAGTAGGGAAAGTAAAACTGAGAAACTTATATCCCGCAGCCATAGAATGTGAATAAGATAAACAATTTACACAAGGAAAATCATTTTACAATACACATTGTCCATTGCTGAATGTTCACACCCATTTACTGCTGGTTACTAAAGGTAACTAGTAGTGCAATCAAATTTTAAACCTGCATGCTGCGCATTTTGTTGCAACCCAGTGATTGGGGACCATGATCGTGATGAAGGATAGACACACAGATATGCCCTGGCCTATCATGGCACTGTATACCATTCAGTCCGTAATGTTGAGTTACAGTACACTTTAATTTACCCACAAGCCATAAAAATCACTTCTGCCACTTCTCCCATGCATTTTTATGGGCAAACCATAACCTTTGGCAAGTATGTAATTACACTATAAGTTTTAACACATGGACTATATTCATCATAAAATTATGCTCAATATTATTTTGTTGAACAGGTGTGAACTAGAACGAAGACGAAGAGTGAGTGGAAACGAAGTAAATTCAGCATATGTAAGTCGCAGACGAGACAGGAACAGGATGTCCAATATTGTACCTCGCACAGTGAATCCTTTATAAGACATCTGCACCGCTAAACAACACTGACAAAAATCAGATTGTATCTTCTCATACCATTTGTTTTTGTTTATACTTTAAGCTTTCTATTTATGTAAAACAAAGAACAAACAAACTTACGAAGTGAATTTTTAAACTGTGGAATACATGCTTAGAGGGAAACAGCAAAATAATTTGAGTTTGGCAAGGTGTAAGGACAATTTAATTGTGCTACTTTTCCATTCTTATCTTATCAAAACTACTTTGTCTGGAATAATGTTCTGCATAGTAAAGTGAGCCCTACCTTTTAAATGCAAACTACACATCACAGCTGCCTGATTTCTTGCAAAAAAAAAAGAGGTGAGTTACGCAGAAGATACCACTAGAAGTACCTAGCATTATATGGACAAGAGGGCATATATACTCTCAGACACAAATGTACCTTCCAACATATCTTAACTGTTAGGCTTAAATTATTTGAATCTTGAAATGTACTACTAAACCTAAGGGAAGCATGCACCAATCTAGAAGTCAACATTTAGCAACTTTCATATGAGAGTAAACTACTTCCAAAGTATTTTACTCCTTTCAGATACTCTCTGAGTTAATTACTACAGAAGTAAATGTCGAAGAGCACCATCATGTAGTATGTTGCTAAGGAAGTAAATAGAGCAAAATGTATGTTAGAATTTACATTCAAACCTAGATGGAGTAGCTCACCTGTCGACTGAGCTACAATATGTATTGTATATGGGAGGATGATGTTTTAGTATGTTCATGGATTACTTAGGGCAGCATATTAAAGCATTACCAAAGCATTTCTGTAGCCACTAAAGAATCATAAATCTGCAGAAGCCAAGGGACACAAGTATTCACTTCTTCTGGTAAAATAGTATGCTTTATTAACTTTGGTAATGCATTCTCCTACATGTATTTTAGAGCTATTTATTAAACTGCCCAAACACAAAGTATTCCATGAGTAATGAATTATACAGAGAGAGCCAAAAGACTATGAACCGGCTGTACGGTGTTCCTCCTGTCCACGTCCTCGGGGCTCGTTGCCATCTGCTGCTATCATAGAGAGGCGCAGATGAAACCATACAGCATTTTTAAAACTACTTTTAAATGCTTTACTTTACCAACTTTATGAAAGGAGATGCTGATAGTGGTCACCATCATTGTCCATACATTTTTGGCACCTCTTTAGGAAACTATCCATCACTTGCCGTAGTTCCCGTTGAGAAATGCTGGCAATTTCCTGGTGAATATTTTGTTTTAATTCTTCCTGGATGTGTTGGTTTGTCTTGTACACTTTATGTTTTAAGTTACCCCAGAGATAGAAATCACAGAGGGTTAGGTCAGGGGACCGAGGGAGTCACAAATCTCTACTAATAATTCTGTCCTCAAATACACTTTCAAATTGTTCTCAACGAAATATTGGCCGTATAAGCTGTTGTGGAGTCTTGTTGAAAAAAGGCAAAATCACGCTCCCTGGTTGTTAATTCTCTAAAAAAAAAAAGGGGCAAAATTGTGTTCACATATGTACGGGCGTCACTGTTGACTCGAAAAAAATTGAAAGTGCGTTTGAGGACATAAAATCTTGAACGAGAATGGTGCACACAACCATAATAATGCATTCTTCAGATAACATGGCAACTCCTTAGCTTAAACCCCCTGTTCAGTACAGTTTAAGTCAAGTCACATTTAAGCTCAGCTTATCGCTTGAACTACCTACTGTTAAGCCACATACTGGTGTGGCTTAAGCCCCTGCTTAAATCCAATTCAAAGCTTAAGCCAGAAAACCAGGCCTAAAATTACACATTTACCTTGTGTAACTATAGAAAATTTTAATTGTTCTCCCACACATGCCATAGCTGGGATGGAACCATGGATCTTGAACTCTAACGAACTGAGCTACCATGACACATGTACATGTTTTTGGGGTAATTGCCCCATCTTCAGCTCCTGTTGCTGGACTAACTCTGGTGGTGGCTGTAAGAAGGGAACAATTAGGTACCTCTGCTTGGGGATTTAAAGTTCATTACTTGGTGGCTATTTTGCACAATGAAAAATCTCCCGTACGGTTAATTCACAGAGTTGGTCTATGGCTTTGAGTAAAGTGATACTACTTTGAATGCTAACCATTAATCACTTCACTCAAACCTATAGATCAACCCCATGAATTAACCATAGGGAAGAAGAGTTTCATCATGAAAAATATCGACTGAAAAATGAACTAACAAGCTTAAAATTCCTAACGAGAGGGACCTAATTAGTCACTTCTTCCAACCATCACCAGTGTACCACAGGAGAGGATGATGCAGCAGTCGGAACCTAGCTGAGGATGGGATAATTACCCCAAAAATATGTTTCTAGTTACATAAGGTAATGTGCATATTAAACCAGACTCAGTTTAATATTGTTATTATTACTATTATTACAGAGGGTTGTTCGCAATCTATAGTAACAAACTTAAGACCCCCTTACCTTATGAAGTAACGTACTATCTGGTCGTTTTTAGCTTGAGCTATCAATCTGCAGCACAGCTTCCACTGGAGCAAACTGCTACGAATTACAGGGATGTCCAGTTTATTCCATTCCTCCTGACAGCTTTCCAGAGACCATCCAAACTTCGCAGTCGTCTGCTTCCAAGGGCTCTTTTCAGTAACCCAAATGCACAAAACTCCATGAGCGATGCATCAGATGACTTAACACAGATGTTGCTGAAAGGTTTGGAATGTATTCCCATTTCTCTAGGTTCTCCAAAAATTTGTAGGTTGCAATGGACGTATGGCTTGATGGCTTATCCTAATGCAACCAGACTTTATTTACATCTGCACCATAAAGTGCAGGGATTTCTGTATGGAAAATTGTTATCAGGACGTTAGTCTGGTAATATGCCAAGCTGATTTTCACATTTTTATGTACACGACAAATGGTTAATTTGCCATTGTAACTGTACCTTGCTATTGCCATGAAACCATTGGGGAAATTTTCATTAGTTTCCTTACACCAACTTTCAAATTTTTTTTCTCCCCTTGGTCAGTAATATATAGCCCAGAGTTTGTTGCAGTCACTTAGACAAACATATGCTTCATCTAAAAAGACAACAAACCTCCACTTTTCACCAGCTAGGTGTCATTCAGACTTTCTGTTGTTGTGGCACATTCTGCAATTTGTTTAGGCAACAGCTTATATCCCCAGCTCTTATGGCACTTTTCTATATTCAAGTCCCCGGTTGATTATGGTGTTCACAGTAGTAACAGAGATCCCTAATTACAGTGCAATGGCCCTCTGAGTTGCAGGATTTGGTCCAGAGGCATGGGCCTTCATCTTCCAAATTATCTCCTGGGTGCGACTGGGGGCCGTTCGTGGATTTCCCTGTTTCTTGCCCTTTGGAATAAGTCCTGATGTGGCCTTATCGTTTTTGTTGAGTGCACATGAGATCACTTTCTTGGATATGGTAAAACTACACCTCTTGCACTTAATAATCTTCGAATACAAGTATTTTTGCATCAGAAAGAGCAATAACATACCTTTATCAGAATGGTTCTATTTTTGATGCAGCAAGAACAAGAGCACACAAGTGAACAAACACAGTGATACACTCATAATGCTGAACTTTCATTCGGTTCCACATGTTTCAGCGCGGAGCTATTGTGCTCGTCTGATATTGTTACCATAGATCTTTAACAACCCTCTGTTTAATCAATTCACTTTATTAAGTTTCTGCATATGTATATAAGCCTATAAGCTATTCTTCCATAGCTCTTAAGTGTACAATGTATATTAATTAGAAGTTCAGTGAAATTCTGAGATTCACGCTTTTTAGATAACTGAAATAGGCACTCAAGAAGTGCTTTTCAGATTCAAAATGTACAGTAAGTGAATTCTATGCATGTAATTTATTGTTATCGGCAACCTTTTCCAGCCATATTATTGTTATGCATATTTGTATTATACTAGTCAAGTACAATTTGATGTTTGATTTGATAACAAGAGTTGTATGCTAAGATTTGAAAGTAAAAATGTACAGAACTACTGACAGTATTCATGCATTAGATGCTTTTGCCCTACCATTGAACAGATGAAACAAATGCTTCTACATTAAAAGCGTATCCCATTTCCAATTGATCTCAATGGATATGAAATAAACCTTTGATCTATAAAGAAATTAACACAAAGTGACATGTGCCAATTCTTAGCATTTCAGATCTAAGTTTTTGTTGCTCCTGAACGCAACTCCAAACAATTATTAAAATACCTGGTGTCATGACTTTCTCTACCCATCTAATAGGTAGAGAAGGTATTGCATTCAACCAAAAAATTTGATAACAAGATGTCACCAGAAATACATGTGTTTGAGGCCCCCTGAATAAAAATAATAATAAAAAAAAATTCAAAAAAGGTCTATGTGTCTGCGAACAGCATAACTCAAAGACAAAAAGTCAGATAAACACAAAAGTTGGTATTTAAGTTCAGTATCTTCCAAAGATGTGACACAAAGATTTTTAAGAAAATCCCCCACCTCAAACTACCCAATAATAGAACATTTTTCTAAAATTTTAAATATTTTAAAAAGTGGCTCTAATGATTCTAATTAAAATATCCTGTATTAAACATATTTATATGACAAATAAAAAGTATATCTTGAATTTTCTGGGAATAGCCTGTGAAGTCCTCTTCATTCAGGAGAAGTTTTGTTTAATCCTGTATAATTGGTAAATGTTAAGCAAGATGGAAACGTACTACACAAAAAATGTAGATTGCTTTAAAACACACAATTTATTTCAAATAACTATTTTTGTGGCATCAACCATTTCTGAGTTATCAGTTATTAATGGTTCAAATATTTCAATACTTAGCCATTCTTTTAAAGCCCTGTCAATTTTCAGCCCTTGTGATGTCACGGAAAGGGTATGGAATTTTAACGTCAGCGTCCAGTTCTTAAACGTTTGACTATTGCTGTTCCCTTTGTATCTGTAATGATGTGTAATGCAGCTATTTCTGGAAAGGTGAATGCCATTCCTCGTACACATGATGCAGGCCATTCTTTGTCAGGTCCTTGAGAATTGCCTCATTTTTCTTGAGCACTGCTTCAGAGTTCTCAAATTGAAAATGCCTCGGAACTTTCCTTTAGTGATGCAAATAAAAAAAGTTACACGAAGCGAGGTTGGGGCTATAAGGTGGATGCAGTACACAGGTAATGTTGAATTTAGCCTAAAACTCCATGACTTGATTCACGACGTGGGGCCATGTGTTACGATGAAGTCCCCACCCAGCCTGATGAAGTTGCGGTCGTTTCTTTCCAATGAGCTTCCTCAGCTTAGCCAATACTGATGTGTAACATGCTGCTGTAACCATTGTGTGAGGGAGGAACTGCACGTTGGTAAATCATTCCATTACACTATCACCTTCCCTGCAATGGAACAACTTTTGTCCTTTTTGGTGTTGGGGAACCAACTGACACACAGTGCTGGTATATTTTCCTTCAGGATCATAATGATGCAAACAAAACTCATCACAGGTGATAACTGACTTCAGGAATGCATCCCCTCCATCAGCAAAGAGGCAGCACCTCACACGTGTCTCCATTTCCACAGCCTTTTATGCAGGATGCAGCACCGAATACACACAAACACAGGTCATACATAATTCTAAAGACACTGCCATACGAAATGTTCAACACCTCACTGCGTTTATGTAATGGTATCTGCTGATACTCACAGACAGTATTAATGTTGACTTCTGTCACAGCAGGCCCACCTTACTTAACACATAGAACTCTGTTTTCTTTAAAGTACTTCAATCACCTGAACACTATTACATTAGGTAGTGCATCTTCACTGCACGCTTGCTGCACCTTTACACGAGTTTCAGAGGCTTTAAGCAAAAACAGAACTTTATTGCACCATACTGCTGCTCTTGTGCCACTTCCATTATATGTTATGCGAAATGCAAGTAGAGTCTACAACATATAGCATTACTACCAACCCACCAAAAGCAGTCTTATAAACCAAAAGGAAAGAGAAGTACCTATTAAGGCTGGTTCATAACCCAAGAACGGGAATGCATATAAAACTCATATCGATAGCAAAGCAGAAAGTCGATTTGTTTATAACTGACCAATGATAAATTTTCACCTGCTTTCAAATCAACCAACATAAAAATTTGATAGATTTAACATTTTCTAAATGAGATCCATTACTATTTCCGATTCCTCCAGTCATAGCCTGCTTCATGCCATTATTAATAGCATACTTTAAAGTTGTTTGTCAATATATCAGATGAAATGAGCGCCATAGCAATAGCTACGGAAAATGAAAGATACCCAGAAAAAGAATGGCTCCGAATATATACAGATGGATCCCTCATCATGCTCGTGCAGGAGTATACTGTAAACACTTTGCACAGTATCTAACGTCAAACCACTACGATAGAGAATTAACAGCTATAAAAGCAGCATTACAGAACATTTTATATAGATCATACATAAAACAAAAAATAGTCATCAAACTCAAAATCAGCCATAGATGGGATAGTGAATTACAATAATAAAACAACAAAAAATGTTAAAGAAATAAGAAGCCTACTTAAAGCAGTTGAAACTAGAAATCATGTCACTCTACAATGGATCCCAGCTCACGGACTTTTGGGCAATGAACATGCGGATCAATTAGCAAACAAAGGTGCAATACAACAAACAAAACCTGTAGGACAAATAGAAATAAATAAAACAATTAAATAACATTAAACAACATTTTAAAAGACAGCAGAGACTTGATGAAGAAGATAAATTAAAAGTTAAACATTATAAGAATATTAAAGATAGAGTTGATATACAAAAATTGCCAAGGAAGAATGCAGTGGCCTTATTTAGGATGTCAACTGGCCACGATTGCCTCGCAGAACACCTCTACAAGATACGATGCCTACCTTCACCCAAGTGCACTCTCTGTGAAGATGATGTCATCCTGAACAAACAGCATCTCGCCAAATGCAGAAGTCTTAAAAGTGATAACTTACAGACTTTATATTGGGAAGCCAGAGAGAAAATGATACAAATCAATTAATCCCCAGTGCCATTGGTCAACAACAACAACTTTAAAGTTGTTTGTTGATTATTTAGAAAATTTGAGTTGGAGTTGAAACACCTAACTAATGAAGTTTGAATTGCCACCACCGAACCCACTATGGAAATTCATCACACCACCAGATGCCAACACAAACAAACTCGTACCTGACATCACCACAAGGAACCGTCAGCCACTTCCAAAGATGGGAGCAATATCTCTTGAAACCAGCCAAGACAAAAAACATGTAAGTAATGTTAAGTGTTTCAACTCCAAATCAAATGTTCTAAACAATTTCAAATACACATCACTGTTACTGGCTTATCCATATTTGATAGAAACTGCTTGTTGATCTTTATTAATTTCTGGCAGTTTTTGCTGTTCTATATAGCTTTTGTTATTCTTTATGAGGCAATAGACAGTTTTGAATTGTTATAAGCAAACTAACAACGATGCTTTCACTAGGAGAACCGGCACTCAATAGATCAGAGGGAGTCAGGATCTGTGATCAGGTGCAACAATTGCTAGAATTTCTTCCAGTTTCATGTCCTGGTCACCTTGAATAATTTCTGCTGTGAAGAGTCTAATGTGCACAATATAGATCTAACATGTCGTGCCTGGGAAAGCTCCCTGTTAATTATGTAGCTCACATTATAATACATGTATTTTAATTTTGTCATTCTTGTTCTGGTTTCCGTTCTTGGTTATTATGAACCAGCAGGAGAAGATCAATGAATATGATGAACAATTATCTCCAGAGGTATGCACTTAATATAAATGTATAAGCAGTAAATGGGTATAAAGCATTCATAACATCAAATAACCTGAACTTCTTATGTTAAAACAAATAAATGGCTGCTGTTGGCAGCCAACATACCTGAAGACATCTAACGGGCAATTACAAGCCTAAAGAAAGTAAATGGCAAGGTTTCTTCTGCTCACTAATGGCACCGAATTACAATATTTCCAGTGTAATCTAATATGGTAGATAATAATGTTCCTAGGTGAGTCAAAACTGTTTCTAGCAGAGGCTTATCTGGAGACAAAGCTTCCCTTCTTTGACCAGGGAAAGGCGCCAACAGTTGGCTCTCCTCCTCGTGGGATTTTACATTAGACCAATACCCAATTTCTTAAAAAGGTGCCTTCACTTTCACAGGGACAGAAGTGGCTATGCCACCTATGCATGTCAACCCCAAAGGGGAACACTACCCAAAACCTTGTTAGGGCTGATAGCAACCTAGCACACCATCTCCCAGCTTTACAGGTTGTTATCGAAGGATATTGAGGGATCTTGCAACCCTACATCACTGCTACCCAATCACTCATGGGTATTGAGAACCACTGTGTTGCAAAGTCCAACACAATCCGAACAACTCCCTTTCAGAAGGGGCTCAGATGTTTGACATGACATACTTCTACAGAGAGAGCCAAAGAACTACGCTGAGCTGTGTTTTTCCTGTCTGCATCCTCGGCGCTCATTGCCGTCCGCCACTATCATAGAAAGGCGCAGATGAAACCATACAACATTTTTAAAAGCTTTACTTACCAACTTTATGAAAGGAGATGCTGAAATTGGCCACTGTCCTTGTCCATACATTTTTGGCACCTCTTTGGGAAAGTATTCATCACTCGCCGTAGTTCACATTGAGAAATGCTGGCAATTTCCTGGCGGACATTTTGTTTTAATTCTTCCAGGGTGTATGGGTTTGTCTTGTATACTTTGTTTTAAGTTATCCCAGAGATAGAAAACGCAAGGGGTTAGGTCGGGGAACTGAGGAGGCCACAAATCTCTACTAATAATTCTGTCCTCAAACACACTTGCATAAAGTTAAGTAAAGCCTTTAAAAGTAGTTTTAAAAATGTTGTATGGTTTCATCCTTGTCTTTCTATGATAGCGGCAGACAGCAACAAGCGCCAAGGACGCGGATATGAAAAACAGCACGCAGCCAGTTTGTAGTCTTTTGGCTCTCCCTGTAGTAACATCAGAAGTACCACGAATGCCAGGAGTCAGCTATAGCAGCTGAAGTCGGAACCCATCCCCTATGGGAGACTCAAAATTGATTTTAACTTACCCTATTTTCACAGCTGTATCACAGCAATTGCTAGGTGATACTTTCTACCACAAAGTACTAATAAAACCAATTTTTTGTGGTTGATTCACAAAAAATCAGTTATTTTCCATTACAAAATATACTTATTACTGTATTGGTCGAAAAATAAGCCGCACCCCTAAAATTCAAGAAGGAAAAAGCAAAAACGCTTAGCATGAAAATAAGCCACATTCCAGTTCTCTGAACGATTTTCTCATTGAAATGAATTTTTTTCCATTTTTCTTCTGAAGCAACCCAACATTGCACATTAGATTTGTCCAGTCCATACTTTCTTCTGGCTTCACCATTGGTTATGGTTTTGGCATAAGCACAACTGTAAGTTTGAAGCCTGCATCATAACTATGCAGAATACCTTGATGATGCTTTTCGTTCTAACTGATCATTCATTACGGCAAATAACAAGCTTTCTTACCAGTGAATTAGGTAGAAGCTAAAGAAACACATACACAATGTTAACATCAAAATGCCCGTAAAAGTTTGCATTGCTGCAAATGAGCATAG
This sequence comes from Deroplatys truncata, assembly GCA_030765065.1. Classification (NCBI taxonomy): domain Eukaryota; kingdom Metazoa; phylum Arthropoda; class Insecta; order Mantodea; family Mantidae; genus Deroplatys; species Deroplatys truncata. The sequence continues at coordinate 241,931,853 of CM060984.1, read as the reverse complement.
ATTTTAACAGCAAAGGTATATAAAAACCAACATTGCAAATATAAGCCACAACCCGACTTTTTTTCATTGAAATTTGGACTGAAAGTGCACTTATTTTCGGGTCAAACATGATATGTACAAACATTCAATTTTTACTTTTAGCAGTGTGCTTATTTTAAATGGAAAGGTGCTTAGGGTATAAGAAACAAAAGTATGGCAGAGCTTTCCTCCTTTAAAATCTACCAGTTTATAAGCTGTTTAAGTTTCTTTTTGGAAAAACCTGCATATTTCAAATGGAAAACTACTGCAAACTAACAGTTTTCATTTGTTGGACAGTAAGTATTTGCTGCTGTGCTTCAAGACAGCAGCAGAGTCTGCAGCTGCTGAAAGCTTCCATTATGATTCTACTCTCACTTGGGTGATACTTCATGAAGCCACATATACAGGGTGAATAAAAAAATAACAGGGATTATTTTTTTCTGTTTAAACACGCACATGTAAAATTTGACCAATTATGGTAACGGAGAGGTCTGATCATGACTGACACTGGGATATATGCGACATTGTCCATGTGCTGTTCAGTTTCTCTGTGGGAGCCAGTGTAAGCACGTGTTTCAGTGGCCCGACATGAATTTCAAGTTAGAACAATGAGCATGAATTCAGTTTTGTGTTCTTCTGAAAAAATCATGAACAGAAACACTGCAAATGATACAGGAAGCATATGGAAACTAAGCTTAATCAAAAACACGTGTTTTTGAATGGCATAAAAAATTTCAACTTGAAGATGCTCCACATCCAGGATGGTTCTCCACATCAAAAACAGAGGTGAACTGCAACACTATTGACGTCCTGTTGCAGGAAGATCCAAAGATTAAATAAATATAACGAAGGCTGCAGACATTATGCACATTTTGTATGGATCAGTTGAAGACATAATTTGTAATGATTTGGGCTACAGAAAAGTGGCAGCAAAATGGGTTCCACGAGTGCTTCATGAGGAACAGTGTCTCATTGGGTCATGATGACCTGACAGCAATGGATCACAAGACTTCAGAGGGAACCCAACTTTCTGGACAAGGTTGTCACATGTAATGAGAGCTGGTTTCATCATACGATCCAGAAATCAAACAAAGTGCACAATGGAAACACCCTTCCAGCCCAAGGCCAAAAAAAGCAAAGGTGCAACCAAGTCCAGGGAAAGTTGTGCACTTTGTGTTTTTCGAAAAACCGGGATAATTTATGATCACATGGTTCCTAATCATACCACAGTATCTGCTCAATACTACAGTAGAGCCCTGTTCATTGAGCCATAGCAACACAAGCGCGACAATCACTAAACTAGGTATTGAAAGAATGCCCCACCCACCGTATACACCAGATCTAGCACCCTGCGATTTCTGTTTCCATGAGTGAAAGAAAATACTTTGTGGGTGCCAATTTCAAACCGATTAAAATCTAGTGTTATTTCGGGTATACTGAAAAAGGATATCAAAAAAAGGCTTCTCTGAGTGTTTTGAAACGTGGATAGAACATTGGAACAATTCTGTAGCCTCAGAAGGAGGGTATTTAAAGTTTGTGGTTAAATTTGAATAAAAAAAAAATCATGGTGTCCAAACAAATAAACTTTTCCTGTTATTTTTTGACCCACCTCGTACAATCAAATAGTGTGATGCGAAAGCATCAAGTCTCTAAGCAAGCACTGTTCTTGGTTTCTGTACTTTATATAGACCTAATGTTCACATAATTAAGTTTGGTCTCACACAACAGCAAAAGACAGAAAAAAAACTTCAACACTGAAATGCAAGCATCCCATTATAATTATAAATGAAAACAGAATAGTGTCACTGGTTTTCTAAACACAAACCTACGCCTTGTTACCTTGTATCTTATGTCAAGTAGTTAATTTGTTAAAAAATACATACCTTTAATATTTCAGACTTCTGTTTCATTTCCTTCACCAAAACCCTTGTAGCAATTCAAGTCTATGTGTGAATTCTTAATTGATCATCATCCATGAATTCATCAGCCTGCGGACAAACATTAAATATAAGATTTGTATGATTTTACTTTCTCCATTGAGTACTTACAGTAAGAAGAGGAAGTATTGTATTCCACCTCAAAATTTGATACTGAGATTTCACCAGAAATACAGTTTTGAGGACCCTGAACCAATTAAAAAACAGTTTTAACAAAAGGTCTGTATGTGTGTCTGAACAGCATAACTCAAAAATAAAGAAAGCTATATATACCAAACTATATTTAAGTTCTGTGTCTTCTGAAGATGTGACTCAAGATGCAATTCAAGAAAATCCTCTCAACCTAAACTAATCTTTACATGGAAACTTTGTCATTATTTTTTAATTTCTCAAAAATGGCTCTAATGATTTTGATTAAAATAGTATATGTTTAAGATATTTTAAAGAAAAATAAAATTATATCTTTAATTTTCTAGGAATAGCCTCTGAAGTTCTGTTCATTCTGAATGATTTTTGTATAATTGGTAAACCATAAGAGGTAGACGAAATCTTAAGAGCACAAAACAATGCAGATCTTGCTAAACCACACAATTAATGACTTTTGTATAAGTGGAAAAATGTAAGAGATAGACAAACTTACTACACAAAAAATGTAGTTCTCATTAAACCACATAATTAATGACTTTTATATAATTTGTAAACCGTAAAACAGACAAAATTTTACTGTACAAATAACCGTAGATCTCGTTAAAGCACACAATTTATGCCAAATAAAACTTTATGTGTTAACCATTTCTGAGATAGTCACTGATGTTAGTTTGAATTTTCAAATACTTATACTTTTCTCAAGGGGAAATTGCTATTCATTTTTTTACTTTCTCTACTACGTATAGTAAGTAGGGGAAGTATTGCATTCCACCCAAAAATTCGATACCGAGATTTCACCGGAAATACATGTTTTGAGACTCCTGGAATCCAAAAAAAAGCATTTTTGGAAACATGTCCATGTGTGTGTGTCTGTGAACAGCATAACTCAGAAACGAACAGTTGGATAAACACCAAACTTGGTATTTAGGTTCGGTATCTTCCAGAGATGCGACACGAAGGTTTTCAAGAAAATCCCCCCACCCCAGACTACCCTTTACATGGAACATTTTTTTGAAAATTTTAATTTTCTCAAAAATGAACTAACGATTTTTATTAAAATATCATATGTTTAAGATATTGTCATGAGAAATGAAAAGTATATCTTGAATTTTCTGGGAATGTCTCCAAAAGTATTCTTTATTGTGAACGACTTTTGCATAACTGGTAAACCATAAGAGGTAGACAAAATTTTACTACACAAAAAATGTAGATCACGTTAAAATACACAATTTATGTCATATACATTTCTTTTGTTGAGTGAACCGTTTTCGAGATATTGCTTGTTATTCCTTTAAATTTTTCAATAATTTTCTCAAATGGGAATTCGTTATTCATTTTTTTGTCTTGGATATGCAGAGAGTATTAATCTGTGGCAAAGAGAACGGTGCTGGGCATAGCAACCAGCTATTAAGAGATATGTCTATGCCTAAAGGCTACTGTATTTTTATATTGCCGTTGCAATTACAAAACAAGGGGAACATAGTACGCCTTAAGCAATAGTGAAATATTTTTAGAACTGGCCGCTATGTGTAAAATGAAATTCTCTTTGCATGTCAAAAGATCGTTTCTGCAAATGTTTATCTCGATTAATATGAAATAGATGGAGAATAAGAGTTTGTAAAAATAGTTTGTACAAGAGTAGAGAAAGTCATGTGAGTGTAACACATCAGATTTTTTTCATAGCCATGCACAGAGAATGTAATTTCAAAGCCAATACATAGTGATCCGCTCTTAAAAAATTTGATTATCATCTAAAGCCTAATGTATTCCCCTAATTCCCCTGCAGCTACATGAAAACATCTAAGAAAACCATTTCTGTATATGTTTATCTTGATAAGCATGAAATAAGCTTTTGTATGAAGTTTGCTGAAGAATGGCTAGAGAAAATCACATGAATGTAACCTTAAAAAATTTGTAATACAAATTTTAGCCTTAGAATAAACATAAGATGAGCATAAGTCATAGGGAGGCACAGTTAAAACAAGGAAAAAAAAAAAATTGAGTTTTATTTATGGACGCTCTTTAACTACTATGGTTCTTAGCGTCCCATTCTATATTGGGCGTGAAACACCTGTAATTTTGCTCAGAGGCCTCTTTATCAGGCTTGAGGTTCTTTTACGTGCCGTAAATCTACGACACGGGACCACCGGCTTTACTTCCCTTCCGAAGGAAGCCGTGCTAACGATTTTTACGCCCGAAAAAATCCATCGCCCTCCGCCGGGTTTGAACCCGCGACCTTGGGAACTAGAGGCTAGCACGGTACCACTAGTCCACGGAGGACGACTAAAACAAGGAGTTTTTCTAGATTTAACATGAGGTTAGCTTAGACTCGTGTGTATGAGTACATGAACTGATGTAACTGTGATCCCATATGATGCTGAAACTGGCCACCGTCGTTGTTCATACATGTTTGGCACCTCTTTAGGAAACTATCCATCACTCGCCGTAGTTCACATTGAGAAACACTGGTAATTTCCTGGCGGATATTTTGTTTTAAGTCTTCCAGAGTGTGGGTTTGTCTTGTACACTTTGTTTTAGGTAACTCCAGAGATAGAAATTTCAAGGGGTTAGGTCGAGGGGCCCACAAATCTCTACTAATAACTCTATCCTCAAACACATTTTCAATTGTTCTCATCGAAATATTCGCTGTATAAGCTGTTGCAGAGTCTTGTTGAAAAAAGGCAAAATCACGCTCCCTGTCTGTTAATTCTCTAAAAAAGGGTTGGGGGGGGGCAAAATTGTATTCACATACGTACAGGTGTCAACTTCTGACTCGAAAAAAAATGGCAATGGTCCGTTTTAGCATCTCCTTTCATAAAGTTGGCAAGTAAACCCTTTAAAAGTAGTTTTAAAAATGTTGTATGCTTTCATCCACGCTTTTCTGTGATAGCAGCTGAGGATGCGGAGAGGAAAAACACTGCGCAGCCGGCTCGTAGTTTTTTGGCTCTCTCTGTATAATAAGTTACATTCACATGACTCTCTAACCACTCTTCTTACTAAAGCTTATTCTTCTATCTGATCCATTTGCAGAAATGGCTTTATTACACACTCCTCTGTAGATACAAGAATACGGTACGCTTAAGTGATACAGATACTTGTATCTTTTAAAAGTGGGTCACTGTGGGACAGCTTTGAAATTCCATGGTCTTTGCATGACCATTAGAAAAAATGAGTATAACCTACCACTTGAAAGAAAATTCAAACAAGTAAAAAAATCTTAGAAGTGGTTAACACCAAAAAATGTATAAATTGTGTGCCTTAATGAGATCTATAGTTGTTGTGAAGTAAGATCTCTTATGCTCTATAGTTCACCAATTATACTAAAGTCATTCAAAATGAAGAGAACTTGTCAAGCTATTCACAGAAATTAAAGATATACATTTTGTCATGGAAATTTCTTAAACATGCGTATTTTTAATCAAAATCGTTAAAAGGCATTTTTGAGAAAATAAACAATTATGAACAACTTTCCATGTAAAGGATAGTTTGGGATTAAGAGGGGGGGGTCTTGAAAATCTTTGCACGTATCCTTTGAAGATCTGAACTTGTATACCAAGTTTTGTATTTAACTGACTTTTTGTTTTTTGAGTTATGTTATTCATAGACACACACACCTTTTTCTAAAAATGCTATTTTTTGGATTCAGGGGCCTCAAAACGTGTATTTCTGGTGAAATCTCTGTATTAAATTTTTCGGTGGAATGCAATACTTTCTCTATTCAAATTTCCAAATGCAAACACTGTGCTTAGTTTTAGTAAATGTGCAACCAAGAGGTCCGAGTTGTGCAAAATGTCCTTGAGCTCATTCACTTCACTGCTAATTGCATGCCCCTCTTGGAACCTCCAATGTTGCATGTTTCAACATTATCCTGAGCTTTCCTCATGCAACAGCTAGCTCAGTCTGAAAGCCACAGCAACAGCATACCAGCTTTCCACAATATTTCCATAGATTTCTTTCTTTCATTTCAGCATTTTGTTTTGCAAAAACAATGCAAACTAAAGGTGCTTGTTAGGGGTTTTATAACCTCATAACAAGTAGAAAGCAACAAATTTAACTTTGAAAATGTAAATGACTATTTGTCCTACAGCTTAAGGACTCTTACAAAGGAACATGAAACCATTTTTGGCTTTACTCCATTAGTTTGGTCTTCATTGAAAGCATTAATATAAGTAACCTCCCATGAATCAGGAACCTAAGCTTATATAAGAAAAAAACTAACCCTAATCTAGCCTCCCATAAATCAGAAACGAAAAAAACTAATAAACTTAAAATAAAAAGTATTTAGGAATGCACGCTGCGAGCATTGGTGACCAATGTAATGCAGATTACCACCATGTTTTGTGCATCAGTATTAAATAACAAACGAAGATTGTGAACTACAAGGTTTGCACCTAACTTTTAAACAAACTCTTTTGGATGTTCATGGTCAAGTTTCATCGCAGCATACCTATAAAGATAAAAGAAGGGTTCTAGGAGTTAATCAAAACATCTCGATATGAAATAACACAGAACATAATTATTTCATGTTTTAACTTGTTTGACCAACATAAATGCTGAGCTTTCATTTTAACACCAAACTTAAAGAACCTGAGAATAGCAGGTACGGTAACAGTTCACACACATAGAGAGGGAATGGTCTCTGATAAAACTGGTGAGCTTGGAAGTGATTACAGGTAGTTGCATATCTTTAGTCCAGATATGTCCAGCAGAACACCCCAAATATGAATCATTCCTTATTTCATGCTGAAAAGTGAAACTGTTGATATGCTATCTACTTAGCTTGAAAGGGTAGTATGCAACTTTGCTACAGATATTAGATGCTTTCACAATTTAGCTGCAAAACATCAGATCGTATGCAGTGTGCTGCAAAATCTTTCTGTGCAATTAAAGAAAATATTTACCACTTATGTCATAATGTCAAAGGCTTAAGAGGTTCAATATTCATTAGAAAAATTTAATGAAATTACCTGTCATACAACAGAACATGCACACAATATAGAGGTAATTCATATAATAATTATACTTGACCCATTTTCTGAGGGCAGAAGAAAATCAGAATATTCTGTAAACTGCTTGTTTAGCAAATAACCTAACCTTCCTATCTGGATAGAAAATCTGATTTATCTAATTTCATGAACTAACATGAAAGTTAATGGTGAACAAGCTCTCTGCAGTACCTAATATTAAAATATTGGCAATTCTTGTATGATTTTTAAGCTGATTAGATCAAATCAGATGGAGAACAAAGGCTTTTCATCATTTGGCTTTTTAAGTGCATGCAATTCCTATATAAATGATTTTAAAACGCTGTGTCCATAGATAGCAGCTTTATGCATTCAAATTATGATATAAGAATAATTACAATTTATAAATTTACAGACATAACTAATAAGTACCTCTCTAAACACTGTATTGTTTGTTTGCTGCTAACCTCTATCTTCTTCGGTTGTGCTGTTAACACATATTACGTACAGAACTGGTAATTAAATAAACTGTGCAAACAACAGCCAGCTTACGACTGCCTTGAAGCGTACTATCATAAAATCTTGCACTAATAATTTCTTGTTATTCCCGTTTTCACACACCCAATCAGTCACTCAAATTATTTAAATGACACCATGTGAGCACAAGGCCAAAACACAGCGAACACCAATGTGCAATTATGTGCTAATGTGCCATGCGCATGCTTTGTTGACGTCATTTGGCGTCATTTATCCAATGCTGTCAACCATCGCCATATTACCCCACTAAAACAAAACTTCAAAATAGGCTAAAAATGTCACCAAAAAAAAAAAAGAGGAAGAAACCAGAATAGAGGCAATGAAAAGACAAGGAACATAGTGCATACTTTGAGAGAATGCCATTTTTTTCCTTTAAAAGATTCTTTAACTATGAAGTTTACTTCGATGTTATCATCAGCAGTGATATGAGAAAATTTCTTTTCACTGGACTGCAATAACCAATAAATCCACGCCCTCCATACACCAGAAAATGTAACAATTTGTAACAAAAAAGGTGGCAATACAAATTAAAAAGTAATATATGTAAATATCACTTGGTCAAAATACTAATGGTTTTAATAGTTCATACTCCTTTCGTTTCTTGGCAGCAAAGACCTCAGCAACGGTGTGATTAAACTGGATCGATTTTTAAGTTCATCGGAGAATGGCTTTTTCAATAGAAATTGAAGCTAACCTGCTAATACAGTGCTATGCAGTCATACACATTGGTTATAGGCCACGGGCGGATTCAGGATTTCCTTAAGGGCGGGATACACCGGAAGGTTTGTGGGTGGGGAGCAAACCCTCAGTTAAAAAGGGGTACGGTACTCCATCGGAATGCTTTTAAACATTTAGCAGCGAAATATTAATTCCATACAAATTTTATACTTTGAGGTAGAACAAATTGAAGGATCTTACCGTAAAAAGGGAAAAATAATATTATTTCTGGTACGTAATAATATTTATTACATTTTGAACCGCTAAATGAAAAGCATTACAATAGTAAAAATGTACTGAAATAGTTGTGAATAATTAAACAATGCACAAGTCAACACTCCTAGTCTTTTTACTTGCATTTTAAAAGTACCGAAAGAGCATAATGTAAAATAAATGTGCATTTAATCACATTTTAGTGAGTTATAGCAAAAATAAACGAATTCATTAACTGTAGTGAAAGAAAGCTGAATTCTACAAAGTAAATTTTAATAATAAATTAATTGAAAACTGATGGTATAATTTATTTGTTAGTGTTGCATTCACATAATTTTCTCTACCCGCACTTCTGCAATCTATACTTAACAAAAAATATTCTTCTATCTGCTTCATGTTAATCAATTTGCAGAAATTATGTTATTACACATTTCGTTGTAAAGTACCTACAAGGTTCCCCTACAATAAACTTAAGCGATTATCAAATCATTTAAAAGCGAGTCCTACGATGGCTTTGAAATTCCGTTCTCTTTGCATGTCCACGACAAAAAATAACGAATACTGACCTACCACTTGAAAAAAGTATAAGTATTTAAAAATATTATAAAGAGCTTGATTAAAAAGTTGAGTTTTATTTATGGACGCTCTTTAACTACTATAGTTTTTGGCATCCCATTCTATATTGCGCGTGAAAGACCGGAAATTTTGCTCAGAGGCCTCTTTATCAGGCTTGAGGTTCTTTTACGTGCCGTAAATCCACGATACGGGACCATCAAGTTTACTTCCCTTTCGAAGGAAGCCATGCTAAGGATGTGTGCGCCCGAAAAAAAATCCATCGTCCTCCACCGGTTTGAAAAGCTTGATGGGAGTAGCTCCCCTCCCTAAAATTTTGGTGCAGATTCTGCTAACTCTACCATTTTCAATAGGTACGTAACCTCTATAATTTAATAGCATTAGTCGCGTCCCCCCTCGCCATGTAACCTTTCTTATTACTTTGTCTATCGCTTCAGCCTTAGGCTGCTCCTGCTACCTATGAGTCAACGAAATGCGTAATGAAACGATCTTGATTATCATGAAGTACATGGAAAAATACGCTTTTGTAAGAATTGTTTGTAGAAGATATGTAAAAATAAACGACAATCGGGTAGAGAACGTTATGTGAATGCAACACATCAAATCTTTTTATATTTGGGAAAGGGAAATGTGAAGTGATGCCAGATCTCAAATTAATAGAAAGAATATTCTCATTTTTAAATGCAGAAAGAACAAACACTGTTACAATGTTAATTCTACTTCCACACATGTATAGGCTACTGGAAAGTAGAATCAGCCTGCAATATCCAATACTACAGCCGGGATTTGAACCACCGATCTTCGACTTACTGTGCCGCTGCTCTAACCAACTGAGCTACCATGGCAACATGCTGACACATCACTAATTTCTCGAATATGGCATTGAATATTATAGTCTGATTCTACCTTTCCAAACGATACACACAGTTTATGCTCTGACATTTTAAAATATTTTTTTCATTTATTATTTTTATGTTTTCTTTCACAATCACCTACTTATGGTATAGATAGAAGAGGTATCATTGCATTCCACTCAAAAATTCGATAGCTAGATTTCACCGAAATACACTTTTGAGTCTTCTTGAATTAAAAAAGAAGCATGTTTGAAAAAGGTGTGTGTGTGTGTGTGTGTGTGTGTGTGTGTGTGTGTGTGTGTGTGTGTGTGTGTGTGTGTGTGTGTGTGTGTGTGTGTGTGTGTGTGAGCTTCTGTCTGCGTTTGTCTCTACTATAATACTACTAAAGATTAGTAGAAAGAGTTAAAAACACAAATGTGAACCCACCCACAGATGGGTTAGCGAAAATTCCGCTGTGTTGGCAATAGTGTTCCTACTAACATTCACGGAGAAGGTCGCGTCACCGCGTGGTACCTTTGTTTTCGCTTTGTTACACAATCATCAACACTCGTTTGTCACCTCATATGGTTCCGAAAGATGGAAGATATTTTGCGTCACGGAAATGAGCTGTAAACCGGTTATCGGCCTACAACTTGCAAATAAACGGGGCAGAAAGTTTAAATAGGCTAAGGGGTATAGAACAGAGCAAAACTGTTGTTACTATAATACCGTAACTTGTATCTCAATAGTTAGTTGCGTTTATCTTATTCCCTAAAGCAATTTGAGATTGTTGGAATTAATATATCGTTGTAATATCATTGCAAAGTATTTACTCATTGCAAGCCCACATAATTTCTCCTTCTTTCCTATGTGGAAAACCTTAAAATGAGAACTATAGCCTTTTCTTCTTACTTTTCTACCTACCTAATTAAATAGATGCATTCTAACCAAAAATTCGATATCAAGATGTAACCGGAAATACATTTTTTGAGGTCTGATTCCATCGCAAAGAAAAGCATTTATACAGAATGTTTCAAAAATAGAGGGCATAAATTCGGTATGCATTCCCCATTTGTAGACAATAGAAAAAGTGCATTGCAACATGCGTCCACAAATGCTTGGTTTCTGAGTTATGACCTTCAAAACAATGATATTCACCTGAACGTCTTTCTTCCCACAGGTAGTTGCCGTGACAGAAGATATTAACACTCTGACAGTTCATTCCGAGGTGAAACGCACATTGAGTGTTGTGTTTGGCGTTCGAATGAGCGACATGTAATATATATATATATATGGTCCTTAGCGTCCCATTCTATATTGGGCGTGAAAGACCGGAAATTTTGCTCAGAAGCCTCTTTATCAGGCTTGAGGTTCTTTTACATGCCGTAAATCTACGACACGGGGCCACCGACTTTACTTCGCTTCCGAAGGAAGCCACGCTAAGGATATTCACGCCCCCCCAAAAAAGAAATATCCATCGCCCTCCGCCGGTTTTGCACCCACGACCTCGGGAATTAGAGGTTAGCATGGTAACCACTACACCATGGAGGATGACACACTGCACATGTGGTAAGCCGGAAGACAATGCTGCGCTGGCTCGTCGTTTGTACCAAGAGAGGTACCCATAGCAAAGATGTCCAGATCGGAAGACATTTGAACGTCTTCATCACCGTCCGTGCGCTCATGGGAAGTTTACATCTTCTAGTTTGGGGAGGGAACGACCAAGATCTACAACTCCAGATTTGGAGGAGGACTCCTATCCGTACATGAAGGTTAGCGTTGCAAGTGAATGTTCCTCATACGAATGTCTGGAGGCTGTTGCAAGAGCAACACTTGTATCTTTATCATTTGCAACGTGTATAGGCCCTGTCACCAGCGGATTACCCTGCTCAATGTTCTGGTAATGGATCATGCAGCAGTGTGCTATAAATCCGAACTTTCCTGCGTATGTTATGTACAGATGAAGCATAGTTCACACAGATGGCATTACAAATGTCCACAACCAGCATGTATGAAAACCCACAAGCAATTGTTCTCTTGTCACCAAGTGCGGTTTACTCTCAACATGTGGGCTGGTATCATTAGTAATCGGTTAGTTGGATCCGTGTATTGTAAATAGACTTGGGGCAGACGTACACAAACTTCCTGGAAAACACCAGGACATTCTATGAGCATTCGTCAACAAGCTCACTTCTTGCATGATGGCACTCCTGCACACTCCAGTCGTGCCGCTCGCCGGTACTTGGATCGAAGGTTTCCTGATCGATGGATACGCAGAGGTGGCCCAACTGCTTGGCCACTACGCTCACCTGAAATGAACCCTGTCGATTTCTACTTGTGGGGCCATTTAAACGCGTTTATTGTATTCGTCTCCGGTGCCTGACATAGGATCCCTCTAGAATCGAATTGTGACACGTTGTGAGGAAATACGCAGTACTCCTGGAATTTGGGGTCGTGTTCGCACGGCCATGAAATGTCAGTGTGAGGTCAGTGCTCAAGTAGGAGGTGCACACTTTGAACATCTTCTGTAAAGAAAACTACCTGCGATAAGAAATACCTACGTTCCGCTGAATATCGCAGTTTTGAAGGCCATAACTCAGAAAACAAGCATTTCCAGACACGTGTTGTGGGATACTTTTATTGTCTACGTATGAGAATGCACATCTGAAATTATGCCTCTAGTTTTGAAACACTGTATAAAGAGGTCAGTGTGTGTGCACGTGTGAATAGAATAACACAAAAACGAAATGCCGCATAAATACCAACCTTAGTATTTAACTTCCCTATCTTCCAAAGACACGACACTAAAATTTCCAAGAAAATCTCCCACCCATACTACATGTACAAATTTGCATCATTTTGTGTTTTCTCAAAAATGACTAACGAATTAGATTAAAATACCATATAGTTATGATCTTTACATGACAAACAAAATATTCATCCTGATTTCGGAAGGAATGGAGGAGTGATTTTTTTTATATTGTTTAATTTGAATAGTGCCCTCTAACTTTAGTAACCACTATTGGTGATAAAAACTCGTTGACGGTAGGTTTTAACTGTTGATTTTGCCGATTTTCTTTAGGAAATACACTCACATAGCTCCGTGTGAAGTTCGCATTCGGGAGGTCCCGGGTTCGATTCCCGTCGCCCGCCACCTCTGCCCTTTTTGTTTTTGCTTTACCTGGTCGGTAGGCGACTGCTGATATGGTTTCTCCTCCACCACGAATTCCTTTCCATCATTGCCCTTTCATTCCATTTCCTTCTGATGTTTCAAGAGTGCTTGTAGGTTTCGTGGTGTGAGGCGGTGCCGGATAGATGGCGCGTATGCTTGCTCCAAGGAAAGTGCATTCCTCGTGGACACTCGAGGGCCGCTTGGTTAAACGGGTCGCTAATCGCCCTTTCTGGACAACTCCAGTAGTGGGCCGGCTCTTTGAGACAGGACTTCCGCGCGTCTCTATGGTCCGTCTGTGGCCTCCTGAGGGACGGTGGCCGCAATAGATCCCAAGTAGGTCGCAGTGCGCGAGGTGTTCCCCTGCCTTGGATACCCTCTACCCTATAAACACAATCACATTCACTCCCAATTTCATACTACCAGACTTTGCGGATAGTAGGGAGTGAGTATAATTAAAGAACAGCGCCCCACTTCAGCCGGGAATCGAACACGGGACCTCTGGGTTGAGAAGCCAGAATACTGACTACTTGACCATAGTCGGATGAATTTTGTTTCCGTATCTTGCATGTAACGAAGTCGGTAATGCCTAATTTGAAGCCACTTCTAGGAATGATTCAACCTCATTAACGTGAAGTGAGATAACATCAGGCTTATTCTGCTAATACTAAAACAAGCAGTTAAACATTCTTTTTATTTTTGAAAGAAAAATTCTACAAAGCATACCTGTACCTGCGGTGCATTAAAGAAGTAGGTGGTACGTGGAGAATAAGAAACGATACATAATTAAAAGCTAATCAAAGGACGCAGTATTTCTTCTTTAACGGATTACCCGTCTCTTTGAAAGACTTACACCCCCAAGGACTTATAAGCCAATTTCTTAGGTCAATAGCCTGTCCAGGAGCAAGCAAACTCTGAATCATAGCATATCCAGGATGGGTGATCAGTCCAAAGCCTTGTGACAGTAGCCTGTAGAGGAGCAAGTAAACTGGATCATAGCATATTCAAGATGTGTGATCAGTCCAAAGCCTTGGATCAGAGCCTGTCGAAGAGCAAGCAAACTCTGGATCATAGCATACCCAGGATGGGTGATCAGTCCAAAGCCTTGGATCAGAGCCTGTCGAAGAACAAGCAAACTCTGGATCATAGCATATCCAAGATGTGTGATTAGTCCAAAGCCTTGGATCAAAGCCTGTCGAAGAGCAAGCAAACTCTGGACCATAGCATATCCAAGATGTGTGATCAGTCCAAAGCCTTGGATCAGAGCCTGTCGAAGAGCAAGCAAACTCTGGATCATTGCATATCCAGGATGGGTGATTAGGCCCAATGTCTTGGGTCAGTAGTCTCTCAAGGAGCAACCAAACTCTGGATCATAGCATATCCAGGATGTGTGATCAACTCAAAGCCTTGGGTGAGTAGTCTGTCAAGGAGCAACCAAACTCTGGATCATAGCATATCCAGGATGTGTGATCAGCCCAAAGACTTGGGTGAGTAGTCTGTCAAGGAGCAACCAAACTCTGGATCATAGCAGTAGGTTATTTAGGAGAGATCGAGCGCAGTTTTTTGCGTTTATATGGGAAAGGATAGGGAAAACGAGGCTAGATGCGACGGTTCAAGGAGGAAAATGCGTTTATATGGGCGAGATAGGGAATACGAGGGTTGATGCTAGGCTAGACAGTGGTAGAAGGAGGGGGAATGCGGTTTATATGAGACAGATAGGGAATACGTGGAGAGGTGCTAGGCTAGACGGAGGCTGAGGAGTAGAGTATGGTTTATATGAAAGGTATAGGAAAACGAGGAGGGGTGTTAGGCTAGACAGAGTTGAAGGGTAGAGCATGTCTTGTATATGAGAGAGGTAGGGAACAGGAGCAGGGGTGTTAGGCTAGGCAGAGGTCAAGAAGTAGAGTATGGTTTATATGAAAGGTATAGGAAAACGAGGAGGGGTGTTAGGCTAGACAGAGTTGAAGGGCAGAGCATGTCTTGTATATGAGAGAGGTAGCGAACAGGAGCAGGGGTGTTAGTCTAGGCAGAGGTCAAGAAGCAGAGTATGGTTTATATGAAAGGTATAGGAAAACGAGGAGGGGTGTTAGGCTAGACAGAGTTGAAGGGTAGAGCATGTCTTGTATATGAGAGATGTAGGGAACAGGAGCAGGGGTGTTAGGCTAGACAGAGGTTGAGGAGTAGAGTATAGTTTATATGAGAGGTATAGGAAAACGAGGAGAGGTGTTAGGCTAGACAGAGGTCGAAAATAGAGTATGGTTTATATGAGAGGTATAGGAAAACGAGGAGAGGAGTTAGACTAGACAGAGGTCGAGGAGCAGAGTATGGTTTATATGAGAGTCATAGGAAAACGAGAGAGGTGTTAGGCTAGACAGAGCTAGAGGAGTAGAGTATGGTTTATAAGAGAGGTATAGGAACAGGAGGAGAAGTGTTAGGCTAGACAGATACTATAGGAGTAGCAATATGGGTTTATATACAGGAGAGATAGGGAATAGGAGGTGCTAGACCTTGAAAGCGACTTTAGACGTGAACTTCATGGAAAACTGTTTCATGTCAATGTTCTAGACATGTCCATCACGTAACCCATTCAGGGAAAAGGTGACCAGCAAAGGGAAAACGTGACCAGCAAAGGGAAAAATGTGACCAGCAAAGGGAAAAACGTGACCAGCAAAGGGAAAAAGGTGACCAGCAAAGGGAAAAAGGTGACCAGCAAAGGGAAAAACGTGACCAGCAAAGGGAAAAATGTGACCAGTAAAGGGAAAAATGTGACCAGCAAAGGGAAAAAAGGTGACCAGCAAAGGGAAAAAGGTGACCAGCAAAGGGAAAAAGGTGACCAGCAAAGGGAAAAATGCGACCAGCAAAGGGAAAAAGGTGACCAGCAAAGGGAAAAATGTGACCAGCAAAGGGAAAAATGTGACCAACAAAGGGAAAAACGTGACCAGCAAAGGGAAAAAGGTGACCAGCAAAGGGAAAAAGGTGACCAGCAAAGGGAAAAATGTGACCAACAAAGGGAAAAAGGTGACCAGCAAAGGGAAAAAGGTGACCAGCAAAGGGAAAAACGTGACCAGCAAAGGGAAAAATGTGACCAGTAAAGGGAAAAATGTGACCAGCAAAGGGAAAAAAGGTGACCAGCAAAGGGAAAAACGTGACCAGCAAAGGGAAAAATGTGACCAGTAAAGGGAAAAATGTGGCCAGCAAAGGGAAAAAAGGTGACCAGCAAAGGCAAAAACGTGACCAGCAAAGGGAAAAACGTGTCCAGCAAAGGGAAAAACGTGTCCAGCAAAGGGAAAAAGGTGACCAGCAAAGGGAAAAATGCGACCAGCAAAGGGAAAAAGGTGACCAGCAAAGGGAAAAATGTGACCAGCAAAGGGAAAAATGTGACCAGCAAAGGGAAAAGGG
Source organism: Deroplatys truncata (assembly GCA_030765065.1). Classification (NCBI taxonomy): domain Eukaryota; kingdom Metazoa; phylum Arthropoda; class Insecta; order Mantodea; family Mantidae; genus Deroplatys; species Deroplatys truncata. The sequence goes on along the minus strand of CM060984.1, from coordinate 241,915,346 downwards.
TGACCAGCAAAGGGAAAAAGGTGACCAGCAAAGGGAAAAACGTGACCAGCAAAGGGAAAAAGGTGACCAGTAAAGGGAAAAAGGTGACCAGCAAAGGGAAAAAGGTGACCAGCAAAGGGAAAAATGTGCCCAGCAAAGGGAAAAAGATGATCAGCAAAGGGAAAAATGTGACCAGCAAAGGGAAAAAGGTGATCCACAAAGGGAAAAGGGTAGGGGAAAGGTGACCCTCTCACGGGAAAAGCTAACCCACTCACACTAACAGGTAAGTAATTCAGTTAGTATCACAGGGTAGGAGAGATCCCGGGAAGCGGATATAGCATAATTCCGTATGATGTTACAGATAATTCAGAGAGTATCGTAGGTATTTAGGATAATTCAAGTAACATAGGTGTTTAGAGTCACTCAGCTAGTATCACAGGAGGCTAGTTTCCTGGGGCAGGACGTATCATAGCTGCATATTTTTCACAGGCAATTCAGCTATTATCGGGGGGGGGGCATTTAAGCTAATTCAGCTAGTATCACAGGAGGTCAGATTCCAGAAGCTAACTGCATCATAGCTGTGCATGATTTCACAGGTAATTCAGTTAGTATCGTAGGTATTTAGGCTAATTCAGCTAGTATCACAGGAGGATAGATTCCAGGTTGGGTATAGCATAGTTTCGTATTTCACAGGTAATTCAGAGAGTATCGTAGGTATTTAGCATAATTCAAGTATCATAGGTGTTTAGAGTAATTAAGCTAGCATTACGGGGGGCAGGTTCCAGGGGTCGGTTATAATGTAGTTTCGTATTTCACAGATAGTTGAGGTAATATCGTAAGTATTTGGGTAATCAGTATAGTTTCACAGATACTCGTGATAATTTCGATCAGAGATTTGTATTACAGCTATTTAAGGTAATTACAGGTGATTCAGGTTGTATCAATGGTATTTGAGTCATTTTAACAGGTAATTCAACTAGTATCATTGATATTTAGAGCAAACCAGATAGTATCACAGGTCCTGGTGCTAATTTAGAGCAGGAATTCGTATCAGCTGTTATGTAACTGGTTGTTGTTGCTGCTATTATTGTAGCAGAGGTTGCTGCAGCTGTAAGATCTGTTACATCTATTGTTGTACAGCTGCTGTATCTGCTATGGTAGCTGTTGTATTTGCTTCTGCTACGGCTATTGTGCAGGCTGCGGCTGATGTTTCTGTAGCTGTAGGATCTATTGCTGCTATCATTGTAGTAGCTGTTGCTATAGATGCTGTATCTGTTACTACATATGGCGTATTTGCTGTTGCTGAACAAACCGGTTGTTGTCTCTGCTATTATTGTAGCAGATGTTGCTACGGCTGTAAGATCTGTTACATCTATTGATGTACAGCTGCTGTATCTGCTACGGTAGCTGTTGTATTTGCTTCTGTTACGGCTATTGTGTAGGATGTAGGCTGTTTCTGTAGCTGTGGGATCTATTGCTGCTATCGTTGTAGCTGCTGTTGCTATAGATGCTGTATCTGCTTCTACATCTGTCGTATTTGCTATTGCTGTTGTTGTGATGCTTGCTGTTGCTGAGGATACTGAATCTAGAGCTGTTATGTAATGAGACTGCTGCTGCTATTGTTGTAGCAGACGCTGCTGCTGTAGTATCTGCTAGTCATAGTTGTACAGTCTCTGTATCTGCTACGATAACTGCTGTATTTGCTTCTGCTACAGCTATTGTGCTGACTGTGTCTAATGCTGTTACAGCTACCTGATCTGATGCTGTTATTTTTGTAGCTGATGTTACAGCATTGTATCTACTACAGCTCTCGTATTTGATGTTACAGCTTCCGTGATGACTGCTGCTGCTACACCTGTTATGTAACCTGTTGTTGACACTGCTATTATTGTAGCAGATGTTGCTACAGCTGTAGGATCCGTTACATCTATTGCTGTATAGCTGCTGTATCTGCTACGGCTATTGTACAGGCTGCGGCTGATGTTTCTGTAGCTGTAGGATCTATTGCTGGTATCATTGTAGCTGCTGTTGCTATAGATGCTGTATCTGCTACTACATCTGTCGTATTTGCTGTTGTGATTGTTCCTGTTGCTGAGGATGCTGAATCTACAGTTGTTGGATTTGCTGCTGTTTCTGCTACAGCTGTTATGTAATGAGGCTGCTGCTGTTATGACTTAAATACCTGTGGTACTAGTCGAATCATGTGAAATTACCTTAACTAGCTCTGATACGAATTCCTGCTCTAAATTAGCACCAGGACCTGTGATACTATCTGGTTTGCTCTAAATATCAATGATACTAGTTGAATTACCTGTTAAAATGACTCAAATACCATTGATACAACCTGAATCACCTGTAATTACCTTAAATAGCTGTAATACAAATCTCTGATCGAAATTATCACGAGTATCTGTGAAACTATACTGATTACCCAAATACTTACGATATTACCTCAACTATCTGTGAAATACGAAACTACATTATAACCGACCCCTGGAACCTGCCCCCCGTAATGCTAGCTTAATTACTCTAAACACCTATGATACTTGAATTATGCTAAATACCTACGATACTCTCTGAATTACCTGTGAAATACGAAACTATGCTATACCCAACCTGGAATCTATCCTCCTGTGATACTAGCTGAATTAGCCTAAATACCTACGATACTAACTGAATTACCTGTGAAATCATGCACAGCTATGATGCAGTTAGCTTCTGGAATCTGACCTCCTGTGATACTAGCTGAATTAGCTTAAATGCCCCCCCCCGATAATAGCTGAATTGCCTGTGAAAAATATGCAGCTATGATACGTCCTGCCCCAGGAAACTAGCCTCCTGTGATACTAGCTGAGTGACTCTAAACACCTATGTTACTTGAATTATCCTAAATACCTACGATACTCTCTGAATTATCTGTAACATCATACGGAATTATGCTATATCCGCTTCCCGGGATCTCTCCTACCCTGTGATACTAACTGAATTACTTACCTGTTAGTGTGAGTGGGTTAGCTTTTCCCGTGAGAGGGTCACCTTTCCCCTACCCTTTTCCCTTTGTGGATCACCTTTTTCCCTTTGCTGGTCACATTTTTCCCTTTGCTGGTCACATTTTTCCCTTTGCTGATCATCTTTTTCCCTTTGCTGGTCACATTTTTCCCTTTGCTGGTCACCTTTTTCCCTTTGCTGGTCACCTTTTTCCCTTTGCTGGTCACGTTTTTCCCTTTGCTGGTCACCTTTTTCCCTTTGCTGGTCACCCTTTTCCCTTTGCTGGTCACATTTTTCCCTTTGCTGGTCACCTTTTTCCCTTTGTGGTCACCTTTTTCCCTTTGCTGGTCACATTTTTCCCTTTGCTGGTCACATTTTTCCCTTTGCTGGTCACATTTTTCCCTTTGCTGGTCACCTTTTTCCCTTTGCTGGTCGCATTTTTCCCTTTGCTGGTCACCTTTTTCCCTTTGCTGGTCATCTTTTTCCCTTTGCTGGTCACGTTTTACCCTTTGCTGGTCACGTTTTTCCCTTTGCTGGTCACCTTTTTTCCCTTTGCTGGTCACATTTTTCCCTTTACTGGTCACATTTTTCCCATTGCTGGTCACGTTTTTCCCTTTGCTGGTCACCATTTTCCCTTTGCTGGTCACCTTTTTCCCTTTGCTGGTCACCTTTTTCCCTTTGCTGGTCACATTTTTCCCTTTGCTGGTCACCTTTTTCCCTTTGCTGGTCACGTTTTTCCCTTTGCTGGTCACATTTTTCCCTTTGCTGGTCACGTTTTCCCTTTGCTGGTCACCTTTTCCCTGAATGGGTTACGTGATGGACATGTCTAGAACATTGACATGAAAAAGTTTTCCATGAAGTTCACGTCTAAAGTCGCTTTCAAGGTCTAGCACCTCCCATTCCCTATCTCTCCTGCATATAAACCCATATTGCTACTCCTTTAGTATCTGTCTAGCCTAACACTTCTCCTCCTGTTCCTATACCTCTCATATAAACCATACTCTACTCCTCTAGCTCTGTCTAGCCTAACACCTCTCTCGTTTTACTATGACTCTCATATAAACCATACTCTGCTCCTCGACCTCTGTCTAGTCTAACTCCTCTCCTCGTTTTCCTATACCTCTCATATAAACCATACTCTATTTTCGACCTCTGTCTAGCCTAACACCTCTCCTCGTTTTCCTATACCTCTCATATAAACTATACTCTACTCCTCAATCTCTGTCTAGCCTAACACCCCTGCTCCTGTTCCCTACATCTCTCATATACAAGACATGCTCTACCCTTCAACTCTGTCTAGCCTAACACCCCTCCTCGTTTTCCTATACCTTTCATATAAACCATACTCTACTTCTTGACCTCTGCCTAGCCTAACACCCCTGCTCCTGTTCCCTACCTCTCTCATATACAAGACATGCTCTGCCCTTCAACTCTGTCTAGCCTAACACCTCTCCTCGTTTTCCTATACCTTTCATATAAACCATTCTCTACTTCTTGACCTCTGCCTAGCCTAACACCCCTGCTCCTGTTCCCTACCTCTCTCATATACAAGACATGCTCTACCCTTCAACTCTGTCTAGCCTAACACCCCTCCTCGTTTTCCTATACCTTTCATATAAACCATACTCTACTTCTTGACCTCTGCCTAGCCTAACACCCCTGCTCCTGTTCCCTACCTCTCTCATATACAAGAAATGCTCTGCCCTTCAACTCTGTCTAGCCTAACACCTCTCCTCTTTTTCCTATACCTTTCATATAAACCATACTCTACTTCTTGACCTCTGTCTAGCCTAACACCCCTGCTCCTGTTCCCTACCTCTCTCATATACAAGACATGCTCTACCCTTCAACTCTGTCTAGCCTAACACCCCTCCTCGTTTTCCTATACCTTTCATATAAACCATACTCTACTCCTCAGCCTCCGTCTAGCCTAGCACCTCTCCACGTATTCCCTATCTGTCTCATATAAACCGCATTCCCCCTCCTTCTACCACTGTCTAGCCTAGCATCAAACCTCGTATTCCCTATCTCGCCCATATAAACGCATTTTCCTCCTTGAACCGTCGCATCTAGCCTCGTTTTCCCTATCCTTTCCCATATAAACGCAAAAAACTGCGCTCGATCTCTCCTAAATAACCTACTCATAGCTTATCCAGGATGTGTGATCAGCCCAATGCCTTGAATCAGTAGCCTGTCAAGGAGCAACCAAACTCTGGATCATAGCATATCCAGGATGTGTGATCAGCCCAAAGCCTTGGGTGAGTAGTCTGTCAAGGAGCAACCAAACTCTGGATCATAGCATATCCAGGATGTGATCAGTCCAAAGCCTTGGGTCAGTAGTCTGTCAAGGAGCAACCAAACTCTGGATCATAGCATATCCAGGATGTGTGATCAGCCCAAAGCCTTGGGTGAGTAGTCTGTCAAGGAGCAACCAAACTCTGGATCATAGCATATCCAGGATGTGTGATCAGCCCAAAGCCTTGGGTGAGTAGTCTGTCAAGGAGCAACCAAACTCTGGATCATAGCATATCCAGGATGTGATCAGTCCAAAGCCTTGGGTGAGTAGTCTGTCAAGGAGTAACCAAACTCTGGATCATAGCATATCCAGGATGTGTGATCAGTCCAAAGCCTTCGGTCAGTAGTCTGTCAAGGAGCAACCAAACTCTGGATCATAGCATATCCAGGATGTGTGATCAGTCCAAAGCCTTGGGTCAGTAGTCTGTCGAGGAGCATCCAAACTCTGGATCATGGCATATCCAGGATGGGTGATTAGCCCATTGCCTGGGATGGCGATGAAGAAGGAAATGAAATATAGTGATGAAAGGAATAAATAGGAAAATTTGCGGATCAAATTATCCAAACCAGCAAGCCGAGGAAAACCGCGAAAAAACCTTCGGTCAGATTCGTTGGCCCCGGGACCTCCTGAATGCTGGTCATAGACGTTACCACCTGAGAAGGAAGTATTACAGTAAATCAAATTAAAACCCAAGGATTCGAATAGTTTGCTCACTCAAATAAAACGTAGAAAAAAGGGGTGTGTGTTACATTCATATTACTTTCTCAACCAACTATCGTTAATTCTTACGAAAGCTGATTTTTCTATCCACTTCCTGCTAATCGTGATAAACCTTTGTATAAATCATTTCATTATACGTTTCACTGTAGGTACAAGGTATACAGGAAATCGAATCGATAGTCAGATGTTTAAAAGCAAGTCGCTATAAGTTGGCTTTAAGTTCCCTACAGTTTCCATTATATTGCGAGAAACAACTGAAAAGCGACAGCGCTTTAAAACGAAACAAGTACTGAGAAATTCAAAGCAATAACAACAGATTTAACCTCCAAATCTAGAGATCCTGGGTTCGATTCTCAGCTGGAAGGTAGGAATTGCTCTTTAGCCTGGATTATTCCCTATCCTCCCTAGAGTCTGGAAGTATGAATCAGTGTGAATATAATGTAACTACGAGAGTAATACCATTCCAAAGATGAACACCGCTGTAAAACGAGTGAACATCATTGCTGATGACAATTGCTATACAGAGGTAAAAGGCTGCCAATATGATCTGAGATGATAAAGGCGGCATACAAATGAAGTTAAAGCAAATAATAATAATAATAATAATAATAATAATAATAATAATAATAATAATAATAATAATAATAATAATAATAGCGGATATATCGAAACGGTTGATGCCATAAAAATTATTTGAAATAAATTGCGTGTTTTAATGAGATCTATTTTTTGTGTAGTAGGTTTTTGTCTATCTCCTAAGGTTCACCAGTTATACAAAATTCCTTTCGAATGAAGAGGATTTCGCAGGCTATTCCCAGAAAATTCAATATATACATGTTTTTGTCATGTAAATATCTTACATGTATAGTATTTTAATCAAAATCACTACAGAGATTTTTTAGAAAATCAAACAGTTCGAAAAATGTTCCATGCAAACGGTAGTTTGGGATGGAGCGGTTTTTTTGAAACTCTTCCGTGTCGCATGTTTGGAGGATACTTAACTTAAATACCAGGTTTGATATTTACCTATTCGAGTTTTCGCCTTCGAGCCGTGCGCTGCGCGCGCGTACACACACACACACACACACACACACACACACACACACACACACACACACACACAGTGTAGTTTTACCAAACGCGCTTTTTTAGGATTCAGGGTTAAAGGTAACGGTACATACAAACTTAGGTGCCTCAGCATCCGGCCCTTTGTGCTTCTACCGCGACCCCTGGGAGGGAGGGATGAGGGGAGAGACCCGAAGGGCAACCACATCCAGATGACGTGCGCAAGCATGGACGGGGTCCCTAACGATTCCAGTTCGAACGCATCCGACGTCGGCCAAGCTCAATTACAATCCTCTAAACCCGCCGAGAGCACCCGAAGGCGGGGCCTAGCTGAGCAGACGCCAGGAATAAACCTCTACCTCCACCGCCCAGCCGCAACACGCCGAACACCTGGTCTGGTCCTACAACAACTGAAGCAAATGGCAAAGAAGGAAATTATGGCTACAGGAAAGTCATGGTAGAAGAGGAACCACTCCAACTTTCGCCTACCGAACCGGGGAAACCACGAAAAGCCCATGGGCCAGAGTGGACGGTCGTCCGGAATCGAACCCGTGACCATCCGAATGCGAGCCTCGCGCATTACCTCGTTGGATTCAGGGGACCCGAAAACATGCATTTCCGATGAAATCTCGATATCAAATTTTTGGATGGAATGCAATCAATCCTCACCTACTGGGTACGGGTAGAAAAAGTAATAAAAGGAAATGTTCACATTTGCTGTCGCTATATGCAACGTCAATTTCAGTTACTGACCATGTTCAGATAAGATCAGTGTTATGGTGACCTTGTCGGGAGGATACACTATCCCAGAGTTCTAAAATGTCACTCCATAATTGGTCTCTTGCACTCGCTAGCACGATGTGCCAACACCGCCTCTGCCAACACAGTTTGGAGAAGATTTAAATTTAGGCACTTAGTTTACGACGTGGAGTTGTTCAACATATTTAACTGTTTCTTCTTCCTTTCTCTTTGCTCATCCATTAGGTAGATAAAGTGTTGTATTATACGGAAAAATTCGATATTGGTAATTCAACAGAAATATACGCTTCGTGGTCCTTTGAACCAAAAGAAAGCATTAACATTGCCTTTTCACACACTCTTCTAGAAAATTGTCAGGCAAAAGCTTAATGTTATTCTATTTCCTTCTTGTTAATGGAGATAAACTTTAATTAAATATTTCGCTGTAGATACAAGAAGGATACAGTAGGCTAGAGCGATAGGCAGTTTTTTAAAACTATGTGATGCCTTGCTCTTTGCACGACCACGGGAGGAGAAAAAAAAAGAAAGGAAAAAAAATAAAAGAAAAGTGACTTGAAAAAAATACAAGTTTTGAAAATTCAAACGAACAACAAAAAAATTCTCGCAAATAGTTACCACGAAAAAAATTATGTGATATAAATTGTGTGCTTTAACCGAGATCTACATTCTTTGTGTAATGAGTAGAGCTTGGATTGTTACATATTTGCATGTTTTATTCCTTGATAGTAATAAATTTATTCCATATTATAAGGAGTTTATTACGGAAGTTTTATAGTGCAAAAAATGCATATTTAAGGGGTTAGTGCATATTTAACTAATTTCTGCATATATTTTACTTTTTCAGCAATTATTCATGAAATACGAATTTGTATTTCACAACGATACTTTAAGAGAAAGAGAGGGTTTAGAGAAAATTTCTCTTTTGTTGTTCTGTTTGTGTAGAACTGTTAAGCTATCATGTTTCTAAATACCTAACAGGTCGTCGAAAATGAGAACATAGCTATCAACAACCAGCGCTTCCTGACATAAAAATGTGCCGTGAACAGATAAATAGATAGCGTTCAACAATCATACGGCAAATCTTTAAAGTTCGGCGAGGCCATTGTTACTAGATACGGTTTGTATTAATGTTACACAAACGAAGCCGTCTGACGCAACGATAACATTTCCAAGAAATAAAAGGTGCCGTTTTCAGTCACTCTTAAACTTGTAACTAGTGTGTATTCTGAAGTGTAAGCAGTAGGAAACGGAATATTACAATGCCTAAGGAGAAGAGAAGTAAAGCTTACTTGCTTCGAAACTGGATTGATGGAAATCCTACTCTAACAACAGATGGAAATATAGTTACTGTGTGAAAAACATGTAAGGTTTATTGTTGTATTTTCAGAATATTTTAAAAATCAACGCGATTTTCATTAGTGAGTGTTGGTTTTATTTAACTAAAATAACCTCATACTATTTCTATACAATTGTTATAGGTGTCCTGCGACAAAAAATTCCAGATTATGCAACATCTACAAACGCTATTCATAGACATGCTATCAATAAAAATGTCTCCAAGATCCAAACAACCTTACCAGCAGCATTTTCTGCAAGCAGAAGTGGAAACGATGACAGTAATAATTTTTCGAAAGATATCTACAAAGCATTAGTTTCAGCCAACATTCCTTTGAATAAGTTAAATAATATGGAATTTCGAAATTTCCTGGAAAAATATTCCGGACAAAAAGTTCCTGACGAATCAACAATAAGGAAAAACTACCTTGGCAAAGTTTATGAAGAGGTAAGTTTAAAAATTTATTAAACAAAGTTAGTTTGTGTATCAACTACCCCAACACCCTCCCCAATATTTTGAGCTTTATAAAAATTTGTCGTTTATTTAAAACTTTTAAATGCATTATAGGCAAATATTTTCAAATGGAAACAAAATTAGGTATGACCCGTAGTGTCACAGAGTTTTGATTTCTTTAGTTGTTTATCAAGAAACACTTTTGTATATATTTTTAAACTTGTTTCCCCTAAAACTGAGCCTCCAAATTACACCCTTTATCTTTACTAATTTTCAACATAATTATTTTTTCAGGTAATACAAGAAATAAGAGACGATATCGGCGACTCAAACTTGTGGTTATCTGTAGACGAAACAACCGACTCGTGTGGGAGATTTATTGCCAATGTCGTCGTGGGAAAAACGACTGAATCCGAACCAGGAACGCCACATCTCATTGTCTCCAGGGTACTGGAAGTAACAAACCATTCGACGATTGCTAGAGTTGTTCGTGATGCATTACGTGTTTTGTGGCCTGCTAAAGAAAATGAGGAAAAACTCTTGGTGATAGTTACAGATGCAGCAGCATACATGCTTAAGGCAGTTAAAGCTTTGCAGGTATATTATCCTAAGGCAGTTCATATGACTTGTTTAGCACATGCTCTCCACCGGTTAGCGGAGGAAATTCGAGCGAATTTTCCAGAAGTAAATGCCTTAATTTCCTCTGTGAAAAAAGTGTTTGTGAAGGCGCCATCAAGAGTGAAATTATTTACTGATATGATACAAGATACTGGTTTACCCCCAGAGCCTATCCTCACGAGATGGGGAACATGGATTGAAGCAGCTCTATATTACAGTGATCATCTGGAAGACGTGAAAAAGATGCTCCACGTGATGGACAAAAATGAAGCTGCAAGTATCCCTGCTGCAATGAGAAGGGTCTCCAGAGTAAATTAGTGTTTATTAAGACCTACTTTAGTAAAATACCAGCCGCAATCAAACATTTGGAAAAAAAAAAAGGAATGTCATTGTCTTCTGCCCTGCAAGTATACGTAACAGTTGTCGCCGAAGATATACCTGGAGAAATAGTAAAGTGTCTTCGTAACAAAATTGAGAAAATTGAAGCAAGAAATCCAGGTTTAATGTTTCTTCGGGATGTGAATAAGGTGCTACAAGGAGAATCTGAAAAAAACTTAATGCTTATTCTGTAAGTGACATAGCCTCTTTCCGATACTGCCCTGTGGCTTCGTGTAAAGTAGAGATCTTTCTCTTCATATAAAAACATTTTAAGTGACAGAAAAAAGTCGTTTCTTCCTGAAAACTGTGAAAAATATTTAATTGTTTATTGCAACAAAAACGACTAATGGTAAACTAGACTGAAAGAAAGACTAACAAATATTAATTTTGTTAATGTCTCTGTTTAAGACTGAATTTACAATCTGATTACTTCATCAAGATTAATAAATGTGAGAAAGTTAAAATAATATGCTTTATTTTAAGTGCATATTTTAAAGTTTTTAGAGTATATTTTACAGATTTTTAGTACATAGATGCATGCATATATACATACTTTATACTGCATATAAATCCAAGCTCTAGTAATGAGATTATGTTCACAAATGATACAAAAGTAATTCAGAATGAAGAGGACTTAACAAGCTATTCCCATAAAATTCAATATATACATTTGATTTAACATATCTTAAACATATGGAATTTTAATCAAAATCATCGGGGCTATTTTTGAGAAAGTGAAAAACCATGAACAATTTTCCTTGAAAGGATAATTTAGGGTGGAAGGCTTTTTCTTGTTTAATCTTTGTGTCCCATTCTTAAAAGGCACTGAAGTAGCAGTTTGGTAGTTAACCAACTTTTCGTTTTTGAGTTACCTATCCTGTACATAGACATATTGATGGAACTTTTTTTGTTCTATTCTCTTACAAACAACTTCTTTCCTACAGCAAAATTGTCACTTTTTCAGTAATCGTAGCATGTATAATGCTCTGGGGGCTTACTCCTTTTCTGTACCCAGTCCCCGTAAAGTAATGGTTATTTTTTAAAAACATTTTAAGGTGTTATCTACAGCGCCTTCGTTTGGACGCCTGGCTGGTTAACTGGAATTTCCTTAGCACTGTTTGCCGGCGAAGGACATAGTCCGTTAAATTCAAGCGCATAGATTTCTTATACAAATTATACCTCAATAACTACATACTTTCGCCGTAAATTATGTATATGTAATATATACACACATATCTCTCATACCTTTTAAAAAAATTTGTATTATAGCTGGCGCAAAACTTCTGGAATTGTGACCTTGATTGGCACCCCAGCTGCCGAGCCTAGGAATGGTTTATGTTTAGCTTAATCAACGAAAGCAATATAATATCTTTGCTTACTCACAGTGCGTAACACATACAATCTGCATAGAAAGTGTCCGCATCTTCTTGTAGTTTAAAAGAGAGCCGTGCCTAAATAGTACTTATTTTATATTTGTTATATTTATAACCATGGCTCCTACGTTTTCAAAGTTAAGTGGTGATGTATTACATAGTTAAAGCAGGGGAATAATTGCAAATGTCCTCGACTTCAAGAAGCAAAGATGAAGGAAGAAAATATACGTTTACCTGAGTTCCACAAAAGCCTTAAGAGAGTGAAAGAAAGAGTAGCCAAACTGGTGTTTCACTGAGTTTCCGTTTTCGGAGTTCTCAAAGATAAGAAAAACTACATGGATGAAAGAGTACCATTTGACACACCTGTGAAGTAACATAAGGTTCCTTTCAACAAATGTGTTATTCGGTGCACGATTCACAATTTCTATGTGCAAGAAAAAACTTTGCCAAGAATAAGCAGATTGCTCATCAAGCTGAAAGATAGCATAAATGTTCAAGGTGGTGCTACAAGTCTCAGAAAAATTATAAAAGATTTAGGGTTGAAGTGGAAGAAACCAAAATCAAATACAAGAGTTTTAATAGAAAAGCAAAAAAATGTTGCCATGATAGCTTAATCAATTAGAGCAACAGCACGGAAAGCCTAAGATCTGTAGTTCAAATCTCGGCCATGGCATTGAATTTTTCAGTCTAATTCTACCTTTCCAAGTGACTATGATTTTATATGTACGTATATCAGTGTGTATTTATATCACCATAAATTTTCAAGGTGGTGCTACAAATCTCAGAAAAATTATACAAGATTTAGGGTTCAAGTGGAGGAAAACGAAATCAAATAAGAGAGTTCTAATAGAAAAGTACGACATACGATCTCAGCTGGAAGAGTACTTTACTCAGAGATACAAATTAGAGGATCAAAATATAGCGTATGAAGATCAGTCATACATACACAGCAGTCATACAACATCTAAAAGTTGGAGTGACGATAGCGAATTAGGTTTGCAGGTTCCTGTTGCTAAAGGGCAAATACTTATTATGATTCATGCTGTTGGAAAGATTGACTTCATTCCAAATGCCCTTCTTTTACAAGTCGCAACAAAAGCAGGAGATTTGCATCAAGAAATGAATAGAGAAAATTACATGAAGTGAATCAACACCATGTTGATACCTCATATGCCTGCTGGGTCTGTTCTGGTTATCGACAATGTGTCACAATGCGTCAACATTCAAATTGACAAACCACCTACCTTAATTCCTTGAAAGAAGAAATGAGAGCCTGGTAACTTAGGCATAATATAGCTTTTGACGAAAGCATGATTAAAACAAATATAACTTAGTTAAAGCCAACAAACACCTTCAGAAGTCATAATACTTGGCCAGATATTAATACAGCATGACCATAATGTACTTAGACTGCCGCCGTATCACCCTGATCTAAACCCAATCGAATTAATCTGGGCTGATGTCAAAAAATGGGTGACCTGCAGAGATATCACTTTTAAACTAAAAGATGTGGAACAGCTATGTCGCCAGAGATTTGCAGAAATTGGAAGGCCAGAATGGGAAAATGTATGTCGACATGTTGAATAAATTGAGAATCATTATTTTGAAAAATATGGAATTGCAGAAAATGAAATAGAAAAAATTCCCATCCAGGATAATGGTGCAGAAACTAGCGACAGCAGTGATGGCGGCAATGATGTGAGCCCTTCCCGCAAAGGAGGAAGGGCTGTCAGATGTGGAAGAACTGGAGGCAGATAGTTGACAGTGTTTTTATATTAAGGGCATTTTACAGTGGTGGATTTAAATATACTGTATATAACTATAAGTTTATCAGTGCAAGCAGTGCAGTGTAGTGCAGTGCATAACCGGGTGCGGATATGTGACAATGACGTGTCCCACGTACTCCTGCAGCATGCAGACGACCGGTTACCTCCTGATCTGGCAGTGCGTTATCATATGTTTTTATTATATTTCCACACGCCCAGTGGAAAAACACTGAGCAGCCAGTAATATTGGTCATAAAATACCCCTCTAGGGTAACTTAAAACAAAGTGTACAGGAGAAACCCACACACCCTGGAAGAATTAAAACAAAATATCTGCCAGGAAATTTCTCAATGTGAACTATGGTGAGTGATGGATAGTTTCCTAAAGAGGTGCTAAAAATGTATGGACAACGACGGTGGCCATTTTCAGCATCTCTTTTATAAAGTTGGTAAGTAATGCCTTTAAAAGTAGTTTTAAAAATGTTCTATGGTTTCATCGTGCCTTTCTATGATAGCGGCAGTCAGCAACGAGTGCCAAAGACATGGACAGGAAAAACACTGCGCAGGTAGTTCAGAATCTTTAGGCTCACTCTGTAGGATTCAATAATGAAGACTCACTGTTCTTATATTAAAGGCGTGCTGATGCAGGTGCTGATAAACAGTTTGCCACAATACAGGAATGGAAATAGACAGTTTTAACGTAAACAGTACCCTAGCCCCTCCATTAGTACTGGTAAATTTTGTAGGGTTTGAGGTGGTTGTTGATGGACAAAGAGTGCAGCAATAGAACTTTTATATGCCGTGGGAACCTGGTAACTTCAACATAAACCTGCTCTTGCTTTTTGCAACCTCTGAGGAGGTGAAACTCGCATCAGAATAGTGACATAATTTAGAGCAAGAGTAAACTGTAGCAGGACCAATTTAAAATGAACTTCCAGTATAAGAAGAGAAATTGCTACAATTTCAGAAGAAGAATTAATGAGTGTTAATACAAATTTTGTTAAAAGGTGTGAGAGAAGTTTGGATGCACAAGGACATCACTTCCAACATCATCTATGACAAAGGTGTGCGGTTACTGTAATTACAATTTGAATGAGGAATCTATGTGCTTGAATGCAAGGGGTTATAACATCTGACAAACAGTGTGCTTTCCAGTGCCAAGAAAATTCCCATTAGGCCAGACACATGTCCAAACAAAGGCTCATATGTACAGGTTGGTATTTGCTCTGCATCATGTATCATAAGACACATTTGAGTTTGCTTAAATTTAACATTAAATAAACATTCTGCTCATTCTCAATGTTCTATTCCAAATCGTATCTAACTTTTTTCTAAATGTTAGACATGTTCACACTTGTGTGTTTTGCTATGATTCAAGTGCTTCGATGTGTGACAGGAGGCAAGGGATGTAAATAAGCAAGCAGTGCTATGGGTAATTTAATTTTAAGTGAAGTTTTAATGTATCTACTGGCTCAAGATTCAATTAAATTATTGTTTCGCTTCACTGTTTCTAACTTCTGAATAACACTTTCTATTAATGCTGTGAGTGTTTAACCATCTGCTGGAGTGCTGCAGAAGTGAGATTGTGTTATCTTTAAATCAAGTGAATGGAAGAACTGAACTATGACCATCCTCCCAGAAGAGAGAAGCAGGACTAAGACAGTAGGTAAATGAACAGTATGTGGTCACAATATGTGGAAAAATTGTGGCAAGGAAATAATGTTGACATGATTCAGTAAGCAAACATGTGAGGGTAGTGGGCATAATAATGATACAGTTAGACATATTTATTTTATTTACTGAACTATTACAGTATACAATTAAACAATGATTATGATATCTTTGCCTTAGAAAATCAAGTAAAAAATAAATAAACCATCACAAGTGACAACTTTTCGCTCTGTAGTGAAAATATTGCTCTTTAGAAATTACAAACTAAATCAATTCAAATTATATCATGACTTATTCGCCAGAAATTTTCTTATTATTTCATTTAATTTTTCAGGAGCATCTTGCTGCACAAAATGACTGGCTCCTTCAATAGTAGCAATTTCTAAATTTTTTACACTCTTTTTGGCAACTTCTAGATTGTCTAGCACTAAGTAACGATCCTTTTCACCAAATGCAAATAGTCCTGGGGATTCCACTTCTTTTCTTTGTTGCTTCTCTCTCTTTCCGCTAAAACTTGCTCTGTAGTAATTTATTGGAGGTGTAAATGCTCCTGTTGATAAACAAAATGAAGCAAGTTTAAATGTTATATACAGTTGTCTGCTTAGTTCCATGCTTACCTTTGCCGTTTAGTTAACAATTCAGTCAGTAGTGGGCACTATGTGACCATCGTAATTCATATAGTCTATCCTGAAGGTTACCAACATTTGAGTGAAAAATACTGCAATGTAGAAATGACTAATAGAATGAGTATGAGGGGAACATAAGCAGTAATGAGGCACAGAGTCCTGTGGTTTTGAGATTTAATTAAAGGTTAGGTTATGGTTAGTGCGTGTGCGGATTGGATTCAAACATTGGGTATGATATCAGTATCTGAACATTTGCCACCTTTAACTTTGCTGTTATCATGGATTACAATGATAGGGCTGAGTTAGCAGTTTACCGCACATGCACAGTAGGCATTAACAAAATAGGGTTATTTGTGGACATGTTGTAGTGGTTTTACTATTTGCTACATTCACTATGAGGTAAGTATGGAACTAAAGCAAGAGATGTAAATGAAGATAAACACTATTTTGTTCACTGCTATCTTTCAAGCAGAGATCACTGACCTGGTTTTCCAAATGCATACTTATATGCCTCTATATCTTCAGACTTTGTAGCTGAGGCTGTATTTTGAGCATTTTTGAGAACTATATCAAACATCATCATGTCAAAAGATCTACAGAATATTTCTGGCAGACATGGCAACTGGAAGAAAAACACGTACCTGTAAAGAAATAATTATATTAGCATTAATGTGCAATGTCAGTTTTATACTGTGGCAGGAATTAACGAGCAGTTAATATAGAAAACTAATTAAGCTGTGTAGAAAGTTACTGAATGATATGTGACTGTTATTAAATTTTTGCATGGACTTCAATTTCTCACTGTGAGGATCATTAACAATATGAGACAATGATTGAGGCCATGTTGAGGGTAAAGAAAGTTGCGTGAGCCGACTATATAAAATATTTCATTGGAACATCCAATGATGCATTCTATAAATACATGTTCTGTATTATATATTGCTATAAAAATTGATTCTTCTTTCTATGTTGTTATTTATGATGTTTTCTGTGTACAGTTAATTTCATGTTACACATACAGAGAGAGCCAAGAAACTACGAACTGGCTGCACTGTGTTTTCCTGTCCGCATCCTCAGCGCTCATTACTGTCTGCCGCTATCTCAGAAAGGTGCGAATGAAACCATACAACATTTTTAAAACTACTTTTAAAGGCGTTACTTACCAACTTTATGAAAGGAGATGGTGAAACTGACCACCATTGTTGTCCATACATTTTTGGCAACTCTTTAGGAAACTATCCATCACTCGCTGTGGTTCACGTTGAGAAATGCTGGCAATTTCCTGGTGGATAGTTTGTTTTAATTTTTTCAGGGTGTGTGTTTGTCTTGTAGACTTTGTTTAAGTTACCCCAGAGATAGAAATCGCAGGGGATTAGGTCGGGGGACTGAGGGGGGGGCCACAAATCTCTATTAATGATTCTGTCCTCAAACACACTTTCATAAAGTTGTTGAGTAAAGCCTTTAAAAGTAGTTTTAACAATGTTATATGGTTTCATCCATGCCATTCTATGATAGTGGCAGACAGCAAAGAGTGCCGAGGGCGCAGACAGGAAAAACACTGTGCAGCCGGTTCATAGTCGTTTGGCTCTCCCTGTACAACAGCATTCAAATGTTTATTTATGATATAACAACTAAATAATAATAATAATAATAATAATAATAATAATAATAATAATAATAATAATAATAATAATAATAATAATAATAAATATCCATCAGGTGATACACTTAGGAAAATGTGAACATACAATATGTAGTATTTCAAAGACAATAAATTCTACAAAAACAGTTCTGTATTTTAATCAGTTCTACATTTTTTTCTCTAGTAAGCTTTGTTTATGATGTATGATTTCCCAGATACACAAATTTGTACAAAATTCAATAAGTATGAACAAGATTCCATATAGGGAAGAGCAGGGCCTTTTCGCTCAAGTGGCTATTCCGCTCAAAGTAAAGTTTGTTACTGAGTCATATTGAGTGCAGTCTACATCTTATCTTGTGCTTGACATACTGCTGTGAGCTGGTGTAGTTGAAATTACGTAACAATTTAGTGGTTACTATTACAGTTTTGAATTGCTAAGAAGAAAATCATTTGAAGGCAAGCAAAGAGAATATAGTTTTAGCAAAGATCAAATTTCTTCTTATGAATATAAGGGATAGAGTGTAAAGCAGTGCTATTTTGTTACAGTGGAAATTTGTGCATCAGAGGAGAGCTTTGGAGAGATGAAGACTTGGATGACGCTGTCTCTAGTGTCCTTCAAGGGGATCTCAACCTAAGGGGAGCAGCAGGTATTTTCAATGTGCCTTTTTCCACACTTAAAGATGCGTAAATGATATAAAATAAAACAAATGCATTAGGAGATGAAGCTACATTCTGACCAGTTGAGCACTCCACTGTTTTTACCGTAAATGAGGAGAAAGATCTGGCTGAGAAATTTAAATATTTAGCTGGTCATGGTTTTGGATGCACACCAGAACAATTCAGAAAAACAGCATTTGCATATGCTAAGAAAAAGAATATTCATCAACCGTGGGATGAACAAGAACTTAAGACAGAAAAAGTGTGGTTTACAATATTTTTTAAATGAATGAGGAAGAGAACATTTGCCATGTTACTGCGGAAAATGTGGAAGAAAATATTCCTTGAGGTTTTTGAAACTTAAGATACCTGTCCGTGTTAAAAGGTGACTGGATAAATGTGAGAAGTGTGGAACATGTAACATGCAGTGTGTGTTGGTGCTGAACGAAGAAAAAAGTTTCCCTGTGGCAAGTGTTGTGGTTTTATCAGAAAAATGCTTTGAACCAGATAGTCCCTGCCACGAGTGGAAAAAGCCTCATTATTTTATGATTTTATTCTTTATGCATGTATTAAATGAATGTTTCTCTATGGTTTATTTCTGTGAAAATGTAATTTAATTGTTGCCAAAATACATTTTATAATAAACATAAAAGAAAGCTTTTAATGTTGCATCGTTTGTGTTTCCTTCATTGTCTAAGTTTGATCCAGACTTGAAAGGAGTGAATTAGCCCCTCTCTACTATATATATTTTGAGTTCTTCACATCTGTTCATAGAAAATTCAAGTTATCTTACATTTAATATGTCACAGTAACACCTGAAGTATATTAATTATATTTCAATCAGTATTGTTAGACACAATTTCAGAACATTAAAAATAAAAAGATTATTCCATTTAAAGGGTAGTTTGTGAATTTTCAGCATCTGACTTCTGTTTCTTTCACACCCACCCCCACCCACACACACATGCATGTGCGGACCTTTTTCTAAATATGCTGTAATACTGTTTTTTGGATTCACAGAGCATCAAAACATGCATTTCTGATGAAATTTCTGTATCAACATTTTGGCTAGAGTGCAATGCTTCCTCTAGGTAAGTAGTACAGAAAGTAAAACTCTACTGTTAATGTTACAAAGGGGGTATAGGTTAGTTTTAATTCAGATGTTGTAACCTCAAGAAAATTCCTAGTTAATTTTACTAATAGGTTATAAGAAATATTATTTCTCTTTTCCATTGTATCATGCACTGCTATATCACAGACTGAGAGCAGCTGTGTGTTTGAAACTTACCATGACATCTCTAACTGTTTTTTGTTGTCTTTCATGATCTTCATGAAGCCTGGAGAATATGGAGCATTGAGAATTATGTAGCGTTCTATCATTTCAGGATGAGTATAAACAAAACTCCATGCAACTACACCTCCCCAATCATGAGCAACCAAAATGAACTTCTCATGACCTGCAAGACAAGAAAAAATATGTAACATTCAGACATTTGTTCTACACAGTTTGACTAAAAATGTGGGAAAGTCCAGGGAATTAATAGAGGGGGGAGAAAGCAAAATGGGCCAATAAATATATGGTCTACTTCTCTGAACTTCTGAGCTGCAGTAGACATTTGTTCTCAAGCTAAAAACAAGATGGAAGATGGAAAATGTAACTTTACGCTTCAGTAGCTATTTACAAACAGACATAAATGTCCAGTATTGGAATCTTTGAGATTAAAATAGGATAATACTTAACAATAGCATAACAATGTAGATTACAAAACCTATTTAATGTCCTATTCTGTCACACTTGAGTATTTTGCATTTTTACTTCCTCTGTTTTATACTTACAACAAGTACCTATAGGAAGTATTGTACTTCAAAATATTGATTGTCAAGATTACACTGGAAGTAATGTTTTGAGGTTCCTGAACCACAAAGAAAGCACTTTTAAAAAAGGTCCGTGTGTGTGTGTGAACAGCATAACGCAAACATGAAAAGTCTGCTAAATAGGAAACTTTGTATTTAAGTTTTAGCCTCCATGCTCTGGTTCTTAACCATGCAATAGATTCTCTCTCTTTCTGCTGTTTCACGATGACTAATGACTACTGAGGTTACGGATAATGAGTACCAGGCAGTATGTGGCAGCACAATGCACCTAAGATGAAAAACATATGTTTGTGGGGGTGTCCGGATACTTTTGATCACATAGTGTATAATAAGGCTAAGAGGGTTAAGACAGGGTATTCCTCAAAACCAATGTCCAATATGTGATGGTAATGAAGACATTGAACACATAGTATTTAAGTGCTAAGGAACAGAAAATTGGAGAACAGAATTTATTAAAAATAAGTGGTTGAAGGGGGATAGAAATACACTTATAATCGAAATGATGTGCAAGGACGCTAGGAGTATTGGACAGTTTTTGTGTAAAGTCAAAAATAAATGGCTTTGGACAGTGGATAGAGAAAAGTAAGAGGTAGTGTATCTTACTTTGAATGGAAAACTATGGTGAATGTGTGATGGTAAAGTAATCAATAAGTGACAAGTGAAAAACAAGTGGAAATGGGACATGAAAAACTGAAGCAAGATAATTTATTGACTGGAAATTGTAAAATGTAGAAAAAATGTAGTGATTGTCTACAGAATGGGTGGCCAGGGTCAAAGTTCAGTAGACAATCAAATTGTAAATCTCTTAGCAAAATGAACGAACGAATAACATTACAAGTATGCTATTTACAATGTTTGAATGTTTATAAATAAAATTTACATGGAACACAATTTACAGATGCATGACTTGCATTTCTCACAGTTGTTGTTTGATGTGTTCAAGGAACTCCTTTGTGCTGTAGAAGCGGTGTGAGATTAAGAATTTCTTTACCATATGCTTGAACCATTTACATTTAGGGTTGTATTTTTTTTGTGATTGCATTATACAATAGGATTCCAGTGTGGAAAATTGACTGGTGTTTTTTATTCTGTTATTTTCTATTTGGATTTGATTATAATTATGTGTAAAGTAGGTATGAATTACACTGTTAATATTAAATAGGTGTAAATTGTTTAGTATAAAGCAGATTGTTTCCAGAATTATATATACATGGTACTATCTGTATTTCAAAGTCAATGAAGAAGGATCCACAATATGTGGTCTTACTTACATTTACAATGGTTCTTATTATTTGTTTTTGTATGAGAAATATTTCTGTTAGTTCTGAGCTACAGCCACATAAGATTATGCCATACATTACTGTTGATTTTACATATGAATTATATACAACAAGTAAAGTTTTTGTATTACATATGTTTCTTAATATTCTAATTGCATAAAGAGCCCTATTCATTCTACTTTTTGTATTGGTAATATACGGTTTCCATTTAGAGAGCTATCTATCAATATCCCTAAAAACCGAATAGTACTATTGTTTACATTTATTATTGGTAAGGGTTCATTAGTAACATTGTTACAGATATTGAAATACATTCCAACCGCTTTTTTAACATTTAAAACTAGTTTCAAATGAATTTTTAATCCGAGTTTGCAATTCATGGAAATCTTTACCTTGTAAATATCAAATTTGTGTCATTGGCAAACAGAATGGTTTCATTATTTGGAAGGTTTGTTGCCAGATTATTAATATATGCTAAGAATAAGATGGGGGCCAAGGTTTGATCCTTGGGGAATTCCACAGTTTACAGTTTTGAGTATCGATTTCAAGTTATTTATTACTACCATTTGGTTTCTGTTGGTACGGTAGGACTTAAACCATTCATTGCATACTCCTCTTATTCCACAGCAATCTAGCTTTGTTAAAAGTATATTGTGGTCAACTAAATCAAAGGCTTTACTGAGATCAACAAATATAGCAATTGTTTTTTCGTTCTTTTCAATCCCTTCAATAGTGTTTTGTAGAAATTTATAAAAAGCATGTGTAGTAGATTTATTTTTCCTGAACCCATTTTGCGAATTGCACAATATATATTTCTCAAGAAACGGGGTGATTCTATTATACATAACTGTTTCCAGGATTTTTGAAAAGCCAGATAAGAAATTGGCCTGTAATTATTTACATCCTGTTTATCTTTTTCTTTGAATAATGGTATTATTTTTGCAATTTTGAAAACATTTGGAAAGATGCCTGTGGTCTATGATATGTTGCAAATTTCGTCTATACCTGCAGATAGGCTATTCTTTTTAGTATTAGTTATGGTTATTATTTCACTCTCAGTTACTGGATTTAGGTATATAGTGTTACAGATTTTATTTATTTTGATATCTTTATAAGTTTTAATAATTAAATAAGATTTTTTATTATAATCTGTAAACCGTAAGAGATACACAAACTTATTACTACACAAAAAATGTAGATATTGTTGAAACACACAATGTATATTAAATAACATTTTTTGTGGTGTTAACCATTTGCAAGACATTAGTTGCTGTTGGTTTGAATTTTCAAATACTTGCATTTTTTTCAAGTGGTAAATCATTGTTTGTTTTTTCTCTTGGTCATGTGAATAACATGAATTTCAAAGCCTTCACAATACGATCTGCTTTTTAAAAATCTGACTGTTGCCTACTGTATCCTCCTTATACCTAAAAGATGTAATGAAAGCTTAGTCTATTAGCAAGAATTGGACAGAAAAATGTGGTTTTATAAGAATAGTTTATAGAGGAATGAGGGGAGAAAGTCATGTGAATGAATTAATTATGCTGTTCACACACAGACCTTTTTCTAAAACTGCATTTTTTTAAATGTATTTATTTAGAGCACTTCAAAACATGTATTTCTGGTGAAATCTGATTATCAAATTTTTGGGGGAATGCAATACTTCCTCCATGTACTAGGTGCATAGTAGAGAAAGTAAAAAGATTATGTTTAAAACTTAAATGAATCAGGCTTTAGAAATTATAAACCACTTGAGTACTTTACATTCAGGTTATAACATATACCTCCTGAACGCATCACAAAGGATTGCCCTATGACTCTCACCTAAAGCTGTGACTATTTTTTTCACATCATCAGCCAAAATATCCACTTTGTAGTTGTGTACGCCTTTTGGTTTATCTGAATCCCCATATCCTCTCATGTCTATTGCCACCGTCCTGAAAGAAAAACAAAGATGACAGACAATATTTAAATAGCACTTGTTTGCATATAAGGCGATAAGATATGTTTTCACCAATCTTGTTATCTTGTTTCAAAATGATCCAAAATAGTACACCTTAGCTAGTCTTTCATTTGAGGTGCTAGCATGTTTACTGTGTGCTGTATATAATCTATACTAATATTGTAAAAAGAGAAAAATTGTACGTATGTATGTATGTGGGATAATCTCATCAATCAACAATTCTTTCACAATTGAAAACAATATTTTCTCTGGTGGATATGAGCTATAAAACACCATATAATTTCAATTCGTAAATTACTAAAAGGTTAAAAAGGATTTACAAAGCCTATGAACTTCAATATGAAACACTGAAGTCGTTGTAGCCCCACTGTTGGAGAGCCAAACTTGCAGTAGTTGCTGGCCCTCGTATGAGAGCCAAGCTTGAAGTTGTTTTAGACTACACACGTAATGGATGCCAATTTTGTGGGAGATTGTTTCTAGTAGTGTTTGCCCCACGTACGATACAAACTTTCCGGTGGCCTTCGTCCCAAGTTTTAAAATCAACTTTTGTATATATATATATGCCTCAGCTTTGTTGGTAGTAATTTGTAAAGCACGTATCTCTTAGCAGGGCT
The DNA here is from genome assembly GCA_030765065.1 of Deroplatys truncata. Taxonomy (NCBI): domain Eukaryota; kingdom Metazoa; phylum Arthropoda; class Insecta; order Mantodea; family Mantidae; genus Deroplatys; species Deroplatys truncata. The sequence continues at coordinate 241,891,288 of CM060984.1, read as the reverse complement.
GGTATGGCTAAAGAACAAGGCTTACACAAATTATAATTGTATTATACTTTGTTTATTAATCCTTCGCACGATTAAATAACACTTCACTGATGTATCCTACTATAGAGCTGTGAGATTATTGTTATTTCCTCTTTTTAACATGTAAACGTTATATTATTCTCACTGCAATAAATTTTCATGTCTCACACTGAATCAAATCTAAATGCTCGGGTACGCAATCTTGTAGCGTCTCCCGCCTGAATTTGCACATTTCCTCTATTTCAAGTCTCTGATTGACTAAGCCTACTCCAATGGAATACTTTTATTTAACTTAAGCTTTTTCTAGTTTTTGATTGGCTATTTATAAACTGTTTTAAATATTACATTATTATTGTTCCAAGAATTATTAGTAGCCTTTATTCAACTTTCTAATTTATTGTTGTCTCAAGGTTACCTCATTGTTAGCAACTTTCGGCTTCTACATTGTAATTCTGTTTGCTACGGAAAGCAACTTGCTTCTATTCTCACAGCTCCTACATTGTTAAACTACGTAATACATTCACATAACATTATTATACATGTACAGAATAAAATAAACATAATATAATGACTGTTACATACACTTTATATATTATATTATACACATATTGCTTTAAGGCGGGCTGTTATTAAATTTTATATTATATAATTACACTGATATCATTTAAGTGTTAAAAATACTGCCTCAATATATTAAAGTTATAAAAGAACACTTGCAAAGAAGGCCTTGACTTTTCATTGAGATTGCCATGGAGTAGAAAAATAGTTGCTACTCCACAGAATATGTAAGTAAAATAAGATAAACGCAGCCAATATTTCATTCCAAACAATAATATATAGATGGTCAAAATTTAACAACAAAGAAAACAAGATGTAGAAAAAAAAGAGAATTGAATCCGTTTATACGCTATGATACATATGCGATATGAGTGCCAAAATATTTTAAAAAAACCTTGTGTAAGAAAGTTTTGCTTTCTTTCCTTTGTACTTATGTTATAATAACCAAGTTCATTAGCAGGACATGTTAAATAACTGTATAAAAAGAGAAAATTGCTAACACTAGAAATCAGTGTAGCAATATTTTATAATTAACAACTAACAATATTGAAATATGAGCTGAAGCTTTCCTGGCATTGTGAATACTCTAGATTTTCACGGAAGTTGAGAAAATCTAAAGTATAACTAACAAATTTATTTTTCTCAAGGTTGCAGACTATGTGTCTTTTCCAAAGTGGTTAACTTGATGGCCTGGAAATGGAAAACTCCATATTCACCAGCTTCATCTCTATTTTGTTGTTTATATTAGGGGTTTCAGTATTATGTGGAAATAATGTAGGTTTTAAGTCATTAATTAACTACGGAAGCAAGGAGAAGATGCAGAGGTTTAAACTTTCACCTACTACCGTTATCTAAAAAATTATTTGACCATTCAGACCAATGGGTGTTACACCACCAAAGGTCACATATAGGATAGGCTATGTAGCATTTCCAGGATTTGCAAGACTGTTGGGGGGGAGGTTAAGGAAGCCAGACATTCGGCTGATGTTTCACATACTTTTGCGTGATCGTATCAGGAGATTTTTCATCTGTTATTAGGAAGAACCAGGGCTGTAAAAATGTCAATCATGTGGGGTAAAGTGGAGATTAACTATATAGATTCCCTAGATCATTATACAATAATTTGATAAAGAATAGGGAAAGATAAATGAGACTAATTAATTCATAATTCAAGTTTAAAAAGCTAACCATGCAATGTCAGGTAAGTGAACTAGTCTGTGCTGATGGTTGTTCAAGTTGCGAAGCTTTTAGTATCCCTGTTGTGTCCATCTTGTAATAAACTTTTTACAGAAAATAGAAACCAATAAAAGTTAATACAGCAAAAGAATTTAGCCTACTATTTGTAATTTATACATTTTTGCTAATTATTTCTCTGTCAAAATGGTTTCCAATTTACAATAAATTTATTAAGGGCGAAAAGGACTTAAAATTCAAAATATATATTTATTCATCATGCAAACCTTTGAACCTAATATACTTTAAATAAAATACATTTTGAGGAAGTCTTGAACAGAATTTTGCTCTTTGGCTTGAGGGAATTTCCAAATACTTCAGTACGAGCGAGATGGCTCCACAGTAACGCGCGATGGGAGGTCTCTGGTTCGATTCCCGGCCACTCTGACCATGGGTTTTTCGTGGTTTTCCTGGGTAGGTAGGGAATGCTGGGGTGGTTCCTCTTCTACCATGAGTTTCCTGACCACCACTTCTTATCATCTGCTTCAGAGTTGAAGGACGAGGCGACGGCGTTCGGTGTGTTGTGGCTGGGCGGTGGAGGTGCGCTTTGGAAAGGATTCTCCCTGGCGTCGGTTGACTGCTGACGGACCCGCCTTTTGGAGCGACACACCTGGGCTCTAAGGGCCCCCAGGAGGCTCAGAGCTTGTGGGCAGGGCGTCAGATGCGTTCAACCTGGAGTCGTTAGTCATCCCGTTTATGCTTGCACACATCGTCGCCCGGATCTGATCGCCCTTGGGGTCTCCACCTCATCCCTCCCTCTCTTCCAGGGGTCACGATAGAAGCACAAAAGACCACAATGGCCTACGTGCGGTGTTCTGCCCGTTTCGAGGGCCCCTCCGGTGTGCAAGTACTCCTATTCATATTTAGCTACTTGAATTAAATGCAAATTTTGCTATTTATCGTACTACTTTCTTTATCTCTCTCTGTCGTACACACAGATCTTTCAGAGACACTTATTCTTTATTCAAGGAAACCCAAAACGCGTGAAGTCTCATTGCATTTCCCCTTCCCATTTATATGCCACCTTTAACATCCCAGGTCATATCGGCGGTTATTTACCTTTGGAACAATTGCTCATCAGCAATGTTCACTCGTTTTACAGTTGGCTGGTATCACTTTGGGTAATTACATTAAATTCTCACATATACATTCACTCCTACTTCCAGACTCTAGGGAGGATGGGGAATAATCCTGGCTTAAGAAAAATTCTCTCTCTCCAGCCGGGTATTGAACTCGGGACCTCAGAATTTCAAAACTAGCATGCTAACCACCAGACCACAGAGGCGGTCTAATTGAATTTGTAGGTGCAAAATGGAAATATAACGTGTTATTGATTGAAAATTTAAAAGCTATCTATAAAAGCATTGACGCCTTTTTTAGAGTGGTTTCTAAAATTTGAAAGAAACTGAACAAGACAACGAACATTTTGAACTCATTAAAGAGTAAAAAACAAATAAAACTTCAGAGGTTAAACTGAAGGTACTTCATTCTGCGGGAATGTTTATTTTAAGCTGCGCATATCAAACGTAAGTTCAGACCAGAGGCGTAGCTAGGGAGGGATTTTGGGGGTTAGAACTCGCCCCTTGCTAAACCAAGATGTAAAAATTAATAGCAAAAATAGCTTCGTTAAAATGATAGCATCCTTCTAGGTTAGCAGGGACGAGATAATTCCTAATCGTATCACTGGGAGTGCCATATTTATGCCGCATATCTTGGACAATATCGCCAGAGCTGACTGCAAGAGAAACTTTACTTAGTGTGGGTACAAACATGTTAAGATATCGGGGGCATGTTTTCGATCCGGAGCCTAATTTGAGTGGTTTCTAAATGAATGCAATACCTCACAGTTTAGAACTAGAAACTCTATTTTGTAGTGATGTAAAATGGCCTACAGCGGTAACGTAAAACACTTTACAGTGGTCAATAATTCTCATGTCAAAACACACTTGCCACTTAGAATAGTAAAACATCCTTCCTAATTTCAGTTCCAATCACTACACCTTAATCTGTGAATATAAGATCGATTTATTTAAATATTTGAACTCAGGATTAATTCATATGTATATCATTTGAATGGCTACAAATTGTTTAAAAAAAATGGATCCCTATACACAACCCACCTCCCGTAATATTTTTCAGGCTACTACGCCACTGGTTCAGACTTACTTTATAAGCACAAGAAAGAATATTATCCCTAAACTTCCGCACGACATTTGTAATTAATTGTTTGGGGTTAAAGGACCGAGTGAACGGTAAAGCAACTAACGGAGATATCGGGTTTGTATTATCTTATCGCTTCCAACTCTGACTGGACTATTTACTGTTGGACAACGAGAAGAAGGCGAGCGGGGTTTTGTAACTGTTTATCTGCTCACGTACTGTCGATTGTTTACTACGTTTACTACGTTTACTACGAAATCACAAATGAATCACCTATGCTGCCAGATCTTCTTCTAAGACTTGGATCTTGCACGACCGCTGCTGGACTTCTAGCCATGGGTGAGTAGTACTTGACAACACTGTGTAGTTTATAACCTCCTAACATGCTTATCGTATCCACACGGCGAGCGAAAATATGATACGAACGCAGGAAGTGTTGATGTTACACATCCCTCTCGCTTGTCTTCTTCTCGTGGTCTATCAGTACATTAGCTATCTTAGCTTTCTTTCACATTTACTCGAAAGGTGGCGCGAATACCGGTACCAAAATATCTGACGTTTGCAATCGTAGGGCTTTCTCTACCCATTATCTTTTCTTATTACCTTTTCACGATAGCAGTCTTTCTTCACATTTTCTACCAGTCACATTTACTTGCCTTGATATTAAAATCTCTTTGCAAGAGTTTTAGGCTTATACTTGCACTCATATTAATACATCGGTGACCCGGATAGCCGAGGTCGTTAAATCAGGGACTCGCGAACGGGAGGTCCGAGGTTAAAATCCGTCATTCCTGGCTAAGATTTCTTTCCAGGTTTACCTCAGTCGCCATAACTGGCAAACGTCGGCGAGGTACGTTAAGCTTAGGCCTTAAACATTTCCTTTCCAAATTATCTCTCCCAATTTTTATTTCATTTCATGTATCATCGGTGTCCACCGCCTGTGGTGCCATAATTAATATGAACGGGTGCTAACAACTATTCAAAAACAAAATATTAATGCCTTAGACATACGATATTCTAATAAAAATACTTAATCCATTTTTGAGAACATGAATACTAATTAAAATTTTCTGATATTAAGGCTGGTTTAGGAGGGACATTGTTTTGAAAAGCACAAAAGATCTGACCTAGGTATGAAATTTGGTATTTTTCGGAATTTTCTTTATTTACACACACACACACACACACATGTCCGTATTCCAAAAATGCTTTATTCGCATTGCGAGGACCACAAAATGTGTATTTCCGGTAAAATCTATATAAATTTTTTTATAACATGCAATTTTATTTCTGTATCTACCATGACAGTAATAGAGAAGGTAAAGGTCATGAAAATTTGCATTCTAGCAAAAACGAATGTGCAACGAATTACTTGAAAGTTTATTAATAATCAATATACAGGATGTACACAAAAGATAACACGGCTTTTAAACTTACATTGTTTCTCTGCGGTATACAATATAATTTTGAATCATAACCTAAACTGAAAAGTAGCTGTGGAAGTTTGAATTCTCCATGCGCAGATTTTGTTTTGTTTTGCTGCCATGGTAACGAAATAGACAAAACATGGCAACTCGCGTGCAAAAAGTTTTTTTGTGTCTTGGAATTCGCGAAACATAGTTCAGTGGTTACAGTTCAGCGAAAATTTGGTCTTAACGTCTCTTGGTAACAACTGTAGGTGATACAATCAAATCCAAACGACGGGCTGTCTATGTGAAGGAAAGACCGCGTGTGTCAGATGAGAATATGAGAGAGAAGGCGGGCGAGTTGAGAACTAGCAGTTCCAGCAATGAGTGTGTGGAAGGTGGAACACGTGCCACCGCTACCTGCAGATCTACTCGAGTTGAGACGGAGGCTCAGTTACACCAGACATGCTAACGTCAGTATGACAAGAAATGTCGTGTCACAAACGGATCCCCTTTTGAATACTTGTATTAACATTATCGGCCAAGTTGCTTATTTTCTTAGAGTGTTCTACTGGTGGTCTTGGCTCTTCATCCTTATAGTTTAATGAGATAAAAAGAAATGCAAAAATCTCTACATTTGGTCCCATTTTCCCCTTATGGTTCCTCAAAGGCTCTAGTCGGTAAATAGTTTCGAAGGGCAGGATATATTTACTAGTTGCTTTAGTTTCTTTTCTAGTTAAATGTTGTTTAGTTATCACCTGGTACTTACCAGTAATCTTTAGAAAACTCTATAATCTGGTGTCTCCAAGAATACCAAAATTCTGGAAATCCATGAAGAAATAGCATAAGAGGTTTGTTTTTGTCTCCATTTTCAACGTAATGAATTCTCAGGCCCTGAAAGCAAAAATAAAACTAGTTTTGACACATGAAAATACTTTTCCTTTTCTTCGGGCGTAAAAATCCTTAGCAAGCCCTCAAGCCTGATAAAGAGGCCTCTGAGCAAAATTACCGCTCTTTCACGCCCAATATACAGAGTGAGCCAAAAGACTCCGAACCGCCTGCGCGGTGTTTTTCCTGTCCGCGTCCTCGACACTCGTTGCCATCTACCGCTATCGTAGAAAGTCGCGGATGAAACCATACCATACAACATTTTAAAATTACTTTCAAAGGCTTTACTTACCAACTTTATGAAATGAGATGCTGAAACTGGTCACCGTCGTTGTCCATACATTTTTGGCACCTCTTTAGGAAACTATCCATCACACGCCGAGTTCACGCTGAGAAATTTTCTGGCGGATATTTTGTTTTAATTCTTTCAGGGTGTGTGGGTTTGTCTTGTACCCTTTATGTTTAACGTTACCCCGGAGGAGTATTTTATGAACAATATTACCGGCTGCGCGGTGTTTTTCCACTGGGCGTGTGGAAATATGATCAAAGTATGATAACGCACTGCTGCTATAAACAAAGTCACGCTGTTATTGATTTATTCTGCAGTGTGAAGTGCAGTTTTGAGTTGACACTGATGTGATGTAGTTCAGTTATTACAAGTTATTTATTATTTTGTCCTATACTTAGTCACAAAGTGTATTATGGCTCAGTATATGGTTTCTACTGCACAGCGTGTATTTATTTATGATTCGTATATGTTTACTCAGTCAGCTCGCCAAGTGAAACTACAATTTGCAGAAAGATTTCCAGGTGTAAAAGTTCCAGGCCGTACAACAATCCATGAACTTTACAGTAAATTTCAGGGCACAGGAAGTGTTCGGTTCTTACCGAAGAAACATTAGACATCAGTCATCGTTTGGAAAATTCCCCCCAAAAATTCCATGATGGATAGTTTCCTAAAGAGGTGCCAAAAATGTATGGACAACGACGGTGGCCAGTTTCAACATCTCCTTTCATAAAGTTGGTAAGTAAAGCCTTTAAAAGTAGTTTTAAAAATGTATGGTTTCGTCCGCCCCTTTCTATGATAGCGGCAGACGGCAACGAGCGCCGAGGACGCGGACAAGAAAAACACCGCGCAGGCGGTTCGGAGTCTTTTGGCTCACCTTGTAGAATGGGGAGTTAAGGACCATAGTAGTTAAAGAGCGTCCATAAATAAAACTCAATTTAATTTAATTTCCCGGGGTTACATGTCACATTGTGCGAGTGAGCCACTCGAGCATTTGCACAGTACCTTCGTTTTATGCCAAGGCCGCGGATCGAGCGAATGCGTGCTCCCCAAACAGTCTGCTACACCGTGGGGTTTTCCGTTCCGTAACTCCCGCGTTACTTACTCGCGAGTGTTAGTAACATATGTAGTGAGTACTAACCTTGTTGTAAGTGCGGTTGAAGGTGGTGTCATCTGCGCGAAGACGTTCTTGACTAAAGAAATTCCTGCAGAATATAGGTCTTCTTAACAAAATACAAAATGTTTCAATCCAATATGTAATATTTCCTCGGTCATAGTAGAATAGCAATATTTGCGTAAATATTTATATGATGATGATAAAATTAACGCTGTAATTACATTCTACAGGGAGAGTCAAAAGACTACGAACCGCCTGCGCGTGTGTTTCCTGGCCTCGGCGTTCGTTGCCGTCTGCCACTATCATAGAAAGGCGCGGATGAAACCATACAACATTTTTAAAACTACTTTTAATGACTTTACTTAACAACTATATGAAAGTGTGTTTGAGGACAGAATTATTAGCAGAGATTTGTGGCCCTCTTGGTCCCCGACCTAACCCCCTGCGATTTCTATCTCTGGGGTAACTTAAAACAATGTGTACAAGACAAGCCCTCACACCCTGGAAGAATTAAAACAATATCCGCCAGGAAATTGCCAGCATTTCTCAACGTTAACTACGGCGAGTGATGGATAGTTTCCAAAAATGTATGGACAACGACGGTGACCAGTTTCAGCATCTTCTTTCATAAAGTTGGTAAGTAAAGCCTTTAAAAGTAGTTTTAAAAATGTTGTATGGTTTCATCCGCGAGGGCTTTAACATCGGATCTTTCGAGTATAATTTTTCTCTTACCTACTGGACTCAAATCGAGATCATAGAGGACCTTGTTTAAAAAGCTAAAAGATTCTTGAAATAGCTGTGCTTTTTTAAATGAAGAAATAAGTTTGCGTATGCTAGAATGGTCATTTCGGGTGTACAACCGTAATTGCCTTCTTATCGTATTTAATTCCAAGTTGTCCAATTGGGTTTCTCTGGAGTTAAAAGCAGTGCTTACTAACAAAGTAGGCTTACAACACACGAAGTAGATAAGTGAACGCACAAATAGCGATTTCCACTAGAGCAGTAACTTACTTGAGAGTTCCGTGAGTCACCAATGTAAGCAAATAAACTCAAGCAATGACTTGATAAAACACTCCTGTCTATACGTGATGTTTGTTCAACACCTGCCGCGCATGGAATGGTTTGAGGATGATGATTTGTGAGGGTCGTATTCAAATCACTCTGGCGCTTCATTTGTCACCAGTTCCATAACAAAACATCTCCAGAAATTCCTAGATTTTAAGGGGACAAGGTAGTCTGAACACATGGAAATTACACCTTAAGTGTATTAAGTTACCACTGCTCTTAAAGTTCTCAATGGTTTTATCTGAACTTTTTGTGAATTATTCTATAAATCATGACAATTATTTCAAGTGGCTGTTTGCATTGATAGCTTATGTAGTTGAGTCCGTAAAAATTATTTCGTTCAGCAGAAAAATAATAAAATGTACTCTTAAAACATGTGAATTCATGTACCTTTTTTTCTGATACTACTTGCAATACAGAATCACACTTGCTCTTAGTATAATCAGCCATCTTATGAACCTCAATTATTTAGTTATGTATATCAGTTCACTAGAAATTGAAAAAAAATAAATTATTTGCAAATACAAAAAAGTAAAGATGTGGAAAATTTGCAGTGGTTTTGCTTTCTTAATATCACTAATGTACATTATAAAATTATGATTGTGGTTCAGAAAGTTTAACTATGTATTTTATACATGTACTAAAAATTTCAGCTTTCTACCTCTCATACTTTCTGAGAAAAAGGTACATAAGTATCCAAAAATGTTGTTTTGAGAAAACTGAATTTAAAGTTTGAACATTAAAATTCTGACACACTTCAATACATTACAGGGTCATAATCATCTGCACCTTCATTCCTGGATTACTTCAGCTTTTCTGATTACCTTCTCTTGGTCCTGACCTCCTTTATTAATTGAACTGCTCGCTGGGCATGATATAGTCGTTCGTTGTTGAAAGATACAAAAAGGGGCGTTGCATGACGACTTTAAAGGAATGCACACTAGCATTTAAATGGTATTTTAATCCTTAAAAACCTCTTAAATCCCCAAAAGCATATATTTTCTGAAATTATTGCCTAAAACAAAAAATGTTATTTATCACCATTTCAGAGTACCTTGTCCCCTTAAGCATGGTTTTTAATTCCGTCATATTTTCACATATTATTTTGTTCATAGTTTAAGATTTTGCCGCCCCTAAAACCTACCACCCTGGGCCGTGGCACGCCTCGACCACAACCCCATTGAACCGGCCCTTTGCTGACAGTTCTTAGGTGCATGTAAACTAGATACCGGTACATAAAATAAATAATTTCGATTATATTTTCGAGAAAACGTCTTTCTCTTTCTTTACCTGGATTTTTGCAGTGTAGTGTGTAAAACTATATATTTCGAATTCTATGCAAAGTTCTTTTTATGAGTTGTGATCCACTAACTAAAATGTGCATGAGCCGCCACTGCACAAAATGTTTTAAACTCTAGTGGTTATGTAACTCAGACAAATTAGTTTCAAACTAGATAAAGAAAAACTCACGTTTATGTTGAGATATCCGTGTGTGCCCAGCGCAGGATCGCTCAAGCATTTTGGAGGCGCTTTTCTTCGCTTTACTTTCCAAAATGGCTTCGTAGGATGAAGGAGAGTTGCAATTATCAGCTGCAGAAGCACCCATGCCGCACCATAAACAGCATATCCATACAACCATGCAGTAGCCAGCAGTCCCATGCTGTACCACCTTCTTCTGTCTGCTGCGGATCGAATACTCCACGCAGCGAGTGCATCGTTCGATTGGCTTTTGCCAAAGTTTGACCTTGTCCCCGAGAGATAAAACATGCTGACAAGTGAAGGCTGGTTTCCGTCATAAACGATCTGAGAATGTGCTGAGTCAGCACGCCGTGCGATTGTTAGAATAGCTGTGTTCCTAGCGGTGTTAGTTTACAGTAAAAATCTGATGTCTCGACAAAAGCTTATTCTTCTATCTGCTTCTCGTTAAGAGATAAACTTTCATTAAGCATTACACATTTTGTTGCAATATAACACGTAGGCTAAAGCGATAGTCACATTTTTGAAAAGCGAATCGCAGTATGGTAGGTTTGAAATTCCATGCTGTTTCATGAACAACGACTTACAACTTTAAAAACCAAGCTAAGTGGCGTCGTGGTAATGTGTGTGACTCGCATTCGCGAGGCCCCAACTTCGATACCCGGCGACCGGCCATTCTGACCCATATGTTTTTCGTGGTTTCCCCGGGTCGGCAGGCGAATGCTGGAGTAGTTCCTCTTCTACCACTACTTTCTTGCCCCTCATTTCTTGTACCCCTCATCTCCATTGTCATTTGTTTCATGGTTATAGGACGGTGTTCGGGGGTAGCGGCTGGGCGATGGGGGTTCCTTCCCTGGTGTCGTTGCGGGACTGCTCAGGTCCCTCCACCGTGTAGGGGCTCTGGAGGTTTGCGGATGAGCCCAGGCGACGTCGGATGCGTTCGATCTAGAAACCTTAGGGAGCACTTCCATGCTTGCGCCCGTCGTCATCGGATCTGGTCGACCTTCGCGTCTCTCTCCTCATCCCTCCCTCCCTCCCTCCCTCCCAGGGGTCACGTTGCGGCCCACTTATGGTGCTCTGCCCGATCGCAGTACTTGAGATTCAACGACGCGTTTGATCCTCAGACTGTACAACTGATGTGCGTTGCGTCGTATCTGAAACGTCAATTTCAGGTTACAGTTTCTCGGGGTGTAACTGAGCTATTGCAATGCAACAAACTACATTCTTAATGTCATTTTCCATGTTATCAATTGCGTAAAAAAATCTGATGTGTTGCACATGACTTTCTCTACTCTTGTACAAACTATTTTTACAAACGCTTATTCTCCATCTACCTCATGTTAATCCAGGTAAACATTTGCAGAAACTATCTTATTGTTAATTCTCTTGTAGGTTCAAGGAGAATATGGTAGGCTTTAAGCGATAGTCAAATGTTTTAAGAGTTGGTTGCTATGTGGCGCATTCCATTCTCTTTGTATGTCCAGGACATAACAAACGAATAACGAATTCCCATTTGAGAAAAAGTATAAATATTGGAAAGTTCAAACAAACAACTAGGAATATCTTGGAATTAGTTTACAGGACAAAAAAAATGTATATGACATAAATGATGTGTTTTAAGAGATCTGTATTTTTTGTGTAGTAAACTTTTGTCTATCTCTTACCAGTTATGCGTAAGTCATTCAGAATGAAGAGGACTTTTGGGGACATTTCCAGAAAATTCAAGATATACATTTCATTTGCCATGAAAATATCTTAAACATATGATATTTCAATCAAAATCGTTAGAGCCATTTTTGAGAAATCAACATTTTCGAAAAATGTTTCATGGAAAGCGAAGTCTGGGGTGAGAGGATTTTCTTAAATATCTTCGTGTCGCATCCTTGGAGATACTAAACTCAAACTCCAAGTTTGGTATTTATCCCACTTTTCATTTTTGAGTTATGCTGTTCACAGACAGACACACACGGACGTTTCCAAAAATGCTTTATTTGGATTCAGGTTACCTCAAAACATTTATTTCCGCTGAAATCTCGGTATGGAAGTTTTGGGTGGAATGCAGTACTTCCCCTACTTACTATACGTAGTAGAGAAAGCAACAACATTAATTTATGTTGCAAATCATATTTGCTTACATTTTTGAATGAGCTATATCATCTACTTTATTGAGCCCTTCCTCTACCTTTATGCCTGGTTAGGTGGTCTTGTAATGACTATTTTTATTGCAAAGATATTTGCGGTGGAAGTTTTAACTCGACATTTGTCGCTAAATGAGCATTTTGCTCACACTTTTGATTTTTACTTTCTCTACTACGTATAGTAAGTAGGGGAAGTATTGCATTCCACCCAAAAATTCGATACCGAGGTTTCACCGGAAATACATGTTTTGAGACCTCCTGAATCCAAAAAAAGCATTTTTGGAAACATGTCCGTGTGTGTGTGTGTGTCTGTGTGTGTGTGTGTGTGTCTGTGAACAGCATAACTCAAAAACGAACAGTCGGATAAGCACCAAACTTGGTATTTAGGTTAAGTATCTTCCAGAGATGCGACACGAAGGTTTTCAAAAACATCCCCCCACCCCAGACTACCCTTTACATGGAAGATTTTTCGAAAATTTTAATTTTCTCAAAAATGGCTCTAGCGATTTTGATGAAAATATCATATGTTTAAGATATTCTCATGAGAAATGAAATGTATATCTCGAATTTTCTGGGAATGTCTCCAAAAGTATTCTTCATTGTGAACGACTATTGTATAACTGGTAAACCATAAGAGATAGACAAAATTTTACTACACAAAAAATGTAGATCGCGTTAAAATACACAACTTATGTCATATACATTTCTTTTGTTGAGTGAACCGTTTTCGAGATATTGCTTGTTATTTCCTTAAATTTTCCAATACTTATACTTTTTCTCAAATGCGTTATTCATTTTTTTATGTCCTGGACATGCAAAGAGAATGGAATGCGACACATAGCAACCAGCGTTAAAATATTTGACTATCGCTTAAAAGCTACCATATTTCCCTTGCATCTACAAGAAAATTACCAATAAGATTGACATCTCGATATCTCGATTAACATGAAGCATATGGAGAATAGGCGTTTGTAAAATTAGATTGTACAAGAGTAGAGAAAGTCATGTGAGTGTAACACATCAGATTTTTTTTACTTTCTCTACTACGTATAGTAAGTAGGGGAAGTATTGTATTCCACCCAAAAATTCGATACCGAGATTTCAACGGAAATACATGTTTTGAGATCCCCTGAATCCAAAAAAAGTATTTTTGGAAACATGTCCGTGTGTGTGTCTGTGTGTCTGTCTGTGAACAGCATAACTCAGAAACGAACAGTCGGTTAAACACCAAACTTGGTATTTAGGTTCAGTATCTTCCAGAGATGCGACACGAAGGTTTTCAAGAAAATTCCCCCACCCCAGATTACCCTTTACATGGAAGATTTTTCGAAAATTTTAATTTTCTCAAATATGGCTCTAACGATTTTGATTAAAATATCATATGTTTAAGATATTTTCATGAGAAATAAAATGTATATCTTGAATTTCCTGGGAATGTCTCCAAAAGTATTCTTTATTGTGAACGACTTTTGCATAACTGGTAAACCATAGGAGATAGACAAAATTTTACTACACAAAAAATGTAGATCGCGTTAAAATACACAATTTATATCATATACGTTTTTTTTGTTGAGTGAACCATTTTCGAGATATTACTTGTTATTCCCTTAAATTTTTCAATACTTATTTTCTCAAATGGGAATTCGTTATTCATTTTTTTGTCTTGGATATGCAAAGAGTATTAATCTGTGGGAAAGGGAATGGTATTGCACCTAGCAACCAGCTATTAAGAGATATGTATGTGGTTAAAGGCTATTGTATTTCCAAATTGCCCATGTAAATATATATTCCCCTTACATCTACAAGAAAATTAGCAATAAGATAGACTCTGCAAATGTTTTATCTCGATTAACATGAAGCATATGGAGAATAAGCGTTTGTATAAATAGTTTGTACAAGAGTAGAGAAAGTCATGCGAGTGTAACACATCAGATTTATTTTTTTCGGTAACGACTGCTGATAAAATGTTCTCAATTAATCTAGCTGACTTTTAAACTTTCCTGAAACAGTTGTTTAAGTTAGATTTAACAACAATCACATTGACAATAGTTTATGCAATCTTTGTCCAGTTGCGGCACAGCTGTGAGCGCGTTCATCAAGCGACAAACCGTGCTATTCAATTGTTGTGCAGTCCACAATCATCATAGCTTGAAGCTGAAATGTAGAAGCCCTATTTTGTGTTCGTTAAAAATATTCCTTCGTTTTAATTGTTTTCATTGATATTCAGTTAGGTTTTTACAATGAGTTGAGCCAAAAAAAATCCTTTAGCTAGCCTTACAACAGGATGGAAGGGATTCTCAAGGTATGTTTATTTTTACTTTTTGTTATAATAAATGTGGATGTAATTACCATATTTTTAACGTTTCTTTCGACACGGGTTCAAACACTGCTGTTGAGAATCGAATTTAGGCCAACATTAGATGTCATAATCAATAGTGAAACATTTTCTAACATGATTTCTAACTACTACTTATTATTATTATTATTATTATTATTATTATTATTATTATTATTATTATTATTATTATTATTATTATTTTATTTTAGACATCCCTGCATGGTTGAGTGAAACTAGTACTTCTGTTGGCCTAGACAGCGATGATTTGAACCAGGAAGAAAGATTAGATGAATGTGAATCTGATGCGCCCTCTGAACATAGTGTTCATATAACTGATTCAGAACAATCTGCAGGAGATGACTCAGAAACCGAAAGTGATTTTCAGCCGACAGGTCTCTCATATATCGGAAAAGATAAAATAACAGTATGGTCCATGCATCCACCACGCCCTAGACATAATATAGTTAGAACACATCGAGGCTGTAGAGGCAAAAAATGCAACTTCAGTCGCAGGTGCATGGAATTTATTCTTTCCTGAAGAGACAATTTTACATATTACAAACTGTACTGACATATATCTCCAAAAAATGCGTACTAAATATGCACGGCCGAGGGACTGTCCTGATACAACTCCACGCGAATTAACTGCTCTAATTGGTATTCTATACATGGCAGGCTTGAAAAAGGTTGCTCATATCAACATCCAAGAGCTTTGGGCTGATGATTGCACATCTCCTGAATGTTTTCGTGCCGTGATGTCAGGTCGCAGGTTCTGTATTCTTCTCGAGGCTCTACGATTCGATGACATCAACGATAGAGCTGATAGAAAGAAACTCGATAATCTGGCGCCCATTAGAAGAATATTTGAGCAAGTTGTCGTCAGATACATGAATAATTATGAATTAGGAGAAAACACAACACTTGATGAAATGCTACCTGCTTTCAGAGGAAGATGTAAATTCCGCCAGTACATTCCATCAAAGCCATCAAAATATGGAATTAAAATTTATGCATTGTTACGTTTAAAATCTAGAATTCTATCCAGGGAAGCAACCTGAAGGTCCATACCAGACCGATAATAAAGCATCTAGTGTTGTGAATAGAGTAGCAGCACCCATTTTGAATAGCGGAAGAAACATTACCATGGATCATTATTTTACATCTGTTCCGCTAGCCTTGGAGTTGCTACAGAGAAAAACTACTGTGGTCGGAATACTAAAGAAGAACAAAAAAGAAATTCCACCCATTTTTTGTAAATACCTACTAAAGAGAGGCCAGCTTGTAGTTGTATGTTTGGTTTCCTCAAAATGGAGGTTCTAGTGTCATATGTGCTGCACTCTACATTCTGGTGACGAAATTGATGAGGAAACCGGCGACCAAAACAAACCGCACTAATTAGTATTACCTTCTACAACGAAACAAAAGGTGGAGTCGATATTGTCGACGAACTGATATCTCAATATTCAGTATCTACATTACCTGCAGGTGGCCAATGACGGTATTTTTTGGCTCTTAAACATTGGTGCAATAAATTCTCGGATGATTTCACTAATACGGAGAAGAAATTAGCGCGTCGAATATTTTTGAAACATTTGGCTCTAGAACTTATAAAACCCCATGTGAGAGTACGTCTGTCTTTCAAATTTGTCAGACAACTTGCGAGTCTCAATGAAGAGGAGAATGCAGAAACTGCAACTACTGTGACAACTCCTGGTGTATGTTCACTGTGCCCTCGGCGAAACAACATAAAAACCAGAAAAGCTGTTGTAAATGTAACAAATATTGGTGCAACGAACACGCAAGAATTACCTGTGATAAGTGCCTTGAGCTGCCAGTGTTGCCACCACTATCACCATAATTTGTTTTTAGGAGTATATTGAATTTGTGCTATATTTAGGTATTGTATATAGTACCATATTTAACAAACACTAAACTCATCATTTTGTCAATGAAGACATTGGAGTTGAATTTCTTTCAAATACCTACATATACTACATTTAGTCAACCGCAAGTTAATAGTCTTTACTTTTTTTCTGAAGACAAATATTTTGTGATCAGTTAAAAAAAAAATGTCATTTGTAGTAGATTTAGAAAATTATAATTTACGTGTTATTAAACTGTGTTATTGACATAATGTTATCTCTTATTACGTGTATTTATTACCGTGAGATGCGACAAATCGTGTCACAACAATGGTAGTGACAAATGTCGGGTTAAGCAGGTGTTATCTACAGCGCCTTCTTTTGGACGCCTGGCTGGTTAACTGGCATTTCCTTAGCACTGTTTGCCGGCGAAGGACATTTATAGTCCGTTAAATTCAAGCGTATAGATTTCTTATACAAATTATATCACAATAACTACATACTTTCGCCGTTAATGATATATATTGATATCTCTCACACCTTTTAAGAAAATTTGTATTATAGCTGGCGCAAAACTTCTGGAATCGTGACCTTGATTGCCACCCCAGCTGCCGAGCCTAGGAATGGTTTATGTTTAGCTTAATCAACGAAAGCGATATTAATACCTTTGCTTACTCACAGTGCGTAACACATACAATCTGCATAGAAAGTGTCCGCAACTTCTTGTAGTTTTAAAGAGAGCCGTATCTAAAAAGTACTTATTTTATATTTGTTATATTTATAACCATGGCTCCTACGTTTTCAACGTTAAATTACATAGTCAAAACAGGGGAATAATTGCAAATGTCCTCGACTTCATGAAGCAAGAAGCAAAGATGAAAGAAGAAAATATACGTTCACCTGAGTTCCACAAAAGCCTTAAGAGAGTGACAGAAACAGTAGCCAAACTGGTGTTTCACTGAGTTTCCGTTTTCGGAGTTCTCAAAGATAAGAAAAACTACATGGATGAAAGAGTATCATTTGACACACCTGTGAAGTAACATAAGGTCCCTAAACGTATTACAGAAATAGACGATTTCGACAAATGCGTTATTTGGCACAAGATTCACAATTTCTATGTGCAAGAAAAAACTTTGCCAAGAATAAGCAGATTGCTCATCAAGCTGAAAGATAGCATAAATGTTAAAGGTGGTGCTACAAGTCTCAGAAAAATTATAAAAGATTTAGGGTTGAAGTGGAAGAAACCGAAATCAAATAGAAGAGTTCTAATAGAAAAGCAAAAAAATGTTGCCATGATAGCTTAATCGATTAGAGCAACAGCACGGAAAGCCTAAGATCCGTAGTTCAAATCCCAGCTATGGCATTGAATTTTTCAGTCTAATTCTACCTTTCCAAGTGACTATGATTTTATATGTACGTATATCAGTGTGTATTTATATCACTAAATTTTCAAGGTGGAGCTACAAATCTCAGAAAATTATAAAAGATGTAGGGTTCAAGTGGAGGAAAACGAAATCAAATAGAAGAGTTCTAACAGAAAAGCACAACATACGATCTCAGCTGGAAGAGTATTTTACTCAGAGATACAAATTAGAGGATCAAACTATAGTGTATGAAGATGAGTCATACAACATCTAAAAGTTGGAGTGCCGATAGCGAATTAGGTTTGCAAGTTCCTGTTGCTAAAGGGCAAATACTTATTATGGTTCATGCTGTTGGAAAGATCGACTTTGTTCCAAATGCCCTTCTTTTACAAGTCGCAACAAAAGCAGGAGATTTTCATCAAGAAATGAATAGAGAAAATTACATAAAGTGAATCAACACCATGTTGATACCTAATATGCCTGCTGGGTCTGTTCTGGCTATCGACAATGCTTCACAATGCGTCAATATTCAAATTGACAAACCACCTACCTTAATTCCTTGAAAGAAGAAATGAGAGCCTGGTTACTTAGGCATAATATAACTTTTGATGAAAGCATGAGTAAAACAAATATAACTTAGTTAAAGCCAACAAACACCTTCAGAAGTCATAATACTTGGCCAGATATTAATACAGCATGATGATAATGTACTTAGGCTGCCACCGTATACCCTGATCTAAACCCAATGGAGTTAATCTGGGCTGATGTCAAAAAATGGGTGGCCTGCAGAGATATCACTTTTAAACTAAAATATGTGGAGCAGTTATGTCGCCAGCGATTTGCAGAAATTGGAAGGCCAGAATGGGAAAATGTATGTCGATATGTTGAATAAACTGAGAATCATTATTTTGAAAAATATGGAATTGCATAAAATGAAATAGAAAAAATTCCCATCCAGGATAATGGTGCAGAAAGTAGCAACAGCAGTGATGGCGGCAATGATGTGAGTGATTCTGCAAAGGAGGAAGGGCTGTCAGATAGTTGACAGTGTTTTTATATTAAGGGCATTTTACTGTGGTGGATTTAAATATACTGTATATGACTATAAGTTTATCAGTGCAGCGTAGTGTAGTGCAATGCATAACTGGTGTGCGGATATTTGACAATGACTGTACCACGTACTCCTGCAGCATGCAGACGACCAGTCCCTCCTGATCTGGTAAGTAACTCGCTTCATTGCTGTCATTAAGATTTTCACATGTCTAGAACTGTTGCGCCAATTATAATACTCATTAATTCTTCATGGCTACATAAATTTAACCATCTTCATTTGTAAAAAAAAATTAATAATAAAACAAATAAATGCAGGTTAATAGAACGCTCATTAGCATTATCTAACACTCAATTTACTTTCGGTTTCTTATTGAGAATAGATCCTGTATTACAAACATTTTCTTGTCCTGGGTTGCAATGTTTCTAATCGGTTCTAACCACCTCCACTTTCCCTCCTCTCCATGTGCTGGTTAATCAGTTTACACAAAGTCTGTACTGTATAGAGTTTCAGTGTTAGGTATAGTGTGTTAGTTCTGTTATAATGCCAAAAAGTCAGTATACTTTAGCACACAGAAACTTCCTATGTGACAACAAACTCTTGTAGAGAAGTGAGACAGTGATTAATAGACAGATTCCCTGCTGTTCGTATGCCTTACACAGAAATGGTTGTAATCTTAGGGAAACGGGATCTATTCTTGATAAGAAACCAAAATTAAATTACTGTGCTCTTACAGACAAAAAACTTAATGACATCGGAGAAGCGTTAGAACAAAGTTCAAGGAAATATCTGAAAAAACTTGCACAGGAATCAGAAATTCTTGGCTTGGATTTGCTCTAAATTTTTAAAATTAAAATTCTATGGTTGAGGAATTACAACCATGCGATAATGTGAATAGAACTAAGTTCTGCAATTGAATCCTCACTATTGTTAATGATGGTTCTATTACCCCGCATTTGATTTTTTAAGGACAAAGCTGATTTTATTTACATGGCCATGTAGTGACACAAAACAATAGATACTGGAGTGGAGAAAACCCCAATCTTGTACATGGAATGCCCTTGTATGACCAAAAATTGGTGTTTGGTGGGCTGTGAATGCATACAGAATTATAGGGCTTATATTTTTAAAAACACAGGATATACTTCTCACCCAAATCAAGCATTCCTAGAAGAATTGCGTAACATCAAATGTATGTATATAGGCATATTTTCAACAAGATTCCACTACAGTGTATACAGATGATCTCTCATTAAAAATTGAGGAAATTTTTTAAGGTAAAAACATCAATAGGGAATTATTGGACAGCTTGGTCTCCAGATCTGACTGTATGCGATTTCTATTTATGGCAGACCTTAAAAAACACAGTGTATCCAAATAACCTGCATACACTGTAAGAACTGAAAGACAATAAGAGTGTTCATTTTATTTTGGTCTGCTGTCCAGATTATTGGACAAGATATGATGTCAGTGCTGACTGATGGTCCTTTAGTCCTCAAATGTTAATTATCCATATGTCAGATGACAGCAACTGCTACATGAATAGGCTATTTAGGATAGAAGGAAAAGAAATTGAAACTTGGGATTCATTATATAATACTTTTGGGTTTTCTGAAGCATTAATGTTTTTTAATTCCAGAGTTACTGGCAGAGAAGATACAAAAAAATAGCTTAAATTTTTTTAATAGTAGATTAACTTTTTTTGTAAGAAACATAAAAATACCCTCAAATTCTAAAACATGTTCTAAGCATTAACATAAAACTTTAAATAAACAATTCAATGGGTCTACCATTCTGTTGTAGGCATGTCCCCACTCTCTTGGAAAAGTTGTGGAAAACAGCCTGGAGTATTGCAGGTATGACGTCTCGTCATCTCCTGGTGTATGAAGTTCAGCAGCTGGTTCAGATTTTCGGGGCATCTACCAAAGATAAGCACAGAGAAAAAAATTCAGTGTATAAAATCGGGAATCTTGGAGGTCACCGAGGGTTGCTGATAATTCTGTCAATTATAACTATGTTAAGATTAATTTTCACATCATAAGAAAATGATCCGCATCTCTTGCTAAACACCATCTGTCAGTACCCTCGCTGTCTCATACAGTTTTTCCACCACACGGATCCTGTTTATCATAAGTGAACAATGTGCCTATATTAAACAAAACAAAGAAAATACTTTTTCTTTTCATGCACAACAATGTATAAGATAAACTAACTTACCTCTTAACTGTCCTCTTCAGGTCCTTTCAATACATCTGTTGAAATTAGGGAATATCAATTAACATTGATTGTTATTGTATTGATATTCCCCTTCAATGAGAACCCTTGTTCTGAAGTATACAGGGTGAGCCAAAAGACTCCAAACTGCCTGCGCAGTGTTTTTCTTGTCCACGTCCTCAGCACCTCTTGCCATCTGCTATTATCATAGAAAGGCCCGGATGAAACCATAGAACATTTTTAAAACTACTTTTAAAGGCTTTACTTACCAACTTTATGAAAGGAAATGCTGAAACTGGCCACCGTCACTGTCCATACATTTTTGGCACCTCTTTAGGAAACTATCCATCATGGAATTTTTGGAGGGAATTTTCCAAACGATGACCGATGTCATCTAATGTTTTTCAGTAAGAACTGAATGCCGTCTTTTAGATTTCTTAGCCTGAACACTTCCTGTGGCCTGAAATTTACTGTAAAGAACATGGATTGTTGTATGGCCTGGAAGTTTTACATCTGGAAATCCTTCTAAAAATCATACTTTCACTTGGCGAGCTGACTGAGTTAACACATATGAATCATAAATAAATACATGCTCTGGAGTAGAAAACATATACTGAGCCATAACATACTATGTGATTAAGTACAGGACAAAATAATAAATAACTCGTAATAACTGAACTACATCACAACACCATCAACTCAGAACTGCACTTCACACTGCACAGCAAAACCACAACAGCGTGACTTTGTTTATAGCAGCAGTGCATTATCATATGTTTTTATCATATTTCCACATGCCCAGTGGAAAAACACCGAGCAGCCAGTAACATTGTTCATAAAATACCCCTCTAGGGTAACTTAAAACAAAGTGTACAGGAGAAACCCACACACCCTGGAAGAATGTGAACTACGGCGAGTGATGGATAGTTTCCTAAAGAGGTGCCAAAAATGTATGGACAATGACGGTGGCCAGTTTCAGCATCTCCTTTCGTAAAGTTGGTAAGTAAAGCCTTTAAAAGTAGTTTTAAAAATGTTCTATGGTTTCATCCGTACCTTTCTACGATAGCGGCAGTCAGCAACGAGTGCCAAAGACATGGACAGGAAAAACACTGCGTAGGCAGTTCAGAATCTTTTGGCTCACTCTGTAGGATTCAATAAGGAAGAATCACTGTTCTTATATTAAAGGTGTGCTGATGCAGGTGCTGATAAACAGTTTGCCACAATACAGGAATGGAAATAGACAGTTTTAACGTAAACAGTACCCTAGCCCCTCCATTAGTACTGGTAATCTTTGTAGGGTTTGAGGTGGTTGTTTGATGGACAAAGAGTGCAGCAATAGAACTTTTATATGCCGTGGGAACCAGGTAACTTCAACATAAACCTGCTCTTGCTTTTTGCAACCTCTGAGGAGGTGAAACTCGCATCAGAATAGTGACATAATTTAGAGCAAGAGTAAACTGCAGCAGGACCAATTTAAAATGAACTTCCAGTATAAGAAGAGAAATGGCTATAATTTCAGAAGAAGAATTAATGAGTGTTAATACAAATTTTGTTAAAAGGTGTGAGAGAAGTGTGGCGGCACAAGGACATCATTTCCAACATCATCTATGACAAAGGTGTGAGGTTACTGTAATTACAATTTGAATGAGGAATCTATGTGCTTGAATGCAAGGTGTTATAACATCTGGCAAACAGTGTGCTTTCCAGTGCCAAGAAAATTCCCATTAGACCAGACACATGTCCAAACAAAGGCTCATATGTACAGGTTGGTATTTGCTCTGCATCATGTATCATAAGACACATTTGAGTTTGCTTAAATTTAACATTAAATAAACATTCTGCTCATTCTCAATGTTCTATTCCAAATCATATCTACCTTTTTTCTAAATGTTAGACATGTTCACACTTGTGTGTTTTGCTATGATTCAAGTGCTTCGATGTGTGACAGGAGGCAAGGGATGTAAATAAGCCAGCAGTGCTATGGGTAATTTAATTTTAAGTGAAGTTTTAATGTATCCACTGACTCAAGATTCAATTAAATTATTGTTTCGCTTCACTGTTTCTAACTTCTGAATAACACTTTCTATTAATGCTGTGAGTGTTTAACCATCTGCTGGAGTGCTGCAGAAGTGAGATTGTGTTATCTTTAACTCAAGTGAATGGAAGAAGTGAACTATGAGCATCCTCCCAGAAGAGAAAAGCAGGACTAAGACAGTAGGTAAATGAACAGTATGTGGTCACAATATGTGGAAAAATTGTGGCAAGGAAATAATGTTGAGATGATTCAGTAAGCAAACATGTGAGGGTAGTGGGCATAATAATGATACAGTTAGATATATTTATTTTATTTACTGAACTATTACAGTATACAATTAAACAATGATTATGATATCTTTGCCTTAGAAAATCAAGTAAAAAATAAATAAACCATCACAAGTGACAACTTTTCGCTCTGTAGTGAAAATATTGCTCTTTAGAAATCACAAACTAAATCAATTCAAATTATATCATGACTTATTCGCCAGAAATGTTCTTATTATTTCATTTAATTTTTCAGGGGCATCTTGCTGCACAAAATGACTGGCCTCTTCAATAGTAGCAATTTCTAAATTTTTTTCACTCTTTTTGGCAACTTCTAGATTGTCTAGCACTAAGTAACGATCCTTTTCACCAAATGCAAATAGTCCTGGGAATTCCAGTTCTTTTCTTTGTTGCTTCTCTGTCTTTCCGATAAACTTTGCTCTGTAGTAATTTATTGGAGGTGTAAATGCTCCTGTTGATAAGCAAAATGAAGCAAGTTTAAATGTTATATACAGTTGTCTGCTTAGTTCCATGCTTACCTTTGCTGTTTAGTTAACAATTCAGCCAGTAGTGGGCACTATGTGAGCATCGTAATTCATATAGTCTATCCTGAAGGTTACCAACATTTGAGTGAAAAATACTGCAATGTAGAAATGATTAATAGAATGAGTATGAGGGGAACATAGGCAGTAATGAGGCATAGAGTCCTGTGGTTTTGAGATTTAATTCAAGGTTAGGTTATGGTTAGTGCGTGTGCGGACTGGATTCAAACATTGGGTATGATATCAGTATCTGAACATTCGCCATTTCTAACTTTGCTTTTATCATGGATTACACTAATACTCCGTAAGGCTGAGTTAGCAGTTTACCGCACATGCGCAGTAGGTATTAACAAAATAGGGTAATAGTGGTTTTACTATTTGCTACATTAACTATGAGGTAAGTATGGAACTAAAGCAAGAGCTCTAATTGAAGATAAACACTATTTTGTTCACTGCTATCTTTCAAGCAGAGATCACTGACCTGGTTTTCCAAATGTATACTTATATGCCTCTATATCTTCAGACTTTGTAGCTGAGGCTGTATTTTGAGCATTTTTGAGAACTTCATCAAACAACATCATGTCAAAAGATCTACATAATATTTCTGGCAGACATGGCAACCGGAAGAAAAACATATACCTGTAAAGAAAAATTATATTAGTATGACTGTGAAATGTCAGTTTTATACTATGAGGGAAATTAATGGGCAGTTAATTAAGAAAACTAATCAAGCTGTGTAGAAAATTACTGAATGATATGTGACTGTTATTAAATTTTTGCATGGACTTCAATTTCTCACTGTGAGGATCATTAACAATAGGAGGCAATGGTTGAGGCCATGTTGGGGGTAAAGAAAGTTGTATGAACCGACTATATAAAATATTTTATTGGAACATCCAATAATGCATTCTATAAATACATGTTCTGCATTATAATATTGCTATAAAAGTGATTCTTCTATGTTGTTATTTATGATGTTTTCTGTGTACGGTGAATTTCATATTACACATACAAGAGCATTCAAATGCTTGTGATACAACAAGCTCTTGCAATGCAAAGTAAATACTAATAATGATTAATAATAATTATAACAACAACAACAACAATATTAATAATAATAATAATAATAATAATAATAATAATAATAATAATAATAATAATAATAATAATAATAATAATAATAATAATAATAATAATAATAATAATAATAATAATAATATATCCATCAGGTGATACACTTGGGAAAATGTGAACATACAATATGTAGTATTTCAAAGACAATAAATGCTACAAAAACAATCTATTGGAAGCAAATTCTGTATTTTAATCAGTTCTACATTTTTTCCTTTTAGTAAGTTTGTTCATGTCTTATGATTTCCCAGATATACAAAATTGTACAAAATTCAATAAGTATGAACAAAATTCCATGTAGGGTGGAGTAGGGCTTTTTCACTCTCCGTTCAAAATAAAGTTTGTTACTGAGCATGTATTGGGATCAGTCAACATCTGGTCTTGTCCTTTACATATTGCTGTGAGCTAGTGTAGATGGAATTACATAACAATTTAGTGGTTACTATTGCAGTTTTGAATTGGTAAGAAGAAAATCATTTGAAGGCAAGCAAACACAATGCATTTTTAACAAGATCAAATTTCTTCTTATGAATATAAGAGATAGTGTGTAAAGCAATGCTACGAGGGCTGTCCCAGAAGTACCCGACCGAACAAAGAAAACACAAACATTTATGGAAAAAAGTCTTTATTTCTCTACATAGTCTCCTTTCAGCTCGATACACTTTTCCCAGCAATGTTCAATAGCTTCAATACCCTGTTTATAGTGAGAACCGTCGAGTTCTGCAAAATAGCCATCAACTGCAAACTCCACCTCTTCATTGTTGACAAATCTTTTACCACCAAGCCATTTCTTCAACTTTGAAAACAGAAAATAATCAGAGGCGGCCAAGTCTGGCGAGTAGGGTGCATGAGGAAGCAATAAACTTTAACTCATTGATTTTGGCCATGGCGATAATGGATGTGTGAACTGGTGCATTGTCTTGATGAAACAGAACTTACTTTTTCACTAAATGCGGCCGTTTTTGCTTGATTTCTTCATTCAAACGCTGTAATAAGTTTGCATAATACTTGTCATTGATTGCTTTTCCTTTATGAAGATAATCAATGAAAATTATCACACGTGCATCCCAAAAAACTGACGCCATGACCTTGCCTGCAGATGGAACTGTCTTCGCCTTCTTTAGAGACAATTCTCCCCTTTCAATCCACTGTTTTGACTGTTCCTTCATACTCAGGTGTGAAGTGATGGGCCCATATTTCATCCATGGTTATGAATCGACGCAAAAACTTCACTTTATTGCAGCAAAACATTGCCAAACACTCGACTGAAACATCCTCATGACGCTGCTTTTATTCCATTGTGAGTTAACGTGGCACCCATCTTGCGTACAGCTTTCTCATATCTAAATTTTCAGTTAGTGTGCAATGTACAGCACTTTTTGAAATGCCTATGATACTACGGCCTCTCTTAAACTCTGCCACCCAATATTTGACTGTTGTAAACGAAGGAGCAGACTCCCCCAGAGTAGAATCTAGCTCAGCTTTAATATTAGTTGGACTAAGACCTTTCAAATGAAAGTATTGTATCACATAACGATGACCAGTTGTATCTGTGTTTACAAATTCACTGAGAGACTTCACTATTAATGGCTGCCAAACAATTACTAAACAACGTAGCATCGTAAAACTTCAAACATAACCTTTATAAGGGTGGTACTTTCTACCATAGTCATTTGTTTGAAACAACAAGCGCTATATCTATGTGAGGTCAAGTACTTCTGGACTGCCCTCATAGTTTGTTATAATGGAAACTTATGTGCATCTCAGAGGAGAGTACCGTGTCTCTTGCTAGCAGGAAGTGCAGACTATGTTTCGTCCTTCTACTTTAAAGGTGTGTAATTTAAAAACTGTATTTGGGGCTATTTTGCTCAATAGCTTGGGGGTTATTCCATTCACTTATTTTTTTTATAACTGTTTATATTTTTACACAATTTGAGAAATGCCTTTATATTTAAGTATTTCAGATTGTATAGACCTATAAAAGAAAAGGCACAGGTAAAAAATGGAGAGATGAAGACATGGATCGCTGTGTCTCTCTATTGTCCTTCAAGGGGACCTCAACCCAAGGGGAGCAGCAGGCGTTTTCAATGTGCCTTTTTCCACACTTAAAGATATGTAAATGATATAAAATAAAACAAATGCATTAGGAGATGAAGCTACATTTCTACCAGTTGGGCACTCCACTGTTTTTACCACAAATGAGGAGTTAGATCTGGCTGAGAGACTTAAATATTTAGCTGGTTACATTTTGGATGTACACCACAACAATTCAGAAGAACAGCATATGCATATGCTAAGAAAAAGAATATTGATCAATCGAGGGATGAACAAGAACTTAACGCAGAAAAAGACTGGTTTAAAATATTTTTTAAACAAATGATGAAGAGAACATTTGCCGTGTTACTGTGGAAAATGTGGAAGAAAATATTCCTTGAGGGTTTTGAAACTTAAGAAACCTATCATCTAAGTCTGTGTTAAAAGGTGACTGGATTTAATGTGCTAGAAGTGTGGAACATGGTACCATGCAGCGTGGGTAAGTGCTGAACAAAATAAGAGTTTCCCTGTGGCAAGTATTATGGTTTTATCAGAAAAAAGCTTTGAACCAGATAGTCCCTGTCATGAGTGGAAAAACCCCACTATTTTATGATCTTATTCTTTATGCATGTTTTAATTCAATGTTTTTCTATGGTTTATTTCTGTGAAAATGTAATTTAATCTCTGCCAAAATACACTCTATAATAAACATAAAAGAAAACTTTTAATATTACATCATTTGTGTTTCCCTCATTGTCTAATTTTGATCCAGACTTCAAAGGAGTGAATTAGTCCCTCTCTACTATATATTTTGAGTTCTTCACAGTTTGTTCATAGAAAATTTAAGATATCTCACATTTAATAACACCTCAAATATGTTAATTATTATATTTAATCAATATTGTTAGCCACAATTTCAGAAAATTAAAAATAACAAAATTATTCCATTTACAGAGTAGTTTGTGAAGGGAATTTTCAGCATCTAACTTCTGTTTCTCACACACAGACACCTGCGCATGCATGCACATACACACCATACCCTCCACATAGACCTTTTTCTAAACATGCTGTAATGCTGTTTTTTGGATTCACAGAGCATCAAAACATGCATTTCTGATGAAATTTCTGTATCAACAGAAATTGCTTCCTCTTCTTACTCTAGATAAGTAGTACAGAAAGTAAAAAATCTGATGTGTTACACTCACATGACTTTCTCTACTCTTGTACAAACTATTTCTACAAACTCTTATTCTCCATCTATTTCATATTAATCGAGATAAACATTTGCAGAAACGATCTTTTGACATGCAAAGAGCATTACATTTTACACATAGCGACCAGTTCTAAAAATATTTTACTATCGCTTATGGCCTACTATGTTCCCCTTGATTTGCGTTTGCAAGGGCAATGTAGAAATACAGTAGTCTTTAAGCATATACATATCTCTTAATAGCTGGCTGCTAGGTGCAGCACCATTCTCTTTGCCATAGATTAATACTCTTTGCATATCCAAGACAAAAAAATGAATAACGAATTCCCATTTGAGAAAATAAGTATTGAAAAATTTAAGGGAATAACAAGTAATATCTCGAAAATGGTTCACTCAACAAAAAATATGTATAT
Organism: Deroplatys truncata; assembly: GCA_030765065.1. Classification (NCBI taxonomy): domain Eukaryota; kingdom Metazoa; phylum Arthropoda; class Insecta; order Mantodea; family Mantidae; genus Deroplatys; species Deroplatys truncata. The sequence goes on along the minus strand of CM060984.1, from coordinate 241,862,483 downwards.
GACATAAATTGTGTACTTTAATGCGATCTACATTTTTTGTGAGTAAAATTTTGTGTATCTCTTATGGTTTACCAGTTATGCAAAAGTCGTCCACAATGAAGAATACTTTTTGAGACATTCCCAGAAAATTCAAGATATACATTTTATTTGTCATGAAAATATCTTAAACATATGATATTTTAATCAAAATCGTTAGAGCCATTTTTGAGAAAATTAAAATTTTCGAAAAATGTTCCATGAAAAGGGTAATCTGGGGTGGGGGGATTTTCTTGAAAACCTTCGTGTCGCATCTCTGGAAGATACTGAACCTAAATAGCAAGTTTGGTGTTTATCCAACTGTTCGTTTCTGAGTTATGCTGTTCACAGGCACACACACGGACATGTTTCCAAAAATGCGTTTTTTTTGGAGTCAGGGCATCTCAAAACATGTATTTCTGGTGAAATCTCGGTATCAAATTTTTGGGTGGAATACAATACTTCCCCTACTTACCCTATACGTAGTAGAGAAAGTAAAAACTATGTTAAGGTTACAAAGGGGGTATAGGTTAGTTTTAATCCAGATGTTGTGACCTCGAGAAAACCCCTATTTAATTTTACTAAAAGGTTATAAAAAATTTTATTTCTCTTTTCCATTGTATCATACATTGCTGTATCACAGACTGAGCAGCTGTGTATTTGAAACTTACCATAACTTCTCTATTTGCTTTTTGTTGTCTTTCATGATCTTCATGAAGCCTGGAGAATATGGAGCATTGAGAATTATGTAGCTTTCTATCATTTCAGAATAAGTATAAACAAAACTCCATGCAACTATACCTCCCCAATCATGACCAACCAAAATGAACTTCTCACGACCTGCAAGACAAGAAAAATATGTAACATTCAGAAATTTCTTCTACACAGTTTGACTAAAAATGTGGGTAAGTCCAGGGAATTAATAGAGGGGGGAGAAAGCAAAATGGGCCTATAAACATATGGTCTACTTATCTGAACTGCTGAGCTGCAGTAGACATTTGTTCTCAAACTAAAAACAAGATGGAAAATGGGACTTTACACTTCAGTAGCTATTTACAAAGAACAGAAACAAATGTCCAATATTGGAATCTTTGAGATTAAAATAGGATAATGCTTAACAATAGCATAACAATGTAGATTACAGAACCATACTTAATGTACTATTGTGTCATACTGGAGTATTTTGCATTTTTACTTCCTCTGCTTTACAGGAAACTTGGTATTTAAGTTCAGCACTTCCAAGGATGAGTCACATAGATTTTCAAGAAAATACCCCCCCCCAAACTACCCTTTACATGGAAACTTTTGCTGTTGTTTTTGATTTTCCCAAAAATAGCTTAATGATTTTGATTAAAGCACAACATGTTTAAGATATTTACATGAAATGTATATCTTAAATTTTCTAGCCATAGACTGTGAAGTCCTTTTCATTCTGAATGACTTTTGTATAATCTGTAAACTGTAAGAGATAGACGAAGTATTACTACACAAAAAACTGATGTGTTACACTCACGTGACTTTCTCTACTCTTGTACAAACGCTTATTCCACATATGCTTCATGTTAATTGAGATATCGCGAAGTTAATTTTATTGCTAATTTTCTTGTCGATGCAAGGGGAATTGCTAGCCTTTAAGCGATAGTCAAATATTTCAAGCGCTGGTTGCTATGTGGAGTATTCCATTCTCTTTACATTACCAGGACAAAAAATCTGATGTGTTACACTGACATGACTTTCTCTACTCTTGTACAAACTATTTTTACAAACGCTTATTCTCCATCTACTTCATGTTAATCGAGATAAACATTTGCAGAGTCTATCTTATTGCTAATTTTCTTGTAGATGTAAGGGGAATATATATTTACAAGGGCAATATAGATATACAGTAGCCTTTAAGCACATACATATCTCTTAATAGCTGGTTGCTAGGTGCAGCACCATTCTCTTTGCCACAGATTATAACTCTTTGCATATCCAAGACAAAAAAATGAATAACAAATTCCCATTTGAGAAAATAAGTATTGAAAAAAATCTGATGTGTTACACTCACATGACTTTCTCTACTCTTGTACAAACTATTTTTACAAACTCTCCTTCTTCATCTATTTCATATTAATCGAGATAAACATTTGCAGAAACGATCTTTTGACATGCAAAGAGAATTACATTTTACACATAGCGACCAATTCTAAAAATATTTGACTATGGCTTAAGGCGTACTATGTTCCCTTGTTTTGTAATTGCAAGGGCAATATAGAAATACAGTAGCCTTTAAGCATCGACATATCTCTTAATAGCTGGTTGCTATGTGCAGCAGCATTCTATTTGCCACAGATTAATACTCTTTGCATATCCAAGACAAAAAAATGAATAACGAATTCCCATTTGAGAAAATTATTGAAACATTTAAGGGAATAACAAGCAATATCTCGAAAATGGTTCACTCAACAAAAAAAAATGTATATGACATAATTTGTGTATTTTAAGGCGATCTACATTTTTTGTGTAGTAAAATTTTGTCTATCTCTTATGGTTTACCAGTTATGCAAAAGTCGTTCACAATAAAGAATACTTTTGGAGACATTCCCAGGAAATTCAAGATATACATTTTATTTCTCATGAAAATATCTTAAACATATGATATTTTAATCAAAATCGTTAGAGCCATTTTTGAGAAAATTAAAATTTTCGAAAAATCTTCCATGTAAAGGGTAATCTGGGGTGGGGGGATTTTCTTGAAACCTTCGCGTCGTATCTCTGGAAGATACTGAACCTAAATACCAAGTTTGGTGTTTATCCGACTGTTCGTTTTTGAGTTATGCTGTTCACAGACACACACACACACACACACACACACACACACAGACACACACACGGACCTGTTTCTAGAAATGTTTTTTTTTTGGATTCAGGGGGTCTCAAAACATGTATTTCTGGTGAAATCTCGGTATCGATTTTTTGGGTGGAATACAATACTTCCCCTACTTACTATACGTAGTAGAGAAAGTAAAAAATAAATAACAAATTTCCATTTGAGAAAGTGTGTAAGTATTGGAAAATTTAAGGGAATAACAAACAATATCTTGAAAATGGTTCACTCAACAAAAAAGATGTTTGTGTATTTTAACGCGATCTACATTTTTTGTGTAGTAAAATTTTGTGTCTCTTATGGTTTACCAGTTATGCAAAAGTCGTTCACAATGAAGAATACTTTTGGAGACATTCCCACAATATTCGAGATATACATTTCATTTGTCATGAAAATATCTTAAATATATGATATTGTAATCAAAATCGTTAGGGCCATTTTTGAGAAAATTAAAGTTTTCGAAAAATGTTCTATGTAAAGGGTAATCTGGGGTGGGGGATTTTCTTGAAAACCTTCGGGTCGCATCTCTGGAAGATACTGAACCTAAATACCAAATTTGGTGTTAACCCACTGTTCGTTTCTGAGTTATGCTGTTCATAAACACACACACGGACATGTTTCCAAAAATGTTTTTTTTTGGATTCAGGGGGTCTCAAAACATGTATTTCCGGTGAAATCTCGGTATCGAAATAATGGGTGGAATACAATCCTTCCCCTACTTACTATATGTAGTAGAGAAAGTAAAAATGTAGATATTGTTGAAATACACAATTTATATTAAATAACATTTTTTGTGGGGTTAACCATTTAGGAGACATTAGTTGCTGTTGGTTTGAATTTTCAAATACTTGCACTTTTTCAAGTGGTAAATCATTGTTCGCTTTTTCTCTTTGTCATGCAAATAACATGAATTTCAAAGCCTTTACAATACGATCTGCATTTTAAAAATCTGAGTGTTGCCTACTGTATCCTCCTTATACCTAAAAGATGTAATGAAAGCTTAGTCTATTAGCAAGAAGTGGACAGAAAAATGTGGTTTTGTAAGGATAGTTTGTAGAAGAATGAGGAGAGAAAGTCATGTGAATGAATTAATTATGCTGTTCACATACAGACCTTTTACTAAAAGTGCATTTTTTTTAAATGTATTTATTTAGAGCACTTCAAAACATGTATTTCTGGTGAAATCTGATTATCAAGTGTTTGGGGGAATGCAATACTTCCTCCATGTACTAGGTGCATAGTAGAGAAAGTAAAAAGATTATGTTTAAAACTTAAATGAATCAGGCTTTAGAAATTATAAACCACTTGAGTACTTTACATTCAGGTTATAACATAGGTATACCTCTTGAATGCATCTCAAAGGACTGCCTTAAGACTAGGGCCCAGATTTTTAGGTTGTAACCTATAATTTTCCTCGCTATTTAATTAAGAGATTTCAAGATATTTATTCGTTTCGCGATTCCTGGAGTAGAATATGTGAATTTCATTATACCTAAAAAAAAACCTAAATGAAGGGTTAACACCTAAAATAACCTAAACAGCTGTTTTCCCTTTTAGGAAATGAATGTCATTGAAACTCATTGTAAAATTATTTCTAACACTTATAGCAAGTAGTTGAAATCGCAACAGTTAAACGCAGCACATGTGACGTGGTGACACTTGTATGCAGCTGAAATAGTGTCAGGTAGAGTGTAACCTGTGTAACGAGATCACCTCCAATTGTTCACTGAGAGTACAACAGGCAGAAAGTGTGGTAATTGTTGCAATACTTTTCTAATGTAATTGTTGTATAGCGTAGCAATATATAAATCACATTTATTGAAAAAGGGATTGCTACAGATACTCACTTCTCTTTTGTTAGTGACAGACAGTGCTGCCTACATGTTGAAGGCCGAGGAGGGGGATGTTTCTACAGCCCTTCCACCCGACCATGTTACATGTTTGGCCCATAACCTGCACCACCTTACAGAGGAGATTAGAAGCCACTTCGATGACATGAACAGCCTGATATCTTTGGTCAAGGTTTTCTTAAAAGCCCCAACACGTATACAATTGTTCAGAGAGAAAGTACTGGCACCTGAGCCGATACTTACCCGCTGGAGAACTTGACTGTCTGCTGCCATTTACTTTGTGGAGCACTTAAAAGACATTAAAAATGTCATCAATGAACTGGATGAAACACAAGCTTCCTGCATTGCCAAGGCTAAGAAATCACTCATGCCCCACTCTTTCCGCTTCCCTTACGTATATTAAGACACATTTTTGTTATATACCAGAAGCTATTCTGCGGTTGGAAAGTACAACTTTGCCACTGAAAGGTGCTCTAGATACCATTGGCAATGTTTCCAGTAAAGAATTACCTGGATAATGGGAGTTGCATGTTCTTCGAAGTTGCAATGAAATCCTGGTTTTGAAGATGTGAAAATCATCAATTCAGTATTGCAGGGAGAAGTATACAGGAAAACTACCCCTAGAATCTGCTGCCCTGGCATCTATGTTCTACGCTCCAATGATGTCATGTTCCATAGAAAGAACCTTTTAGTCATACAAGAATGTGTTACGTGATAATAGGAAATAGGTAACGCCAGAAAATTTCAGAATGTATGTATCTACTGCCATGCCAAAATATAAATCTTAAAACTAAGTACCAGAAAAGCTCTCTATTTATACCTGTATTGATCCACGAAGTAAAACATTAAAAAAACTATTTTAATCAAGAAAAACCTAAAAAAAAACCCTATTTTAAGCATATAAGAAACCTAAAATGAAGGTTTATACCACCTAAAAATCCGGGTCCTTCTTATGACTCTCACCTAAAGCTGTGACTATTTTTTTCACATCATCAGCCAAAACATCCACTTGGTAGTTGTGTATGCCTTTTGGTTTATCTGAATCCCCATATCCTCTCATGTCTATTGCCACTGTCCTGAAAGAAAAACAAAAATGACAGACAATATTTAAATAACACTTGTTTGCATATAAGGAAATAAGATATGTTTCCACCAATCTTGTTATCTTGTTTCAAAATGATCCAAAATATGTACACCTTAGCTAGTCTTTCATTTGAGCTACTAGCATGCTTACTGTGTGCTGTATATAATCTATACTAATATTGTAAAAAGAGAAAAATTGTATGTATGTATGTGAGATAATCTCATCAATAAACAATTCTTTCACAATCGAAAACAATATTTTCTCTGGTGGACATGGACTATAAAACACCATATAATTTCAATTCGTAAATTACTAAAAGGTTAAAAAAGGATTTACAAAGCCTAAGCACTTCAATATGAACACTGAAGTCATCGTGGCCCCACTGTTGGAGAGTCAAACTTGCAGTAGTTGCTGGCCCTCGTATGAGAGCCAAACTTGAAGTTGTTTTAGACTACACACGTAATGGATGTCAATTTTGTGGGAGATTGTTTCTAGTAGTGTTTGCCGCACATACGATACAAACTTTCTGGTGGCCTTCCCCCCCCCCCACCGTTCACTTTTCCGGTGGCCTTCGCCCCACGTACGATACAAACTTTCCGGTGACCTTTGTATTTTAATGTTTATTTAAATATTATAATATGTATGCCTCAGCTTCGTCAGTAGTAATTTGTAAAGCACGTATCTCTTAGCAGGGCTGGTATGGCTAAAGAACAAGGCTTACACAAATTATAATTTTATTGTACTTTGTTTATTAATCCTTCACACGATATAATAACACTTCACTGATGTATCCTACTATAGAGCTGTGAGGTTATTGTTATTTGCTCTTTTTAACATGTAAACTTTATATTATTCTCACCGCAATAACTTTTCATGTCTCACACTGAACCCAGATCAAATCTAAATGCTCGGGTACGCAATCTTGTAGCGTCTCCCGCCTGAATTTGCACATTTCCTCTATTTCAAGCCTCTGATTGGCTAAGCCTACTCCAATAGAATACTTTATTTAACTTAAGCTTTTTCTAGTTTTTGATTGGCTATTTATAAACTGTTTTAAATATTACATTATTATTGTTCCAAGAATTATTAGTACCTTTATTAAACTTTCTAATTTATTGTTGTCTCAAGGTTATCTCATTGTTAGCAACTTTCGGCTTCTACTTTATAATTCTGTTTGCTACGGAAGGCAGCTTGCTTCTATTCTCGCAGCTCCTACATTGTTAAACTATGTAACACATTCACATAACATTATTATACATGTACATAATACAATGACTGTAACATACACTTTATATATTATATTATACACATATTGCTTTAAGGCGGGCTGTTATTAAATTTTATATTATATAATTATAATGATATCATTTAAGTGTTAAAAATACTGCCTCAACACATTAAAGTTATAAAAGAACACTTGCAAAGAAGGCCTTGACTTTTCATTGAGATTGCCATGGAGTAGAAAATAGTTATTACTCCACAGAATATGCATGTAAAATAAGCTAAACGCAGCCAATATTTCATTCCAAACAATAATATATAGATGGTCAATATTTAACAACAAAGAAAACAAGATGTAGAAAAAAAAGAGAATTGAATCCGTTTATAACGCTATGATACATATGTGATATCAGTGCCACAATATTTTAACCCGTCATTTGTCGCTACCATTGTTGTGACACGGTTTGTCGCACCTCACGGTAATAAGAGATAACATTATGTCAATAACACAGTTTAATAACACGTAAATTATAATTTTCTAAATCTACTACAAATGACATTTTTTTTTAACTGATCACAAAATATTTGTCTTCAGAAAAAAAGTAAAGACTATTAACTTGCGGTTGACTAAATGTAGTATATGTAGGTATTTGAAAGAAATTCAACTCCAATGTCTTCATTGACAAAATGATGAGTTTAGTGTTTGTTAAATATGGTACTATATACAATACCTAAATATAGCACAAATTCAATATACTCCTAAAAACAAATTATGGTGATAGTGGTGGCAACACTGGCAGCTCAAGGCACTTATCACAGGTAATTCTTGCGTGTTCGTTGCACCAATATTTGTTACATTTACAACAGCTTTTCTGGTTTTTATGTTCTTTCGCCGAGGGCACAGTGAACATACACCAGGAGTTGTCACAGTAGTTGCAGTTTCTGCATTCTCCTCTTCATTGAGACTCGCAAGTTGTCTGACAAATTTGAAAGACAGACGTACTCTCACATGGGGTTTTATAAGTTCTAGAGCCAAATGTTTCAAAAATATTCGACGCGCTAATTTCTTCTCCGTATTAGTGAAATCATCCGAGAATTTATTGCACCAATGTTTAAGAGCCAAAAAATACCGTCATTGGCCACCTGCAGATAATCTAGATACTGAATATTGAGATATCAGTTCGTCGACAATATCGACTCCACCTTTTGTTTTGTTGTAGAAGGTAATTATGTGCGGTTTGTTTTGGTCGCCGGTTTCCTCATCAATTTCGTCACCAGAATGTAGAGTTGAAAGATGCAGCACACATGCCACTAGAACCCCCATTTTGAGGAAACCAAACATACAACTACAACCTGGCCTCTCTTTAGTATTTACAAAAATGGGTGGAATTTCTTTTTTGTTCTTCTTTAATGTTCCGAACGCAATAGTTTTCTTCTGTAGCAACTCAAAGGCTAGCGGAACAGATTTAAACTAATTATCCGTGGTAATGTTTCTTCCGCTATTCAAAATGGGTGCTGCTACTCTATTCACAACACTAGATGCTTTATTATCGGTCTGGTATGGACCTTCAGGTTGCTTCCCTGGATAGATTTCTAGATTTTAAACGTAACAATGCATAAATTTTAATTCCATATTTTGATGGCTTTGATGGAATGTACTGGCGGAATTTACATCTTCCTCTGAAAGCAGGTAGCATTTCATCAAGTGTTGTGTTTTCTCCTAATTCATAATTATTCATGTATCTGACGACAACTTGCTCAAATATTCTTCTAATGGGCGCCAGATTATCGAGTTTCTTTCTATCAGCTCTATCGTTGATGTCATCGAATCGTAGAGCCTCGAGAAGAATACAGAACCTGCGACCTGACATCACGGCACGAAAACATTCAGGAGATGTGCAATCATCAGCCCAAAGCTCTTGGATGTTGATATGAGCAACCTTTTTCAAGCCTGCCATGTATAGAATACCAATTAGAGCAGTTAATTCGCGTGGAGTTGTATCAGGACAGTCCCTCGGCCGTGCATATTTAGTACGCATTTTTTGGAGATATATGTCAGTACAGTTTGTAATATGTAAAATTGTCTCTTCAGGAAAGAATAAATTCCATGCACCTGCGACTGAAGTTGCATTTTTTGCCTCTACAGCCTCGATGTGTTCTAACTATATTATGTCTAGGGCGTGGTGGATGCATGGACCATACTGTTATTTTATCTTTTCCGATATATGAGAGACCTGTCGGCTGAAAATCACTTTCGGTTTCTGAGTCATCTCCTGCAGATTGTTCTGAATCAGTTATATGAACACTATGTTCAGAGGGCGCATCAGATTCACATTCATCTAATCTTTCTTCCTGGTTCAAATCATCGCTGTCTAGGCCAACAGAAGTACTAGTTTCACTCAACCATGCAGGGATGTCTAAAATAAAATAATAATAATAATAATAATAATAATAATAATAATAATAATAATAATAATAATAAGTAGTAGTTAGAAATCATGTTAGAAAATGTTTCACTATTGATTATGACATCTAATGTTGGCCTAAATTCGATTCTCAACAGCAGTGTTCGAACCCGTGTCGAAAGAAACGTTAAAAATATGGTATTTACATCCACATTTATTATAACAAAAAGTAAAAATAAACATACCTTGAGAATCCCTTCCATCCTGTTGTAAGGCTAGCAGAAGGATTTTTTTTTTGGCTCGACTCATTGTAAAAACCTAACTAAATATCAATGAAAACAATTAAAACGAAGGAATATTTTTAACAACACAAAATAAGGCTTCTACATTTCAGCTTCAAGCTATGATGATTGTGGACTACACAACAATTGAATAGCACGGTTTGTCGCTTGATGAACGCGCTCACAGCTGTGCCGCAACTGGACAAAGATTGCATAAACCATTGTCAATGTGATTGTTGTTAAATCTAACTTAAACAACTGCTTCAGGAAAGTTTAAAAGTCAGCTAGATTAATTGAGAACATTTTATCAGCAGTCGTTAACGTAAAACAAAAAATCAAAATCAAAAGTGTGAGCAAAATGCTCATTTAGTGACAAATGTCGGGTTAAAAAACCTTGTGTAAGAAAGTTTTGCTTTCTTTCCTTTGTACTTATGTTATAGCCAAGTCCATTACCAGGGCATGTTAAATAACTGTATAAAAAGATAAAATTGCTAACATTAGAAATCAATGGAACCAATATTTTATAATTAACAACTAACAATATTGAAATATGAGCTGAAGCTTTCCTGGCATTGTGAATACTCTAGATTTTCACGGAAGTTGAGAAAATCTAAAGTATAACTAACAAATTTATTTTTCTCAATGGTTGCAGACTATGTGTCTTTTCCAAAGTGGTTAACTTGATGGCCTGGAAATGGAAAACTCCATATTCACCAGCTTCATCTCTATTTTGTTGTTTATATTAGGGGTTTCAGTATTATGTGGTAATAATATAGCTTTGAAGTCATTAAATAACTACAGAAGCAAGGAGAAGGTGCAGAGGTTTAAACTTTCACCTACTGCCGTTATCTAAAAAATTACTTGACCATTCAGACCAATGGATGTTACACCACCAAAGGTCACATATAGGATAGGCTATGTAGCATTTGCAGGATTTGCAAGACTGTGGGGGGGGGGGGGGGAGGTTAAGGAAGCCAGACATTCGGCTGATGTTTTACATACTTTTGCGTGATCGTATCAGGAGATTTTTCATCTGTTATTAGGAAGAACCAGGGCTGTAAAAATGTCAATCATGTGGGGTAAAGTGGAGATTAACTATATAGATTCCCTAGATCATTATACAATAATTTGATAAAGAATGGGGAAAGATAAATGAGACTAATTAATTCATAATTCAAGTTTAAAAAGCTAACCATGCAATGTCAGGTAAGTGAACTAGTCTGTGCTGATGGTTGTTCAAGTTGCGAAGCTTTTAGTATCCCTGTTGTGTCCATCTTGTAATAAACTTTTTACAGAAAATAGAAACCAATGAAAGTTAATACAGTAAAAGAATTTAGCCTACATTTTGTATTATCTACAGTTTTGCTAATGATTTCTCTGTGGAAATGGTTTCCAATTTACAATAAATTTATTAAGGGCGAAAAGGACCTAAAATTCAAAATATATATTTATTCGTCATGCAAACATTTGAACCTAATAGAGTTTAAATAAATACGATTTTGAGGAAGTCATGAACAGAATTTTGCTCTTTGGCTTGAGGGAATTTCCAAATACTTCAGTACGAGCGAGATGGCTCCGCAGTAATGCGCGAGGCTCGCATTTGGGAGGTCTCGGGTTCGATTACCGGCCACTCTGACCATGGGTTTTTCGTGGTTTCCCTGGGTAGGTAGGGAATGCTGGGGTGGTTCCTCTTCTACCATGAGTTTCCTGTCCAGCATTTCTTATCATCTGCTTCAGAGTTGAAGGACCAGGCGACGGCGTTCGGTGTGTTGTGGCTGGGCGGTGGAAGTGCGTTTTAAAAACGATTCTCCCTGGCGTCGGCTGACGGACCCGCCTTCTGGAGCGACACACCTGGGCTCTAAGGGCCCCCAGTAGACTAAGAGCTTGTGGGCAGGGCGTCGGATTCGTTCTATCTGGATCGTTAAGGACCCCGTTCATGCTTGCGCACATAGTCACCCTATCTGGTCGCCCTTAGGGTCTCCCCCATCCCTCCCTCTCTCCCAAGGGTCACGTTAGAAGTACTAAAGACCACAATGGCCTACGTGCGCTGTTCTGCCCGTTTCGGGGGCCCCTCCGTGTGTGTACTCCTATTTATATTTAACTACTTGAATTAAATGCAAATTTCGCTATTTATCGTATTACTTTCTTTATCTCTGTCTGTCGTACACACACATCTTTCAGAGATACATATTCGTTATTCAAGGGAACTCAAAACGCGTGAAGTCTCATTGCATTTCCCCTTCCCATTTATATGCCACTTTTAACATCCCATGTCATACTCGTATTTACCTTTGAAACAGTTGCTCATCAGCAATGTTCACTCGTTTTACAGTTGGGTGGTATCATTAAATTCACACATACACATTCACTCCTATTTCCAGACTCTAGGGAGGATGGGGAATAATCCTGGCTAAAGAAAAATTCCCACTCTCCAGCCGGGTATCGAACTCGGGACCTCAGGATTTCAAGGCTAGCATGCTAACCACCAGACCACAGAAGCAGTCTAATTGAATTTGTAGGTGTAAAATGTGAAATATAACGAGTTATTGGATGGAAATTTAAAAGCTATCTATAAAAGCACTGACGTAATAATTTAATACATTTTTTAGAGTGATTTCTAAAATTGGAAAGACACTGAACAAGACGGAGAACATTTTGAACTCACTAAAGGGTAACAAAAATAAAACTTCAGAGGTTGAACTGAAGCTACTTCATTCTGTGCGAATGTGTTTTTTAAGACTGCTCGTAAGTTCAGACCAGTGGCGTAGCTAGGGAGGGGTTTTGGGGGTTGGAGCTCACCTCCTTGCTAAACCAAAATGTAAAACAGTCGCAAAAATAGTTTTGTTAAAATAATAGCATCCTTCTAGGTAAAGGCTGATTCACAACCGACCGAGAACGGTAACCATTACGGGAATGAGAACGAGAATGGATATCGATCACAAAGTGAAAGTCGATTTTGCATATTGGGATTTCATTTGTTTTTAACTGATCAATGATATTTTTTCACCTACTTCCAATTTAGCCAGTCCAACGTCAAAATTCGATAGAGTAAACATTATCTAAATGCATATCCATTACATTTCCGATCCCTTTAGTTATGCCAAGCTTTCATTCCTTTATTTAATGGCAAATATTAAAATTGTTTATTGTTCTTGTTTAATTTCCACAGCTTTTAGCTGTTCTTTGTAGCTTTTGCCATTGTTTTTGAGGTAATAGTTTTGAGTTGCATGTAAACAAACTACAAATGATTCTTTCACCAGAGGAACCAACACCCATTAGATTTGCGGGTGTCGGGATGAGGTTAGGAAGCACATTTACTACTAATTCCTTCCAGTTTCATGTTTCCAGCTTGCGACTATAGAGAGCACTAGCGGCTGTTTCATGCCACGGCCGCCTGAAATAACCTCTAGAGTGAAGAATCTAATATGCCGTGCCCGGGAACGAGAACGAGAAAGTTAAAAGTTGGGCAACTCTTCTTTCCTGTTCCCGGGTCCTGGGAAGGCTTCCCGTTGATTGTGAACGCTCCCATTTGAATACATGTGTTTCAACTTTCTCGTTCTCGTTGGTTGTGAACCAGCCTTTAGCAGGGAGGAGATACTTCCTAATCGCATCACTGGTCGTGCCACATTTATGCCGCATATCTTGGACAATATCGCCAGAGCTGACTGCAAGAAAAACTTTAGTTAGATAGTGTGGGTACAAACATGTTAAGATATCGGGGGCATGTTAAATAACTGTGGGCATGGGATGTTTTTGTTACGGAGCTAATTTGAGTGGTTTCCAAATGAGTGCAATACCTCACAGTTTAGAACTAGAAACTCTATTTTCTAGTGAAATAAAATGGCCTGCAGCGGTAACATAAAATACTTCACATTAGTCAACAATTCTCATATCACAGCACATTTGCCGCTTAGAATACGCAAAACATCCTATCCTAATTTTAATACCAATCGCTACATCTTAATCTGTGAATATAAAATCGTTTTATTTAAATATCTGAACTCAAGATTAATTCATAAATGTCATTTGCATGACTTCAAATTGTTTAAAAAATGATCCCCCCCGTAATATTTTTCAGGCTACTACGCCACTGGTTCAGACTTACTTTATAAGCACAAGTAGGAATATTATCCCTAAACTTCAGCACGGCATTTGTAATTAATTGTTTGGGGTTAAAGGACCGAGTGAACGGTAAAGCAACTAACGGAGATATCGGGTTTGTATTATCTTATCGCTTCCAACTCTGACTGGACTACTTACATTAGCTATCTTAGCTTTCTTTCACATTTACTGGAAAGGTGACGCGAATACCGGTACCAAAATATCTGACTTTAATCGTGGGGCTTTCTCTGCCCATTATCTTTTCTAATCACCTTTTCACGATAGCAGTCTTTCTTCACATTTTCTAGCAGTCATATTTACTTGCCTTGATATTAAAATCTCTTTGCACGAGTTTCAGGCTCATACTTATACTCATTTCTCATATTAATACAACGGCAACACGGTAGCCGAGGTCATTAAAGCACGGACCCGTGAACAGGAGGTCCGCGGTTAAAATCCCGCCAGAACCGTCTTTGCTGGCTGAGATTTCTTCCATAACGCCGGGTAGATACGCTAAGCTTAGGCCTCAAACGTTTCTTTGCCAATTTTTATTTCATGTATGATCAATGTCCACCATCTGTGGTGCCATAATTAATAGGAACGGGTGCTAACAACTATTCAAAAACAAAATGTTAATGCCTCAGACATACGATATTCTAATTAAAATTCTTAGATCCATTTTTGAGAACATGAATACTAATTAAAATTTTCTGATATTAAGGCTGATTTAGGAGGGACATTTTTTTTGAAAAGCATAAAAGGTTTGACCCAAGTATGAAATGTTCGTTTTTAAATTACGTTGTCCTCTCTCTCTCTCTCTCTCCCTCTCTTTCACACACACAGAGTATCCTTTTTTTATAAAAATTCTCATTCCGAGGACCTCAAAATGCGTATTTCCGGTAAAATCCATATCGAATTTTTTATAATGCAGTACTATTTCTTTTTACCATGACAGTAATAGAAAAGGTAAAGCTGGTCATGAAAATTTGTATTCTAGCAAAAACGAATGTGCAACGACTAACTTGAAAGCTTTTTAATAATCAATATACAGGATGTACACAAAAAATAATACGGGTTTTAACCTTATATTATTTCTCTGCCGTACATAATATAATTTTGAATCAACCTGAACTGAAGAGTAAATGTGGAAGTTTGAATTCTCCATGCGCAGTTTTTTTGTTGCCATGGTAACGAAATAGACAAAACATGGCAACTCGCGTGCAAAAAGCTTTTTATGTCTTGGGACTCGTGAAACATTCAGTGGTTACAGTTCAGCGAAAATATGGTCTTAACGCCTCTTTTGGTAACAATTGTAGGTGATACAATCAAATCCAAACGACGGGCTGTCTATGTGAAGGAAAGGCCGTGTGTGTCAGATGTGAATATGAGAGAGAAGGCGGGCGAGTTGAGAACTAGCAGTTCCAACAATAACTGTGGAAGGTGGAAAACGTGCCACTGGCTCAGTTACACCAACATGCTAACGTCAGTATGACAAGAAATGTCGTGTCCCCTTTTGAACACTTGTATTAACATTATCGGTCAAGTTGCTTATTTTGTTGAGAAGTCTTGTACTGGTGGTCTTGGCTCTTCATCCTTATAGTTTATTGAGATAAAAGAAATACAACAATCTCTACATTTTGTCCCGCTTTCGCTTTATGGTTCCTCCAAGGCTCTAGTTTGTGCTAAATGTCGGTAAATAGTTTCGAAGGATGGATATATTGGTTGGACCCGTTGCTTTAACTTTTGTAGTTGTGTTTAGTTATCATCTGGTACTTACCAGTAATCTTTAGAAAACTCTATAATCTGATGTCTCCAAGAATACCAAAATTCTGGAAATCCATGAAGAAATAGCATAAGAGGTTTGCTTTTGTCTCCATTTTCAACGTAATGAATTCTCATGCCCTGAAAGCAAAAAAGAAACTAGTTTTGACACACGAAAATACTTTTCCTTTTTTACTTTTTCTACCAAAAGGGGTATACAATAGACCGCCTTCTTCTGGTTTAGCCAGCAGATGCACCCTTGATAACGTAATATGGTCTACCTATACGTGGAGATGAATCTTTTAAATAAAATAGCAGTGGCACAATTCCGGCTAATAACAGGACATGACTGCCTAGCAGAAAGGATCAACATCTTCACAGTGGCGGCTCGTGATTTGCAAGTTTGGAAGGGCGGCAAGTGATGGTTTCGTATTATGCAAGCTTTACAAGGCAGGTTTTATTCTACAGTTTACTGGAAAACATGGTACACAAAAGCAATCATGTAACCCAAAATATTCTGCTTATAATTTTCATCACCTACTAAATCCTATGCATTATTGCAATTCAGAAATAAAATGTCTGATAAAATTCATCTACCGAAGCGAGAGTAAATTAAACTGTGTTGTATTATTCCTTTCAGTAGCAGACAGCTTTTTGCAATTTATTTAATGATTATCGGTTAAAATTTCAGTGAAGAACACAGTTTTTATAACAAATGGATATTCTGTGCTTTGTTTTCATAAAATAAATGTTTTACAAATTTTAATCAACATGCTTGCACATCGATAAACCTGTATTTCCTGAACATACTTCTTCTAAGTTTTAGTTCCTACCTTCTATAATAATATTTATTCAGATATCAGAGTAAGCATATAATTTCTTAAGCGAAAACGCGTATTTGCTCGTTACCGAACCTTATCTCGCGTCTAAACGTGTATGTGATGATACCAAGCAATCCGAAACACGCATTGGAAAACGTTCAAGAGTATAAAATGAAATGTAGGAAATTATTATGTACCTTCAAGCTTTAAAAAACAAAACAAAATACTAGACTATAACTAAATCAATATTCTTGCGATGAGGTAATTCTTTCCATTTGTTCAGCAAAATAGTTGAAATCAGGGCCTTCTCAATATAACATATGGCTAAAGCATTAGCAAACATTTTTATTCCCTTGAGAATTGAAAAACACCTTTCACTCCCTGATGTGGTTATGGGAATCGTGCAAATGATGCGTTGCTATTTGCTGTTTATTACAATTCCTTAACTAATTAATTTTAAATGCATACTTAAAATTTATGTCTCCACCAACAGCATCTGAATTTACTGGTTAAGTTAGGTATTTTACAAAAACGTGCTTCCGAACACTGTACACACTTAACGTACGTGTGTGAATCACAACACGGCGTGTGAGCGCATGCACTGTGATTACGTGACTCGCAAACAAAAGTGACCAACATAGATTGTAGTACAAAGGGGATTACTTACTTTCTGTTTTGAATCGTTTTAACTTTATAATCTGTATTTTAAATCGCAGTAGGTATAACTTAAGATATGTATAAAACTTTAAATCAGTTTATATAACAGAATTACAATTTAGACAGGACTGAATACTTTTTTTTTCATATGGTGGCGGCAGTAAAATTGAATGACTCCACGTGGAAAAGACCGCATGAAGAAAGAACCAATAGTGAAGCGCTTTGGATTCCGCCAAGTTACTATTATCTCTCCGCACCTCTCGCCTTTAATCGAAGCTTCCCCTCCGCACGTCTCACCCCTAGCAGTATCCACAAACGCGATGATTCCGGACGGATTTGATGTAGCCCAAAATACACCCCGTAATTAAAACGCTCGCGTTACTCGCTGTAAGACATTGCAAAAACATTTCAAACAAATCAAAATCTATAAACTAAATCGGGGAGTGCAGAAATTAATACTGCAGTGACATCTGATGTTGTCCTTCTTTTCCTGTGTTCTTTTTACTTTCTCTACTACGTATAGTAAGTAGGGGAAGTATTGTATTCCACCCAAAAATTCGATTCCAAGATTTCACCGGAAATACATTTTTTGAAATCCCCTGAATCCAAAAAAAAGCATTTTTGGAAACATGTCTGTGTGTGTCTGTGAATAGCATAACTCAGAAACGAACAGTCGGATAAACACCAAACTTGGTATTTAGTTTCAGTATCTTCCAGAGATGCGACACGAAGGTTTTCAAGAAAATCCCCCACCACAGACTACCCTTTACATGGAACATTTTCGAAAATTTTAATTTTCTCAAAAATGGCTCTAACGATTTTGATTAAAATATCATATGTTTAAGATATTTTCATGACAAATGAAATGTATATCTCGAATTTTCTGGGAATGTCTCCAAAAGTATTCTTCATTGTGAACGACTTTTGCATAGCTGGTAAACCATAAGAGATAGACAAAATTTTACTACACAAAAAATGTAGATCGTGTTAAAATACACCATTTATGTTATATATATTTTGTTGAGTGAACCATTTGCGAGATATTGCTTGTTATTCCCTTAAAGTTTCCAGTACTTGTAGGTACTTTTTCTCAAATTCGTTATTCATTTTTTTTTGTCCTGGTAATGCGAAGAGAATAGAATACTCCATATAGCAACCAGCTCTTAAAATATTTGACTATCGCTTAAAGCCTACCACATTCCCCTTGCATCTACAAGAAAATCAGCAATAAAATTAACATCTCGATTAACATGAAGCATACGGAGAATAAGCGTTTGTAAAAATAGTTTGTACAAGAGTAGAGAAAATCATGTGAGTGTAACACATCAGATTTTTTTTATTTATGGGGCGACTGTGTATGCGGAGGGCACCGCCTTAGAGTCCTCCATCGCCAGTCGTCACTGATCTACACATCTCCTAAATGCATATTGTGTAAATGCAGCACATTAGAAAACATCACTTTGCTACGTACTTAGTATGGAAAGAAAGAATTCCATTCCACCCCATACCGAGATTTCAACTGAGATACATGTTTTGAGACTCCCTGAGTCCCCCTCCAAAAAAAGAATTTTTAGAAAAAGGTCCACGCGCGTGACTCTAAAATGACCATCACAACGTTCTCCAAATAAAAAAAGACTAATGGCATTTACTTCCCCCTATAATACGAGTATTAAGCAACTTTTGTTTAAGACATTTCTTTCTACAACGCTTAGTTTTGGAGATATTGTACAGTCTCAACTAAAATGGTCCACCCTGTATATATGAGAGAGAGAGACAGAGACAGAGAGAGAGAGAGAGAGAGAGAAATAGCATAACTCAAAGAAGAAAAGTCGGTATTTAGTTTAAGCATTTTCTAAGGATGCAATATGAAGATTTTGAAAAACATCCCTTTACCCCCAACTACTTTTTACATATACAGAAACAGTTTCGTTGCAGACACTCAACAGACCTTGTTTATAATTGCTGCTTTTTTACAGTAGCGGCTAGTGAGAGTATATTTTCGACGTTTACAAAATTTTGGTCAGACAGCCCTGAAAGTGTGAAATACCATCTGTTGCATAATAATTATAAACAAACTGAATAATTGTAGCAGCTAATAATAATAATAATAATAATAATAATAATAATAATAATAATACATAACTTTTCTGACGAAAGAAAGCTTTGTTGATGTGTACACAATTAAGTACACCGTGTTAGGGCCAGAACGAAGTAATGTAATTGTTGAGAGTATGGATGTCTGGAATGAAGTTTCCACGCACGTAGGTACACGTTACCTGCTTCTGCTACAGTGACTAACTTCTGCCGCGGTGTGCTACCATTTAGTGGCATTGACGTGAAATTATAATGACGGTATGGGAAAACCTTCGCGCACGAGTGCACTTTACGTGTGCATGACAAGTCTGTATTTGGCCCCATAAAGTGATTATATCATACCAGTTGCGCATGCGCAAAAGCTTCTTAAAACGCGCACAATTCAAGATGTGCTAGCGACCCTGTTGCAATGTTTCAGAGAGTTTAGAGGAGTAGTGCGGTAGATTTAAACACTGTAGATTTTAAATTGCCGCATAAACGTTACGTTTAATAGCATTCAAAGAAGAAATAACTAGTACATTCACAAGGTGTCAGAAGTTAGGGTGTTCACGCGTTCTTGTACACCAGCCACTGCTCGTATACCTTCTTTTTGTTGACAGTGGGTTGAGTGTTGATAATTTGAAACCAACCGCTTGAGAATTCCTATGGGGGTGTGGATTTAAAGTCCCGGGTATAGGACCGCTGCCCACTCAGCATAGTGAGGAGGAGCTGCGATAGGCAGCGGTGAGCCAACTTACCGGCTGGGAGATGCGTGATGCTGGCCACATCACCTCCCCGTATTGATGGGATGATCGCCCACCTCTGCCGTGCGCGAGGCCGGCAGTCGGGTTGGCAGCCCCAGGCCACGCGCGGGCTCTAGTGCAACAGGATTTCTGCCTGCTTATCAGGAATCTAGACTATAAGAAACTCTTGCACTATAAAGGCAACTCAACTGACGTATCATTAAATAACATTATGTATTATCATAAGAGTAAATTTGAATGGTTAGTGAGAGGAGAATGGACTTCGTCTATAAATAGAGAAGTTAGTGTTTATTGCATCCTTTAACGTTACATTTCACTATTGTTTTTAATAAAGTTTAAAGTTATCTCCCAAACAATGAAGTCGCGGACATATATATGCTGAGTCATCCTAAGTATCTACATTTATTGCTGACAGACCCCCCTCCACGCTCTCAAACAACTAATTTACTTTCTCTACTACGTATAGTAAGTAGGGGAAGTTGAAACGGCAACTCTAGGCCGAGCCCGAGATATGTAATTATTGATAATTTGATTAATTAATTTTTATTGATGTTAAATCATGCTATGTACATATGTTTTTCTTTTACTGCTTGTATAGTTTAAGAAGGGTGATTTAACGATATGTCTGTATTTAGGTTACTAATATTAGAGGAGTTATAAATTGTTTAATGTAAATAATTTAAGCGCTATGTTAAAAGACTGTCCACGACGAGATGTCTTAGCTGCAGGAAGAGTGTCTTCGAAGGCAGAAAGTCTAGTTTTACGATGTCTCTCTGGTAGCAGGGGCATTGTTCATACAGCGAGGGCGTAGAGCTTTTGTTCCTTTATACGATAATTCGCCGTGACCAAGTGAGAGAGACAACAAGCTTAACGGTAAATTTAGGAAAAGCCGCGATTTATGTTAAACTTGGACCAATGAGATCCCTGTAAGTTTATATGATATAGTGAGACGCGTTGAGTGGCGCTAAAAATGAACCAATAGGAAATGAAGCAGCCCAAGAAGCCTGCGACTATAAATGGATCTGCCAGGAACAAATTCGGGGTCATTTGTCATTTGGTCGAGGGACATTTTGCTAAACTACAGGCAGGGAGAGATGATGCAGGATGTTTGAGAGATATCGCGCCAAAAGTGAATAAGACAGTTTTCGCAACACACATAAGAATCGCTACGCGTAAAGAGATATAATAAGTATATAAACTTCGCGTCATATCCGCGCCGTGTTTCAACAGCGGTGGACAGTGTTTTAACGGCGGCAATACCAGTGTTGTGTACCACCAGAAGTAGTTAAATAAATGAAACTGCAGTGTCGTTTTTTAGTAACTAAAGCACCTCTATTTTCTCCTTTACCACCACCCGAGATCTACGTTTCCTTTACCAAGGAAAAGTCCATGCTCTCACATATTCTAGAAATCACTTCAGTTAGCCGAGGATATAAAAAATGCAGAGAACCAGCATACTTCGAACATCTGGAGTCAACGCGGAGGCTGCAGAAAGGTAAGTCGCGAGCAACGGGCATTAAAAACCACCACAACATCGGACAGGAGGAGATACTGCCGCTAAGTGTTGCATTCCACCCAAAAGTTCGATACCAAGATTTCACCAGGAATATATGTTTTGAGGTGTCATGAATCCAAATAAAGCATTTTTGAAAACATGTCCGTGTGAGTTTGTGTGTCTGCCTCTAAACAACATAACTCAAAAACGAAAAGTCGAATAAATACCAAACGTGGTATGTATTTGAGTTTAGTATCATCCAAGGATGCGACATGAAGATTTTCAAGAAAATCCGCCCACTACCCTTTACATCGAACATTTTTAGAAAGTTTTGATTTTCTCAAAATGGCTCTAACGATTTTGATTACAATATCATATGTTTAACATATTTTCATGTCAAATAAAATGTATATCTTGAATTTTCTGGGAATGTCTCCAAAGTCCTGTTCATTCTGAATGACTTTTGCATAACTGGTAAACTGTAAGAGATAGTCAAAATTTTACTGTACAACAAATGCAGATCTCGTTAAAACGCAATTTGTGTCACATCCCTTTTTTTTGGTGGTGAACGATTTCCGAGATATTTCTTGTTATTTGTTTGAATTTTGCAATACTTATAGTTTTTCTCCCACATTACCCTTACACCTACAAGAAAATTAGCAATAAGATAGTTTCTGCAAGTGTTTATCTCGATTAACATGAAGTAGACGGTGAATAAGCGTTTGTAAAAATAGTTTGTACAAGAGTTGAGAAAGTCATGTGAGTATAACACATCAGATTTTTGTACTCGCAATGTTAGTTCTGCATGATTACTCATTCTCACACAAAGTATATATTTGCAGGGGTGGTCCATAAGTAAAAGACAAGAATACATATACAGTTCAATCGCATTTCTTTTTGGGCCCGTCTGGAAGGACGGGGAGCAGGTCGCCTAGCTCTACAGACCTCCCCGACCTTCCCCTACTTGCTGACTGAAATGAATGCGAATGGGGTGTATGTAGTGAAACAACGAGATGGTTCTGAGTGAAAGATAAAACACGCAGCCACACAATAACAATGTTCAATATTTCGGGTTAACCCAGGCCTGGGGAACTGTCACACCCAGCACCGATCATTCATGCCCTCGCACTGCGAGACAGAGAGAGAGAGTGTGTGTGCGAGGGGAAGTGGAGGGAGGAAGAGCGCAGAATATCATTCAGTGAGGCAGATATCATCCCAATGAACGTAGCAGAACGTGTTGCTCCTACTTTTAATCCTGAATGGGAAGAAAAGTATTTGGCTATCCCTGAAAGTGGAAAATCACGTTGTTTGGCTTGTGTTGTGATTATATATCCTTCGCATTATAATACTAGGAGGCATTTCATAAATGCCCATGCGGAAGAATATGGTGCAGACAAACTGATTGGATTGGCTGAATAATCTAAAGGAAAACTTACAACCACGAAGTGAGTATAATACTGTGACAAATAACCGGCAAAACATACTTCGTGCCAGGTTTAAAATTGCACACCAAACTTCAGCTTCTAAACCCCTTTCAGAAGGGGACTTTGTGAAGGATTGTTGAATAACTACAACTCAAGAAATTTGTCCTGCTTTAGTTAATTCCTTTAAAGTCACCAGCTTATCACGTAGAACGTCACGGAGCGAATTTCAGAAATGGTTTCCAGTTTATGTAACAACTGAAAACAAAACTTCATTTTGTGTTTGTAATAAATTGCAATGTAATATAAAATCACGTGTACCTCACTGATCAACCCATGTGTCCATATTGCCCATATTTATGCGGAGGAAGAACACGTGACTAATAAAGGTCGCTCAAGCATTTGCCCGAGTCCCTAACCCCTTCATCAGGAGGCTAAAAGACTAAAAACAGACCCAAAATGAAACCACACTTGACGGTTGACTATACTGGTTAATAATCCACAACATATTTGGGCCTAGGCTTGTTTTCATATATGAATAACAGAGGTTAATAAATTCCCTTTACCAGGATTACGATGCACTTTACTTGAGTGACTTAATGTGACGGGACGCAACGTGAAGCTATGAAATCTGCTGAACTAAAGATCTAATTAGGATCCGCTTAAATTAACGCAACGAAAATGACTCATGATTGATAGTTTGTTTTATTAATTCATGTTACTGCTTCACGCCGATTTGTGCTAACGTCAAACTTAACGTAACGGGAAGGAAGAGTTTGACTTTGCCAAATTCTTAAGTTACGTCGCGTTAAGTTAAGTCACGTTACGTTAAGTTCATCGTAATCCCGGCATTACATGCCACATCATGCAAATGAGCCACTACCATTTGTACAGCGCCTTCGTTTTATGCCAAGGCCGCGGATCGCGCGGATACGTGCTCCCCACACAGTCTACCACACAGCGGGGTTTTCGTTCCGTAACTCCCGCGTTACTTACTCGCGAGTGTTAGTAACATATATGTAGTGAGCACTAACCTTGTTGTAAGTGTTGCTGAAGGTGGTGTCATTTGCGCGAAGACATTCTTGACATCGTTGGATGAATTTAAAAAAAAATTGAGTTTTATTTATGGACGCGAAATTACCATTCACACGCCTAAGTTCTTCTTGCGTAATGTTCATAATCTCTGCTTTTATATTGTCGTTATGCTCGTCTATGATGTGGGGATTGTTCTTATAAACTTTATTTTTTAGAGTTTAGCGATCGCGTTGTTCTAAATTTATTGACCAAATATCTCACAGTGTCTCTACCCGAACTGGATAACCAGGAAATTGTCTACACACTTGTCTACAGGATTCAGTTTTCACGAGTACGTATCGTACATAAAAATACGCTGTTCAAGCGTGAATTTGTTGGCAGGCATTTCCGTGGAGTAATAAGAAAATAACATTCCTAAGAACACCGCACACAACACACGTATCGTCGAAACACTTCGCAACACGGAGACAAAGCAACGACTGGGACAGCTCATAGCTGATAAAGGTACCCTCAACACGTCCTGCGCCGCTTCTGTGCAGTCGCATAATACCGAGGTCACTACTGTTTCGGCCGATACCATATGAGGCGGTTGTGGCTTTGGCATAATACGAAGGCACTGTACTCTAGTGTTACTGTTAGTGCGCGCTTATCTATTTAGGCAATGTGGTATGGGGCATTGACCATAACACTAACACGGGATCAGTAGAAATGGCCATGGTTAATGTCTTCATGATAATCCCCAGTTCTCGAATTGAGAAACACTTGGTGGCCATAAAAATGAGATGCTCCAGCATGGACAATAATAAAGTCTTAAAGAAGACAGATGTGGATATGCACTTGATACAAGTACAAATCGGACTGTTTCCTCCCGTGTGCCAGATAAGTATTCCAATTTTTCTTGTGAATTAATGGCAATTCAGAAGGCAATAAGACTAATTCGTTCACAGACAGTAATTCATATTTACAGATTCCAAAAGTGCACACCAAGCTCCTGAAGATGAGGCAGTATTTCAATACCTGAATAATTTCAATTGTTATTTATAATAAGTAAATTCAATAACAGCTCGCCTTGAAACAATATGTATGTAATAATTATTTAAATTGTATGTAACAGCCATTGCAAATGCTTATTTTTATTGTAAACATGTTTTATAATGTTATGTGAATACATTACATACTCTAATAATGCAAGAACTGTGAGAATAATAAGTTTTAGGTTGCTAACAATGAGTAATAATGTGTTCAGAGTTTGAAATATACTGGTCATGATTATAGCGACGAGGACGTAGTTTCAGGGACAGTTTTAAAATTAGCCAATCAACAGCAAAGAAAAGTTTTAAGTTAAATGCAGATATTCAATTAGACTAAAATTGGCCAATCAGAGACTTGCAATACCGAAGCTTATGGGTTTTGACCGTTGAGGTTACTCAGTTGCTGGCGAGACTTTGTAGAGTATAGATGGGAAAATGTGTTCTCTACGGGTGATTAATAAAAACAGGTATACGCGCTAAGTGAGTGCATAAAAGTTTCTCACAGTTCTTTAAAAAGTGTAGTGGTTTATAAATATGTGCAAGAATTTTAAATAAAAGAAGTTAATTTATAAGTTTAATTCTGTGATGTCTACAATGATTGTCATACCTCGCCCTACCCAAGACACATGGCTCTAAAGTAAGACTGACGCAGCCGAGGCAAATTTCAAACATAAGAAATATTACGTAAGCATCAAATACAAAACGACGCCCAAAGAGTGTTACAAATTACATAAAAACAGTTGAACAACATAACCTTCTTTAAGTATACGTAAACATATATTACGTAACACATCAACTTCTTCAAGTTAGCTTCCAAGCGTGTGGCTAACAACAACAACAACAGTAAAACTACAACAGTAGAAGAAAACAACTACTACAAGTTGGTTCCCAATTGCGGGGCAGATTAAAATTATTTACGTAATATATTACGCACCAAATCCATCTTCAAAGGTCGATCCATATTCCACCCATTGGTACATGGCATTCAGCATACTCAGTTTATTTTAACTGAAGATCGTATTGCAACCCTTGTCTGGATCCCATCACACATTGGCATTAAAGGCAATGAAGAGGCTGACCTAGCAGCCAAAGAAGTCACTCACCAATCATTAGTTGACCAATTCATCAAAATTCCGTGTCATCAGGATACTGCATCACACCTTAAAAGAGTGATCCACAGCCTTTGGAAGCATCAGTGGATCCAGACCCCTCAAACAGTAAACTACACGCTACTATACTTCCCCTACACCGTCTTCGACCGCCAAGACCAAGCAATTGCTGCTAGATTACGAATCGGACATACAAAACTTACTCACCTCTACCTCATCACCAAAGAATCACCCCGTAAAAGTGTTTGCACTACAAGACTCACTGTTAAACACCGACTATGCAAATGCCAACAACATAACTACCGCAGAACTGAAAAGACTTCCTCCTACCTCCACACTGCAATACATACTCAAGAGGCCTATCTAAAACTAAAGAAATTTCTGCAGAATATAGGTCTTCTTAACAAAATATAAAATGTTTCAATCCAAAATGTAATATTTCCTCGGTCATAGTAGAATAGCAATATTTACGTAAACATTTATATGATGATAAAATTAACGCTGAAATTACATTCTACAGGGAGAGTCAAAAGACTACGAACCGCCTGCGCGTGTGTTTCCTGTCCTCGGCGTTCGTTGCCGTCTGCCACTATCATAGAAAGGCGCGGATGAAACCATACAACATTTTTAAAACTACTTTTAATGGCTTTACTTAACAACTATATGAAAGTGTGTTTGAGGACAGAATTATTAGCAGAGATTTGTGGCCCTCTTGGTCCCCGACCTAACCCCCTGCGATTTCTATCTCTGGGGTAACTTAAAACAATGTGTACAAGACAAGCCCTCACACCCTGGAAGAATTAAAACAATATCCGCCAGGAAATTGCCAGCATTTCTCAACGTGAACTACGGCGAGTGATGGATAGTTTCCAAAAATGTATGGACAACGACGGTGACCAGTTTCAGCATCTTCTTTCATAAAGTTGGTAAGTAAAGCCTTTAAAAGTAGTTTTAAAAATGTTGTATGGTTTCATCCGCGAGGGCTTTAACATCGGATCTTTCGAGTATAATTTTTCTCTTACCTACTGGACTCAAATCGAGATCATAGAGGACCTTGTTTAAAAAGCTAAAAGCTTCTTGAAATAGCTCTGCTTTTTTAAATGAAGAAATAAGTTTGCGTATGCTAGAATGGTCATTTCGGGTGTACAGCCGTAGATTGCCTTCTTATCGTATTTAATTCCAAGTTGTCCAATTGGGTTTCTCTGGAGTTAAAAGCAGTGCTTACTAACAAAGTAGGCTTACAACACACGAAGTAGATAAGTGAACGCACAAATAGCGATTTCCACTAGAGCAGTAACTTACTTGAGAGTTCCGTGAGTCACCAATGTAAGCAAATAAACTCAAGCAATGACTTGATAAAACACTCCTGTCTATACGTGATGTTTGTTCAACACCTGACGCGCATGGAATGGTTTAAGGGTCGTATTCAAATCACTCTGCCGCTTCATTTGTCATAAGTTTCATAACAAAAATCTCCAGAAAGTCGCTAGATTTTTAATTCCGTCATATTTTCACACATTATCTTGTTCATATTCCGCCGTCCGTAAAACCTGTCGTCCTGGGGGTGGCACGACTCGACAACCCCTTGAAGCGGCCCTGTTGCTGACAGTTCTTAGGTACAGTGGGCTTCAAATGTTTTCCGATGGGCCAAGGGGTGTAGAGGAAGAGGGGGAAGAAATTTCTTCTCGACTAGTCATGCCTAGCTATAGCCAAGAGTAAATGCCGGTAGTCTCAAAGGTCACATTTACTTCTGTGTATGCATTCAGCGACCTGACTCTAAGAGGAAAGGAGACGAAACCAAATACTTTTGTCTTTACTAGAACTATTCAAGCGAAATAAATTAACAGATTCTTTGCATAATATGTTGTTTAAAAATCAAATATTGCACTCTTTATGCGGGTGCTACACAAGTTTAAGATTCAGTAATGTTCTTGAGAAACAAGGTTCGCATAATGTATATCTTGTTTTTAACGTCTGTTGCTAGTAATAAATAATCATAATAATAATAATAATAATAATAATAATAATAATAATAATAATAATAATAGTTTCATAATTATCACCAATAGAACGTTCTACGCGTACTCTAAAAGTATTTATTACCTTGAATATAAGTTCGTTTTGCTTTTTAATTGTCATAGATATTGATCACAACGTTTAGCGCTAAGTGTGTAGTTCCATACAGTTGGCACATTCAGTTCTGATAATATCCAAGTAATGTTTTAAAAATATGGCAGCAAAAGTAATATTAATGTCAAACTGCTGAAGCAGTTTGGGAATAATTAAGTACAACATTAAATTTTCCTCAAAATGAGATATATTTTGCGTTTGTTACTGAAAAACGAATAAAGATTGTCTTATTTGAAACATAATTCCCCTTACATGCACACTCGCAAGAGAAAAGAAGAAAAACCGTGCCAGTCGTATAGTGGACGTAGAGTAAAAACACCTATGTAGGTATTGTATGCAAAATGTTAATGGATACGAGGAAACAACCTTTAGCGCAAAATATACAGTTTCTATATAGCTGTTTTATTCGGTTAGGATAACATATAAGCTAAATTTTCAAAATAGTGACCCGAAGTGTTAATGCAGATAGGTTGATGTGCTTTTGTTGCAATTGGTTCATTTGAAAGCACTCTATTCTGAAAACTAAATTGCTTTCAAGTTACAAATCTGAAGACCCCCCCCCCCCAAATAAAAAGACTTTGTATTACGATTCACGTTCTGAATTCTTAAAATGCTTCTCTTCTCTGGTCTAGAATGGAATGGAATGTTTAACGGAGGGGACTCGACCCTGATCCAGTGAATGAGGATATTGTGCTTGTGACCCTCAAGGGTGCGCTCCCGGGAGGGAGGGACGAGGTGAGAGACACCGAGCGGCCGGAACCAGGATTGACGGCACAGCAATAAGTTCCTAAACTTTCCAGATTGAGACGCCCTGACAGTTAGGCAGGCAAACCGGGGACCCCACCCCAAACAGAGGGTCCAACGCCCCCCAAGAAGCGGTCCTAATGCCCTGCCAACCAGCCGAAGACCGAGAGATGGATAAGGTTCCACGGAGAGAATCCTTTTTCTGTGCCACGCCGGACCGGAATACCATCGCCAACACTTCCAACCCTGAAACAGACCTAACGGGGTTAAGGAGAGTGAAATGAGGAATTGAACGATATTCGGGGGCTGAGAGAAATCATATCAGCATTCGCCTGACGACCCGGGAAAACTCTAGGAAAAAAACCCGTGGGTCAGATTGGGCGGTAGCCGGGAAGCAAACTAGGGATCTCTCGAATGCGAGTCGCACGCGTTACCGCGGCGCCACCTGGACGTAAACTGGAAGATCCGTAGTTCAAATCTCGGCTATGACATTGAATTTTTCAATCTGATTCTATCTTTCCAACCTTGTCCTACACACGGCTTGAGTGAAAGAGACTTTGTTAATTGAGATGAAACTGCAATTACAAACTTCGTTGTAAGTATAAGAAGAATGCAGTAGCTCAAACGATAAATCAGATTTTTATGTGAGTCTTTGAAACTCCACGCTCTTTGAGTACCACGAAAATTATGATTAGGAAGAATTATATTTAAATATAGATTAAATGATTATTTTAAATTGAACAAACTAACGTGTTGCATCACATAACTTTCTCTTCTCACCATTCTACAAATTGTTTTTTCTAAATCTCATTTATCTGTCTACTTCTTATAATCCAGATAAACTTGCAAATCACATTTAGCTCATCTGTGTGGTGTGCGGGTCTGCCTCACATTCAAGAAGTCCCGAGTTAGAATCTCGGTTAAAGTGAAATACCTGTGTAAAGTTTTTTCCTGCGTTTCCTCTTATCCTGAGAAGATGAATGTTAGATTTTAATTTCTAATGACCTCGGGCCCATTTGAGCATCATTTTAACCATTTCGTTCATTCACCGTCCGTAATGGCCTACCCGGTTAAAGGACTTTAATTGAATACCAAAAGAAAAAGTTCACATTTACACGTTTCGTTGTAGTATATGTAGATAAAGCGATAGTCACATTTTCAAAACACATGTCACTACGTGATGCTTTGAAATTCCATGCTGTTGTATGACCGCGACAAAAACAAAACGAACACAGACTTTTCAGTTACAAAAAGTATTCAAACCAATAACAAAAAATATCTGGGAATTAGTTAATCTCATAAAATATATGTATAACAAGCTGCGTGCTTTAACGGGGTCTGCATTTCTTGTGTAGCAAAACTTTGTCCAATCTTTTAGAGTTTACCAATTATACAAAAGTTATTCAGAATGAAGAAGTTTTTAGAGGCTCTTCTCAGTCAGTTCAAAATATATATTCAGTTTGTCATGGAAGTATTTTAAATAGTGAGTATTTTAATCAAAACCATTAGAGCCATTTTTAAGAAAATAAATTTCGAACATTTTTCCATGTAAAGGGTTGTTCAGTATGGGGAGATTTCCTTGAAAAGCCTTGTCACATCTTTGAAAGATGCTGAACTTAAATATCAAGTTTGGTATTTAACCGACTTTTCGCTTTGGATTTATGTTGTTCACAGAGACGCAGGCATATGGAGCTTTTGCCCTAAAATGTGATGTGTTGCATTCGCATGACTTTCCCTACTCACTCTTCTTACAAAGCTTATTTTGCATCTATATCATGTTAATACCGATAAACCTTCATCACTTTTTTCACAATTCGTTGTAGGTATAACCAGAACATATTAAGCTAAAGCGATAGCAAAATCCCTCAAAGCTGATCGCTACGTGATAGCTTTGGATTGGTTGGCTACGGAGGGGACTCGGCACTGATCCACATAGAGGATATTGTGCCTACGCCCCACAAGGGGACGTCTCCGGGAGGCAGGATGAGGCTAGACAAGACACCGGGCGTCCGAAACCAGGGAAAACGGCACAGGAATGGCAGGGTCCCAACGTTTTCAGACGGACAGGCAGACCAGGGACTCCACCCAACACAGAGGGTGTCCAACGCCCCTCAAGGAACAGGCAGCCGAAATCTGAGGGACGGAGAAAGTCACAAAAAGCATCCTTTTCCCCTGCCACACTGCACCGAAACACCATCGCCGACACTTCCAACCCTGAAAGAGACCAACGGATGAAAGATGAAGGGAAATTAGAATGAAGATGAAATGGCGGTCCGGAAATTCGGGGATGTGAGAATCCTTCCCAGCACTCGCCTGGCGACCCGGGAAAGCCCCCCAAAAAAGGTCGGCCAGAGGAATCCAACCCACGACCTCCCGAATGCGAGCCACAGCTGTGATAGCTTTGAAATTCTGTACTCTTTGTATGAACACGAGAAAGAAAGAAAAACAATAGTTATTGCAGCTGAAGAAGTATAAAGTATTTGAAAATTCAAACCTATAACAAAGAAACGTTCAGAATAGGTAAAATATAAAGGTTATTTGACACGAAATAAAAATGTTATTTGATTAAAACTTTGTGCTTTAACAAGATCTACAGTTGTTTTGCGAATAAGATTTTGTCTCTCTTTCTTACGATTTACTAATTATCAAAACTCATTGACAATAAAAACCAATTTACAGACTATTCCTAGAAAATAAAAGATATTCATTCTATTTATCATGAAAATAGCTTAACATACGTATTTTAATCTAAATCCTTAGAGACATTTTTGAAAGAATAAAAATTTTCGAAAAATGTCCAATGTAAAGGGTAGTTTGGAGTGGAGGTCTCAGTGTCGCATTCTTGGAAGAAGTTGAACTTAAACACGAAGTTCGGTTTTTAACCAACCGTTTGCTTTTGAGTTATGCTATTCGTGGATACACACACACACACACACACACACGCACACGCACACACACGCACACGCACACACACACACTTGGACCATTTTCTAAAAATAAGTTCATTGGATTCAGGTGCCACAAACGTGATTTCTAGTGAAATTACGACATTGAATTTTCAGATGGAACACAATACTTTCTCTACTTACTGTAACTACGTAGTAGAGAAAGTAAAATGCTTTTTTTGAATTCAAGGGTCTCAAAGCCTGTATTTCCGTTGAATATCTATATTAAAGTTTTTGGTGGAACACAATACTTTCTCTACTTACTGTAACTGCGTAGTAGAGAAAGTAAAAATACTTTCTTTGGATTCAGGGGTCTCAAAACGTGTATTTCTGTTGAATCTCGTTATTCAATTTTTGGGTGGAGTATAATACTTGCCCTACTTACTGTAACTACGTAATAGAGAAAGTAAAAATGCTTTCTTTTTGATCCAGAGAGTCTCAAAACGTGTATATCCGGTGAATCTCGTTATTCAGTTTTTGGGTGGAATACAATACTTGCTTTGCTTACTGCAACTACGTAGTAGAGAAAGTAAAAATGCTTTCTTTGGATTCAGGGAGTCTCAAAACGTGTATTTCCGGTGAATATCGTTAAATTTTTGGGTGGAATACAATACTTTCTCTACCTGGTGTAACTACGTAGTAGAGAAATTAAAAATGCTTTCTTTGGATTCAGGGGGTCTCAAAACGTGTATTTCCGGCGAATCTCTTTATTGAATTTTTGGATGAAATACAATACTTTCTCTACCTGGTGTAACTACGTACAGAGAAATTAAAAATGCTTTCTTTGGATTCAGGGAGTCTCAAATCGTGCATTTCAGGTAAATACCGTTATTAAATTGTTGGGTGGAATACAATAATTCCTCTACTTACTGTAAGTGTGTAGTAGGGAAAGTAAAAATGATTTCTTTGAATTCAATGGGGCTCAAAACGCGTGTTTCCGGTGAAACTTGTTATTGAATATTTGGGTGGAATACAATACTTCCTCTGCTTATTGTAAGAGCGTAGTAGGAAAAGTAAAAATGCTTTCTTTGGATTCAGTGGGTCTTAAAAAGTGTATTTCCGGTGAATCTCGTTTTTTAATTTTTGGGTGGAATACAACACTTTTCCTACCTATTATAGGTAAATAGTAGAGACAGTAAAAAGATGAGTGGTGGAATAGATAAGCGGCTGGTTGTCGTTACGGCATCTTGCATGCAACCAAATAGGGAAAAGTGTAACTTATACTGTAAGTTTAAATAATTTCTGGCCTAAATTGTTGTCACGATGCACGGAAAAACCATACGTCATAAGGACATTATGAAAATAAAGAACATATGTGAGTTGATAATGGGTAGAGAAAGCAGTAAACATTAAAAACCAAACCATTTTGTTTCAACCCTTGCTTGTTATACAATAATATGATGTCTTTAATTCCTAAAAATTAGTTTGTATACTGCTTATGTCGCTGTGTTGTAATGTTATTGCTGCTTTCTTTTCACAGTTATTACATTCTTACAGCCACGTTTAAGGGAAATGTGTTGGAATGATATTTTGTTTAGCCTGTTACATCCCTTAACTTTCCTTATAGAGCAGGTATGAGCTAGGATACCTGGCATAACCTCTCGATAAGCACCCCGCTTGCCCCGCTGCCGGTGCAACGGAATTCATTTGGAGCCGTCTGCACATGTAAACTAGATACGGGTACATAAAATAATTAATTTCGACTATATTTTCGAGAAAAAGTCTTTCTTTTTCTTTACCTGGATTTTTGCAGTGCAGTGTGTAAATGTATATATTTCTGAATTCCATGCAATGTTCTTTTTATGAGTTGTGATCCACTAACTAAAATGTGCATGAGCCGCCACTGCACAAAATGTTTTAAACTCTAATGGTTATGTAACAGACAAATTAGTTTCAAACTAGATAAAGAAAAACTCACGTCTATGTTGAGATATCCGTGTGTGCCCAGCACAGGATCGCTCAAGCATTTTGGAGGCACTCTTCTTTTCTTTACTTTCCAAAATGGCTTCGTAGGATGAAGGAGAGTTGCAATTATCAGCTGCATAAGCACCCATGCCGCACCATAAACAGCATATCCATACATCCACACACTAGCCAGCAGTCCCATGCTGTCCGACCTTCTTCCGTCTGCTGCGGGTCGAAAACTTCACGCAGCGAGTGCATCGTGCTATTGGCTTTCGCCAAAGTTTGACCTTGTCCCCGAGAGATAAAACATGCTCACATGTGCAACAAAAGCTTTTACTTCTACCTGCTTCATGTTAAGAGATAAACTTTAATTAGACATTTACACATTGTTTTGCAATATAATACGTAGGCTAAAGCGATAGTCACATTTTTACTATCTCTACTACGTATAGTAAGCAGGGAAAGTATTATATTCCACCCAAAAATTCGATACCGAGGTTTCACCGGAAATACATGTTTTGAGACACCCTGAATCCAAAAAAAGGATTTTTGGAAACATGTCCGTGTGTGTGTCTGTCTGTGAACAGCATAACTCAGAAACGAACAGTCGGATAAACACCAAACTTGGTATTTAGGTTCAGTATCTTCCAGAGATGCGACACGAAGGTTTCCAAGAAAATCCCCCACCCCAGAGTACCCTTTACATGGAAGATTTTTTCGAAAATTTTAATTTTCTCAAAAATGGCTCTAACGATTTTGATTAAAATATCACATGTTTAAGATATTTTCATGACAAATAAAATGTATATCTTGAATTTTCTGGGAATGTCTCCAAAAGTATTCTTCATTGTGAACGACTTTTGCATAATTGGTAAACCATAAGAGATAGACAAAATGTTACTACACAAAAAATGTAGATCGCGTTAAAATACACAATTTATGTCATATACATTTTTTTGTTGAGTGAACCATTTTCGAGATATTGCTTATTACTCCCTTAAATTTTTCAATACTTATTTTCTCAAA
The DNA here is from genome assembly GCA_030765065.1 of Deroplatys truncata. Taxonomy (NCBI): domain Eukaryota; kingdom Metazoa; phylum Arthropoda; class Insecta; order Mantodea; family Mantidae; genus Deroplatys; species Deroplatys truncata. The sequence continues at coordinate 241,827,740 of CM060984.1, read as the reverse complement.
TGGGAATTCGTTATTAATTTTTTTTGTCTTGGATATGCAAAGAGTATTAATCTGTGGCAAAGGGAATGGTGCTGCACCTAGAAACCAGCTATTAAGAGATATGTATGTGCTTAAAGGCTACTGTATTTCTATATTGCCCTTGTAAATATATATTCCCCTTACATCTACAAGAAAGTTAGCAATATGATAGAGACTGCAAATGTTTATCTCGATTAACATGAAGTAGATGGAGAATAAGCGTTTATAAAAATAGTTTGTACAAGAGTAGAGAAAGTCGTGTGAGTGTAGCACATCAGATTTTTGAAAAGCGAATCGCTATATGGTAGCTTTGAAATTCCATGCTGTTTCATGAACAACGACTTACCACTTTAAAAACCAAGCTAAGTGGCGCCGTGGTAATGTGTGTGACTCGCATTCGGGAGGCTTCTACTTCGATACCTGGCGACCGGCCATTCCGACCCATATGTTTTTCGTGGTTTCCCCGGGTCGGCAGGCGAATGCTGGAGTAGTTCCTCTTCTACCACGACTTTCTTGCCCCTCATTTCTTGTACCCATCATCTCCTTCCTTGTCATTTGTTTCATGGTTATAGGACGGTGTTCGGGGGTAGCGGCTGGGCGATGGGGGTTCCTTCCCTGGTGTCGTTGCGGGACTGCTCAGGTCCCTCCTCCGAGTGGGCCCCACCAGGGTGTCTGGAGATTTGTGGGTGAGCCCAGGCGACGTCGGATGCGTTCGATCTAGAAACCTTAGGGAGCCCTTCCATGCTTGCGCCCGTCGTCATCGGATCTGGTCGACCTTCGCGTCTCTCTCCTCATCCCTCCCTCCCTCCCTCCCTCCCAGGGGTCACGTTGCGGCCCACTTATGGTGCTCTGCCCGATCGCAGTACTTGAGATTCAACGACGCGTTTGATCCTCAGACTGTACAACTGATGTGCGTTGCGTCGTATCTGAAACGTCAATTTCAGGTTACAGTTTCTCGGGGTGTAACTGAGCTATTGCAATGCAACAAACTACATTCTTAATGTCATTTTCCATGTTATCAATTGCGTAAAAAAATCTGATGTGTTGCACATGACTTTCTCTACTCTTGTACAAACTATTTTTACAAACGCTTATTCTCCATCTACCTCATGTTAATCCAGGTAAACATTTGCAGAAACTATCTTATTGTTAATTCTCTTGTAGGTTCAAGGAGAATATGGTAGGCTTTAAGCGATAGTCAAATGTTTTAAGAGTTGGTTGCTATGTGGCGCATTCCATTCTCTTTGTATGTCCAGGACATAACAAACGAATAACGAATTCCCATTTGAGAAAAAGTATAAATATTGGAAAGTTCAAACAAACAACTAGGAATATCTTGGAATTAGTTTACAGGACAAAAAAAATGTATATGACATAAATGATGTGTTTTAAGAGATCTGTATTTTTTGTGTAGTAAACTTTTGTCTATCTCTTACCAGCTATGCGAAAGTCATTCAAATGAAGAGGACTTTTGGGGACATTCCCAGAAAATTCAAGATATACATTTCATTTGCCATGAAAATATCTTAAACATATGATATTTCTATCAAAATCGTTAGAACCATTTTTAAGAAATCAACATTTTCTAAAAATGTTCCATGTAAAGGGTAGTGTGGGGGTGGGGAGATTTTCTTAAAATATTCGTGTCGCATCCTTGGAGATACTAAACTCAAATACAAAGTTTGGTATTTGTCCGACTTTTCGTTTTTGAGTTATACTGTTGAGACACTGACGGACGTTTCCAAGAATGCCTTATTGGATTCAGGGCACCTCAAAACATGTATTTCCGGTGAAATCTCGGTATCGAATTTTTGGGTGGAGTGCAGTACGTCCCCTACTTACTATACGCAGTAGATAAGTAACAATATGGGTTTTCTATTAAAAAGAACATTAATTTATGTTGCAAATCATATTTGCTTACATTTTTGAATGAGCTGTATCATCTACTTTATTGAGCCCTTCCTCTACCTTTATGCATGGTAAAGTGGTCTTGTAATTACTATTTTTATTTCAGAGAAATTTGTGATGGAAGTTTTAAGTGACTCACTCTGCATACAGAATGGTACAGAGTTGAACCCATGAACTTTGAGATTGTAGAGGAGTGATAGTGGACACTTGTGACGTACGAGTTCAAAATGCACCAATATCAACTGTACAGGTGTGTCACTGATAAAACTTCTCTAAGGTGGTGATAATTCACACAATCATTTGATGACAGATGAAATGGTGTATATCACTTTCTGATAGTTTTGCAGGAGAAAAAGTTTTTATTTTAGCTTATGAAAAATAATATTGAAAACCTAAAATAACGACGGTTTTATCGAAACGACCAGTGCAAATGAAAGTTACTCTAGCAGAGTAAACTAAAGCAACACACACGTGTTGTTATGCAATGTTACGCTCGTACCTTGGCAGCGAGCATTGACCTGCCACACTTCTTCATTACTTTACCCAAAGGAGGGGGTTTCTAATGGAGAGTACATTCACTCGACTTTTTCTACCCACTATCATCTATTACTCTCTCTACTACTTACCTATATTTCACCAGAAATACACGTTTTCCGGCCCCCTGAATCCAAGAAAAGAATTTTTAGAAAAAGGTCCGCGCACGCGTGTGTGTCTGTGAACAGCAAAGCTCAAAAACGAAAAGTTGGTTAAATACGAAACTTGGTATTTAAGTTCAGCATCTTCCAAAGATACGAGACAAAGCTTTTCAAAAAAATCCTCCACCCACAACTACCCTTTACATGGAACAGCTTTCGAAACTATCGATTTTATTAAAAAAGGCTCTGACGATTTTCATTAAAATACTACACATTAAATATATGTACATGACAAATAATAAGTATAGATTGAAGTTTCTGGGAATAGCCTGTGAAGTCCTCTTCATTGGGAAGGAATTTTGTGTAATCTATAACTCATAAATGATAAGCGATAGACGAAAACTTACTATACAAAAAAAGTAGATCTCTTTAAAACACAAGTTACTTCAAATACATTTCCCCCCGAAATATGCGTTAGTAATGGTTCGAATTGTTCGATACTTTGTCATTCTTTTAAAGTCCTGTCAACATTCAGCTGTTTCTCGCGATGTCATGGAAATAGTATGGAATTTTAAGGCAGCATATAGCGTCCAGTTGTTAAACATTTGGCAGTCGCCGTTCTCTTTGTATCTATAACGAAATGTGTAATGTAGCTGTTTCTGCAAAGGTTTGTCTCGATTAAAATGAAGTAGATAGAAAACTAAGCTTTCGTAAGAATAGTTTGTATACCCACTAATGAAGGATAGAGTGTAGAGAAAGTCATGTGAATGTAACGCATCAGGCATTTTTTTTTATATAGCTTCTACGAACTACTTTTATGAAAGCTGCTTTTCCCATCTGCTTCATGTTAATCAAGATAAACGTTTGCAAAAATACGTTGATTACACACTTCATGTTGGCACAAGGGGGATACGTGAGCCCGAAGTAACACTCAAATGTATAAAAGTGGATCGCTAAATTTTGGACTTGAAATTCCATACTCTTTCCATAACTTGAGAAAAACAACTGAACGTTGAGGCACTGTTTTTAATACTTAAATGATATCAGTCTAATTATATAATATAAAATATAATAATAGCCCGCCTTAAAGCAATATGTGTATAACATAATATATAAAGTGCAGGGCCGTATTTAGAGGGGGGGGGTTTCTAGGGTTCAACCCCCCCCGAAACTTCTGACAGTTTTATTTATTTAAATTCATAGCAAACTAATATGGGAAACAGTAGGTCTATTGCTAGTAGCACGTTTACAAGAAAAAGGGAAGCTTAATATCGTAGCCTTACATAGGCAAGGTGACCATACATTCCGGTTTTCGAAGCAGTCTCCATGTTTTATGCTGTAAGGTGGAATATCCTCATTATGGTGAGTTTTTCTTGTCTATATAATATCTCCAAGCAATTTTCTTATCCATGTAACGTCTATATACTACGGAGTAGGTACATGGTAACTGTGTGGGGTACTGTTAAGTTTAGATCTACTTGTGTAAAACCTTCCCCGAAATTTTTTTCTGGGCATGGGCATGATAAAGTGTATGTTACAGTCATTGTATTATGTTTATGTTATTATGTATATGTATAAAATGTTATGTGAATGGATTACGTAGTTTTAACAATGTAGGAGCTGTGAGAATAGAAGCAAGATAGCTTCCGTAGCAAACAGAATTATAAAGTAGAAGCCGAAAGTTGCTAACAATGAGTAACCTTGAGACAACAATAAATTAGAAAGTTTAAAAAGGCTACTAATAGTTCTTGGAACAATAATAATGTAATATTTAAAAGTTTATAAATAGTCAATCAGAAACTAGAAAATCTAAAAGTTAAATAAAGGTATTCTATTGGAGTAGCACTAGCCAATCAGAGAAAAGCAAACGTGGGGCGAAGCCCACCGGAAAGTTTGTACCGTACGTGGGGCGAACGCTCCAAGAAACAATCTCCCGCAAATTGGCATCCATTACGTGAGTGGTGCAACAACAATTAAACAACTTCAAGTTTGGCTCTCCAACAGCGGGGCTGCAACGACTACTTCAATGTGATGCACTTCAAACAATGACATGGTATTGAAAAGTGCAAACTAATAATAACAGATGCAGTAGAACCCCATTTAACTGAACTAAAGGGGCAGAGCCGTTTCGCATTACACAGTTTTTTGGGTAATCAATGGTAACGATTTTAAGCAGTGAAAGAATGAAAATAATTGTATTACAAATGCATGTAATAATGTTTAATAAAAATCTACTTCTATAATATACAGTATTAAAATATGCATTACAGTATTTACAAAGACTATTTCATAAAATCGGTAATTTTGTTGTGCACTTTCTTCTTGCAACACTTGTGAGCAGTTATATCACGTCACCGTTTGATAAGCATTATATCTGTTGGTGTTGATTCACTGCTTTGTTCCACATAGCGCAAGGCAACCTAAAAACAGAAAGTTTTGTTTCATTGATAGTGTCATAATTCAACATTTCCCATTAAGATTTGACCTCAGTCTTACCTCTAATGCTTTGAATCCCTCATCCACTGTTGGCTTCAAGTTTCTGTTCAATGTTTATTACAACACACTTTCTTTTCACTGATATCTTAAACACAACCACACTGACCAACACCAACAGTAAAATAACAGTGGGCCTCTGGATTGAATGCATATGCAAGCAGTTAACACTTGCTATAGCAGTACAACATTTCTTGGAATATGGGGTAGGGGATAAGGATTAACTGTAAACAATACCAAGTATATACCTGTATTGAAATTTAGGGTTGGGGCAAAAGAACATTACCAATTGTTGCAGTAATGTTGCCAGCGCAATTTTGAGCACATTTTTTTGTTCATTATTATTTATTTTCTTTCTTTTTTTAATTTTTTTCCTCTACTGCTTCGGTTAACCAGGGTTTCACTATATCTCAGAAATATCACAAAAATGATATGAAATAATTTTTGTGTTATTAAGAGATCTACATTTTTTGTGGTACGTTTTTGTCTATCACTTATGGTTTACAAGTTATACAAAATGATACAAAATTCCTTCTGAATCAAGAAGAATTCACAGGCTGTTACCAGAAAATTCAAGATATATATTTTATTTTTCATGTAAATATCTTAAATATATGGCATTTTAATCAGAATCGTTAGAAGCATTTTTGAGAAAATAAAAAATAACTAAAACTTTTCCAGTATACAGTAGTTTGAGGCGGTGGAATTTTGATGAAAAAAATCTCCTAGCCATTCTGCTAGCTAGAACAATAAGTATGTAAAATTGATCAGTTTCAATTCCTGTGTACAAATGTGCGCATCATTGGCAGATAATATATTCTGTCAAGATTATGTAATACAAGTTTTCTACAAGGAATATGCTTTATTTTGATTTTAATTAAAAAATATAAACCCTCATGGGATTCCGCTATCTATAATCATACTGTTTGCTATGACAATAAGTGTGTTCCATATTTTCAATGTGAGAATCTGGTATCCCTATATATAATCTCCACTAATTCAGCCACGTATATGGCAAAATGAGCTTTCAGATCCATTTAAAAGAACAGAAACATATACAATGAACACTAACGTAGAATACTTCACTTATTGGTAGGGGGACTTTTTTCATATTTTGTAAGTGTAAATCAGTTGTAATTTTTCCAAACAATGGGCCAGAATGGAGGTTATACAATTTCATAATGAGATTGTAAAGCTGCCTGTTGGAGAGATAGAATACTGTCACTAAAGCTGATATAAGACCAGGGGGCAATCTTATTGACCATGCATCAGCATCTTCCAGATAACAAGTCCATATCAATTGTTCCTTTCAGGAGGCTTAGATTAGATTAGATTATTGCTAAGATATTTAAACCCTGTTAGCTTCTCCTCACTGGGACCTTAATAGACCTAGTGTGAAAAACCCTAATTTATACTTCCCAGCTTAAATTAATGCTTTTAATAAAGTTTAAAACTTTTCTGGTGGTAGTGAGACAATCTGTCCTGGGCTAGGGAAGGCAGACTCTAAAAGCTTCAGGCTTGCCTGAGCAATTGCTACACAATCATAAAGTATATGCTTCACCGTTTTTTCTTCTTGACAGAATCAATATTTATTTACATTTGTCTTGCCCATTTGTCGCTGTGAGAACAAAGTTCAGTGAGGAGCCTGTTCAGTATCTTCAATTCCTGTTTGCTGAATGCAAGGATCTCTTTCGACCATTTAGCTGAGAGTTCCATGAGCTCCTTAGCATGATTTAGCTTTAGAAACCTATCCTAATAACTTTTACATCTTCTGCATTCCCAAGCTTTTATCATTTCATTTAGACAACAATCTGGATTCTTGCAAAAGGTTTCTGGTTCATTAAATGTAGTAGTGGCTGCCTCCTTGGCTAGGCAATCAGCAATTTCATTGCCTTCAATACCTTCATGTCCTGGCACCCACATTAAGGTAACTGTGTTCCTGTTCGCCAGCCAGTTTAGTGTTCGTAGGCAGTGCCAGACAAGCTTTGACTCAACAGTGTGTGCATGCAGGCTTACAATAACCATCAAGAATCATCCAATTATTAAAATAGCTAATCAATTTCCAATAAATGTATTTCAATTAAGAAAATACTGGGTAGCATTTAAAAAGGTTATCTCTAATTGACTCATTAATAAGACAGTTTATTCGACTGACAAATTTTTCCACAGAGTGAAATTAATTTACTATTGCAAGTTTTTATGTTCTTTTATTGATAATGCAAACCGCACAAATCTAGTGTTGAAAGGCAGTAATATGTACAAGGGCTGTCCCAGAAGTACCCGACCTAACAAAGAAAACACAAACATTTTGCAAAAAACATCTTTATTTCTCTGCATAGTCTTCTTTCAGCTCAATACACTTTTCCAAGTGATGTTAAATAGCTTCGATACCCTGTTTATAGTGAGAACCGTCGAGTTCTGCAAAATAGCCATCAACTGCAAACTCCACCTCTTCGCTGTTGGCAAATCTTTTACCACCAAGCCATTTCTTGAACTTTGGAAACAGAAACTAATCAGAGGGGGCTAAGTCTGACGAATAGGGTGCATGAGGAATCAATTTGAACTTCAACTCATTGATTTTGGCCTTGGTGATAATGGATGTGTGAACTGGTGCATTGCCTTGATGACATCATTCAAACTCTGCAATAAGTTTGCATAATACTTGCCATTGATTGCTTTTCCTTTTTGAAGATAATCAATGAAAATTAACCCATGCGCATCACAAAAAACTGACGCCATGATCTTGCTTGCAGATGGAACTGTCATCGCCTTCTTTGGAGCTGGTTCTCCCCTTTCAATCCACTACTTTGACTGTTCGTTCGTCTCAGGTGTGAAGTGATGGACCCAGGTTTCATCCATGGCTATGAATTGACACAAAAAATTGGCTTTATTGCAGTGAAACATCGCCAAACACTCAACTGAAACATCCTCATAATGCTACTTTTGCTCCATTGTGAGCAAACGTGGCACCCATCTTGTGCACAGCTTTCTCATGTTTAAATTTTCAGTTAGTATGCAATGTGTAGCACTTTTTGAAATGCTTATGATGCCTGCTAGCTCATGCACTTTCAGTTGACGGTCATCCAATACCATTTTGTGGATTTTCTTTACAATTTCTGGTCTGGTCACCTCATTTTGTTGACCACTGCGATGTTCATCTTGGCAGCTCTTAAGGCCTCGCTTAAACTCTGCCACCCAATATTCTACTGTTGTAAACAAAGGAGCAGACCCCCAGAGTAGAACCTAGCTCAGCTTTAATATTAGTTAGACTAAGACCTTTCAAATAAAAGTATTGTATCACATAATGATGACCAGTTTTATCCACGTTTACAAATTCGCTGAGAGAGTTCACTATTAATGGCTGCCAAACAATTACTAAACAATGTAAGCTTTATAACAGTGGTACTTTCTACCATAGTCATTTGTTTGAAACAAAAACCGCTATATATACATAAGGTCGGGTACTTCTGGGACTGCTCTCGTATGTACAAATATAAATATTAATACAAATCCTATTCCTTGCAGCATCTTGATGATGACAAACTGCTCATCAGGTAATTGGTTAATAGTAACAGCAGACAAAATAGGTTTATATCTGAGCTCATTCATAAATTCAGTTCTATGTTTCATTCTTCATCTAATGTGATCTGTGCTGTTAAAAGGTGTATTTTTCCATGGAATATGTACTTTTCATTCTTAAACTAGCTCTTTCATGCAACCCTTGTATAGAGTAAAGGTCGGAAAGGAGAATTAGGTTGTGTCCAGGATTAAAACTACAAATCTTCTGCCATCAGTCAGAAAGTCTTACCATCTAGTGACAATGGTTGGAAGCAGTTGGGAAGACTTATGGTTATATTTAGGTTGCTGGTCATGACAGCCAAGTGCTGACATGGAAGACCAACGTTTCATGCTTTTAATCTTGCTTATTTTCTGATCTATACCTTCTTTACCACCTGCCTAGTAGGTAGGGGACGTACCTATTATTTTCCTCCCAAAAAATCTGATATTGAGATTTTATTCAAAATACATGTTTTTAGATCACCTGCATCCAAAACAGCCCCATTAGTGTGCATATGTGAGAACAGCATAAGTCAAAAATGAAATGTTGGATAAATACCAAACTTAAGTTCAGCATCTTCTAGGGATAAGACATAAAGATTTTCAAGAAAACTCCCCACCCCAAACTACCCTTTACTATCATTTGTATGGAAAATATTTAGTTATTTTCTCAGAAATGGTGCTAATGATTTTGATTAAAATACCATATTTAAGATATTTACATGATAAATAAAATGTATATCTTGTATAGCATGTGAAGTCCTCTTCGTTCTGAATGACTTTCATAAAAGTGGTCAACCATAAGAGATAGACAAAATCTTAGAACACAAAAAAAGTAGATGTTGTTAAAGCACACAGTTTATGTGTTAACAATAATATCTTCTTCTCAGATACTGAGTAGTATTAACTTTTACATCAAGCCATAGCTGAAAAGGCAAATGGGATTCGAAAACAACTGGTATTTGAACCACATATCTTCTGTTTAAAAATGGCTCTACATGGCTTTCATATATTTCCAAAGATTATACTATCCCTGGCTGGGCAGCATTTTTTGTCAGATCAATAACTGATCTACAGCATTACAAATCTTCTGTAAAACCACTTCAGAGTCAGAATAAATGCATTACTTTGTAAAAAATAAATATTTTAAATGTTCATTCATCATTGTCAGACCAACATTTTCATAGGATATTTTGTGTCCTTAATTTTTATAAGTAATATGACAGAAAAATTACACTTCATATTACATTACTTTAATTTTTACTTCTGTAAACACTTCTTAATGATTATGTAAACATAAGTTAGACTTATTAATTCTCATTCATCAAATTTAATATAAAATACATAATATTGAAATAGATAACAACTGTGCTTAAATAAAACAACTGCTGCTTTAGACATCTGTTGAACAAATGTCTGGCATCTTGAATCTGAAAAACACATAAAAGAAACATTGGAATTAATGAACTATATAGGAGCACTAAATGTAAAATAATCATTAGTAGTTTAAGAATATATATACTGCAGCATATATGGGCTGTAAAATAAACTGCAAATACAGAGTAAGACACCATCTTTCTACTTGTACAGGAAATATAAAAGGCTGATCACTTATACTTTCTGGCAGTGATATAGGCAGTATTTATTTTTCTTTCATGGTGGGAGGGGGTGTGTTATGTAAATTGCAGTATGCAAGAAGATTTAGACCCCATTCACAAAAACATTAACTGTAAGAATAATACAAACTTAAAGCTAGATGCCATGTATGATAATGGAACCATTCACAATGAATCACATAAACATAAAACTAAACATTAAATTAGACGTAAACTTAAAAGCTTGCAAGGTCCAAGCTTTTAAGTTAATGTCTATGTTAAACTAGGGCTGGCTCCAGAGTATAACCTAATTTTCATCTGCAATGTCATTCCTCCATAGCTAATTCTCACATAACATATATATATAAAATGAAAGACACAAAAAAAGCTCTGGTTAATAATCATCTTTATTAGCACTTCTCCACTGTTCTGGTGTCACTTCATTTACTGCTTCCCTTGTGAGATGTTCCACTTCCACCAAAATAAATGCTTTGTGACATTGCTCTTTATTTCTGCCTAGATTTCTTCTTTGGCATTGAAGTGGTAATGATATGGGGGTAATCTGATGGTTTATGACCGTGTTCCATATCTAGTTCATCCAAAACATATTTGGGCCTGGTCCTTTTTTCATTTATAAGTAACAGAAATTAAAAATCTCCTTTTTTCATTGTGATGCTATATGCCACATTATGCGAGTGAGTCCACTCTACCATTTGTACTTTAGTGTTACTATTAATGTGTGCTTACTTATTTGGATATATGGTATGGAGCATTGTCCGTAACAAAAACAGGAGATTTTAAGAGTATCCTTAAACCATCCTTAGAAATGGTCAGGGTTAATATCTTTGCTGTAATCCCCAGATCTTGAATTGAAGAGCAAAAAAAAATTAGATGTTCCAGCACGGGCAATAATAAAGTCCTGCGGATGACCTCATGTGGCTTTCAATTCTTTCATCAGTCCAGCCCTTTGATACGGTGTGGTCGACTTTAACCACATTTCAGCCAAAATACTATTTCCCTCAAATTCTTATTTTGTATTAATCTTAAAAATAATGTTTGCAGTATTGGATCTTTCAAGCGTTATTTTTCTCTTATTTGTTGTCTTGAACTCAAATCCAAGATTATGGAGGATCTTGTTCAAAGAGCTAATAAGGCTTCCCTGAAATAACTCTGCTTCTTTTAGTGAAGAAATGAGTTTGCCTGTAATAGAATGCTCATTTTGGATGTGGTAGCCATAGATATACCTTCTTATAGCATTTAGCTCAAAGTTGTCCACTGAGTTTCTGTGGAGTTAAAAGCAGTAATTACTAATAAAGTAGGTTATCAACACAAGAAGTAACAACATAAACTGACCAACTCTGGTACTTCATTTGTCACCAGTTTCATAACAAAAATCTCTAGAAAATTGCTAGAATTCAAGTATGGTTTGTAATTCTGTCCTATTTTTGCATATCTTGTTCATATTTTAAGATTTTGCCACCCCTAAAACCTGTCACCCTGGATAGTGGCATGGCTCAACCACCCTTGAGCTAGCCCTGTGTCAAATATAAGAAACTAATCAACCACAGGGGGATTCTCATCACATGATCATTCTGCCATCTCCCATCAGATGTTCTATTATCACGTGTTGACTCACTAACACACTTTCTGTATAGGATTACGAGCCAAAAATTACTGCAGTATCTATAAATTTTTCAGTATAACAAATTGTTATTGTAGGTGATGCATTTTGGTGAGTTTAACGTCCTTTAACTGGGTAGGTAGCTCTTGTTTATTTTTATACATATACATAACCTCATTTGTTCGATAGTCAGCATATTAGCTCAGCTGTTTAATACTTTCTTGCAATTGGTTGCTGCTTAAGTTTGCATTTGTCGATGTGAATGACAATACATTGCATTAAGTTATGTCATTAATTTTCATTGAGAATGGCCCCTTACATTTTGATGTATTACTTTAATAGACAACATTAATATATAATTGGTTAAATAGTTTTAATAAACTTTTAAAATCAATGGACAAGGAATAGACACTAAAATATGCTCGTGACCAAGTGTTCATCATAGAAACAGAAGATAACCTACAAATGGAAGTATAAATATTAAATAAATTATTAAATAAAATTTGAAAATATGAAACAAGAAAACAAAATTTCAGAATTTAAAGATGTTGTAATAAATTATGAAACCGTTGAACAAGATCCATTATTTACATACTCAGGATGTGAATTGAGCACTGTATTATAAGAAAGAGATTTAAACTATAAACTCCATAAATTTAATCCTAAGATACTAAGACAGATAAGGAGAAACAGATGAAATTTTATAGATAATGGCAGTTCCTGAACTTTATATTGAAACTAAATGTGGACATAAACCAAAAGCCAAAGAGAAAAATTGAATCTTTAGAATTTAAATTTTTATGATCTGCACATGACTAATGGCCACACTGCTGCAGGTTTTAATTAACCTAGGGATGAACAATATGATAACAAAACAAAGAAATTGTTTTCAATCATCTTTAAACAAAAGCAATATAATTTCCCCCCACTATAAGTAAGTATAATTAGACCAATGTTTTAGTTGAGACAGTATAGGACATTATTATGCCAGACCACTAAAAGCTGAACTCGTCAGGGTACGGAAAAGCTTTGTGTTTAAATTACAAACATAAAATAATAACACGAAATGAAATGTTTTAAAGAAAAATACAGAAATATGTTTTTTAACCCCATATAGCCTGGTGCACCATATATGATACAAAGCTGTTTTATTAAGGTTTTAGGCTTTTTAATGGCATTTTTTTTCTAATTTTGTAAATCCATACAACTGCAGTCAAGTGTAACTCCATCAGCATTCAAGCGTGCCATCACACCAGTTATTTTACTTGAGCCTTCTCCATCCTTTACTACAGACACATTTTGCTGCAGTTGCTGGGATTCGAACTTGCTATGTTTGGCTTTGAATGGATGGCCAGTCCATTTCATCTTGCTTTAACAATCACAGCTATTTGAATTTCTTCAGTTGCAGTGCCAGTGAAAGGGATATGAAAGTCAGTTTAGAAATTAGAGGAAGAACAGCACATGCAGCAAAATAATTCTGGCAATAAAAGATTAACAGTTAAATGGTAATACATTTTATAGTTACTGTGTATGTTTGTAAGAAGGGATCATGGTGGAGCAAAGCTCTGAATGTGGATAAGTCTACCCATGGCTGTGGTCACTCCTTAGCATAAGCCATCGTCATTACAAAGTATTAGCCTCATGAAAGCCTGTTATTATTCAGTAGAATATCCAAATCATAGTTTCCACAGCAATGTTTCCTAATTCCATGTCACTTTGTAAATATTTATGTACTGTTATTAGTATTTATGTTTTATTGTAATAGTGTTATTGTTTTGAGTTCAAATATTTTATACTTAGAATCACTTTATTTGTTTGTAATTTTCTTAATTTGTAAGCTTGATGAAGTCTATATCTTGTATAAGATTCAAATTGTGGACAAAGTATGATATGATATAAAAAAGATTTAACTTGTGGAGACAGAAGCATGTCTAATTTTTGTGATGTTCTTTGCCTTCAAAATACATTTAAACATTCAGAGAATATATGGACGCTAATAGTAAGCCACAAAATCTTGAACAGCTATTACAGTTCATTGAGTCAATTCCAATTTCAACATCAGAATGTGAAATATCTGTTAGCAATGAATGACATTCACAGCAAGGAAAGGTACACTCTGTTTCTGGAGTAAACTGGTAGACTAATATTTCTAAACTTGGAAAATTTAATCCCCAATCATATATGCAGTCTTGACTCAGATCTGGGAGATGATCAGCAGAGGAAACAGCATGCAGGAAGTGTGACCAGCCAAAAGATGATGAATACGAGTCCATCTGAAATTTTCTTAACTCAATTTATGGTGAATACCACCTAAATTGCTTTTTCAATTACAGCACTAAATTAGACTGATGTGGGGTTGGTTGTGGATTTGACTGGAATATGCAATTGGATCCTGAAACTATCATGCATATTTATACTAGCTATAAAACCAAGATTAAAAGGTGCCTAATAAAAGTTTACATTCAGATAAGTTAGTATTAACAGATATTAGTGTGTATACGAAAAATATCCTAATCTTAAATCATATTGTTTAAATATGAATGTCGCATAACTATCTCAATAAAACATAAGTTTTCCAGTCTGAAATACAGAAGGTCCTAAAACACCTGGTGAAATGAATAACTTGAAGGTAATGAAATTAATACTTAAGACGTGAAAATGTCTATTCAGTTATTGAAACAAATGTAAATTGGAAGCTGTTGCTCAGAAATTATGAATTACAGTGTGCTAAATATATTTATGTATGGAGCTAAAAGCTATTACAGTGAAACCTGACCAACTAGACACTGAATAAGCCTGATTCCCGTCTATGTTGGAAAAAAAGGTTCTATCATGGTCAAAGTTATATGAATTATGTGTAATTTTTCCTGAATTGTATGGAAACTGCTCAACATGTAAACAGAATTTGCACATTTGTTTTGGAATATGCTGTGCTTCCAAGGAAACTGCAAATATTTTGTGTTTTATTTTGGAACATATTGACTTCTGGGGAAACTGCAAGTATAAGTCATTAAGGTAAATGAGATTTCTTTGTAAACATACCTAAGTGGAGACTGCATCAAAAACAAAAGAAAGGATGAACAATTGCAAATGTGTGTTTTTCCTTCTGTGTTGTTTGTTGATTGGAATGGTGTATTGTAAGAATAGTGGTGCATATATGATAAAGAATGTTATGTAAAAATGTGGTGCTTATATTGAAGGGTAAAGTGAAAATGATTGAATTTAAGGAAAAAGAGAAATGCACTGAGATATAACTACTGCTACATGTAGCAAAATGCAAATCTATGAGAGTATAGAGAGACTGAAGTAATGTATGTATCATGTAATATTTACTAGAATATACAGTGGGTATAATAGTAGATTATGATATAAGGGTTAAAAGTAGGGCTTTATTATGCGAGTCAGGATGTTTGCGAAACAAAGACTGAAGGCTGTGTTTCACAATCCTACAAGTAAAATAAAACCACTTTTAACACATGTAGCATATACCCTTTTTTAGACAGTGCTTGAATTTGTAAAATATTAATCATATCATATTGATCCCTGAAACTAAGAGAAATCACATTTGGAATGAGATTCTTGAAGCAAGAGAAATGACGTTAAAAAAGTGAGACGTTTTGATGTTTTGTTGATTTGCTAGCAGTCATTTTCAGTGAAATTATTTTTAACATGTTTTGCCTTACTCCAACCAATGAAGTGATTATATCATATTGCTTTCTGAATTTTTTGGGTAAGTAGTTCTAGTGTTATTCTATAATTTCACCTGGCTCTTCTATTTCAGTTTATTCTGAATTCACAATTTATCTTTTGTAAGTTATACTAGATAAAAGAATGATGTTTTAGATCAAAGAAAACTGCCAAAATAAAGTATAGGGAATTGTGATAAATTGTAGTATGGCAATTTGTAATGTGATAATGCGAGCACCATGAGAAATTAATCCTGAAGACATAATGAAAAGTAAAATCTAATCAAGCCAAGTCAAATGATTAAACATGTGCAAATACAAACAGTAATTGCCATATGATTAGACTTGAAACCAAAGTTGGTCATAATGAAGATTATCACATGGTTATCTAAAGGTTTTAGCTTCTGTGCACTGTGTTAGAAGTTCTACTTTTGAGCCATGCTGTCTAAAAAATTATATATGTACTAAGGTGAGTGCTTTTTAGTAAAATGCATGATACGTAAGCATTGGCATGGGGTTTGTGATTAATCTTAAAAATATGCACAGAAAAAATCTGGAAAATCTGAATAATAAGGAAACCTCGCCAAAATGGTAAAAAGATTTGGAACCATGTCACTTCTGCTTGAATGGCTTTCAGTGTACCATAGCTTAATAAATCCATCTAATAGACTGCTTATTAAGCTAGAAGGGTAAGCAAGAGGCAAATCTACTACACATGTTTGCACCATTGTTATATTTGCTTTTGTATTTGTTTCAAACTCACCTCTTGATTCATTTACAGCTTAAAAAGCTTCTAATAACTGCATTCACTCTTTCTGGATCATCTTGCTGAACATAGTGATTAGCTCCTTTTATCATATTGATTTTCAAATTTTTCATGTATTTTGTTGCTATCCTTAGATGAGCAGGCACCACAAGGTGGTCATGTTCACCAATCATGTACAAGCCAGGAACCTCTACATCTCTTCTCAATTGTTTTTTTGGCAATGACAAAGAGAAACCATTAGCCCTGTAGTAGTTGATTGGTGGAGTAAAAGAGCCTGGAATACAGAAGATGAACATAATGCAATAACTACTGTCATGCTTGTATATTTACAGTATGCCACTGCAAGTCAAAAGTTAATTAAATACATTTTTAGACCAGTTCAATGAATCACCACCACAGCACAAGAAATAGTTTTACCTATGATAAAGACAACCCAAATCCTATGAACGCTCTAACTCATTCACAATGAGCTATCTAATGACCAGGGCTTGGACTTTAATAACCTAAAAATCTTTGAAAAATGGCCTATAAAATGACTAAATTTTTTAAAAAATGACAATAATTACAGAAAACGAATTCAACAAAGACTTATTTAATTAAGTAATTAAAATTTGTGTACAGAAAATTATAAACTAATTTATACATGCTATACAAGTAGAAAAATGGGTATAAGAATAATGATGAGATAACCTAGGAAATTAATTAAAGAATATATTTATTCCACATTCTTGTTTCAAGGATCTAAAAAGAGAATTAAGAAAATTGTTTTTGAAGCAGGTCTTATCAAACTGAAGCATATATAGAAATACAAATCATGTTCAGTGAGATTGCCAAAAAGAGCTCATTAGTTTATTATAGGCCAATGAAAAATACATGGGGTAGGGAAAAATATATAGACATAGTAAATAAAGAAGAGAGAGAATCTATTGCATGGTTAAGAACCGGAGCATGGAGGCTAAAAGGGCTAAGACAGGGTATTCCTCAGAACCATTGTCCGATATGTGGTGGTAATGAAGACATTGAACACATAGTATTTAAGTGCCAAGGAACAGAAAATTGGAGAAAAGAATTTTTTAATAAGAAGTGGTTGAAGGGGGATAGAAATACACTTATAATTGAAATGATATGCAAGGACGCTAGAAGCATTGGACAGTTTTTGTGTAAAGTAAAAAATAAATGGCTTTGGACAGTGGAAAGAGAAAAGTAAGAGGTAGTGCATCTTACTTTGAATGGAAAACTAAAGTGAATGTGTGATGGTTAAGTAATCAATAAATGGAAAGTGAAAAAAAAAGGTGGAAATGGGACATGAAAAAAAAGAAAAAAAATGAAAAAAAAAGAGCAAGATAATTTAGTGACAAGAGATTGTAAAATGTAAATAAACTGTAGTGATTGTCTACTGAATAAGTGACCAGGGTCAAAATGCAGTAGACAATCAAATTTGTAAAACTCTTAGCACAATAAATACAAATACAACAACAACTGAAGCATTAACTCTTATGAGTTCTCAGATTATACAAAGTTCACAACAAATAAAGAGGACTTCAGAGCCTATGACAAGGACAATAGGGAAAACTGAGCTTTCCCATCCCTAGTTTGGGACATAATTCATAACTGTAATAATACCTGCTCTGCTGACAATAGCCACCCTACCAACCCTTTTCAGATTAACCATTAAATAGGAATGTGATTTTTTTAAAAGAATGCAAGCAAAGGATGTACAGAGTTGTCTTATTCCTCAGTTGGATAGAATATTTCTGATGTTAAAAACTTGACCTTGTGTAAAATGTCAATAATATAAAAATATTTATATAGTCAATGTAAATGCAAGAAAATGACTAATAAAGACACAAAGGACAAGAAAATGACAAGATAATGACTTAAAGTAAAAATCAAATGCCCTAAACACCAAAAATGGCATAAAATGATCAAAATTAACCTAATAAATAAGCATTTTCAAAATCTGTGACCCATGATAAGGATTTATGTACAGGTTAGCAATACTTATGTTGCAACAATTAAAAGATGACATGTCATTAGAATCTGGGTTGTGTATATCCCTATAGAAATATGTAATACACTGAAGTATTTAAAAATGTTGTCTGCATGTTAATTAAAATATTTAGACATTAAAAAAGCTGGTACAATGTTTGTGAGTGATATTTTTACACTTACATAACTCCAACAAGCTTTTTCTTTTGCGTGTTTCTTTCCTTTTTCTTTTTACTTTCTTTACTACATACCTATAGCAAATTGAGCAAGTATTGTATTCTACTAAAAATATTTGATATAAAGATTTCACCAGAAATACTGTTTTGAGACTCCCTGAATTGAAAAAAAGGATTTTTAGAAAAAGGTCCATGTGTATGTCTGTGAACACCATAACTCAAAAACGAAAAGCCAGACAAATACCATACTTGGTATTTAAGTTCAGTACCTTCTAAAGATGCAACGTCACGATTTTCAAGAAAATCTCCCCTCTGAACTACCCTTTACATAGAACGTTTTATAAGTTTATTTTCACAAAAATAGCTCTAATGATTTTCATTAAAATACCGTATATCCGATAATGAGGCCACTGAGCTAAATTTCCTGGCTTTCATGCCCAATATAGAATGGGACGCTAAGTACTACAGCAGTTAAAGAGCACCCATAAATAAAACTCAATTTAATATTTATATTCATATCTTGAATTTTATGGGAATAGCCTGTGAATTTCTTGTCATTTGGAAGGAATTTTGTATAATCTTGTATAAATGTTAAACATTAAGGGATAGACAAAATTGCACAACATAAAAACTGTAGATCTCTTTAAAACACACAATTTATTTTAAAGAAGTTTTTTGTGGCATGAGCCATTTCTGAGATATCTGTTATTAGTGGTTCAAATTGTTCAATCCTTAACCATTCTTTTAAAGTTCTGTCAAATTTCACTATTTTCAAGTCATGGAAAGAGTATGGAATATAAGGCCAGTGTATAGCATTCAATTCTTAAACCTTTGACTATCACTGTTCCCTTTGTATCTATAATGAAATGTATAATATAGTGATTTCTGCAAAGGTTTATCTCAGTTAAAATGAAGAAACAGTTAAAATCTGGAACATAAAACAAAAAATAAAAAGACAAATCAGCCATCACAGCACACTTTTGGGAAACCAGCCACGAATCAGACACAAACCCCAAATTACTAAAAGAAGTAAACCATCCTCTAGAACTTGTCATGTGTAAGAAGATTTTATTCAAACACATAAACACAGGGTTATGAACTTTGAAATCCTGTCACCAGACATCTATATGAAATTCATCATGCCATCTACCAGAGGCCATAATGAAGACAGCACCAGTGCTGCCAGTCGACCTAGAGCTGATGATGGAAGCGACAGCTTCTGAAGCATGTCCCAAACTCAACTCCTAATGCTTAAGTACTGAATCTTGCCTTCACTGTCCCAAAACTTCTAAAAAATTAATTAAATATTATAATTGTTTTGGTGAGAATCTGGGCTGTGTCAGTAACTGTGTGGTGGCCACAGTGTGAAGGAAAAGCACTGTATTAACTACATCATTGTGCATATCTTCTATGACTAATAATAGATTAAAAAGTATTGTTTCTATATAATATTAATATAATTTTTACTTTCTCTACTACGCATAGTAAGTAGGGGAAGTATTGTATTCCACCCAAAAATTCAATATCGAGATTTCAGCGGAAATACATGTTTTGAGACCCCCTGAATCCAAAAAAAAGCATTTTTGGAAACATGTCCGTGTGTGTGTCTGTGTGTCTGTGTGTGTGTGTCTGTGAACAGCATAACTCAGAAACGAACAGTCAGATAAACACCAAACTTGATATTTAGGTTCAGTATCTTCCAGAGATGCGACATGAAGGTTTACAAGAAAATCCCTCCAACCCAGATTACCCTTTACAGGGAACATTTTTCGAAAATTTCAATTTTCTCAAAAATAGCTCTAACGGTTTTGATTAAAACACCATATGTTTAAGATATTTTTATGACAAATGAAATGTATATCTCGAATTTTCTGGGAATGTCTCCAAAAGTTTTTTGCATAACTGGTAAACCATAAGAGATAGACGACCTTTTACTACACAAAAAATGTAGATCACATTAAAATACACAATTTATGTCATATACATTTTGTTTGTTGAGTGGACCATTTTCGAGATATTGTTTGTTATTCCCTTAAATTTTCCAATACTTATACTTTTCTCAAATTCGTTATTCCTTTTTTACTTTCTCTACTACGTATAGTAAGTAGGGGAAGTATTGCATTCCACCCAAAAATTCGATACCGAGATTTCACCGGAAATACATGTTTTGAGACCTCCAGAAATCATTTTTGGAAACATGTCCGTGTGTGTCTGTGTGTGTGTGTGTGTGTGTGTGTGTGTGTGTGTCTGTGTGTGTGTGTGTGTGTGTCTGTGAACAGCATAACTCAAAAACGAACAGTCGGATAAACACCAAACTTGGTATTTAGGTTCAGTATCTTCCAGAGATGCGACACGAAGCTTTTCAAGAAAATCCCCCCACCCCAGACTACCCTTTACATGGAACATTTTTCGAAAATTTTAATTTTCTCAAAAATGGCTCTAACGATTTTGATTAAAATATCATGTGTTTAAGATAATGTCATGAGAAATGAAATGTATATCTCGAATTTTCTGGGAATGTCTCCAAAAGTATTCTTCATTGTGAACGACTTTTGCATAACTGGTAAACCATAAGAGATAGACAAAATTGTACTACACAAAAAATGTAGATCTCGTTAAAATACACAACTTATGTCATATACATTTCTTTTGTTGAGTGAACCGTTTTCGAGATATTGCTTGTTATTCCCTTAAATTTTCCAATACTTATACTTTTTCTCAAATTCGTTATTCATTTTTTTATGTCCTGGACTTGCAAAGAGAATGGAATGCGCCGCATAGCAACCAGCGTTAAAATATTTGACCATCGCTTAAAAGCTACCATATTCCCCTTGCATCTACAGAAAATTAGCAATAAGATTGACATCTCGATATCTCGATTAACATGAAGCATATGGAGAATAGGCGTTTGTAAAAATAGATTGTACAAGAGTAGAGAAAGTCATGTGAGTGTAACACATCAGATTTTTTTGTTCTGGTAATGCAAAGAGAATGGAATACTCCACAGGGCCACCAGCTCTTAAAATATTTGACTATAGCTTAAAGCCTACCATATTCCCCTTGCATCTACAAGAAAATTAGCAATAAGATTAACATCTCGATATCTTGATTAACATGAAGCATATGTAGAATAAGTGTTTGTAAAAATAGTTTGTACAAGAGCAGAGAAAGTCATGTGAGTGTAACACATCAGATTTTTTTCTCTGAAATCAGAAGAATTATTTATAGAGTTGGGCAGATTATTCCCTCCTCCAGTAACTAAAAATTTGATATAAAGTGTGTAAACAAACCTGATTTTGAAAATGCAAATTTGTAAGCTTCAATATCTTCATCTGTAATTGGTGATAGTTGTTTCGGAGTTGAACCTCTAAACAGATGCTTGAATCTGACCATGTCATAGGCCCAGAACATCATTTCTGGAAGATAGGGGAGATGAAAGAAGAAGATCTCCCTGTAAGATAATTTGCACATAAGTTTGATGAGCCAAGTTAAATAATAATCTAATCTGCTTTATTAGTTAGTATTCAGGAACATTCCCATTACTTATAGTAACAAATGCAATGAAAATCATATAGAGAGGATCTTTATGGAAAAAATGGTAAGGTGAAATAAGAACTGGTTTAACCAGTTGAATTGATTTTAACCAATTCAACTCTTAAATGACTGTTTTATATGGCTAAATATGTAGCAAATCCTATATTCTGGAAAATAAATGAACTGCAGTATGGATAATCTTAAAATACATACCATGACATCAAAAGCTGCCAAAGATTGTATGCCATAACACCCACTGACGTTGGAGTATATGGAGCATCCAGTATTATGTATCGCTCCAGCATTTCAGGATAAGTCATCACAAAATTCCAAGCAATAATACCACCAATGTCATGTGCCACCAAGATGAACTTTTGTTTATCTAATCAGCAAGAAGAAGACAGAAATTAGGTAATGATTTATAAAACTGAATACTTTGTACAAAATTACATATACGATAGTTCTTAAGCAGTAGAAGCTGTTTTATGATCAATTATTTGTCAAGAAACTATACTTTTAAATTATTAAAACATAAGAATAATCAAACACCTTTGTTAAACAGAAGAATATGTATTTTTGTTTGGTCAAAATGATATAGCTCCAATGAGACAAACATCTAGAGAATGAATTGCTGAAGTACGATTTAGTAACTGTAATGGAAACTAAAAATTACTATAAATTTTGAGTTTATAGTTATGCTACAACAGTTTTTACTTTTTGGCTGCTGAAGAATATGCCTTGAAAGCATTTGGTTTCATCATCAACATTGTTTTTACTACTAGTTTGTGTTGGTGGTGCAGATGTGATACCAAGTTTCATTTAGCTTGAATAAATGTGCCACAGTTCTTCTGGGAGAGATACTTGCTATTTTGGCTAGTACTTGGAAGGGTGTAAGAATACATTACAGAAATAGGTGGATGGTTATTTTCTTCAATAGTCAGGCAGGCCTGAAGATCCTCATTAATCACTTGGTTAAGTCCAAGTTGGTTTTAGAATGGTGTGACCAATTCACATTACCCTCAATTCAGTTCAGCTGAGATGGGTGCCAGGGCATGTTGGTGTTCTGGGCAATGAAAGAGCAGATGAAGCTGCTAAGGAGGGAACTAAGCAACTTTTTATTGGGCTTGAACCAGCACTGGGGCTGTCATCAGGACCGGTTAAGCTGGCTATCAGAAAACATGAAAAATACTGAAACTCATCTCTAGGTTTCAGGTACTTCAAAGCTCTCATACAGTAAAATTAAGCAGGGAAAAGGTCTTATGGGAAACAGGACACTGTCCCTTCAGAGGGCACCTGCACAGAGTCAGCAAGTAAATCCTGCTGTAGGTGGTGTCAGCAGGCAAATGAGACAGCTGCCCATCTATTGTCTGATTGTCCAGCACTTGCTTACCAATGAGTCCTTGTTTTTGTAAGTCAATTTCCAAAATTGGAAGATCTTTCAACATTACAGTCAAGAGCCTGATTCAGTTCATTATGAACATTGGAATTGTGGATCAACAATAATAATACCGGGCATGTGCAATAAATCTGTAAAGGAATTAATTGTTCTTTCACACAAGCCGTGTGTTGGACAGGGTTGGAAAGGTAGAATCAGATGACTGAAAAATTCAATGCCACAGCCGGGATTTGAACCATGGATCTCCCGGTCGCTATCCGGTTGCTCTAACCACTGAGCTACCATGGCAACATGCCGACATGACATTAAATTCTCCAACTGATTCGCATTTTTCCCGGTAAACCACAAGGAGATCTCAAATTGTATTGAGATGTCATACCCCAATGGCGACTACATTCTTTGTAAGTACTTAAGTCCCGGGCTTTATAGTACAGCCACTATTAGGTTCCCAGCTATGGCATTGAATTTTTCAGTCATCTGATTCTACCTTTCCAAAATCTGTAAAGGTCACAATGTAGGGCAGGTTGCCCTCCCTATCAAGCTAAATTAAACTAGGGCGCTCCCTGGTGGTGGGTTGATGAACTTCTGGGGAAGGATGTCTTCAGGTGGATTTTAAAATTGATGAGATCTCTATCTCGCCAGATGTGGATGTTGTTGATAAAAGCAATATAATTTCAAAACATGTTCTTCAAAAGTCGATAAGAATGGCGTTCTAGTTTAGCTATTCTCTCAAAATTAATAATAATTATTGAGAATGGTTCTAAGTTCAAGCAAAACAAGCAAAAATAATACTATAATCATGTTCTTGAGATGGTCATTTGAAAATCATACCCATTTTGCATTAACACATCTGTAATACTACAGTTGGTATAAGTGATGTGTATGGTAACAACGTATTAATCACACATAAAACATAGGGAGCAGATTAAAAATAAAATCCTAGAAATAAAACAATGTTTCTCCTTAAACCATTTGTGTCATATGACAAGCTCTACTCATAAGTTAGTAATGGCATTTAAATTACATGATGATGTTTAGTCAATGTGCTTTCTGTTATTTTCGTATTGTACTGGTCTTTAACAATAAAATACGGGTATTTATAGCTAAATATATTATATTTTAATACTATCATAATGTTTCTTTTAGAACAAAAAGCAAAATTCATGCAAGTGCAGTCAAATACATCATCAGTTGATCACACCAGTTATTTTACATGGGCCCTCCCCATCCTTTACTACTGGCAGATTTGACTGCAGTTGCTGGGATTCAAACTCATGATGTCTGGCTTTGAATGAATGGCCAGTTGATTTTGGCTTGCCTTAGCTACCACAGCTGTTCAAATCGCTTCCATTAAGTTGTCTGTGACAGGGATATATAAACTTGTTTAGGAATTAGAAGAAGAGTGACATGTATTAGGAAAATAATAATAATCAGGGTATTTTATATCTGCACAATATAGTATTTCTTTAGAAACAAAGAATTAAGTTTATTTTGTCAGCATGTATGCAGTCAAAATAAAAGTATTTAACTCTTCCTAAAAGATATTGGAAAAACTTAGGCCTAACACTAGCATATTGATTATAAACATTTTTATTAGACTGCAACTTCAGAAAACTAAAGACATAAATATGATATATTTTGGCCATATCTCTGCATTTGTAACTCTAACCAGAATCATACTATATGAAAATAAATTGCATAATTACCTAATGCTTCAACAATTTCCTTAACGTCATTAACAAGCAGTTTCATTTTATAGCTCTCTAGCTCTGCTGGTTTATCAGAATCACCATACCCACGCATGTCAACAGCCACACACCTAAAAACAGCATAAACATTTTTAAACACATGGGTTATTAGATTAGATTTGTTGTCATTAATCTTGTCAGAAATAATAAATATATTCAATTAATTGCAATATACAGTTGAAATACACAACCAATATAAGAACATAATTATTAAAATGTGTTTACAAATTCTTCAATTAAATAATAAATGTGTTGCAATATTAAATATTTTACTTTGTGTTTAAATGTAGTTTCTGAGGGGGTTCAGTTCAGTTCTTTATTCATCCATTTTAATTATTACAGTGATACTGGAATTGTCACATTTAATACAAACGTTACATAAAATATACTTAATTAATATCGTAAATGCCTAGGTATATACTAAAGTAATAAATACATGCCTAGACATATTATATACAGTTTATCATATGTTTTTATAAATTTATTTGTGTTATAAAACAATTTTGTAACATAAAATGAAATAATTTATTTTTAAATTAACTTGAATATTCTTGCACATAACCATTCATAAAGAAAGGGTAGGTTTAACATCATCAAGTGGCTTGTTATGCAGTGTGTTTCCTTCATGCTGTGCACCGGCTGCCGCTGCTGGGAATCCAGCTGAAACAGTTATAATATCCACGCAACCGCCTCACGTTCTCATAGTTACAATTACAATCACAATAAGCGCATGCCTTATAAGAGATGTTGGAAATATTGTCCTTCTCTATCCGCATATTTCTGGCATCTTCTCAGGAAATTTCATTCACACTCGAGAGTTCAGTATCCAAAATTGAGTGAACTTCTTGCCTGGTGCTTTCTTTTAGTTCTTCCAATATATGGGGTTTGTTGTACACACCTTATTTTTCAAATTTTCCCATACAGTTAAATCACAGGATCATGATTTCTTCAAAACTTTTCGGAATTAAATTTAAGACTCATCAGCTGTAGGCACAGTAGCAACATCTTGTTGAAAAAATCCAGACTGACATTCCAAGTTGTTCAGCTGTTCAAAAAATGATGCGTAATTTCTGTACGTTTCTGCATTTATTTTCTGTTTAAAAAACATATAGGTCCTATTATTCTGTATACATTTACTGCACACTGATTTTTGCAAAGGAATCTCGCGTGTAAAATCGGGGTTTTCTATGCTCCAATATCTGTTATTTTGTGACGAAAGATAGTCGTATAAATGGAACCATGCTTCTTCAGGGAAGAATATTAAGCGTGGGTCAATCACTCTGATCTAATGAGCACATGAAAAATAAAGTATATGCGGCAAACCTCATACATTGTAAGAACTAAAGGAAAACAGGCGAGAAATTCACTCAATTTCCGATATTGAACTCTCGAATGTGAATGGAAGTTTCCTGAGAATATACCAGAAGTGTGAATAGAGTAGAACAATACTTCCAACATCTCCTATGATAAGGTATGTGCTTATTATCGTTGTAACAATAGGACGGTTGCGGTGATATTATAAACTGTTTCGTTGGGAGTTCCAGCTACAGCAGCCGGCAGGCGAGTAGCCGTGCGGTGGACACAGTGTGAAGGAAAATCACTGTATAACTTAATTCCAGAATATGTTATGGTTTTACTGAGTAATGAATTCGTAACATGACCCCCAGATCTTCAGCGCCACTGTTGTGAGTTACTTATTTCACAACTTGGTGTTAATTGTTTTAAAAGTTAGAGTTTATGTGTGTTGTGTTGTTTTTTTGTTACAGTAGGAACCAAATTCAAAGCTCAAATACATGGTTTCATCTTAGGAAGATACAAACTTACAACTTAGTCCTTTAGTGCACATTGATTGCAGCAAAGTACTATCGGTAATCAGCACAGGTTTACATACCAGTAATCCTTGGAAAATTCTTTGATTTGATGTCTCCAAGAGTACCAGAATTCAGGAAAACCATGGAGGAATAGCATAAGAGGCTTGTTTCTGTCACCCTTCTCGACATAATGAAGTTTAACACCCTGTAAAAATGAATTGTCACTAATA
This sequence comes from Deroplatys truncata, assembly GCA_030765065.1. NCBI lineage: Eukaryota > Metazoa > Arthropoda > Insecta > Mantodea > Mantidae > Deroplatys > Deroplatys truncata. The sequence goes on along the minus strand of CM060984.1, from coordinate 241,800,576 downwards.
AATGCCATTATGTTATTAATATAATTAGAATAATACATTATAGCTTTGCATGTACAAATTATTTACTGAGGTCACAATTTTGGTGAGTATTTTTAATTTTTCTACCACGTACATAGTAGGTGGAGAAGGTATTGTATCCCATCCAAAATTTCGATACAAATAGAGCATTTTGGAAGCATGTCGGTGTGTGTCTGTGAACAGCAGAACTCAAAAACGGAAAGTCGGATAAATATCAAACTTGGTATTTAGATTCCGTACCTTCCAAAGATAGACACGAAGATTTTCAAGAAAATCCCCCACCCCAATTATCCTTTACATGGAACATTTTTCGAATATTTTGATTTTCTAAAAACTGGCTCTAACGTTTTTGATTAAAATACCATATATTAAAGATGTTTACGTGACAAATAAAATGTATTTCTTGAATTTTCTGAGAATAGCGTGTGAAGTCTTCTTCATTCAGAACGAATTTTGTATGATCTTGTATAACTGGTAAGAGATTGACGAAAACGTGCTACACAAAAAATGTACCTCTCTTTAAAACACACAATTTAGTTCAAATAAGTTTTTTTGTGGCATAAGCCATTTTTGAGATATCCGTTATTAATGGTTCGAATTGTTCATTACTTGGTCATTCTTTTGAAGTCCTGTCAACTTTCAGTTGTTTCTCGCGATGTCATGGAAACTATGGAATTTTAAGGCTAGCATATAGCTTCTAGTTGTTAAACATTTGACTATCACTATTCTCTGTGCATCTATAACAAAATGTGTAATGTAGCTATTTCTGCAAAGGTTTTTCTAGATTAAAATTTAGTAGATAGAAAAATAAGCTTTAGTAAGAATAGTTTGTATACCCACTAATAAACGATACAGGGTAGAGAAAGTCATGGAAATGTATCACATCAGATTTTTTCAATACAGTGTCCCCTTAAAGGAACTTTGGTCATGCTTAATATGCATGTGACTTTGTTAGGCCCTTGTGTGTTTATGTTTTTATTATGTTGTATTGTGTTGTATCGTATTGTGGAAGAGAAGTTCTCATGTCTTAGCTTTTACCAGGATTAATAAATACATAAATAATCCTAATGAGTCATCTGCAGGCTAGTGATCAAGGTATTTACTACTGACATATTATAGGTAGATATTCGATGAAGTTTGCACATTTGAACCTCACAGTACCTACTCAAGGCCTTATCTAGGATGAAGGTAAACCGTTCATAGAATCTGAATCTTGGAAAAGATTAAAACATCTCTCTCTTATGATGGCGGTAGGTAATTTTTAACGGTAAGAAGATATACTGGGAAATAATGGTGAAAACAAGAGAAAAGTTTATTAAAAATACGGCCAATCTGATTTTGCTATTAACATTAACTTCAGCTTTTGGTTATCCAAATATGCCAAATTTTTTCTCTTCTGTGATTCAAAGTTCTTTGATTGGTCAATTAGATATCCAGGTGTGCGGAGAGAATTTCTGAATGATACAGTAGGCTAAACAGACAGTCAGATATTTAAAAAGTGAATCGCTACGTGATGGCTTTGAAATGCCATGTTCTTTGCATGACCACGAGAGAGAGAGAGAGAGAGAGAGAGAGAGAGAGAAAGAATGGCGATCTACCACTTGATAAAAGTATAAGTATTTGAAAATTCAAATCAATTATAAAGAGTATTTTGGAAATGGCTAACGCCACAGAAAATGTATTTGGCATAAATTATGTCATTAACGAGATATACACTTTTTGTGCAATAAGATTTACGGTCTACCAATCTTACGGTTTACCAATTATACAAAAGTCATTCAGAATGAAGAGCACTTCACAGAATATTCCCAGAAAATTCAAGATATACCTGTTATTTATTATGCAAATATCTTAAAATAGGTATTTTAATAATAATCGTTAGCCATGTAATGGGTAGTTTATAATGGGGATATTTTCTTTAAAATCTTCGTGTCGCATTTTTGGAAGAAGTTGAAGATTAAATACCAACTTTGGTATTTAACCGATTTACAGATGCATATATGATCTTTTTTTAAATTTCTTTTTAACCAGGGGCCTGAAAACATATATTATCGGTGAAATCTGGGTATAGAAATTTCGGACGGCATGGAATACTTCTCTACCTACTATGCACGTGGCGGAGAAAGTAAAAATAACAGCTAATTTAATAATTTTATGGCATATATTAGTGCTTTATACGTGACATAATCATAAATAAACTACAGATGTGCTGCATTTTATGATGCAGAAGTAAGAATGAAGAGATAAGTTGTTGCCAAATCTGACCGAATGCCATGGAAAGGATTTCCCAACTATCGTCATCCCCCAAAAATAAGTCCTCTGTGTGAAAGAGACGTAGAGAATATGCTCTTCTCTTTCTTGAAGTTCCTGCCAGCTGAAACATCATAAACCACAACACACGAGTCGGTTCAGTAGAAATGAGCTTTTGTGTAATTTACTGCCGAGTTCATTTATTGCCAATTTACAACCTAACCTCACATTTTAGTTTCTCTGTTACTCACCTATAATAGAGGAAGCATTGCATTACACTAACAATTCTAATTATATTTCACAATAAATACATGTTTTGAGGCCTCCTGAGTGCAAAAAGCATTTTAGAAGAATGTCCGTGTGTGTGAACAACATAGCTCAGAAATAAAAAGTCGGTTCAACATCAAACTTGGTATTTAAGTTCAGCGTTTTTCAAGGACGTGACACGAAGATTTTCAAGAAAATCCTCCCGCCCCAAACTACCTTTTACATGGATAAATTTCCTTATTTTTTATTTTCTCAAAAAAAATGGCTTTAAGGATTTTCATTCAAACAGCATATGTTTAAGGCAATTACGTCACAAATAAAATGTATATCTTGAATTTTCTGCGAATAGCCTGTGAAGTCTTCATTGTGAACGACTTTTGTATAACTGGTAAACCGTAAGAGATAGACACAATCTTACTACACAAAAAACGTTGATCCCGTTAAAACACACAATTTAATGAAACATTTACGTGTGTGAGAAACTGACCAATTCCGAGATATTCTTTGTTATTGGCTTGAATTTTCAAGTACTTATACTTTTCTCAACTGGTATGTGGTATCTTTTCTCTCTCTCTTTCTCGGCCATGCAAAGAGCATGGAATTTTAACGTCATCACGTAGTTACACGCTCTTCAAAAAACGTTACTAACAGTTTACCTACTTTATCCTAAAACGAAATGAAATCTGTAATGAAAGTTTATCTCGAGTAAAAAAAGTAGATAAAATAAAACGCTTTTGAAACAATAGTGTGTAGAAAGATGAGTAGAAAAAGTCATGTGAATGCAACACATACGATTTTCTTCAATTTGTAAGCCACCATACTTTTTTCTCCTGACCATGCAAAGTTCTTGTAATTTCAAAGTCGTCACATAGCGATCCGCGTTTTAAAAATCTGACTATCGCTGTAGCCTACTGTATTCTTCTTATATCTACAACAAAATGTGTAATGGCAGTTTATCTGCATGAACAAGAAGTAGATGGAAGGATAAGCTTTTGTAAGAATCGTTTGTAGAAGAGTGAGTAGAGAAAGTCAAGTGAATGTAACACATCATATTATTATTATTATTATTATTATTATTATTATTATTATTATTAATAGTTGCTGGACATATTTGCTCAATCTATAAATGTATTAATTAGGCACAAGCAACAACGGGACTGAAAAATCTCTCCACAGATTTCGAGAAAAAAAAGTAATGATAACGAGCACATTGATTTGTCTACAACGTTTAAATTGAAAATATTGAGCTAAATCCACGAGTTTGTGAAACATTGATATCCATTATATTGAAGGTTACAATTTTTAAAATGCGAGCAGCAGAATGCAGCACGTTTGCCACGCTGAATAGTTTGAAACTAAACATATCTTCAGTAATACCACGAGTGCTGATAGATTTTCGGTAGTTTAATTCAGGTTAAGGAATCTTGTGTTCATGATAATTATTTAGGGACCGAAGGCCGAGAAAGAATTATCTAATGGTAAATGCATGAGTTTGAAAGCTCAGTTAAATTACCTGAAAGAAATGATAGCAAGAGGGAGGATTCGGTAAGAGAGTTACAATACGCGAGCAGCGTATTCCATCTTGTTTTGTACTTGAATATAATCACTGAAGTGGTTCACTTGTTTCATCTCGTATTATGTGGCTTAAGATCTTGTGCCGTTTCTTTTAATTTTGAATTCGCAGATCACCAAATCTCGCCATTTTTACCAGCCGCCATTAGCGAACAGGAAAATGCATGAGAGTAGGTTTCTTAGATTCCTAGCCGAATCAGAAAATTAAGTTGAGTTTTATTTAAGGACGCTCTTTGACTGCTGTGGTCCTTAGCGTTCCATTCTATATTGGGCGTGAAAGACCTGTAATTTTGCTGAGAGGCCTATCAGGCTAGAGGTTCTTTTACGTGCCGTAAATCTACGACACGGGACCACCGGCTTTACTTCCCTTCCGAAGGAAGTCATACCAAGGATTTTTACGCCCGAAAAAATCCATCGCCCTCCGCCGGGTTTGAACCCGCGACCTCGGGAACTAGAGGCGGCTTTTGTGCTTTTAGTTGGTCTTCATTGAAAACGCTAAAAAAGCAAGAAGGAATGGAGTAAATTACCTTACGAGTGAATTTATAAGTAGATGTGATCTTGTCAATACCTGGTGCCCACCTGCCCGCCCGTTTTAGGTGTTTTACTTTAAAGGAATATTGCGATATGAACACAACAAACGTAGCCATCTTTCCACTAATACAGACGCTCAATGGGAAGTGCCAACCTAGATAAGAAGTGAAACCCGCGAAATAAGGAATTTCCGCCAACGTGAATCATTCGAGTTTTAGACGCGCAGATCCCTCGGCCACGTCCTGTCGTCACCTTTGGCCGCAACTGCTACACTCCTCTCCTAAAATGCATCCCTCGGCTACGCCTTGAGGCTGAGTATCTTACCGGCTTTGGCGGCATTAGTTATTCATATGTTGCAAACATTACGTTAGAGCTAGAGAATGACATAGAGTGACATCTGTAGGATATATAAGACACCACTTCCATCGCTGCTGAGGACCAACTAAAAGCACCTTACCCCTAGAGGCTAGCATGGTAGCCGAATCAGGGCAGATGTTATAAGTAATCTAGCAAGAGCTTGTGTTATTCCGAAAAAATCGCGAGTGAGTTTGTCTAAGGAATAAGACAATCTCGCGTTAGATTTGGTTTGACCATTTCAGCGGATAATACAAGAGCAGAGGTTAACAATAAATCTAAAAACAAACTACTTACGGAATACGTTAAATAACAGTTGTATTTTTGTCAGCAATGTAACAAAGCTATGGATTATTATAAATAACATGTACTGTTAAATGTCTTTGGAGGTGCTACTCCCGTACCTGTCAATGAAGGCTGTACAATAAAATTAATTACAAAATCTAGTAAATACTGCATGTACAATAATCCAGAATGTTAAAGGAAGGAGTTAATCACTAGATCTTCTTCGAATGAAACGATCTAGTCCACCCACCCACTCTTTATAGTGACGGCACTTATGTAGAAGAAACAGGCGCCATTTTGAGATGGAAGCCGCTAAAACAATCAGCAAAAGTCGCTAAATCAATATCGCCAACATTTGAATATATTGGGGTTTAGCTTCACAGATCCTACGGCCGCAACTGCTTCATCCCTCTTATAAAAACATCCCTCGACTACGCTTTGCGGCTTAGGGCACTCCCAGGTGTTGGCAGCACTTCCGCTAGGTTCGGGTTGCGGATGTTTCAGCGGAAATGGTCCCATAATGCCTCGGGTGGGATGCATATTGCGTATTAATGGTTTATAATGAAGAGAGGTGAAATAATTGTGATTTTTTTCATTATTTATGTTAACTGCAACCTTAATTAGTGTTAGAAAAGTCTTAGTGTTATGGAATAAAATAGTTATGAACATACGTGTATTATTTGAGTATAGTGATTCCGAGCCATTGACAGATAAGGGAGCATTTCCTTTTATTGTTTAGTTTATGCTCTTGTATTATTCACTAAAACAATGAGCATGCATTTAATGCGAAACTTTAAAACGTACAATTATTTAAATTAAAAGTACAAGAAAAATCTGATGTGTTAAATTTACAAGAATTTCTCTACCCTGTATCGCTTATTGATAGGTATACATTTTTTCCTGTTGCAAACAACAGATGTACTGTTGAGATAGAAATGGAAGATGTTGGTGGAATGTACCTCCTTTAGCTGGGTAGATCATATTAATCTGAGTTTTATTTATGAGCGTTCTTTAACTCCTATTCTATATTGGGCTTGAAATACCGGAAATTTTGCTCGGAGGCCTCTTTATCAGGCTTGAGGCTCTTTTACGTGCTGAAAATCTACGACACGGGACCACCGGCTTTACTTCCCGTCCGAAGGAAGCCATGCTAAGGATTTTTACGTCCGAAAAAAATTATCACCCTCCGTCAGGTTTGAACCCGCGACTTTGGGAACTAGAGGCTAGTATGGTACCCCTAGACCAGGAAGGACGAGTGGTAGGTCATATGGGCTGTGAATTAATAAAATGGTTGATGCTCAAATTGACCGGGGATCCATAGAGCTTAGAGTTACCCGACACCCGTCTTCTTAGAATAAGGGAAACATCCGAAGAAAAGTTATCCAGATAACTCACTCTAACCGAGATTCGAACTCGCACATCTCTTGAATGTGAGGCAGACACGCTATCCGCACACCACAGAGGTGAGCTTCTCTCTCTGCTTAAGTAGATCATCGTGGCCAACTATGTATATTGCTTTTATTTTTATTCTCTGTGGAGCACAGCACCTATTTTCTACTCTATGGTATTCTCAACGAAGGCTTTGTAGATCCTTTTTAATCTTTTAGAAATTTGTACAATAATTTCATAAATAGAGGGGAAGGTAAATTTTTTAGTTCTATTTATACCATTCCAGTTACATTCCACTGCAATGGTCTTATCGCCGCCCTTTCCTTTGGAACACATTGCCTATGGCAATGGTGTTAACTCGCATTCGTTTGTCATTGGATTTCTGGTAAACTTTGGGTTTTATTCATTAGACACACACACACACACACACACACACACACACACACACTCTCATTCATACTTCAGACTCTGGGTAGGATACGGAGTAACCTTGGTTAGAGAAAATGCGCGCCCTAGCCGGGAATCGAACCCGGTACCCCTCGCACAGCAGGCAGGTGCTCTACCGACTACGGAGGTGAGTTACGGAGCCAGCCGAGGTAATTTTATGAATTGAAATTAGAAGGCTTTACAGAGGTGAAAGAATTGCTAAAAACGGTTGAGTGGTTTTTGAGATTAGGGGAACGGAGGGCATTCCCGCTCAGCGGGCAATGGCGCTCATGTAAGTATTTCGGTTTGGGTGAGAGTTTGACCTGCCCAAGAGGTGCTGAACTGTGTGGCAGTATTTATAACTTCGTAGTAGTTTAATAGTGGTTGCGGAGGGAGAGGTTTTGGTAAACGTACAAAATATTTTCAGCAGGAATTTCTTACAGAAATCACTGTGAAGAAAACTAAAAGTATGCGATTATCTATTATTTTCTGCACTTGACAGTTATCATGTTGATTTAGAGGATGCATACAGCTTCCCATTAATATATTAAACAGCATCTAGAACTGTATAACTTCTTCACTATAGGTAAAGAACTCCAACATGGCCATGGAGGGCAATGACGCTCAGGTGAGCAATGACCACTTCATCAAATGGTAGGTTAAATAAAACCAAAAGAGCAAAAAGGCACTTGTTTGAAAGTTCTTCAGAAGAAGATGTGGATGAAGAAGAGTTAGATGATAACGATGAACTAGACATCATGCCAATCCCATTTATTGATTGTGAAGAGAATGAAAAGATGATATCGTGCGGTGTGTGGAAATCTGGTTCCGGGGTACCTTTTGACAAATTGGGCCCATAAAGATTGTAGTGGGAATGATAAACCACAAAATTATAAATGTGATTTGTGCATCTATTGATCTGACCACACTGAGCGCAATTACCCCTAAGTATCGGGCAATCCCGCTCATTGCATAGTTTTATTATTTATTACCTTCTCTACTAAGTAGGGGAAGTATTGTAATCCACCCAAAAATTCGATACCGAGATTTCACCGAAAATATATGTTTTGAGGCCTCCTGAATAAAAACAAGTATTTTTGGAAACATGTCCGCGCGCGCGCGCGCGCGCGTGTGTGTGTGTGTGTGTGTGTGTGTGAACAGCATAACTCAGAAACGAACAGTCGGATAAACACCAAACTTGGTATTTAGGTTCAGTATCTTCCAGAGATGCGACACGAAGGTTTTCAAGAAAATTCCCCCACCCCAGATTACCCTTTACATGGAACATTTTTCGAAAATTGTCTTAAAAATGCCTCTAACGATTTTGATTAAAATATCATATGTTTAAGATATTTTCATGGCAAATGAAATGTATATCTCGAATTTTCTGGGAATGTCTCCAAAAGTATTCTTCATTGTGAAGGCCTTTTGCATAACTGGTAAACCATAAGAGATAGATAAAATTTTACTACACTAAAAATGTAGATCGCGTTAAAGTACACAATTTATGTCATATACATTTTTTTTGTTGAATGAACCATTTTCGAGATATTGCTTGTTATTCCCTTAAATTTTTCAATACTTATTTTCTCAAATGGGTGTTCGTTATTCATTTTTTTTGTCTTGGATATGCAAAGAGTATTAATCTGTGGCAAAGAGAATGGTGCTGCACCTAGCAACCAGCTATTAAGAGATATGTATGTGCTTAAAGGCTACTGTATTTCTATATTGCCCTTGTAAATATATATTCCCCTTACATCTACAAGAAAATTAGCAATAAGATAGTCTGCAAATGTTTATCTCGATTAACATGAAGTTAATGGAGAATAAGAGTTTGTAAAAATAGTTTGTACAAGAGTAGAGGAAGTCATGTGAGTGTAACATATCAGATTTTTTAAGAAATGGTCGCTATGTGTAAAATGTAATTCTCTTTGCATGTCTAAAGATCATTTCTGCAAATATTTATCTCGATTAATATGAAATGGATGGAGAATAAGAGTTTATAAAAATAGTTTGTACAAGAGTAGAGAAAGTCATGTGAGTGTACTACATCAGATTTTTTTATGTCCTGGACATGCAAAGAGAATGAAATGTGTCACATAGCAACCACCTCTTAAAATATTTGACTATCGCTTAAAGCCTAGCAATGCCCCTTGCATCTACAAGAAAATTAGCAATAAGATTAACATCTCGATTAACATGAAGCATATGGAGAATAAGCGCTTGTAAAAATAGTTTGTACAAGAGTAGAGAAAGTCATGTGACTAACACATCAGATTTGTTTTTTACTTCCTGCACTATAATGTTTTTCGAACAAAGCTTGTTCATTTATGTATAAAGGGTGCTCAATGATTGTGTTTTGCCAGCAAACGGTATGTTTAAGTATATTTTGAGAACTTCTTAGTAATTTTTGCTTAAGTGAGCGCCATTACCCTTCCCTCCCCTACCCTACATACACACATTCAATTGTTCTCTTTTTATAATGCTAGTGTAGACCCCAAATCGACTTAAAGTCCACATACCTCAAGAGGGATGTATCCGTGCACTCCATACGCGGGGTCGGTGAGACATTCTGGAACCTTGCTGCGGCGCTTCGCCACCCAGAAGAGTCTCGTGGGATGAAGAACGACAGAGAAGCTGAGACGAGCCAATGTGAGGAAGGCGACCACGAAGGCGATGCTGTACACGAAGCCGGTGGTGATCAAGGTCCATATCATGCCCATGATGTCGCTGACAGACCGTCCTGTTGCTTCAGAAGTTACTACAGCACTAAAAGTGGGCACCTACTAGGACAAGGAACTCCAAGCGAGAGGTGAATGACCTTTAGAGGGAAAGAAAGGCGCATTGTAGGTGAAGAAGATCCGTGACCGACATTCACAACGGTATACTACCCCCTCCTCTTTCTCATCCAATCATAATCCATGACTCCAGAAAAAATGGGTGTCCTAGATATGTTCTCTGACACTTGTTACAGCGTCCGTCTCTGGATACTGGATAGAGATTAAATATCAATTGTGTTACTTTCACACGACTTTCGATACTCACTCTTCTACAAACAATTCATACAAAGGTTTATTCTTCTGTTTACTTCTTATTAATCGAGATAAACCTTCACTACACATTTAGTTGTAGCTATAAGAAAGATATATAGGCTAAAGCGATGGTCAGATGTTTGAAAGGTGGGTCGCTATGTGATGGCTTTGAAATTACATTGTATATGCTTCATCACCAGAAAAAAAAGAACAGCGACTTATTACTTGAAAAAAACAATTTAAATATTTGAAAATTCAAGTCAATAACAAAGAATATCTCGGAAACTGTTAAGGCCACAAAGATTTTGTTTGACTTATACTCTGTCCTTTAACGAGAAATACAACTTTTATCTAGGAAGATTTTGTCTATCTCTTACGGTTTATCTATTATACAAACTCGTTCAGAATGGAGAGCACTTCACAGGTTTTTTCCCCAGGAAATTCAAGATATAAACTTAATTTTCCATGCAAATATCTAAAATATGTGGTATTTTAATTAAAATCGTTAGAGCCATTTTTGAGAAAATACGAAACTTTTTTCATCTAGTGGGTAATTTGTATTGGGAGAATTTTTTTGAAAATATTCGTGTCGCTTTCCTTGTTTGGTGTTGTACCGACCTTTCGTGTTTGAATTATGCTGTTCACACACATACACAGATAGACAGATAGACAGACACACAGACAGAAACCGTATTCTAGTTTTTTCGACCCAGTGAGTCTCAAAACGGTATTTCCGGTGAAATGGATAGAAAAATCTGATATGTTAAATTCACATGACTTTCTCTATCCTCTATCGTTCATTAATGTCTATACAAACTATTCTTACGAAAGCTTATTTTTTTATCTACTTCGTTTTAATGGAGATAAACGGTTGTAGAAACAGCTACATCACACATTTGGTTATGGATACAAAGAGAACAGCGATAGTCAAATGTTTGGGAAGTGGGCGCTATATACGAGGGGCGTCCAATAAGTAACTTTCCCTATTTTATAAAAAACATTACACACAATTAATTGATTATGTTGAATTAATTTTATTTATATTCTACAATCCTTCTGTTACTTTTCTACATAGTCAACATGTTTTCCAAGTATTTTTGAGGACGTGGCACAAGTTTTTCCAAGCCAGTGTTGTACCAGGTCGGGACCTGTGCTCGTAACCAGCTATTCACTTCTGATTGATCTTCGCCACGGTGTTAAAGTGCTTACCTCCACGATGACCTTTGAGTCAGGGAAACATGTGAAAATCACTTGGGAAAAGATCTGGTGAATATGGAGGATGCGAGAAAACTTCCCAGTTGAATCTTCTGAGCTCCACCTTGGTCAAGATTCAACTTGGAAGTTTTCTCGTATCCTCCGTATTCACCGGAGCTTGCCCCAAGTGATTTTCACATGTTCCTCCAACTCAAAGGTAAGCACTTTTAACACCGATGATGTGTGTAATGTTTTTTATAAAATAGGGAAATTTACTTATTGGACGCCCCTCGTACTAGCTTTAAAATTCCATAGACAAAGCAAATGCATATCTTGAGTATTCTATGAACGGGCATGCGAAGTAATATTCATACTGATGAAATGTTGTACAATTTTATATAAATGTGGGAGAGAAATAAATTCTCACTGCTGAAAAGAATGTAGAGCTCATTAAAATACACAATTTGTATCACATTTTTTGTAGTGTTTGCCGTTTTTTAAACACTCCATATTACATATTCACGCTGACGGACAAACTCAAAAGTTTGCAATTGTCCTTTTTACCATGGTAAGAGCTCGTTATACCACAATAAACACTTGAAAGTTGTGTGTAACTATGCACGTATTGCTTAATTTGATACCGGTCTTAAGCAAAAGCATCGTGAACAAAACATGTGTAGAAGAATCACGTTTACTTCCTCTCCCACGCACCTAGCAGATAGAAAAGGTATTACATTCCGTCCAAAAATTCGATGTCAAGATTTTACCGGGATACACGTTTTGAGGCTCGCTGAATTAAAAAAAGAAATTAGAAAAAGGTTGGTGTGTGTCTTTCAACAGCAGGACTTCCAAGAAAATTCTCCTACCCCAAACTACCGTTCACATGGAACCTTTTTAAACTTTTTTTATTTATCAAAAGTGCCTTTAACGATTTTGATTAAAATATCATCTTTTTAAGATATTTGCATGGTAAAATGTATAGCTTGAATTTTCTAGGAATAGTCTGTGAAGTCCTTTTCATTCGGAAGGAATTCGGTATAATTTTATGTAATTGTTAAACCATAAGAGATAGAAAATTACTTACAACATACAAACTATAGGTATCTTTAAAAATAGTAGATTATGGTGTAAGGGGTAAAAGTAGGTTTTATGTTCCAAGTAGCAAAATCCTATGAGCAAAATAAAACCACTTTTAACATGTGTGCATATACTATGTTTTAGACAGCGCCCGAATTTGTAAAATATCAGTAACGTTGTATTGATTCCTGAAACTAACAGATACAATATTCAGAACGCGTACTTGAAACAAGAGAAATGACATTAAAAAGCGAGATGTCACATGTGTTGTTGATTCGCTAGCAGTCATTTTCAGTGAAATTATTTGCAACATGTTTTGCGTTACTCCAGGCACTGAAGCGATTAGATGCTATATCATATTGCTTTCTGGATTTTTTTGGGGTGAGTAGTTCTAGTGTTATTCTTTCTTCTTCTGCTGTTTCTTCTGTATTCATAATTTCCGCCTTTTAATATTTATACAGGTTATCATAGATAAAAGAATAATGTTTTATATAAAAGAAAGCAGAAGACTGCCAGTATGACGTATAGATTAACTTTACAACGAATTCCGATGAACCGAAGTATGACAATTTGTATTGTGAACAGATAATGCGAGCGCCATGAGAAATTAATTAAGTAAAAGGACATAATGAGACGTAAAACCTAATCAAACTAAGTCGAGTTATTAAACATGTGCAGATACAAAGGGCAATTGCCACGTGATTGGACTTGAAACCAAAAAAAGCTTTTAGCTCATGTGCATTGTGTTAGAAGTTCTACTTTTAGACTTGTCTGAAGGCACAATTTATTTCAAATAACTTCTTTTCGGCATGAGGCATTTCCGGGATACCCATTACTACTGGTTATATTTTCAATACTTTGTTATTTTTTCAAAGTGCTGTCGCAATTCAATTGTTTCTCGCGATGTCATGGAAACAGGATGGAATTTCAAGGCCAGCATGTAGCAGCTAGTTCTTTAAAATCTGAATTTCGATCCGGTTTTCTCTACCCCTCTTGTACCCACAGCGAAATGTATAATGTAATTATTTCTGCAAACGTTTATTTCGATTAACATGAAGTAGGTACATAAATAAGCTTTCGTAAGGATATTTTGTAGAAGGTTTATAAAAATAAAGGATAGTGGGTAGAGAAAGTCTTGTAAATGTAAGACATCACATATAACGGATACAAATGTGAAATTCTCGTGCGTAGAGAAAGCCATGTGAGTGAACCATATTCTGTTGCAGTTGATACGCCGAGCTTCGCTGCACAAGAGGTCTTTAGCGCCATTAGTTTCGCCTCTAGGCAGAGCAATTAACTGCATTTCCTGCATAATAATGACAGTTTCGTGGTTAACATATCTCATTTACAGTTAACGTATTTCTCTGGCGGAGTCGTCGTAACTAGCTTGCCTGTAGCAAGAGAAAGATACCTTCAAGGTGAAGATCAACGGTAATTCTTTTGTTACAGCTGTGGAATATTACTAAACCTACTTTTGGTTATCGAGGTGCAGCTGTCGGAGATTTCTCTCCCCTCCCTCTCTCCCTCCTTCACTCTTTGTGCAACTTGCTTATGTGATGTTTCGTAAAACGGTAATATAACTGTGTTTTTTCCGAAGTGTTAATGAAAATTAAAACATAAATAAATATCTGAAGTATTGCATTCACATGACTTTCCCTACTTACTTTTCTACAAACTAATTTTACCAAAGCTTACTCTTCTATCTAGTTCTTAATCGAGGCAAACTTTCACTACACATTGATACGTTTTGTTTTAGGAATAAGAAGAATGGAGTTGGTCAAAACTATGGACAAATTTTAAAAAAATCTGATGTGTTACACTCACATGACTTTCTCTACTCTTGTACAAACTATTTTTACAAACGTTTATTCTCCATATGCTTCATGTTAATCGAGATATCGAGATGTCAATCTTATTGCTAATTTTCTTGTAGATGCAAGGGGAATATTGTAGGTTTTAAGCGATAGTCAAATATTTTAACGCTGGTTGCTATGTGGAGCATTTCATTCTCTTTGCATGTCCAGGACATAAAAAAATGAATAACGAATTTGAGAAAAAGTGTAAGTATTGGAAAATTTAAGGGAATAACAAGTAATATCTCGAAAACGGTTCGCTCAACAAAAGAAATGTATATGACATAAATTGTGTATTTTAACTCGATCTACATTTTTTGTGTAGTAAAATTTTGTCTATCTCTTATGGTTTACCAGTTATGCAAAAGTCGTTCACAATGAAGAATACTTTTGGAGACATTCCCAGAAAATTCGAGATATACATTTCATTTCTCAATAAAATATCTTAAACATATGATATTTTAATCAAAATCGTTAGAGCCATTTTTGAGAAAATTAAAAGTTTCGAAAAATCTTCCATGTAAAGGGTAGTCTAGGGTGGGGGGATTTTCTTGAAAACCTTCGTGTCGCATCTCTGGAAGATACTGAACCTAAATACCAAGTTTGGTGTTTATCCGACTGTTCGTTTCTGAGTTATGCTGTTCACACACACACACACACACACACACACACACACACACACACGGACACACGCACGGACATGTTTCCAAAAATGCTTTTTTTGGATTCAGGGGGTCTCAAAACATGTATTTCCGGTGAAATCTCGGTATCGAATTTTTGGGTGGAATACAATACTTCCCCTACTTACTATACGTAGTAGAGAAAGTAATAAAGCAGATCGCTATGTAAAGTTCCATGCCATTGCACCACTTGTATAAGTATTTGGAAATTCAAACCAATAACAAAGGACATTTCGGAAATGCTAAACGCCACAATAGCTAATTATGTATCAAGTGCGCTAAAGCTTTTGTGTATGTGGTGTATACAATAGTGTGTAGTAAAAGCTCTCTAAATTATATTAAATAAAACATATAAATGTAATACAAGTAAATACTGTACAAATATAAAAGGCATAGACAGTCAATTGTTGATATATTCTCACGCCCACTTGAATCCTACGCTATGAACCGTACCAACGCCTCCTAGGAACGTCGATCATAATAAAACGAGATACGGATATACATGCCAGTGCTTATTCTGAACGCTCGTTTCTAAACAACAAGCTTGTGACTGAAAATATGGGTGAAAACCCCGAGGAAATTTCAATCCGAGCCAGAAACATTGAATCAGAGCTGCTTTCGGCAGCTGCATGAGAGGGAATATACTGCATTTAAACACTGGTGCAGGGTAAGCAGTGTTTCTCTTGTGTACCGAGATGTCGTACTGATTTATTTACATGAAAAAATCAAAGACACTGACAGCTTTCTCACTGTGGTCCAAAAACATAAAAAATAATGTTGTCTTGTATTTCTCGTTTACAGATCAAATATTTTGTTTAAAACCCTGTTAAATTTGTTTAGACTGGTCGCTGCCTCTGGAGTTTTATTGTGCCGCTAAAGTACTATTTTTTCGGTGTTTAACAGTCCGACAAGTATTTTATTTAGAGAGCGTGAATTATAACTTTTTTATTTCACCTAAATTGTGTAGTTTAACATTTTTAGTATAGTAAGAATTTGTCAGACTCTTACGGTTTAGCAGTTATGCAAGTTATTCAGAATGAAGAGGTCTTCTCAGTTATTGGCAGGAAACTCAAGATATATGTTTTATCTGCCATGTGAACATCTTAAAAGTATGGTATTTTAATAGAAATCGTCGAGGCGTTTTTAAGAAAATAAAAAAATCTGATGTGTTACACTCACATGACGTTCTCTACTCTTGTACAAACTATTTTTACAAACGCTTATTCTCCATATGCTTCATGTTAATCGAAATATTAATCTTATTGCTAATTTTCTTGTAGATGCAAGGGGAATTGGTAGGCTTTAAGCGATAGTCAAATGTTTTAAGAGCTGGTTGCTATGTGGAGTGTTCCATTCTCTTTGCATTAGCAGGACAAAAGAAAATGAATAACGAATTTGAGAAAAAGTATAAGTATTGGAAAATGTAAGGGAATAACAAGCAATATCTCGAAAAGGGTTCACTCAACAAAAAAAACTGTATATGACATTAATTGTGTATTTTAACACGATCTACATTTTTTGTGTAGTAAAGTTTTGTCTATGTCTTATGGTTTATCAGCTATACAAAAGTCGTTCACAATCAAGAATACTTTTGGAGACATTCCCAGAAAATTCGAGATATACTTTTCATATGTCATGAAAATATCTTAAACACATAATATTTTAATCAAAATCGTTAGAGACATTTTTGAGAAAATTAAAATTTTCGAAAAATGTTCCATGTAAAGGGTAATCTGGGGTGGGGGGATTTTCTTGAAAACCTTTGTGTCGCATCTCTGGAAGATACTGAACCTAAATACCAAGTTTGGTGTTTATCCGACTGTTCGTTTCTGAGTTATGCTGTTCACAGACACACACACGGACGTTTCCAAAATGCTTTTTTTGGATTCAGGGGTTCTCAAAACATATATTTCCGGTGAAATCTCGGTATAGAATTTTTGGGTGGAATACAATACTTCCCCTACTTACTATACGTAGTAGAGAAAGAAAACATGTCGAGGGTAGTTTGGTGTGTACGGGTTTGTTGAAAATCATGCCGAATCCTTAGAAGTTGCTGAACTTAAATACCAAGTTTGGTATTTATCATAGTTTTCGTTTTTGAGTTTTCTAAAAATGCTTCTTTTTGGTTCAGGTGCCTCAAAACATGTATTTGCGGTGAAATTTTGATATCGAATATTTGGGTGGAATAGAGTACTTCCTTTGCTTGCGGTAAGTACGTAATAAAGGCAGAAACAAAAAAGCAACTGTTGTTCACACTATCATTTATTAAACACGTCTACTGTACTGACTGGAAAGCAGTTCGATGACATTCCTACCAGCTTATTACACTATAAATACTTTCAGCTTTAACACGAAGTTTAGCTGGAGGTTAAAGAAGTTGTTGTAAATAAACTTGGCCCACTTAGCTGTACAATGTCTTTTGTATTTTCTTTTCCTACCTACTAAGAGAACGGGTTCCGTGGAAGTCAGTCGTGCGGTAAAAGCCACAGGAAATATGCACTCATGTTCTTACCTTATCACCAGCGATCCGTGCCGTTAAACTTGTTGCTTCTTTTATTGTTTCCTGTCATCGCCCATAAACACTTCTTTCCACACCACGACGCGTAGGTTACAGAAAAATCTGATGTGTTACATTCACATGACTTTCTTTATCCATCCTTCAACAAACTATTCGTACAAAAGCTTATTCTTCTATCTATTTCATGTTAATCGAGGTAAACATTTGCAGAAACTATATTATTGCTAATTTTCTTGTAGGTGCAAGGGGAATATGGTAGGCTTTAAGCGATAGTCAAATATTTTAAGAGCTGGTTGCTATGTGCAGCATTCCATTCTCTTTGTATGTCCAGGACATAAAAAAAAATAACGAATTCCTATTTGAGAAAAAGTATAAGTATTGGCAAATTCAACCAATTTTGTGTAGTAAAATTTTGTCTATCTCTTATGGTTTACCAGTTATGCGAAAGTCATTCAATGAAGAGGACTTTTGGGAAAATTCCCAGAAAATTCAAGATATACATTTCATTTGTCATGAAATATTTTAAACATATGGAATTCTAATCAAAATCGTTAGAGGCATTTATGAGAAAATAAAAAATGTTGAAAAGTGTTCCATTTAAAGGGTAGTCTAGGGTGGGCATTCTCTTGAAAATCTTCATGTCGCATGCTTGGAGGATACTAAACCCAAAGACCAAATTTGGTATTTATCCGACTTTTTGTTTTTGAGTTATACTGTTTACAGACAGACATACAGACAGACACACAGGGGCATGTTTCCAAAAAATGCTTATTTGGATTCAGGACATCCAAAAACGTGTATTTCCGGTGAAATCACGGTATCGAATTTTTGGGTAGAATGCAATACTTCCCCAACTTACTATACGTATTAAGAAAGTAAACAACGAATAACGATTTCCCACTTGAGAAAAGTAAAAGTATTTGAAAATTCAAACCAATAACAAGAAATAGCTCGGAAATTGTTAACTCCAGAAAAAACTTGCTTGGCATAAACTGTGTGTTTTAACGAGAATTTACATTTTTTTATGCAGTAAGATTTTGTCTATTTGTTACGGTTTATCGGTTATACTAAAGTCATTCAGCAAATAGACTTCACAGGTTATTCCCAGAAAATTCAAGATATACATTTCATTTGTCATGAAATATTTTAAACATATGGTATTTTAATCAAAATCGTTAGAACCATTTTGAAAATAGAAATATTCGAGAAATATTCCGTGCAAGGAGTAGTTTAGGGTGGGGGAGATTGTCTTGAAAATATACCTGACACATCATCGGAAAATGCCAAACTGAAATGCCTAGGTATTTAAATACCAATTTTGGTGTTCAACTAGTTTTTCATTTTTTAGCTATGCTATTCACAGGCAAACACGGACGTTTCTCTAAAATGCTTTGTTATTATTATTATTATTATTATTATTATTATTATTATTATTATTATTATTCAGGGAGTTTTAAAACGTGTATTTACGATGAGATGTCGGTATCGAATTTTTGGTTGGAACCCGACAACTTCGCCTACTTACTCTAGAGAGTAATAGAGAAGATAAAAAAATCACCAAAGATCTACCATCAGAATTTGTTTTGCTACATATTTTGTATGTATTCCTGACACCTGCTGTTACACAGAAAAGCAATTAACGAGTCAACACGTCATGGTGATGGAAAATCTGAAGTGAGACGGCAGAATGATCACGTGACGAGAATCGGTCTCTGATTGGCTGGCATGATAGACTTGAACATGAAAGCCTGAGCTTGCAAACTTTTGCGTTTGCGTTACAATTTTAAGGCTATGTTTATGTCAACGTCAGCCAATGTGAACACGAACATTAAGTTAACATAAAATAAGTTTCTATTACAACGTTAGCTTACCGACCGAGGTGGCTCCGTGGCAACGTGTGACGCTCGCATCCGGGAAGTTGCCCATTCTGACCTTGGGTTTTTCGTGGTTTTCCCTGGAGGTAGGCGAATCTTGTGTTGGTTTCTCATCTACAAATATTTCCTTTCCATAACTTCCCTTCCATTCTGTTTCCGTCTCATGTGTCAGATGAGCTTCTAAGTTGTTTCGTTTTGCTTGCAAGTTCCATCTATAGCGCCTGAAAACCCTGAACCCTCTGTACACTCAAGGTATCCTAGTTGCCTAACCAGCCCTACGACTTAGAGAACAACCAACCCACTATTGGATCTGTCAGTGTGTATTTGTGACTGACGTTGGATAGAACGCCGTGAACTTGTGCATACAAACCATGGAAAGCAAAAAGGAACATTTCCGACATCTTATGCTGTTTTACTATTGTAAGGGTAAAACTGCCTCACAATGCCGGCAGAAAATTTGTGCTGTCTACGGGGAAGATGCAATAACGAAGCGAGCATGTCAAAAGTGGTTTAGTCGATTTCGAGCTGGGAATTTCTCCCTAAAAGACAAACCTCGACCTGGACGTGGAAATAATTCATGAGACGATAGTCAACAATCCACGAATTACAACTCGGTTGTTGGCATTGGAGCTCAATTTAGCTCGTGCTACTGTAGCCAGGAACTTGGCAATATATTGTCGACAAAAATGGTGTATACTGCAGGAAATAAATAGTTTGTTTACAAAACCTAACTGCCGTAGTTGTTTATCTTTTGAACTACCTCGTGTTTAAAGTTTGTAAACGTAAAGTTCGGCAACTACGCTGTCGCAGCTGTGCTGCGGGTGAGGTGTGTTCCCAGGCGTTCTTAGTGATTGAAACGTAACGAAAAGCAAACGAACTTATGGGACAATCCTAAGGGTTTCGTGGTGTATGGTGGTGTCGAAAAGATGGTGTGGTTGCTTGTTCAAAGAAAAGAGTGAACAGTAAAGGAATGTTTGGTCCACGGGTCGTTCATCACCTTCTCTGGGCATCTCCAGTAGTGGGACGGGTCGTCGAGCTTGGGACTTCCGCACGTCTTTGTGGCCTGTAGACTCCTGTGGTTCCTTCACGTCATCCCTTCCTCCTGAGAAGTGATAGCCAGAACATACCTATGTAGGTCGCAGTGTGCGAGAGGTCCTCCTCCAATATATAGCCTATACCTATATGTTACGCTTATGTCTCAGTTTAATTGTGAATGGCCCTTAAGTGTGAATAAGATTGTTGGTACAAACCTGACGAGCTGAGCGCCCCATCTTGTACAGCTGTTGTTAGTAGAAGTTCAGGAGCAATGTTTGCCAGGGCGTTACAAGGTCTTTCATAAGTAAGGAATAATGCAAATACTCGCAAAGCTAAAATTAACTCACTTTTCACTTTCTATACTACGTATAGTGGAAGTATTGCATTCCACCCAAAAATTCTATACCGAGATTTCATCGGAAATATATGTTTTGAGACCCCTGAAACTTGGTATTTAACTTCAATATCTTCCAAAAATGCGAAACAAAAATTAAAAAAAGTCCCCCATCCCAAACTACCGTTTACGTGGAAAAGTTTTCCAAACTTTTTCTTTTCTAAAACTGGCTCTAAGGATTTTAATTAAAATACCGTATACGAAGGATACTTACATGCCAAATAAAATGTATACCTTGAATTTTCTGGGAATAGCCTATGAAGTCCTCTTCATCGGAAGATATTTTGTATAATCTTGTATAACTGGTAAACTTTAAGCGATAGACGAAAACGTACTATACAAAACATGTAGATCTCTTTAAAACGCACAATTTATTTGAAATAAAGCTTTTTTGTTGCATAGGCCGTCTCTGAGATGTTCGTGATTAAAGGTTTGAATTGTTCATTTCTTTGTCATTCTCTTAAAGTTCTGTCAACATTCAGTTGTTTCTCGCGATTGCATGGAAACAGTATGGAATTTTAAGATCACCATATAGGGTCCAGTTCTTAAACATTTGACTATCGTTGTTCTCTTAGTATCTATAACGAAATAGGTAATGTAGTTATTTCTGCAAAGGTTTATTTGGATTAACATGTAGTGGATAGAAAAATAAGCTTGAGTAAGAATAATTTATAGTAAACGATAAAGGGTAGAGAAAGCCACGTGGATGTATCACATCAGATTTTTTTAACAAATGTTCGGACACGTGAAATGTAATATTTTGAAAGGAAAATTTTACCAAAAAGAAACAACATTTTCAGCCGTTATTGTACAGGATGTAACCTAATCAACACAGATTTTAAATAGTCACATATCATTTTGTTGTTTAGTTGCATGAAGTATATCATTTGTCTCATACGAAGTGTTTGGTTGCTATAGGAACAGATCTCTCTCCACTTGATTACTTTTTATGGGATTTTTGAATTGTAGAGTTTTTGTTACGAGGCCTGCTAATATGGAAGAGTTAAAATGAGGATCAGAGATAAACACCAGCAGTGATTGAAAATGTTCAACAAACATTCACGCTTCGAATTAACCACTGACAGTTTGTAAATGGGGAGCATTTTGAACACCTTATTAAATAATTAGACTTTGATTTGTTACGGCACCTGTGTAAATTGTGGGGAAATTTGATAAAAAAGACTCATTCAGTGGGGAATTTAATGTGATGTCGACATGTTGCCGCTTGGTTAAAGCAACCGGACGGAAACTGGAAGATCCGTGGTTCAAATCTCGACTAAAGCATTGAATTTTTCATTTGATTCTACCTCTTCAAGCCACAATTAAACTGTTCCCATAACAACCAAACCTTCTGTATGAGACCCTGTACAATACTGACTGAAAAGTTTGGAAAATTTCCCATTCAAAACATTAAATTTGAACGTGTCAGTGCAGTTTTTTTTGTAAAAAATATTTACTTTTACGAAGGCGACACTGAAAAGTTTTAGAAAATAGAACAAGAATTAGTTTTAAAACAATTAAATGTTTTTATTGCTTTTTACAATATATTTCCCTTTAACATCCTTACATTTTTGCATTCGATGAAACCAGTCCTTAAAGCAATGATTTCACTCTTCCTGAGGCACTTCAGAAACCAGATTTTTATAATGTTCCACTGCTTCATCTGATGACGAAAAAGTGATCCACGCATTTTATGTTTAATTTTTGGAAACAAAGAAATCACAAGGTGCTAGGTCAGGGTTGTATAATGGAGGGTCCATGGTGCTGACCTTTAGGGCATTCAGATACTCAGTGTTAGTTTGGTTGTATGAGACAATGCATTGTCATGATGTAAACTTTTTTCTTTGGGCGTTTTTCACGAACTTTTTCACACATTTGCGGTAAGCAGTAACGGCACGTCTGTCATCTACTGCTATAGTAGCAATATGACCCGTTTTAGTAAAAAAATTAGCAACCGTCTTACCAGCACTGCGAATTCGTCTGGCTTTTGTAGGCTTAGATTCTGTTCGAAAAACCCTCTGAGCCGATTGATTTTTCTTTTCAACATCTTAACAATACACCAATTTTCATCACCAGCAACGATATTCGAAACCAAATTTGAAATGTCGCCTTGAAGTTTTCCAGAGTTTTTCTGCACCAATCAATGCTTTGTTGTGTTTGGTCGGGATTCCGTTTATGTGGAATCCATCGACAACAAAATTTTCTCACGTCTAACTGTGATGTAAAGTGTTTCGGATTTGACTCATACCAATGTTCAAAATCGCCCGAATAATTTCATAAGACGTCCTCGTCCTTCTTCAAGCATTGCTCGAACAACGGCAATTTTTTCACCAGAAACAGCAGTTCTTGGGCGTCATTCGAAATTCATTACTAAGAAAAAAAATCTGATGTGTTACACTCACATGACTTTCTCTACTCTTGTACAATCTATTTTTACAAACGCCTATTCTCCATATGCTTCATGTTAATCGAGATATCGAGATGTCAACCTTATTGGTAATTTTCTTGTAGGTGCAAGGGGAAATTGGTAGCTTTTAAGCGATAGTCAAATATTTTAACGCTGGTTGCTATGTGGCGCATTCCATTCTCTTTGCATGTCCAAGACATAAACAAATGAATAACGAATTTGAGAAAAAGTATAAGTATTGGAAATTTTAAGGAAATAACAAGCAATATCTCGAAAACGGTTCACTCAACAAAAGAAATGTATATGACATAAGTTGTGTATTTTAACGCGATCTACATTTTTTGTGTAGTAAAATGTTGTCTATCTCTTATGGTTTACCAGTTATGCAAAAGTCGTTCACAATAAAGAACACTTTTGGAGACATTCCCAGAAAATTCGAGATATATATTTCATTTGTCATGAAAATACCTTAAACATATGATATTTTAATCAAAATCGTTAGAGCCATTTTTGAGAAATGTAAATTTTCGAAAAATGTTCCATGTAAAGGGTAGTCTGGGGTGGGGGGATTTTCCTGAAAACCTTCGTGTCGCATCTCTTAAAGATGCTGAACCTAAATACCAAGTTTGGTGTTTATCCGACTGTTCGTTTCTGAGTTATGCTGTTCACAGACACACAGACACACACACAGACACACACACACACACACAGACACACACACGGACATGTTTCCAAAATGCTTTTTTTGGATTCAGGGAGTCTCAAAACATGTATTTCCGGTGAAATCTCGGTATCGAATTTTTGGGTCGAATGCAATACTTCCCCTACTTACTATACGTAGTAGAGAAAGTAAAAATGAATAACGAATTCCCATTTGAGAAAATAAGTATTGAAAAATTTAAGGGAATAACAAGTAATATCTCGAAAATGGTTCACTCAACAAAAAAAAATCTGATGTGTTACACTCACATGACTTTCTCTACTCTTGTACAAACTATTTTTACAAACGCTTATTCTCCATATGCTTCATGTTAATGGAGATATCGAGATGTCAATCTTATTGATAATTTTCTTGTAGATGCAAGGGGAATATGGTAGGTTTTAAGCGATAGTCAAATATTTTAACGCTGGTTGCTATGTGGCGCATTCCATTCTCTTTGCATGTCCAGGACATAAAAAAAATCTGATGTGTTACACTCACATGACTTTCTCTACTCTTGTACACACTATTTTTAAAAAACGCCTATTCTCCATATGCTTCATGTTAATCGAGATATCGATATGTCAATCTTATTGGTAATTTTCTTGTAGATGCAAGGGGAATATGGTAGCTTTTAAGCGATAGTCAAATATTTTAACGCTGGTTGCTATGTGGTGCATTCCATTCTCTTTGCATGTCCAGGACATAAAAAAAATGAATAACGAATTTGAGAAAAAGTATTAAGTATTGGAAAATTTAAGGAAATAACAAGCAATATCTCCAAAACGGTTCACTCAACAAAAGAAATGTATATGACATAAGTTGTGTATTTTAACGCGATCTACACTTTTTGTGTAGTAACATTTTGTGTATCTCTTATGGTTTACCAGTTATGCAAAAGTTGTTCACAATAAAGAATACTTTTGGAGACATTCCCAGAAAATTCGAGATATACATTTCATTTCCCATGACATTATCTTAAACATATGATATTTTCATCAAAATCGTTAGAGCCATTTTTGAGAAAATTAAAATTTTCGAAAAATCTTCCATGTAAAGGGTAGTTTGGGGTGGGGGGATTTTCTTGAAAACCTTCGTGTCGCATCTCTGGAAGATACTGAACCTAAATACCAAGTTTGGTGCTTATCCGACTGTTCGTTTTTGAGTTATGCTGTTCACACACACACAGACACACACACAGACACACACACAGACACACACACAGACAGACACACAGACACACACACGGACATGTTTCCAAAAATTCTTTTTTTGGATTCAGGAGGTCTCAAAACATGTATTTCCGGTGAAATCTCGGTATCGAATTTTTGGGTGGAATGCAATACTTCCCCTACTTACTATACGTAGTAGAGAAAGTAAAAATGAATAACGAATTTGAGAAAAAGTATAAGTATTGGAAAATTTAAGGGAATAACAAGCAATATCTCGCAAACGGTTCACTCAACAAAAGAAATGTATATGACATAAATTGTGTATTTTAATGCGATCTACATTTTTCATGTTGTAAAATTTTGTCTATCTCTAATGGTTTACCAGTTATGAAAAAGTCGTTCATAATGAAGAACACTTTTGGAGACATTGCCAGAAAATTCGAGATATACATTTTATTTGTCATGACAATATCTTAAACATATGATATTTTAATCAAAATCGTTAGAGCCGTTTTTGAGAAAATTAAAATTTTCGAAAAATCTTCCATGTAAAGGGTAGTTTGGGGTGGGGGGATTTTCTTGAAAACCTTCGTGTCGCATCTCAGAAAGATACTGAACCTAAATACCAAGTTTGGTGTTTATCCGACTCTTCGTTTTTGAGTTATGCTGTTCACAGACACAGAGACACACAGACACACAGACACACACACACAGACACACAGACAGACACACACACGGACATGTTTCCAAAAATGCTTTTTTTGGATTCAGTGAGTCTCAAAACATGTATTTCCGGTGAAATCTCGGTATCGAAATTTTGGGTGGAATACAATACTTCCCCTACTTACTATACGTAGTAGAGAAAGTAAAAATCGATCTCATTTGAGTTTGCTGTACTAATTATAAATTGTTGCTTTAGAAGGGAATTCTTCGCCAAATGCATTTTGAAGCCGATCTTCACATTATTTAGACACTAATGACGATCTAAAATGGTAAAAAATCATAGCCCGGAAATGTTCTGTGGTCAAATTTATTTTTGGGTGAATACAAAATCTTTAAATGGTGATAATTAACAATTAGAGCAAATCAAACAAACTACATGGCAATCAACTCGCTAAAACATTAGAGAGTAGTTGTCAAATATAAACAAATTGCAATTGTTTTTAGAAACATGGCATTCTAAAGATTTTCAATATCGCCCTCGTAGTTTCATTTGCATTGTTCCTTACTTACGAAAGAGCTGTATGTGAATTCAGGTTTCAAATAACGATATCTCGCGACAGGTGGAAAAGCTAGTAGGATGACCTTTATCATGCTTTTACTCATCAAAAATCTACCTATATATCGTCCAGTTGGGTACTTCCGTTGTTAGCTTTGGTTTCTGGAAGAAAGGGCTGTAATGTTTGTCTGTGTACACTTCGCTGTGAGTGCTTACGCCAACAAACATACAAGCAATGTAACACCGAGCTGTTTTTCCAGCGTTTTCACTCTCAGTTAAGGTCAAGTACAATCGAGAAGTTAGTTTGGTGTAGAAGGCCTCTTATTGGGTCATCCGACAGTATTCTTCCATTACCTACTAGTGTCCATCACCGACTACGATACCTCTTTTCATTTCTAGAACGCGCTAGTGATAGACTTAGCTTGTTTCTCGCTGATTACACTAAGGCTTTCTCAGAAAATGTACCCAAGCGTTAAGTATTAAGCGTATTCTAAAATGGGCAAAAATCATATTTTTCTTTGTTTGTTTTTAAAGGTTCTCTGAAATTTCTTGATCAAAATGATATATACATTCATGGTGTTTGAACAGTTATGATATTATTAAAGGGATTTTAAGTAGGCCGTGCTATCCTTTAAATTCAGACATGCCATGTACGTGCAGAACATCACTAAATTTCAAGCAGGTTTTTTTCTTCAAATATGTAAATTTTACATACAAAGACACCGTTTTCTCAGGAACTACTCACCATAGAAGCATGAAATTTTGTACACTTCTTTTTCACATATAAATATGTTCTGTGATGCAGCTTTTTGAAGTTCAATGTTTATTACACATTTTCAAAGTTGAAAACCTGTTGTAAAATTGGTTCAAAATAGCATATAGGTTTAAAGCCAGTATTTTTTATAAACTAAACCAGTTTGTATATTTGAATGATTCTGCTTCCCAGAGGAATTAAGCATGTTCAGAATATGTATAAACATTTGGAGTTCTGTATTGCAAATAGTGTACAAGGAAAGCGTATTTAAGTTGTGTATGTTTTGGGAAAATATGTTTCTATTTTTTATATTTTATTTTTAAAAATGAACTATAATAGTTAGAACCATGAAGCATACACCAAATAATTATAATTTCCTTCGAATTACGTAGTAAACATTTCAATCATTCCTGTTATATATATTGTTATACACTGGGGTGAGGCCAAAAGGTTTGCAGATAAGATATTAAATTTAGTTACCCCGGCATAAACATTGAGGGACGTAGCTACAGAGGCAAACGAAAGATACCAAAGGCTTGCTGCACAAAACTGAAAGCGGGCGTAGAATATTTATAAATAATTACATTTGAATTCACATTTTTCCCAAGTTTATTATAAACTAGGGTGCTCTACATAGTGCACAGAAAGGTTACACACAAAACACTGGGGGAGATGCCCCACGCATACACATGGCAACACGCACTCTACACACACATCCTGGCACATGGAAGACTCACGCACGAATGACGCTACCATAGGACGCTACTGCTAGACCCACGCTGTCAACAAAGATGGTATTCCCTCAATTGCCTTCACCCCCGACTAGAAAATGAAATTGCCGTGCCGGACAATAATTAACACACAAACGAAACAATCACTTCAACAATATTATTATACAGCAATAATGTGTCCGACGCGACAATACGCACACACATACATTTTTTTGAAAATTGTAAGCTTTGTTAAATGATGTGAAATAGATACACGCTGAGAGTAGTAAACAAACATTTGAAAAGTTTTAATAAAAATTTACCTTTTGATAGCAATTGTGTTATTTACTTAGAAAGAAGTTTGTTTTTCGTGGCAAATGAAAATGTTAAACACCGGATGGAAGCGATTCCGTACACTAGATGGCTCGGATAGATACTGAGTATTAAGCTGAGTGGAGCAGGTCGCTCGTTTAGTACAGATTTACCGTGCGATATAATAGACAAGGTTATATAAAGAAGCATTTGTGCCGTGTGCAATTGATGTAGGGCGAATGTTTGTTTCTGTTACTGCCATAGGCGTGGCCGGTGTTGCCGCTGGAACGTCGTCCGTCCTGTTTATCTTAGCCGGCAGCTTCTGGACCGTTAAGTAAAGCAGCGTCAGCGAGGAAACGGAAGGAAATAGGCATGTAGGTGAATGAAGTACCTGTTAAAACAGAGGGAAGATTTTCAGCTGAGCGGTCACCCGTCCAGTCGTGACCAAGTCCAATGCTGTTAACTTGTCGCAATGGGGTGTGGATGGATGAAACGGCAGCAGTTACCAGTCCAGGGCGTTCCTGGGCAGGCGATAGCTTATTCGCCCTCTGAGCAGTCGATAGTCGTATTGCCCAAGTGTGTTCACCAGCCGACTATGATGAGGTTTTACTCGCATAACTTCCACTGTAGGGAGACCTGAGTGAGTGTGTAGGATATGAGACATAAACCTACCGTCCGTATCGCGGATTATCCTAAGTGTCATGTTCTGCAGTCTGCAGATAGTGCTCTGAGCCACCAAAACCCTCACCTCACAGCTGTACATTATCAGAGGCGGAATATCGCGTAATTTATGTAATGTGGGCACAGTTGAGCACTACGGTAGCACGGCCTAGGCCGACCTTTGCCTTGACATGAGGAGTGAATGTGAGGCAGCGATAGAGCAGGACTTCGAGGTATTTGGCGGAGTTAACCCAAGGTATTCTCCTCCGCTGCAGCCTCAGAGGCCTCCGCCAGCACGAACCTTAGCCAGAAGAAGGGCAGAGCTCTTCTGTGGGCTAATGGACATTCTCCACTTTTCACTCCACCTGTCAATGGCGTGGAGCTATCCCTATAGTGAAGGGAAGCAGTAACGGACATTTTTGCTCTGTATCATTGTGAGGACGTCGACATATTGGCACGCAACAGTAATGGATTCCCAGGAGATGGCAGAGTGTAAGAGACGAAGAGTAACGCCGACAGTACTCTGGATGCTATGGGTCTAACTGAGGACAACTTCCCCTCCCACAGGAAAGTGCGATCCCGAAGGGTGAAGTAAGGGGAGGTATCTCTGCCTCCTTGAGCTTGTGCAACAGATCTTTTCCACATCCAAGAGAAGTCCGACGGTTTTGAAGTTTTCTTGGAAGCCCAGGACAGCCTTGTCGGTCAATCAGAGTAAGTGCAATTTCGTGGAGCGTCCACGACGAAGTCTGAACTGATGACCCGGGAGGGGATTACTTTCCTCTAAAAAAGAGTGAGAGTCGGGATAGGAACAGCCGTTCAAAGAGTTTTAAGACAGTTGGGAGCAGGCTGAAGGGAAGAACGGATCCTTGTTGGACTTCAGACTAATCTTGTCTTCCTCCAACAAATTGGAAAGTGATGAGATACAGACATGCATTGTAAACCCAGGAGGTTTATGTCCTTGCAAGCAGGTATTGCTGCGCAGCTGCAACACGTAGTCACATCCTGAAGCTTGGTGACTGTGAGAATTGTGCCCCGTAATTGTGATTAGTTCCTCACCCATGTTATCGTGGAGCGGCTACGATACCGAGGTAGAGAATTATGCCATATGTTGTTAGTGTTTAGAAAGTGTCAACGTATTGGGAGACAAGCAGGAACAACTTATAGACAAAGGTTTCCAGATATTCGGTCTTTGTTGAACAACATTTGGATGTGCCAAGCTCTTTTAACAAGATAGCCACCCCACACTCACGGCAACAAGGACCCCGGAGATATTGCATTGGAAACATCCCAATCAATAAACTGCAACAGTGGCCCCGCGATCTCCGGGTCTTACCCCTATGCACTGCTTTCTTTCGGACTACATGAGAAATTCTGTTTACCAAGAATTTTCTCATGAACAGAATTGGTGCAGCAAATGCAACTATAACACGTGCAATGCAGGGCAGGGTGAGGTTCGCATTGTGTGCAGAGGAGGACGGATCTCATTTTGAACATCATCTTCGAGTTTCCAGTATATGACAATAGAAGACTGCACGACCGGGAATAGGCCACCCAACCTACCGCTCAGTATCTATCCGAGTCATCTAGTACAAAGAGGAATGAAAAATGATAATACAATTTTAAACCATGAGTGGTAATTTCAGTAGAAAAAAAACAAACTTTTTAGAAACTGACACTAAAGCTAGAGATATAACAGGAACGACTCATACTAGAAGTTACCGATACGGTGGCCGAGATTGTTAAGACATGGAGGGTGCACGGTGCCGGGTAGGTAACCTCAGCTTAGACCCGAATCGTTTTCTTCCCAAGATACCTTTCCCAGTTATCATGTCATCCTGTGGGTCATCTTTCGTGGTATAGTGGTTACTATGCTAGCCTCTAGTTCGCAAGGTCGCGGGTTCAAACCCGGCGGAGGGCGATGGATTTTTTCGGGCGTAAAAATCCTTAGCATGGCTTCCTTCGGAAGGTAAGTTGGTCCCGTGTCGTAGATTTACGGCACGTAGAAGAACCTCAAGCCTGATAAAGAGAACTCTGGGCAAAATTACCGGTCTTTCACGCCCAAAATAGAATGGGACGCTAAGGACCACAGCAGTTAAAGAGCATCCATAAACAAAACTGTGATACCGTTTGTAGTAAGGGCGAAAACTAGAAATTAAAGTTTGGAATACTCCATTGTAAGGCGCCGAAGTAACGCAATGGTTTCGTTTACGGCTCTCGTTCTGAGGGTCCGGGTTCGATTTCCGGCTCAGGACTGGGTATTTTAAATCGACTCTATCCGTGCCTTCACCTCTGACATACTCGTGTGGAGAATTCTCATGGCACAACAGTAAAAGCTGTAGGTCCCCTCATTCCACCGCTATCCTCATCACCCACCATCGGAGGTAACGGACTCCACCCGCTGGGTGCCTTCAGTTCAGAAATGGGTCCAGTCATCGCTTTTTGGAATGAGGTAACCCCCAAAGGTCATAGGTCATATATAGGGAGCATTAGAGACGACGACACTTCGTTGTTGGCACCCTTGCTTCTTGCGATGTATATACTTATATCAAGCGGAGGTCTTGTGTCGATTAAGACAATGGCGGTTTACTTGAATGACTCGGGGATGTGTTCTTCCAGTGAACTCAACTGTTTCCAATCCAATTAATGTAATCAATCCTGCATGAGCAATTAATGTTACAAATTGTAACACTTGTACAATCAACATCAAGTTACATCAAAGGAATAAAATAAACGTTTGTTAAACAGTTATTGTTACACTTATTGTGTTGATTTATTTTTGGCACAGGCTTCTATATATTGTAGAATGTTATGATGATGTTGTCAGGACTGATGCTAGCATTGCGCATGTCTGAATGTATATTCCCACACAATCTTCAGCTGCATACTTTATAATTTAGTATTCAAGGCTGTCTAAACAGAGTATATGAGTACAGATACACGTGACTTTATTTTGGTCGTAGGACTGTGGAACAGGGCAAAAACTTCGCATTCGGCAAACATTCCCACGCACAAAATAAAACTCCACTTTCAACATTTGTATCATAGATAACTAACTACAGTGCTTTTTCTTCACACTGTGGCCGCCTCGGCAGCCATAGCTCGGACTCTCACCGAAGGAGTTATAATATCTCTGTAAACGCCTCACGTTCTCATTGTTACAGTTACAATGATAACAGCACATACCTTATCATGAGAGAAGTTGGAAATGTCCCTCTCTATCCACATATTTCTGGCATCTTCTCAGCAAATTTTCATTCACACTCGAAAGTTCAATATCCGAAATTGAAAGAATTTTTCGCCGGAAGTTTTGTTTTAGCTCTTACAATCTATGGGATTTGTTGCATACACTTTATTTTTACTTTCCCTACTACGTATAGTAAGTAGGGGAAGTATTGTATTCCACCCAAAAATTCCATACCGAGATTTCACCGGAAATGCATGTTTTGAGACCCCCTGAATCCAAAAAAAAGCATTTGTGGAAACATTGTATTTAGGTTCAGTGTCTTCCAGAGATGCGACACGAAGGTTTCCAAGAAAATCCCCCCACCCTCAGATTACCCTTTACATGGAACATTTTTCGAAAATTTTAATTTTCTCAAAAATGGCTCTAACGATTTGATTAAAATATCATATGTTTAAGATATTTTCATGACAAATAAAATGTATATCTAGAATTTTCTGGGAATGTCTCCAAAATTATTCTTCATTGTGAACGACTTTTGCATAACTGGTAAACTATAAGAGATAGACAAACGTTTACTACACAAAAAATGTAGATCGCGTTAAAATACACAATTTATGTCATATGCATTTTTTTGTTCAGTGAACCATTTTCGAGGTATTGCTTGTTATTCCCTTAAATTTTCCAATACTTATACTTTTTCTCAAATTCGTTATTCATTTTTTTATGCCCTGGACATGCAAAGAGAATGGAATGCGCCAAATAGCAACCAGCGCTTACAAGATTTAACTATCGCTTAAAACCTACCTTATTCCCCTTGCACCTACAAGAAAATTAGCAATCAGATTAACATCTCGATTAACATGAAGTATATGGAGAATAAGCGTTTGTAAAAATAGTTTGTACAAGAGTAGAGAAAGACATGTGAGTGTAACACATCAGGATTTTTTTCATGTTGTTATCCGAATCTAGGAAATTTCTGTAATTGGATTTTGCGGAACAGGAATATTTGACTCGCGCTTAATATTCTTCTCTGACGATGCATGGTTCCATTTATACGACTGTGTTTCTTCACAAAATAACATATATTGGAGTATAAAGAAACCCGATTTTACACATGAGATTCCCTTGCACAACGCGAAAATTGGTATGCAGTAAGTGCATATAGAACAATAGAACGTATATTTTTTGAACAAATAATAAACGCAGAGTTATACAGGAATGTCATACAATATGTTTTGAATAGCTGACCAACGTTGAATGTTATTCAGAATTTTTCCAACAAGACTTTTGCTAACGCGTATACGGCTGACGAGGTATTAAACTTAATTCAGAAAATGTTTGAAAATAGGGTAATCAGTAAAGAGTTGTGGACCTCACTATCCCCTGATTTAGCTATATGTGACTTTTATCTATGGAGGAACTTGAAAAATAAGATGTGCGCAACAAATCCCATACATTGTAAGAGCTTATAGAAAATACCACGTGCGAAATTCACTCACCTTCGGATATTGAACTCTGGAGTGTGATGAACATTTCCTGAGAAGTTGACAGAAATGTGTGGATAGGGAAGGACAACATTTCCAACATCTCTTATGATAAGATACGTGCTTATTATCACTATATTTGTAGCTATGGGAACGTGGGGTCGTGTTATAACTGTTTCGGCGGGAGTCCGAGCTGCGGTAGCCGACGCGCGAGATAAAGTATGAAAGAAATGCACTGTATATTCCCGACCATTTAATAATGGCTGCATATCCATCATTCACATCACCATGGTGATAAATTAGTATACATGCTTGCATAGATTAATGTGCCCACAGAGACGAAGTATTGTAAGATTATGATAAAAGCTCAAAATACGCAATCAAAGCGATATAATTCACTCTCTTAACTTCACACTTTACCCTCAATTTGCTTGGCAACAACTGTAGAAGCTGCTATTTCAATATCTGAAGGCTTACTTTCCTCAGAATCACTCATTATGCAGAAGGAATTAGCCGATTTTTTATTCCAGATAATCTGTACGGTTCTATTGCTATCATAAACAAATTAACACGGTTACATTAGTTCTTTTGTTTCTAGATCACCTTTACTGCGGTCACGGAATAATATTAGCTAGGCTTTGGTTTACACTTTTTGTTTTTTCTCCTTTGGTCGTGAAGATTCAATTGGCCATTAGGATGTCATATTTCTATTAAATTCACACACACACACATTTACTCTCTCTCTCATACTTGTCGGCAGATATGGGTGCGCTTGGAGGAGGGCACTACTATTTTTGTTGAAATGGCAAGGCAATAGGGGAATGTACAGTTTCACAATAAAAACAGTACTACATTTCCACGCCTCAGCCTCGCTGGTAAATGCAACTTGGAATTGCGGTTGTTTTCCTTACCTGTCTCTTTTTCCGATGCCCCGCCCACTTGTTCTATAACAGTTTAGCTCCCCTTCTCACCGAACGCACTCATATAGTGGCCGATTAATGCATTACCCTATCGCCTTGCCTCTCACTTCCCTCCGATGCTTAGCCTTGACGAGGTTACGTATTGTCAAAAAAAACAGTGCCTCTCTCCTCCAAGCGCATTCATATCGTGGCAGACTAATACTTCCAGACTCTAAAGAGGATGGGGAAAAATCCTGACTAAAGAAAAATTCCCATACTCCAGCCGAGAATCGAAGCCGGGACCTCTGGAATTGGAAACTAAGCATGCTAACCACCAGAGCAGAGACAGTATTTGGTTTACACTGAATCACAGAGTACCAAAATGTTTATTGGATGATGATGATGCTGTTATTTATAAATGGACGGTCGTATAATGAACACAGATAAAGTAGCCATTATTAAATGGTCGCGGATAAAATATTGCATGCAACTAATGGTACGAGCATAATTATCGCTCTCATGTGGTTACAGAACTCGTTTATGCCTTGCTATTGCAAAACACATTTGAGATATAGTGATGGTTATATTCCAGAGTTGCATAAATAAATTTTGGCACATTATAATGCACATATGAACGACTAAGTCTTACTGAAATATACAAATCTACATTCGTTTGACTTTACCTTCTTCCTTAAGCTAATGTACCTACCTGTACTTACTTCAGTGGACCATAACTTCAACATTTTATTGCTGTGATACATGTCCCCAGACTAGTAGTTTGATTGACACAAACATATTTTCGTGTCAATCGTAAGGAACACTTGAGGTAAGAACGAGTGGGATGACTCAGGCGGTAACGTCTGTGACCCGTACTCGAGAGATCCCGGGTTCAAATACCGTAAGCCGACTAATCTGACTGGTTTCTCTCAGTCACCAAGGTAAATACCAGGTTGGATATTTGATACTAAGTTCCAAAGTTCCACCTTAAGTCTAAAACAATAGTAAATATGAAAATAGTTGGTAACAGCGAATTCTCTGCCATCTATCTACAGATAATGCAAGCAGATAGATTGGATGGCACCCTACCCGGCATGTGCAGAAGTAGAGATACAGTTGCCTAGCACTAAGGTATCTGTGGACACTTATCCAAGCTGCCATTTGCCTGTCACGTATACAAGCAGAGATAGTGTTACCTAGCACTAAGGTATCTGTGGACACGTGACGAAGTAAGGGGTATGTAACAAGGATGAGACCTAGGTCCATTGATAATGAAAGCAGGCAAATGGACGGTACCGTAATGCCATCTGCTCGGCATGTTCAGAAGCAGAGGTACAGTTGCCTAGCACTAAGGTCTCTGAGGACACGTGTCAAAGCTACCATTTGACCGTCACGTATAGAAGCAAAGATATAGTTGTCTAGCCTAAGGTCTCTGTGGACAGGTGTCGAAGCTGCCATCTGCCCTATACCACGTATAGAAGGTACAGTTGCCTAGGCACATGTCGAAGCTGTCATCTGCCGTATACCACGTATAGAAGGTACAGTTGCCTAGGCACATGTCGAAGCTGTCATTTGCCCGTCACAGAAGCGGAAGTACATTTGCCTAGTCTCTGTGTACATGTGACGAATTAAGATGGCGTGTAACAGGTTGAGACGTAGATCCACACATAGAGAAAGCAGGTGGACTGGACGGCACCCTGTGCCATCTGTCCGACACGTATAGAAGCACAGATGTCTAGCACTAAGGTATCTGGGAAAAGTGTCGAAGAAGCCTCCATCTGCCCGTCACGTATAGAAGCACAGGTACAGCTGTCTAGCACTAAGGCCATGTCACGCAGCAAGATGGTATGGTACAGGGATGAGATCTGGACGGCTAACTGTCCGCCACAAAACGAGCTACGAGGTATCTCCTAGCAGATCCGTCGCGATATGACCACGTAAGGAATTTTGTATAATAAAGCGACGAATAACAAAAATAGAGAGAGAGAAAAGAACTTGAGGTAAGATATATGTAGGTGTAGCTTACCGCAATAAACTACAACACTTTTTCTAATTTTTAAATTTATTCTTGGAATATATTTCTAAAATTTTCACAGTATTTTACAACTCTCTCGAAAGCAGTCACCTTCAGAAGGTCTATCGCTTTCTAACAACTAACCTGATTCTCACCGTCGTTAGTTAACGTTTAGGTGGGAAGCGAGAGGGCCTTTTGTTGCTCTTAGATGTCTCTTCTGAGATTTCTTTCTTCGGGGCGAATAAATGAGGGCAGCAGGTTGCTGATGGCTTACTGCCTCGCTTGGTAGTTGAGGACACGGATCTGACTGATGGAGGTTCTTCACCTCCTCCAGCTTTCTCATCACATCCTTGCTCCTCTTGTTCCTTTTTCCATCGATCCCTGTGAACCAGCAAACATTTTACTTAACAAGGAAGTATATTATCTAATGATTTGTTAGTATTCGGTGTAATGAGATACATTTAAGCAGCAATGGACCATTCATTTAAGCGCCATTCACATAGAAACATTAACGCGAAGATATAAACGTGCTTCACCTTGTCATTCACAGTGCTAACATGTTAGTGTCAAAACAAGACATTTGAAGTGTGAAAGTGATTAATAATGGAAGCTGCGATGACTGACATCGATGCAGTAGTGCATTTTATGTTGCTAAAGCTGCGTTATTATTTTCTCTAACACGTATAGTAAGTAGGCGAGGTATTGCATTCCACCCAAAAGTTCGATACCGAGATTTCACCGGAAATACATGTTTTGAGGCCCCCAAATAAAGCATTTTTGAAAACATGTCTGCGTGTGTGGCTGTGTATCTGTTTGTGAACAGCATAACTCAAAAACGAAGATTTTCAAGAAAATCTCCCACCCCAACTACCCTTTATATGGAACATTTCCCGAAAGTTTTGATTTTCTAAAAATGATCCTAAAGATTTTGATTTAAATACTGTATATAAAAGAATTTACATGACAAATAAAATGTACATCTTGAATTTTCTGGGAATACGTAGCTTAGGAAGTCATCTTCATTCTGAAGGAATGTTGTATAATTTGTAAACGTTAAGCAATAGACGAAAACGTACCACACAAAAAAAGTAGATCTCTTTAAAACACACAATTTACTTGAAATAATATTTTTGTGGCATAAGCCGTTTCTGAGATTGTTCAATACTAGTCATTATTTTAGTCCCATCGATTTTCAGTTGTTCCTCGCGATATCATGGAAACAGTATGGAATTTTAAGGCCAGCATATAGCGTTCAGTTAAACATTTGACTATCGCTGTTCCCTTTGTATCTATAACGAAATGTGTAATGTAGCTGTTTTTGCAAAGTTTATTTGGATTAAATGTAGTAGATAGAAAAATAAGCTTTAGTAAGAATAATTTGTGTGCCCAGTAATAAAGATAGAGGGTAGAGAAAATCATGTGAATGTATCATAAGATTTTTTAAATTTGGTTTATTTTGGGTCACTTTAACAGCATGGTCATATCGCGATTTTTCACTTTATATGATGGAAGAGTATAATAATAAGTTACAAAGTAATATTTACAGTTATAAACTTGAAGGTCGTTTTCTTTGTTTGGATGTTATTTAGAGCAGTTGGTAGATCCTAAAGTCTCCATCTGAATACTCCACAGTAAGCGTTGCATTGCAGGTGTCACGTTTTCGTGGTGGTTCTTTATTAAGTGTGAATGGGTGTGTCAGTTTGCAGTGACCAACTCTGAGGCGGGTAATTACTATTTGTTCTCGACGTTCAATTGTTCGGAGAGGTTCACAGCGCGGGCATCCAGCAATTTGCTGTGGGTTCTTGACCGTATCTTATTCTATAAGTATTTGTTTGGTGTAGCTAATGATATCGTGGTGTGTGCATTAACTTGTATTTGTATTATATTATATTTTCCCATACATGAAACAAAACGGAATGGTTTTTAGCCTATAAACTTTTATAAAACGTCGAAAGACACCATAGTAATAATAATAATAATAATAATAATAATAATAATAATAATAATTAAAATCTATTCAGTTCATTCTCAATGTTTCCAAATATTTTGATTTAAAAATTATGTTTGTAAGATTTGTGTTTTTTGTCCTAAACACAACGATAATTTTCAAATAAAATGATTAATTTATCATCAAATGACTTCATTTCTGCTCTTTTCCGTTTCTACACAGTGCGATAGGGTTATTTTTCCTGGAATTGCATTAACGCGAACATGAGAGCTTGGAGAATGGTGTTATCGTCTGGCGATAGTGGTCATAATCATTGTGAATGCTTTTATTTGTTAACCTAGCTACAAACTTTAGTGTTCGTGTTGCATTTCGTTAACGTTTTGTGTGAATGGGCTCTTACTGCATGGATTTTAACAGTATATTGCTAACTAGCTGGCTGCCCGACGTTACAAGGTTAGAATTTTAAATCGATTAACGATTTAATTAATTTCATTTCCCTCCCGTTCTTTATGCAATTATGGTCTACAAGATTTTTATGTTGAATCCTCCCCTTTAACCCTCATAACTGTAATTTTGTACATCCCCGGCTATTCCTAATAAGTGATGAAACATGTTGTTAAGGGGTTTAAAAGTTGCCAAAGAGCTGTGCCCACTAAGTGTGGATAAACTTTACACTGCATAATAGAATGTGCAGAAACCAATGTTTGGAGAGAGGAAATATGGAATAAGAAGTGGGATAAATTACAGATAGAGACATTATTTTTAAAACTCTTCGGAAACAACAAGAAAGAATTTTTGATAAATATACAGGGAAGGTAAGAGAGAAAGGTGGAGGGAAATCATTAAAGAAAAAGAGGATTATAGTAACAAAGTGATGATATAGATAAATTATAAATGAGGAGAGTAATTTAAATTGCTAGTTTTGGAAATTTTATATAGTAAAATGAAGGATACACATACACAAACAACCAGGGTGTTAAGTGTATATGATCCTATCTCAAGCAACTCCTAGAATAGCATAATTAATGTATTAGTATCGAGATAGTAGGAAAGGAAAATATAAATTATGAAATAAATGTGTTATAAAATAATTATAAATATATATGAATATATAAAGGTAGAAGGTTTTAATAAATAAAAAGGTAGATGAAGGAAATATAGTACTGGATATCAGTATGTAACCGCTGGATACCAGTTGCTTTTATGCTGGTTATTAGCAGTAGCATGATACTTGAATGTAATTATGTATGCATCTAAATATATGGAGAAATAAAAAACTGATGGAACATCCCCTAATATTCACACAAAAGGATGGAAACATCTGTGGAATGTCTGACCTCCTTTACCTCCCACGACAGTCTTCCAAGTTCTGAAAATGCTGCATAGTCTATAAGTATTCTTTGGTGGTGGAAAACACATGATCGGATTGATCGAGTAACTTATTGCATAATTACAATAGCTGAAATTTCAAACATTTCCACCTTCTCTTTGATCCAATGGTTATTTAATATAAAAAAAAGCTACATAGTTTTCACATAATACACACTCCCTTAACATGTATAACGAAATAGAGGTGAAGCTGGTGTATATGAAGATTCCCCACTCCCAGGCCACCAAGTTAACCGCATTGAAAGATACACATCGTCTACGAACATCAATTATTTTTAGTTTTTAGTTATGGACGCCTTAAAGACACTTGGTAGAGATCGCAGGGTATTTTTACGCTTTTTCGCAATTGAAAGAAAACCAGTTTTCATTAGAATTACACCATCTAGGACAATGAACGTTTTATTGTTTATTAAAGAAGTATTTTTGAGTAAACTGCTTTCAAGATTTTTTAACTACTTTAAGTATTTTAACTATAAAATATTTAAATAAATAAAATAATTCCTAAAAGATTTTTACTTTCAGTTATAGGTACACTTCTCTCTAAAAAAATCTGATGTGTTACACTCACATGACTTTCTCTACTCTTGTACAAACTATTTTTACAAACGCTTATTCTCCATATGCTTCATGTTAATCGAGATATCGAGATGTCAATCTTATTACTAATTTTCTTGTAGATGCAAGGGAAATATGGTAGGTTTTAAGCGATAGTCAAATATTTTAACGCTGGTTGCTATGTGGCGCATTCCATTCTCTTTGCATATCCAGGACATAAAAAAATGAATAACGAATTTGAGAAAAAGTATAAGTATTGGAAAATTTAAGGGAATAACAAGCAATATCTCGCAAACGGTTCACTCAACAAAAGAAATGTATATGACATAAATTGTGTATTTTAACGCGATCTACATTTTTCGTGTAGTAAAATTTTGTCTATCTCTTATGGTTTACCAGTTATGAAAACGTCGTTCATAATGAAGAATACTTTTGGAGACATTCCCAGAAAATTCGAGATATACATTTTATTTGTCATGACAATATCTTAAACATATGATATTTTAATCAAAATCGTTAGAGCCGTTTTTGAGAAAATTAAAATTTTCGAAAAATGTTCCATGTAAAGGGTAGTCTGGGGTGGGGGGATTTTCTTGAAAACCTTCGTGTCGCATCTCTGAAAGATACTGAACCTAAATACCAAGTTTGATGTTTATCCGACTGTTCGTTTTTGAGTTATGCTATTCTCAGACACACAGACACACAGACAGACACACACACGATCATGTTTCCAAAAATGCTTTTTTTGGATTCAGGGTGTCTCAAAACATGTATTTCCGGTGAAATCTCGGTATCGAATTTTTGGGTGGAATACAATACTTCCCCTACTTACTATACGTAGTAGAGAAAGTAATAAAGATCAAAACTCCACCAATTGTTTCATTATGAGTTTTTATAAGTAGCTTAAGATAGCCGATTAACTACTGGCCCATTTGAGGGAGACTAACTTAATTTTAAAAAAAATCTGATGTGTTACACTCACATGACTTTCTCTACACTTGTACAAACTATTTTTATAAACGCTTATTCCGCATATGCTTCATGTTATTCGAGATATCGAGATGTTAATCTTATTGCTAATTTTCTTGTAGATGCAAGGAGGATTGGTAGGCTTTAAGCGATAGTCAAATGTTTTAAGAGCTCGTTGCTATTTGGAGCATTCCATTCTCTTTGCATTACCAGGACAAAAAAAAATGAATAGCGAATTCCCATTTGAGAAATGTATAAGTATTAGAAAATTTAAGGGAATAACAAGCAATATCTCGAAAATGGTTCACTCAACAACAAAACGGTATATGACATAAATTGTATATTTTAACGCGATCTACATTTTTTGTTTAGTAAACTTTTGTCTATCTCTTATGGTTTACCAGTTTTGCAAAAGTCGTTCACAATGAAGAATACGTTTGGAGACATTCCCAGAAAATTCGAGATATACAATTCATTTGCCATGAAAATGTCTTAAACTTATGGTATTTTATTCAAAATCGTTACAGCCATTTTTGAGAAAATTAAAATTTTCTAAAAATGTTCCATGTAAAGGGTAATCTGGGGTAGGGGGGATTTTCTTGAAAACCTTCGTGTCGCATCTCTGGAAGATACTGAACCTAAATACCAAGTTTGGTGTTTATCCGACTGTTCGTTTCTGAGTTATGCTGTTCACAGACACACACACAGACACACACACGGACATGTTTCCAAAAAGACTTTTTTTGGATTCAGGGGTTCTCAAAACATGTATTTCCGGTGAACTCTCGGTATAGAATTTTTGGGTGGAATACAATACTTCCCCTACTTATTATACGTAGTAGAGAAAGTAAAAAGTTTATATATTATAATGGCATTGAATTGTTTAATAAACTCCTCACATATTTAAAACAAGTTAAAACCCTAGCAGTCTTCAAAAAAGATTTTAAAAAATTCCTAATACAGGGTTGTTTTTATTCAGTGGAAGAATATCTAGAAATGATTTAGATTATAAACTTTCTTATGGAATATACTATGTTTACAATTCCAAAATTTAGTTTAGGTACCTACTCATGTAATAAATTAGGATTTCTGTATTTGTGTATTACATCAAATTAGCCCTGTTCTTTTTGTACTAATAACTTTATTGTTGATGAAGCCAGTATTCCTGTATTGAAATCAAACGGTGAATAAATTTGAGTAAACTCCAAAAAAAACAACAAAAAAAAACGATTTGAGATAATCAAATTGTGTGCTTTAACGAGATCTCCGTTTTTAATAAGATTTTGTCTCTCTTACACGGTTTACGTTATATACAAAATTCATTCAGAATGAAGAAGGCTTTACAGGGTGTTTCCGAAAATTCAAGATGTACATTTCATCTTTTGGCATGAAAACATCTAACACATCTAGCGTTTTGATCAAAATGTTAGATCCATGTTGAGAAACTAAATATTTTTGAAAAGTTTTGGACGGAAAGAGTAGTTTGTGTAGGGATATTTTCTTGAAAACCTTTGTGATGTATCTTGGAAGATTCTGAACTGCAATACTAAGTTTGGTACTTAATCGACTTATTCTTAAGTTATGCTGTTCATAGACACACAGACATACACTGAGAATTTTGCCTGTATCTTGCGGTTTACCAGTCATGCAAAAGCCATTCAGAATGAACAGAACTTGAGAGGCAATTTCCAGAAAATTCAAGTTATACATTTCGACTGTCATTAAAATACAACACTTTGTATTTTGATCAAAATCGTTAGAGCCATTTTTGAGAAAATCAAAATATTCTAAAAACTTTCCATTTAAAGGGCAAAGGTAAAAGGAGCGTCCATAAATAAAGCTAAATTTTTAGAGACACTGAGGAATGGAAGGTGCCCCCGAAACCGGGGCAGAGCACCGCAATCGGCCCCTTGTGCTTCTACCGTAATATCTGGGGGAGGGAGGGATGAGGGGAGAGACCCAAGGACGACCAGATCCGGCTGACGATGGGGCAGGCACGGACGGAATCCCTAATGTTTCCAGATCGAATGCCTCTAGCGCCGCCCGAGCCCATCCATGAGCCCCGAGGCTCCGGAGGGCCCCCGAAGGAGCGCCTGTCCAAAACACACAGAAGCGGATATCCAACGGATCAGTCCCTGGACGACGTCAGAAGCCTCCACAGAGCGCATAGCAACCGTCTTACCAAACACGCACGCCTGGTCCTACACCCACAAACAGATGAAAATGAGGGGCATAGTGGGTACAGGAAACGAGGGGCAGGAAAGTCGTGGCAAAAGAGAAATCACCCCAGCATTCGCTTGCCGATCCAGGGAAACCACGAAAAACCCATGGGTCAGAGTGGGTGGTCACCGGGGACAGAACTCGGGACCTCCCGAATCGAGTCGCACACGTTACCGCAGTGCCACTTCGTCGGTCCATTTAAAGGTTAGTTTGGGTTTGGCTGTTTTCTTGAAAATGTTCGTGTCACATCTTTGGAAGATGCTGAACATACGAAGTTGGTAAAGGGACATATCGTTTTTGAGTTAAACTGTTCACAGATACGAGCCGATATATTTCTAAAAGTACTTTTTTGGGGCACCGGGCCCTCAAAGTAAAATTTACGGTGAAATCTCGGCAAGGAATTTTTGTATGGAAATAATGCTTCCTCTACTTACCGTAAGTACGTATTAGAGAAGGTAAAAACGCTTTTTTGGATCGAGGGAGCCCCAAGACATGTATTTCCGGTGAAACCTGGGTACCGAATGTAATACTTGCTATAGAACAGAGTGGTAAAACCGCTACATCACCTGTGTTCGTCCCGATAAAGCTTGTACTCTTCTCTCCATCTTCTTGACATGTTGAGGAGGTCTTCGTCGGTTTCCTGCAGCACGGAACTGGAGGACTGATGCGGTTCCGGTGCTTCACCAGAGGCCATTGTCAGCTCCTGAATTGTTGCACTCGAGGGCTCTTCTTCGTGACTCTGCAGGTAAACAATGGTAACTCAATCATTTATTTTAAAAGGAA
This sequence comes from Deroplatys truncata, assembly GCA_030765065.1. Classification (NCBI taxonomy): domain Eukaryota; kingdom Metazoa; phylum Arthropoda; class Insecta; order Mantodea; family Mantidae; genus Deroplatys; species Deroplatys truncata. The sequence goes on along the minus strand of CM060984.1, from coordinate 241,756,451 downwards.
GCTAAATGATAAAAATTGACGAAATGACATTTTTAGTCTTTTGTGCAAACTTATTAGTTGGCGTTTCCTATTTAATTAAGTATATATATATATATATATATATATATATATATATTTATCGTTGTAGGGCAATTCTGTTACATGCTAGGGTGAGGGCCAAACTATTAAATTTTGATCACCCCAACACGCACATGGGGAAGCGTAGCTCAGTAGCTGCAAGAGGATCCGGACCTTGATGTCTACATTCAGAAGAAGGCGTGAGGCTTTTTTTTTTTTAACAAATATACCCAAATCTCACATCACACACATACCTGTAATTTATTGATAAAACACTTGGCGAATCTACATTGCATATATATCTCCCCTCTCCAACCCTGGTTAGGCAAGCTAGCTAGCTAGTCAGGGCTGGTGGCATACTAGACGGAAATTCAAACAAACCATTCTCTCTGGCGTGATCGGCGCCAAAGGAGAAGGCTCGTTCAGCCGAAAGAAATAATCAAAATCACCCAATAATACTGTCGACAATGCGGCACAATAATGCGTCTGGTATGACAATCCTTCCTGTTACGCCTGGTGATGGTACTGCATCTGCAATTTTACATTGTGAATTGTGTACCGCTTCAAACAAAAAATCATAATTCCTACACACTTCGGAGTAGAGAGGTAAACTTTAGCACATCCTTTAGGGGAAGGTTTTCTATGCAAATTGGTACTAATGTTAAGTATGGCAGCTTCTGTGTACTCAAGCCATGTGGTTTGTTTGTTTGCAAATATATGCGAATTTGTTTTCTCCATTTTTGTTTTGAAAACAGCTTTGTCTGTGAGTTACAGTATGATATAACCGACCCGTTTTCTCAGCTATTGAACACAGCTAAATTAAACTTTAAGGATGACAGGAACAACGTTTAAGTACTGTTGTAGATGTACTTTGGTGTTAATAGTAAGGTTGATTATATAAAATATAACTGATGTTAAATTTTAATCGAAATATGGTATAACTATTAAAATAATCCTATGTTTCTTAATAAACAAACTCATTAGATATAAGTAGATCGCAGGACTTGGAAGGATTAATTTTATCCTACAAAAACTTCAGTCTGATATCTTAAAATAGTTTTTGGGATAATGGATCATGAATTTATCAGATTTAACATTGGCTTTTATCTCTCCCTGTCTTATACACATTTGTTTGAAATCAAAATGTTCAGAAAATAAGTCAGATTCCTCTTAAACCTCTCTCTTCTATCTTTCTGAGTCATCCTGGTCTACAGAATCCACGTTGAAATACCATGTGCGTGTAATTATTAGGCAGAGGGGTTTTAGTAAGTAAATAGTGCAATCGTGTTACCGTACGGAGTATAGGTGACAAGTATTGTGACAGGCTCTCTCCTCCCCAACCCAACAGACGGTTTCGTTGCGATTGTTTCATTTATTTGATGCACATGTAGAAAACTGGAGAGCTATGGCAATATGTCTAAAGTAAAGAAGAGTTGATACATCATCACAATAAGCATTGTTTGTAACGGAATTTGATATAGAACACTTCAGCACAAAGGGTGAAACTATCAGATGCAACATTACAGCTCAAAGAACATTTAAAATAAAACATTAAACAACCTGTAATTCAATGAAACACAAGAACATATGGGAGTATTAGAAAGGAACAACGAGGAAAGTGAACTTTCAGCCTCCTTAGCTCCAAACTATGAGTCAGAATTTTTCGAGGATCTGTGCCATACGCTAGAGCGGATGTTGCTTTAAAAACGTACAGCTTTCGATGTAAAAGAAATTACAATGTAACTCAGATTTCTGTATATTAATGCCTTGATTAAATCTTGGGGTAACTTTATTGTACAATATCAGTGGCTAAACATACCTGTAGCTTTATCTTTTAATACTCGTTAATTCTGATGTACCTGCTATCGAAGTGGGGTGTACCGCCTCCAAACTGTAACATCTATTTGTTTACAGAAAACACTACAAGGTCACAAGCGCTTCTACCTTCCCTCGCCAAGTCGCCACCAACCCTAGATGCGTTCCTAACTTGATGATTTACTTACTAATACCCCCCTGCCTGGTAATTATGCCAGTGGTTTAGAGGTATAGGTTATGCAACGGAGGGGGACGCCTTGCGCAATGCGACATACGTGAGATCTATTGTGGCTATCACCCCCAGGAGGAAGGGATGAAGTGAAGGAATCACAGACAGACCACAGGCTTGTTAATCACGATTTATGAATTAAAGCTCATTATCAAAATATATGAAGTTTACAGAAACTGTAAACATCTATCTGCTAAACAAAACACAGTATTCTCATTTTAGGCGAAGTAACTAGTCTGTTTTGTTTACAATCCATATTGCTACTGGAACTTAGCATCACACTTACGCTATCTCGTTAGGCCCATTGCGTCTTACATGGCCCCTGGGAGAAGGGATAAAGGAGAGACCAGAAGGACGGCTGTGCGCGTTATCAAAGACGGGGTTCCTAACCATTCCAGAGTGACACCAATCTGCACGCCGGCTCGAGGCTGTTTGCACCATCATCAACCGGGGATCCCGGGAACGAGAGTAATCAGCCGGCCATTCAAGCGCCAGGGAGAAATGCTTTACACAGCACAAACTCCAGAGTCCCTCCGCCACGCACCGATCGCCGTCGCCTGGTCCTACAACCCTAAAACATTATGAAGGTGAAACGATAAAAGGAAATGATGGGGACAGTACACGATGGACAGGAAATTCGTGGTAGAAGAGGAATAACCACAGCATTCGCCTACAGATCTGGGAAAACCACAAAAAACCAAAGGTGAGGGATTCGAATCCAGGACCTCTCGAATGCGAGACTCGCGTCTTATCTCGGAACCATCTCGCCCGGTATTTAATCCTTTAAAAAACTCTGATGTGTTACACTCACAGATTTTCTCTACTCTTGTACAAACTATTTTTACAAACTCTTATTCTCTATCTATTTCATATTAATCGAGATAAACATTTGCAGAAACGATCTTTTGACATGCAAAGAGAATTACATTTTACACATAGCGACCAGTTCTAAAGATATTTGATTTTCGCTTAAGGCGTACTATGTTCCCCTTGTTTTGTATTTGCAAGGGCAATATAGAAATACAGTAGCCTTTAGGCATAGACATATCTCTTAATAGGTGGTTGCTAGGTGCAGCACCATTCTCCTTGCCACAGATGAATGCTCTTTGCATATCTAAGACAAAAAATGAATAACGAATTCCCATTTGAGAAAATAAGTATTGAACAATTTAAGGGAATAACAAGCAATATATCCAAAATGGTTCACTCAACAACAAAAATGTATATAACATAAATTGTGTATTTTAACGCGATCTACATTTTTTGTGTAGTAAAACTTTGTCTATCTCTTATGGTTTACCAGTTATGCAAAAGTCGTTCACAATGAAGAATACTTTTGGAGACATTCCCAGAAAATTCAAGATATACATTTTATTTGTCATGAAAATATCTTAAACATATGATATTTTAATCAAAATCGTTAGAGCCATTTTTGAGAAAATTAAAATTTTCGAAAAATGTTCCATGTAAAGGGGATTTTCTTGAAAACCTTTGTGTCGCATTTCTGGAAGATACTGAACCTAAATACCAAGTTTGGTGTTTATCCGACTGTTCGTTTCTGAGTTATCCTGTTCACAGACACACACATTGACACACACACACACACACACAGAGACACACACACGGACATGTATCCAAAAATGCTTTTTTTTATTCCGGGAGTCTCAAAACATATATTTCCGGTGAAATCTCGGTATCGAATTTTTGGGTGGAATACAATACTTCCCCTACTTACTATACGTAGTAGGGAAAGTAAAAACGTATGTGCAGAACACTGTGAGTAGGTATATATAGAGAGAGCGAGGCCACTTTTTTGCGTTTATATGGGAAAGGATAGGGAAAACGAGGCTAGATGCGACGGTTCAAGGAGGAAAATGCGTTTATATGGACGAGATAGGGAATACGAGGACTGACGCTAGGCTAGTCAGATGCTAAAGGAGGGAGGGATATGCTTTATACGAAAGAGATAGGGAATACAAGGAAAGATGCTAGGCTAGACAGAGGCTGAGTAAAGTATGGTTTATATGAGCGGTATAGGATAACGATGAGAGGTGTTAGACTAGACAGGGCTTGAAACGTAGTGCATGGTTTATATGAGAGATATAGGAAAACGAGGAAAGGTGTTAGGCTAGACAGAAGTCGAGGAGTAGAGTATGGTTTATATCAGAAGTATAGGAAAACGAGGAGAGGTATTAGGTTAGGAGAATTGAGTATGTGTTTATAAGGAGAGACGAGAAAACGGTGAGAGATCCTGTGCTAGGATAGACAGGTGTTAAAGTTAGGTTAGATAGGAAACCAAGGAGTGATACTCAGCTAGAGGGGGGGCAGGAGGGAATACTCTTTATGAGAGGTAGGGGATCAGGGGAGTGGTGTTAGGCTAGACAGAGGTTGAGAGTATGCGTTTATATGTATGGGAAGTATAGGAAAACGCGGAGAGGTGTTAGGCTAGACAGAGGTCGAGGAGTAGAGTATGGTTTATATGAGAGGTACAGGGAAACGAGGAGAGGAGTTAGGCTAGGCAGAAGTCGAGGAGTAGAGCATGCTTTATATGAGAGGTATAGGAACAGGAGGAGAGGTGTTAGGCTAGACAGATACTAAAGGAGTAGCAATATGGACTTATATACAGGAGAGATAGGGAATAGGAGGTGCTAGACTTGAAAGCGACTTTAGACGTGAACTTAGTGGAAAACTGTTTGATGTCAATGTTCTAGACATGCCCATCACGTAACCTATTCAGGGAAAAGGTGAGTTGTTCAGCGGAAAAAGGTGACTGCTCAGGGAAAAAGGTGACCCACAAAGGGAAAAAGTCGAGCAGTAAAGGGAAAAACGTGACCAGCAAAGGGAAAAAGGTGAGCAACAAAGGGAAAGAGGTGACCACCAAAGGGAAAACGGTGAGCCATAAGGGGAAAAAGGTGACCTGCAACGGGAAAAGCTAACCACTCACACTAACAGGTAAGTAATTCAGCTAGTATTGCAAGAGGTTGACTGCATCATAGCAGTGTATGATTTCACAGGTAATTCAGCTAGTATCGTATGTATTTAGGCTAATTCATCTAGTATCACAGGATAGATTCCAGAGGCTAACTGTATCATGGCTCTGCATAATTTCACAGATAATTCAGCTAGTATCGTAGGTATTTAGGCTAATTCAGCTAGTATCACAAGAGGATAGATTCTAGGGTAGGGTATAGCTTAGTGTCGTATTTCACAGGTAATTCAGCTAGTATCGTAGGTATTTAGGCTAATTCAGCTAGTATCACAGGAGGCTAGATTCCAGGGTTGGGTATAGCATAGTTTCATATTTCACAGGTAATTCAGAGGGTATCGTAGGTATTTAGGATAATTCAAGTAACATAGGTGTTTAGAGTAATTAAGCAAGTATCACAGGAGGCTAGATTCCAGGGTTGGGTATAGCATAGTTTCGTATTTCAGAGGGTATCGTAGGTATTTAGGATAATTCAAGTAACATAGGTGTTTAGAGTAATTAAGCAAGCATTACAGGAGGGTAGGTTCCAGGGGTTGGTTATAACCTAGCTTCGTATTTCACAGATAGTTCAGGTAATATCGTAAGTATTTGAGGTAATCGACAGAGCTTCACAGATATTATTGATAATTTCGATCAGAGATTTGTATCACAGCTATTTAAGGTAAATGCAGCTGATTCAGGTTGTATCAATGGTATTTGAGTCATTTTAATAGGTAATTCTGATAGTATCACAGGTGCTCGTACTAATTTAGAGCAGAATTCGTATCAGAGCTAGTTAAAGTAATTTCACATGATTCGGGTAGTATCACAGGTATTTAAATCATTTTCATAGCCAATTCAGCTAGTATCGTGAGCATTTAAGCTAATTCAGCTAGTATCACAGGAGGCTAGATTCCAGAGGCTAACTGCATCATAGCTATGCATGATTTCACAGCTAATTCAGCTAGTATCGTAGGTATTTAAATCATTTTCATAGCCAATTCAGCTAGTATCGTGAGCATTTAAGCTAATTCAGCTAGTATCACAGGAGGCTAGATTCCAGAGGCTAACTGCATCATAGCTATGCATGATTTCACAGCTAATTCAGCTAGTATCGTAGGTATTTAGGCTAATTCAGGTAGTGTCACAGGAGGCTAGATTCCAGGGTTGGGTATAGCATAGTTTCATATTTCAAGGTAATTCAGAGGGTATCGTAGGTATTTAGGATAATTCAAGTAACTTAGTGCTTAGAGTAATTAAGCAAGCATTACAGGAGGGTAGGTTCCAGGGGTTGGTTATAGCCTAGTTTCGTATTTTACAGATAGTTCAGGTAATATCATAAGTATTTGGATAATCAGCATAGTTTCACAGATGCTCGTAATAATTTCTATCAGAGATTTGTATCACGGCTATTTAAGGTAAATGCAGCTGATTCAGGTTGTATCAATGGTATTTGAGTCATTTTAATAGGTAATTCTGATAGTATCACAGGTGCTCGTACTAATTTAGAGCAGGAATTCGTATCTGAGCTATTTAAGGTAATTTCACACGATTCGGGTAGTATCACAGGTATTTAAGTCATTTTAACAGGCAATTCAACTAGTATCACAGGTACTCATGGTAATATAGAGAGTAATTCGATTATAAAACTTTTCTCATCCAGCGTTACAACAATTTATATACTTTTTTCTAAATCTTACAAATTTTTATATGTTAAACAGTTATTGTACGATGCAGAGAGGGATAAACTGCATATTGGTTCACAAATTGAAAAGCTTTACGTCAACATACCTTTATTTTAGTTCGTTATAGATGTCTCTCCCCTTTTATCTAGGCTTGAGACTTGCACTAGGATTGCACCTAATGGCAGGGTTACCACCTTCCCTTCCATCTTCTTCTTTCTTCATCAGGCGTCAGCTATCTGCATATACAGCACACAGATACCTTCTTTTTTAAGATTGTAGAATCACGAGAAATTCTTTATCTTTAACTTACATTCTTTTAAGCACTGTTTGTAATGGCGTAATGTCCATACGCATATGTCGTTATCCCATCCTCAGCAATAATTCTTTTATCATCAAACGGAGTCAATGCAATTTTATTCACTTGTACTGTAGCAAGGGCATGCTTTCGTGATAGGATCAGATTCATAGGTGTTCTGATGATTTCACTGGTTTTAAGACAGTCTGTATAGCTGTCAAACGAAATGTACTGCTTAATAGCGCTACGTTTTATACCTTTAATCTTTTTTATCATTGACCCTTGAATATCTAAGGCATACATCTTAGGACGTAGTCCAACAAAGCGTAGGATGATTTTGCTATTAGCCTCATCTTTAAATTTTCCCAATACCTTCTTGTTCTGAGTAGAGTAACATATATGGTTGGCAGGGTAATCAGCTGTATCGAGATGCTCAAGAAAACGTAGCTTGTCCTGGTACACATCTTCAGTTGTTACACGATGAATGAACGAATCAGTGTCCATATACATAAGCTTCAGGTTTTCAGCTCCATAATAAGGCAACAAAACGTCGTAATGATAGTTATACATTAATGTCTTGGAGATGTCCAACACACTCATACCAATGTATATAGGCTTGTTGAATACAATCTGACGAGAGGCCATATGTACAGCAGCTAGATTATCAGCATATATCGTCCTGTCGATAAACGTAGGCTTGGCGATCAGCTTCTCTAGAGTTTTTTCATTGGTCACCAGTCGTATATCCATACGATTACGCAGGTTCTCCATAGTTTTTCCAAACATAGCGTTGTTAAAGAGTTTGTAGAGATCCTTCTCGAAATCATTCGCAGCTTGTTGTCGTAGCCTGTTGTTAAATTCCACATAAGGTTTCAACCACTGAGTCTGTCGGAATTGTAGCACACGATGGATTTTTGTTAGTCGTAGTCCATGACTAAGAGCTTGCTTCAAAGCCATGTAATGCACTACATACTTCTTTCGAGGTCCAAGATGAGGTATCAGTTTCTTTGTAGATGATTCCAATGGTTTCATACACTCTGGCAGGAAAGGTAGATCGTTGTGTAGATCGTGAAGTTCTGCAGGATACTCGATGTCGACTTCTAATATGTAGCCGTAAGGATCATCTTCTTGTAGTGTTTCTAAGTTGATTTCTTCAGGTGACACCCACTGAAATCCACCAAAAGGAAGGGCGTGACACATTGCCCACCCATATTGGTTATTTGCGTCCTCGTATGTGATAAATTGGGTTGGTCTCGTCGGATCAAACTTCTCCATATAAGTGTTATTAGCCTCAGCATACCGATGAGAAACTTGGCATAAACCTCCTCTTATACCTGATTCCACCATGAGTAATTGATCATAATCTTGTAACAGCTCTAACTTAATTCCAGTATACAGTAACATAGCGTCCCATGTTAGACCTGGAGAGGTAAAATAATGGGCGGGATCGACTTTGTGTGTTTTAAGGGTTTGCTCTCTGAACGTCTCAAAGACGTCAGCTAGAAGAAGTACATCCGAAGTTAAGTAGAGATCGCTGTACTCTCCCAGGTTTCTCACATTAAACAGCTCCCATACATTTCTAGCATGATCGTAGTCAGCATCAGTAATTTCTTCTTCATTTAATCTATTGTAGAAGGAGTCCTTAGGAGGCAAGCAGGTCTCGTTCAGGGCATCCCATGACGTAACAAAATCATATGGAAATACACCCTTACGGGTCATCAACTTCAATTTGTCTTCTCCAAAGTACTTTAGCGTTTCAGGATACGAGGTTAGATTTTTTACCAACTTATCCAAGCTTGTACTGAGGAATCGGAAGCTATCCACAAATCGAAGCTTTATATCTCCTACATACTTGGTGAATGAGATATAGCTTTCTTCAGAGTTAGGAATTACCTCCACACGTTCACTTGTACAACCCAGCTCCTTAACAATGAAATGAGAGTCATATCCGCTAAGGTTATGCATGAAGACTGGTATATATTTAGGTGTTTTGCAGGCTAAATTACATTCATTATGAAGACTTCCACGATATTCACCGCTGATGTGATCATGGTCGCGTACTTTATAGTTCTCTTCTGTAAAGGGTTTTCTACACAAGTAGCATGTCGTAGAAGACTCGAAATCCTTTTGCTGTTGATCCGTAAGTTTCAGAGGCTTAGCAGATTTGTATATATTACCAATCATTTCTGCAAGAGATGTAAGGTACAGCATAAACTTCTGAGCAGCATCAGCACCACGATACACATAGGGCTGCTTAGGAAGACCAGTTTCGAGATGTTCAACACCAGATGTAGGCTTCACGTAAACACAAAAGCTCATTGGTGTGTGCTCTTGATAAGGGGTTGTATAGGAAGTTTCAGGATTGGGTATACACGTATGGCATGGAGTGAGAATACTCTCAAAATCTGCATAGATGACATAAGGTACTTTCAGCATCCTCTCAACATTTTTAAACTGTACAATTGCTTTCTCCTTGGTAGGCATAACTACCCTCGCAACACCATGTTGAATACAGACGGCTGCATGTTCTTGCAGTTTTTCCTGTCCACTTCGTCCGCTCTGGTCATCAAAATGTGTAAAGCAGCGCTTACAAGTATAAACCCGTCCATTATGGTTAGTTTTCTGACGTCGAACGAGCTTCTCAAAATTCTTTATATACACGTAGTGATGTTTTCCGCTGCTGTCATTCAATAGTAGCAGGTCGCGATGTTCAGGTAGTTCAATGTCAGCAACCTTTATTGGATACACTTCATGCTTCTCATCCAGCCCGAAAACGTTAATGGATATCTTGTTAAGCTTCTCAAATTTAGGTATTTGAGAAAGTGGAGTAGGGTAAGAAACACAGCTGAAGTCATACTTATCTTGAAGTTGTTTGTATTTGCTGACGCGTTGAGGCTTGATGCTCACGAATTTGGCCAGTATAGAGTACATGAAACATTTCTCGTCGATAAAGTTCTGGATGTTTATACACGCTTCTTTAGCTCCGACAGATGGTGGTAGTGGTATGTAGCTACTTCCTCGTAACGGGTTGTACTTGTTGATACGAAGTCGAACTCCTTCCACAGCAAGCAAAGCCCAGCTGCTACCCTTAAGCTGAGACTCCTCCATTTCAGTCACCAATTTCTTGAATTTCACTTCCATCGTTGACTCCAGATCAGTTTCCAGGAAAACAGCTTGATTCCGTGTTTTAAATGTTTTGTCACAGGTTTCTCCAATACTGTTAACAAATCGACACTCAGCCAGCAGATTAATTTTAACACTCTTATGAATGCTAAGCTCTTTATGCACAGCCTGGATTATACGTTGTTTTGCCTCTTGCAGATACATATTTAGGTCCTTAGCTGATTCGCATCGTATAAAATACGATTTCAATCGTCCTTCGAACGAAGTTTCGTATTCTTTCATATCACAGTCCTCCATTGTTGACAGTAACTGATGTTTAGTTGGCTCCAATCTTCTTTTCTTCTGAGGGCTGCTTATTTCACATATATCTTCGTGTCGCTGTCCCTTATAACAATCTTTGAAGGTTACATTACAATGTTTACATTTGAAGAGCTTCTTGCAGCTCATCTCGTGTCTTCTCTTGTCATAACCTCGGAGGAACTTCTTCCCACATTTTCCGCATGCATATCCAGTAGCGCTTGGAATAATATCCTTATACGCTGAGCTATTCATCTTTATTCTTGATGTAATAACGTATTAATCACTGATCAATGAAATGTAGACCTCTTCACCTTGACACCACTTTAGAAAGCTGATTATTCTTGGAGAGAACACGATGTTAACACCTCAAGACTAATTAGCACAATGAAGTCCAATGCCCTAGATCACCATATTTATAGAGGGAGCACGAACCTTTTAGATCAATCATAAACTCGCTCCATAACCACCTGTATATGATCGCTCAACGTGTACTAACCCCCCAGCCATATAACCTCAAGTCTAGAGACAGGATGTTTATGACGTCACACCCAGAGACAGGATGTCTAGCAGCATCAAACACGTTTAAACTCGTCTCATAACTACCTGCTTATGCTGTCACACCAGCAAGAGAAGTATTCCCACACGCTCATTCAGACATATATTTCAAATTCAAGCCCACCACCACCATCACCACCTATTGTACCAAGGTTAATTCAAGCTGTATTATCACAATACTTAAAAGTAAAAGCTTAAAAGGAAACCTAGAAGATTTTCCCCCTTATTTACTTAATTATTTCATGTTTTTATTCCCTTTTCAATTCTTCCTTTCCATCTTCTCACAGAAAGACCATTACATTTCACTACAATCATGAGAAAAACAATTTTTCCAGAGTTACACAGATTCTAAGCTTCTAAATCGAACCCGGTAATACTTTTAATAAATGTATTTTAGCTCCCCAATATCAGCATCTACCATTTAATCTTTACTCGAACCTGATATGATCCATAAGCTTGAAGATATATGAAATCACCCTTCGGGATTCGATCTGAGTACTTTAAAGTAATATTTGTCACGATAACGATATTTAAGGACTAGATACTCTTGTTTGCGTTTACCTTGACATGTTTATCTAAATTAAATTACGAGTTATTAAATTTTTGCAAGTAAATTTCATTGAATCGGTATTCGAACCCAGAACACCAGGAACAAGATAATTTATAATATTAGTCTGACATGTTAAACAAAGTTGTATGCAGTTACATCATCGATCTAAGTGATATATTCTAGTGTACAGAGGAAAATTAAGAAAGTCATTAAAAAATCGGGAATCGAACCAAGCACAACTGATTGGCAATTATATACAGCATTAATCACCCAGTACAGAACCTATCAATCATGCTTTGCTGCACCCCTCTACCTCACTTAGTTCCCGAGATAATGAAAATTTAAAAATTAAGGATCGAACCCAGGACGTCAGGTATCTAATTACACATTTACAAGATACTACCTAATAACATAAACGCAATAAAGTTTATTTGGCGTCTTTATCTTAATTGGTTTAGGAGTTATTAAATTTATAAGTAAATTCCATCGAATCAGTATTCGAACCCAGAACACCAAGAACAAAATAATTTATAATATGAGTTTGGTATGCTTAAAGGTGCTGTATGTAGTTACAGCATCAATCTAACTGATATTTTCTAGAGTATAGAGTAAAATTAAGGAAGTCATTAAAAAATCGGGATTCGAACTAGAGACAACCGATTAAAAATTATATACAGTATTAATTACACATTATAACAGCTATCAAACATGCTTTGGTCCATTCCTCTAGCTTTCTTAGTTTCCGAGATAATAAAGTTTTTAAAATTAAGGATCGAACCCAGGACACAAGGTACCAAAATATACATCCACAAGAAACTACCTAATGACATTAATGTAATAAAGTTTATTTGGCGTCTTTATCTTAATTAGTCTCCGAGTTATTAGAAGATGAATTTGCATTCACTCCTAGGATTCGAACCCAGGCATCCCGGTCAACTTGGAATAATACCCTAATGACGCGGCGCATTCCAAAGAATTGATTAGTTTTTATCGCATTGTTCTATCTCTTTTCATTCAGGAGATATAAGCGATTAAACAGTAGAGATAATATGGGCGGAGCTTGCCGGCATAGATCAAAAGAACTTTATCAGATGTCAGCATCTCTCTGTGCGCTCAAACATACATATTATCTCTACTGTTTAATCGCTTATATCTCCTGAATGAAAAGAGATAGAACAATGCGATAAAAACTAATCAATTCTTTGGAATGCGCCGCGTCATTAGGGTATTATTCCAAGTTGACCGGGATGCCTGGGTTCGAATCCTAGGAGTGAATGCAAATTCATCTTCTAATAACTCGGAGACTAATTAAGATAAAGACGCCAAATAAACTTTATTACATTAATGTCATTAGGTAGTTTCTTGTGGATGTATATTTTGGTACCTTGTGTCCTGGGTTCGATCCTTAATTTTAAAAACTTTATTATCTCGGAAACTAAGAAAGCTAGAGGAATGGACCAAAGCATGTTTGATAGCTGTTATAATGTGTAATTAATACTGTATATAATTTTTAATCGGTTGTCTCTAGTTCGAATCCCGATTTTTTAATGACTTCCTTAATTTTACTCTATACTCTAGAAAATATCAGTTAGATTGATGCTGTAACTACATACAGCACCTTTAAGCATACCAAACTCATATTATAAATTATTTTGTTCTTGGTGTTCTGGGTTCGAATACTGATTCGATGGAATTTACTTATAAATTTAATAACTCCTAAACCAATTAAGATAAAGACGCCAAATAAACTTTATTGCGTTTATGTTATTAGGTAGTATCTTGTAAATGTGTAATTAGATACCTGACGTCCTGGGTTCGATCCTTAATTTTTAAATTTTCATTATCTCGGGAACTAAGTGAGGTAGAGGGGTGCAGCAAAGCATGATTGATAGGTTCTGTACTGGGTGATTAATGCTGTATATAATTGCCAATCAGTTGTGCTTGGTTCGATTCCCGATTTTTTAATGACTTTCTTAATTTTCCTCTGTACACTAGAATATATCACTTAGATCGATGATGTAACTGCATACAACTTTGTTTAACATGTCAGACTAATATTATAAATTATCTTGTTCCTGGTGTTCTGGGTTCGAATACCGATTCAATGAAATTTACTTGCAAAAATTTAATAACTCGTAATTTAATTTAGATAAACATGTCAAGGTAAACGCAAACAAGAGTATCTAGTCCTTAAATATCGTTATCGTGACAAATATTACTTTAAAGTACTCAGATCGAATCCCGAAGGGTGATTTCATATATCTTCAAGCTTATGGATCATATCAGGTTCGAGTAAAGATTAAATGGTAGATGCTGATATTGGGGAGCTAAAATACATTTATTAAAAGTATTACCGGGTTCGATTTAGAAGCTTAGAATCTGTGTAACTCTGGAAAAATTGTTTTTCTCATGATTGTAGTGAAATGTAATGGTCTTTCTGTGAGAAGATGGAAAGGAAGAATTGAAAAGGGAATAAAAACATGAAATAATTAAGTAAATAAGGGGGAAAATCTTCTAGGTTTCCTTTTAAGCTTTTACTTTTAAGTATTGTGATAATACAGCTTGAATTAACCTTGGTACAATAGGTGGTGATGGTGGTGGTGGGCTTGAATTTGAAATATATGTCTGAATGAGCGTGTGGGAATACTTCTCTTGCTGGTGTGACAGCATAAGCAGGTAGTTATGAGACGAGTTTAAACGTGTTTGATGCTGCTAGACATCCTGTCTCTGGGTGTGACGTCATAAACATCCTGTCTCTAGACTTGAGGTTATATGGCTGGGGGGTTAGTACACGTTGAGCGATCATATACAGGTGGTTATGGAGCGAGTTTATGATTGATCTAAAAGGTTCGTGCTCCCTCTATAAATATGGTGATCTAGGGCATTGGACTTCATTGTGCTAATTAGTCTTGAGGTGTTAACATCGTGTTCTCTCCAAGAATAATCAGCTTTCTAAAGTGGTGTCAAGGTGAAGAGGTCTACATTTCATTGATCAGTGATTAATACGTTATTACATCAAGAATAAAGATGAATAGCTCAGCGTATAAGGATATTATTCCAAGCGCTACTGGATATGCATGCGGAAAATGTGGGAAGAAGTTCCTCCGAGGTTATGACAAGAGAAGACACGAGATGAGCTGCAAGAAGCTCTTCAAATGTAAACATTGTAATGTAACCTTCAAAGATTGTTATAAGGGACAGCGACACGAAGATATATGTGAAATAAGCAGCCCTCAGAAGAAAAGAAGATTGGAGCCAACTAAACATCAGTTACTGTCAACAATGGAGGACTGTGATATGAAAGAATACGAAACTTCGTTCGAAGGACGATTGAAATCGTATTTTATACGATGCGAATCAGCTAAGGACCTAAATATGTATCTGCAAGAGGCAAAACAACGTATAATCCAGGCTGTGCATAAAGAGCTTAGCATTCATAAGAGTGTTAAAATTAATCTGCTGGCTGAGTGTCGATTTGTTAACAGTATTGGAGAAACCTGTGACAAAACATTTAAAACACGGAATCAAGCTGTTTTCCTGGAAACTGATCTGGAGTCAACGATGGAAGTGAAATTCAAGAAATTGGTGACTGAAATGGAGGAGTCTCAGCTTAAGGGTAGCAGCTGGGCTTTGCTTGCTGTGGAAGGAGTTCGACTTCGTATCAACAAGTACAACCCGTTACGAGGAAGTAGCTACATACCACTACCACCATCTGTCGGAGCTAAAGAAGCGTGTATAAACATCCAGAACTTTATCGACGAGAAATGTTTCATGTACTCTATACTGGCCAAATTCGTGAGCATCAAGCCTCAACGCGTCAGCAAATACAAACAACTTCAAGATAAGTATGACTTCAGCTGTGTTTCTTACCCTACTCCACTTTCTCAAATACCTAAATTTGAGAAGCTTAACAAGATATCCATTAACGTTTTCGGGCTGGATGAGAAGCATGAAGTGTATCCAATAAAGGTTGCTGACATTGAACTACCTGAACATCGCGACCTGCTACTATTGAATGACAGCAGCGGAAAACATCACTACGTGTATATAAAGAATTTTGAGAAGCTCGTTCGACGTCAGAAAACTAACCATAATGGACGGGTTTATACTTGTAAGCGCTGCTTTACACATTTTGATGACCAGAGCGGACGAAGTGGACAGGAAAAACTGCAAGAACATGCAGCCGTCTGTATTCAACATGGTGTTGCGAGGGTAGTTATGCCTACCAAGGAGAAAGCAATTGTACAGTTTAAAAATGTTGAGAGGATGCTGAAAGTACCTTATGTCATCTATGCAGATTTTGAGAGTATTCTCACTCCATGCCATACGTGTATACCCAATCCTGAAACTTCCTATACAACCCCTTATCAAGAGCACACACCAATGAGCTTTTGTGTTTACGTGAAGCCTACATCTGGTGTTGAACATCTCGAAACTGGTCTTCCTAAGCAGCCCTATGTGTATCGTGGTGCTGATGCTGCTCAGAAGTTTATGCTGTACCTTACATCTCTTGCAGAAATGATTGGTAATATATACAAATCTGCTAAGCCTCTGAAACTTACGGATCAACAGCAAAAGGATTTCGAGTCTTCTACGACATGCTACTTGTGTAGAAAACCCTTTACAGAAGAGAACTATAAAGTACGCGACCATGATCACATCAGCGGTGAATATCGTGGAAGTCTTCATAATGAATGTAATTTAGCCTGCAAAACACCTAAATATATACCAGTCTTCATGCATAACCTTAGCGGATATGACTCTCATTTCATTGTTAAGGAGCTGGGTTGTACAAGTGAACGTGTGGAGGTAATTCCTAACTCTGAAGAAAGCTATATCTCATTCACCAAGTATGTAGGAGATATAAAGCTTCGATTTGTGGATAGCTTCCGATTCCTCAGTACAAGCTTGGATAAGTTGGTAAAAAATCTAACCTCGTATCCTGAAACGCTAAAGTACTTTGGAGAAGACAAATTGAAGTTGATGACCCGTAAGGGTGTATTTCCATATGATTTTGTTACGTCATGGGATGCCCTGAACGAGACCTGCTTGCCTCCTAAGGACTCCTTCTACAATAGATTAAATGAAGAAGAAATTACTGATGCTGACTACGATCATGCTAGAAATGTATGGGAGCTGTTTAATGTGAGAAACCTGGGAGAGTACAGCGATCTCTACTTAACTTCGGATGTACTTCTTCTAGCTGACGTCTTTGAGACGTTCAGAGAGCAAACCCTTAAAACACACAAAGTCGATCCCGCCCATTATTTTACCTCTCCAGGTCTAACATGGGACGCTATGTTACTGTATACTGGAATTAAGTTAGAGCTGTTACAAGATTATGATCAATTACTCATGGTGGAATCAGGTATAAGAGGAGGTTTATGCCAAGTTTCTCATCGGTATGCTGAGGCTAATAACACTTATATGGAGAAGTTTGATCCGACGAGACCAACCCAATTTATCACATACGAGGACGCAAATAACCAATATGGGTGGGCAATGTGTCACGCCCTTCCTTTTGGTGGATTTCAGTGGGTGTCACCTGAAGAAATCAACTTAGAAACACTACAAGAAGATGATCCTTACGGCTACATATTAGAAGTCGACATCGAGTATCCTGCAGAACTTCACGATCTACACAACGATCTACCTTTCCTGCCAGAGTGTATGAAACCATTGGAATCATCTACAAAGAAACTGATACCTCATCTTGGACCTCGAAAGAAGTATGTAGTGCATTACATGGCTTTGAAGCAAGCTCTTAGTCATGGACTACGACTAACAAAAATCCATCGTGTGCTACAATTCCGACAGACTCAGTGGTTGAAACCTTATGTGGAATTTAACAACAGGCTACGACAACAAGCTGCGAATGATTTCGAGAAGGATCTCTACAAACTCTTTAACAACGCTATGTTTGGAAAAACTATGGAGAACCTGCGTAATCGTATGGATATACGACTGGTGACCAATGAAAAAACTCTAGAGAAGCTGATCGCCAAGCCTACGTTTATCGACAGGACGATATATGCTGATAATCTAGCTGCTGTACATATGGCCTCTCGTCAGATTGTATTCAACAAGCCTATATACATTGGTATGAGTGTGTTGGACATCTCCAAGACATTAATGTATAACTATCATTACGACGTTTTGTTGCCTTATTATGGAGCTGAAAACCTGAAGCTTATGTATATGGACACTGATTCGTTCATTCATCGTGTAACAACTGAAGATGTGTACCAGGACAAGCTACGTTTTCTTGAGCATCTCGATACAGCTGATTACCCTGCCAACCATATATGTTACTCTACTCAGAACAAGAAGGTATTGGGAAAATTTAAAGATGAGGCTAATAGCAAAATCATCCTACGCTTTGTTGGACTACGTCCTAAGATGTATGCCTTAGATATTCAAGGGTCAATGATAAAAAAGATTAAAGGTATAAAACGTAGCGCTATTAAGCAGTACATTTCGTTTGACAGCTATACAGACTGTCTTAAAACCAGTGAAATCATCAGAACACCTATGAATCTGATCCTATCACGAAAGCATGCCCTTGCTACAGTACAAGTGAATAAAATTGCATTGACTCCGTTTGATGATAAAAGAATTATTGCTGAGGATGGGATAACGACATATGCGTATGGACATTACGCCATTACAAACAGTGCTTAAAAGAATGTAAGTTAAAGATAAAGAATTTCTCGTGATTCTACAATCTTAAAAAAGAAGGTATCTGTGTGCTGTATATGCAGATAGCTGACGCCTGATGAAGAAAGAAGAAGATGGAAGGGAAGGTGGTAACCCTGCCATTAGGTGCAATCCTAGTGCAAGTCTCAAGCCTAGATAAAAGGGGAGAGACATCTATAACGAACTAAAATAAAGGTATGTTGACGTAAAGCTTTTCAATTTGTGAACCAATATGCAGTTTATCCCTCTCTGCATCGTACAATAACTGTTTAACATATAAAAATTTGTAAGATTTAGAAAAAAGTATATAAATTGTTGTAACGCTGGATGAGAAAAGTTTTATAATCGAATTACTCTCTATATTACCATGAGTACCTGTGATACTAGTTGAATTGCCTGTTAAAATGACTTAAATACCTGTGATACTACCCGAATCGTGTGAAATTACCTTAAATAGCTCAGATACGAATTCCTGCTCTAAATTAGTACGAGCACCTGTGATACTATCAGAATTACCTATTAAAATGACTCAAATACCATTGATACAACCTGAATCAGCTGCATTTACCTTAAATAGCCGTGATACAAATCTCTGATAGAAATTATTACGAGCATCTGTGAAACTATGCTGATTATCCAAATACTTATGATATTACCTGAACTATCTGTAAAATACGAAACTAGGCTATAACCAACCCCTGGAACCTGCCCTCCTGTAATGCTTGCTTAATTACTCTAAGCACTAAGTTACTTGAATTATCCTAAATACCTACGATACCCTCTGAATTACCTTGAAATATGAAACTATGCTATACCCAACCCTGGAATCTAGCCTCCTGTGATACCACCTGAATTAGCCTAAATACCTACGATACTAGCTGAATTAGCTGTGAAATCATGCATAGCTATGATGCAGTTAGCCTCTGGAATCTAGCCTCCTGTGATACTAGCTGAATTAGCTTAAATGCTCACGATACTAGCTGAATTGGCTATGAAAATGATTTAAATACCTACGATACTAGCTGAATTAGCTGTGAAATCATGCATAGCTATGATGCAGTTAGCCTCTGGAATCTAGCCTCCTGTGATACTAGCTGAATTAGCTTAAATGCTCACGATACTAGCTGAATTGGCTATGAAAATGATTTAAATACCTGTGATACTACCCGAATCATGTGAAATTACTTTAACTAGCTCTGATACGAATTCCTGCTCTAAATTAGTACGAGCACCTGTGATACTATCAGAATTACCTATTAAAATGACTCAAATACCATTGATACAACCTGAATCAGCTGCATTTACCTTAAATAGCTGTGATACAAATCTCTGATCGAAATTATCAATAATATCTGTGAAGCTCTGTCGATTACCTCAAATACTTACGATATTACCTGAACTATCTGTGAAATACGAAGCTAGGTTATAACCAACCCCTGGAACCTACCCTCCTGTAATGCTTGCTTAATTACTCTAAACACCTATGTTACTTGAATTATCCTAAATACCTACGATACCCTCTGAAATACGAAACTATGCTATACCCAACCCTGGAATCTAGCCTCCTGTGATACTTGCTTAATTACTCTAAACACCTATGTTACTTGAATTATCCTAAATACCTACGATACCCTCTGAATTACCTGTGAAATATGAAACTATGCTATACCCAACCCTGGAATCTAGCCTCCTGTGATACTAGCTGAATTAGCCTAAATACCTACGATACTAGCTGAATTACCTGTGAAATACGACACTAAGCTATACCCTACCCTAGAATCTATCCTCTTGTGATACTAGCTGAATTAGCCTAAATACCTACGATACTAGCTGAATTATCTGTGAAATTATGCAGAGCCATGATACAGTTAGCCTCTGGAATCTATCCTGTGATACTAGATGAATTAGCCTAAATACATACGATACTAGCTGAATTACCTGTGAAATCATACACTGCTATGATGCAGTCAACCTCTTGCAATACTAGCTGAATTACTTACCTGTTAGTGTGAGTGGTTAGCTTTTCCCGTTGCAGGTCACCTTTTTCCCCTTATGGCTCACCGTTTTCCCTTTGGTGGTCACCTCTTTCCCTTTGTTGCTCACCTTTTTCCCTTTGCTGGTCACGTTTTTCCCTTTACTGCTCGACTTTTTCCCTTTGTGGGTCACCTTTTTCCCTGAGCAGTCACCTTTTTCCGCTGAACAACTCACCTTTTCCCTGAATAGGTTACGTGATGGGCATGTCTAGAACATTGACATCAAACAGTTTTCCACTAAGTTCACGTCTAAAGTCGCTTTCAAGTCTAGCACCTCCTATTCCCTATCTCTCCTGTATATAAGTCCATATTGCTACTCCTTTAGTATCTGTCTAGCCTAACACCTCTCCTCCTGTTCCTATACCTCTCATATAAAGCATGCTCTACTCCTCGACTTCTGCCTAGCCTAACTCCTCTCCTCGTTTCCCTGTACCTCTCATATAAACCATACTCTACTCCTCGACCTCTGTCTAGCCTAACACCTCTCCGCGTTTTCCTATACTTCCCATACATATAAACGCATACTCTCAACCTCTGTCTAGCCTAACACCACTCCCCTGATCCCCTACCTCTCATAAAGAGTATTCCCTCCTGCCCCCCCCTCTAGCTGAGTATCACTCCTTGGTTTCCTATCTAACCTAACTTTAACACCTGTCTATCCTAGCACAGGATCTCTCACCGTTTTCTCGTCTCTCCTTATAAACACATACTCAATTCTCCTAACCTAATACCTCTCCTCGTTTTCCTATACTTCTGATATAAACCATACTCTACTCCTCGACTTCTGTCTAGCCTAACACCTTTCCTCGTTTTCCTATATCTCTCATATAAACCATGCACTACGTTTCAAGCCCTGTCTAGTCTAACACCTCTCATCGTTATCCTATACCGCTCATATAAACCATACTTTACTCAGCCTCTGTCTAGCCTAGCATCTTTCCTTGTATTCCCTATCTCTTTCTATAA
Organism: Deroplatys truncata; assembly: GCA_030765065.1. NCBI lineage: Eukaryota > Metazoa > Arthropoda > Insecta > Mantodea > Mantidae > Deroplatys > Deroplatys truncata. The sequence continues at coordinate 241,735,182 of CM060984.1, read as the reverse complement.
AGCATATCCCTCCCTCCTTTAGCATCTGACTAGCCTAGCGTCAGTCCTCGTATTCCCTATCTCGTCCATATAAACGCATTTTCCTCCTTGAACCGTCGCATCTAGCCTCGTTTTCCCTATCCTTTCCCATATAAACGCAAAAAAGTGGCCTCGCTCTCTCTATATATACCTACTACTGTGATTCCCAAAATACTGGTTTGAAAGCCAAAGCCCAAGTACTCACTTGCTGTCTGGAATCCAGCGACTCCACTCCCCAGGCTTCACAGCGCTTCCTGCGGTTCCTGAGGGCGGCCGTCAGGTTACCACACACAACCGTCCCTGATGTGAGCGCGCTGGGTGAATCACAGCGTGATCCATTTTCTGCATCAAAAGAGAAGTCTTCGTGTCATACATTGTTTACATATTATATTAAAGTCACTTTGCTATCTTTCATAGACTTGTACGAAAACGCTTTGAGGAACTTGGCAACAGCGCTCTTTCTCTTGCAGGTGGGTGGGAAAATCACGCTTGACTTATAAGACCTGGTCTGAAGCAGAGTTGAATGTTCGTTCTGTCTCCGATACCACTGCGAATAAAGTGCTAGTTCTACGAGTGAGTTGCGACCTGCTGCTACTGCGAGGGATTAGAGAGGTCTTGTGTTCGACCCCCAGCGAGTGAAGCAGAAGGAAGAAGAGGTTGGTTCCCGCGTATTTCATTACGCCACTACAGCGCGAGGAAAAGTAAAGTGATGGTAAAATTGAATTAGATCACATTAGTGAGGCGACAGTGAGGAATTAGTGAAAACTGGAAAAAGTCACAATATAAATGTTTTATGTGGCTGGATCGCATTAAGGGAGAGGAAAAAGAGAGGGAGTAACATGTACGTGTGAATAAAGTTATTTAGTCATAAACTGCATCTTCATTTAACACCAGAACACCACGCCCGAGATATTTAAAATCATCAGTCCACCCACACGCCTCTTTATCTCTCCATCTCCTTTCCCTCACGTGTACCGATGCTATCGTAGCTCTAAAAATGATTAATTACACAACTTAAGAGTTTCCAACGACTCAACAAGGTGGTACAGAACTAGCACACCATAGGGCATTATAAAATTAAAATTAAATATAGCTTTTGTTTATGGACACTGTTTAACTGCTATGGTTCTTAGCATCCCATTCTGTAATGGGTATGAAAGACCGGAAAGTTTGCTCAGAGACTTCTTTATCAGGCTTGATGTTCTTTTACGTGCCGTAAATCTACGACAAGGACACCGGTTTTGCCTCCCTTCCGAAGGAAGTGATGCTAAGGATGTTTACACCCGAAAAAAATCCATCGCCCTCCGCCGGGTTTGATTCTGCGACCTCGGGAACTAGAGGCTAGCACGGTACTCCGAGACCACGGAGGACGACCCATTGGATATCGCATTTATTAGTGTAGAAACAGAGAAGAGGAAAAATGCGATTTCTTTAATAATCCATTTGAAATCATGTGTTTGAATTTTGCAATGTGTTATGTGGCATTTAGGTGAAAAATGGAAAGTCACTATTACTCGGTATGAAAACAAAATTGCTTGACAGTGGCTCATAACGACAAGCCGAAATAAACAGCAGTTTAAACCGGCTACTGTAGTTAACTCTAAAAGTGTTGCTTTTGCGTACTGGTGCATGCAACAGTGTGTAGTAAAAGCTCTCTAAGTGATATTAAACAAAATTAATAAATGTAATACAAATACTGTATACATATAAAATGCATATAAAGTCATTTGTTGACATATTCTCACAGGTACCCGAATCCTACGCTATGAACCGAACCAACGCCCCCTACGAAACATTGACAGTAACAATACGAGATGCGGATATAGATGGCAGTGACTTATTCTGAGCGCTCGTTTCTAAACAACAAGCTTGTGACCGAAAATGTTGGTAAAACTTTTTAGGAAACTACAATCCAAGCCAGAAACACTGCATCGGAGTTGCTACCAGCTAAATTTCGGCAGCAATATGCGAAGGAAAATACTGCATTTAAACACTGGTGTAAGGCAAAACGTGTTTCTCTTGTGAACGAAGATGTGATACAAACTTATTTACACGAAAAATCAAAGACTTTGAAAGCTTCCTCACTGGCTTCTGGATTTTGTGTTACACCGCTAAAGTTTTCCACAACGACCCAGGCCACTAAAGTACTGCAGTGTTTCTTCTTCACACTGTGGCCACCACAAGGCGCCTCGCGCGTCGGCCGCCACACCTGGGATCTCTGCCGAAGTAGTTACAATATCCCCGCAACTGTCTCACGTTCTCATAGTTAAAGTTACAATTGCAATGATAATAAGCACATATCTTATCATAAGAGATGTTGGAAATGTTTTACCACTCTATCCACACATTTCTGGCATCTTTTTAGGAAATGTTCAGTCACATTCCAGAGTCTAGCATCCGAAACTGAGTGAATTTTCTCGCCTGATGTTTTCTTTCAGTACTTACAATGTATGGGGTTTGTTACATACACCTTATTTTACATGTAATCATCAAAGCAGGGTAAATTTGTGTAATTGGATTTGGGAAAATGTTGGAGTAATTGACCTACGCTTAATATTCTTCTGAGACGAAAAATGGTTCCATTTATATGGCTATGCTTCGTCGCAGAATAGCAGATATTGGAGAACAGAGAAACTCGATTTTACACACGACATTTTCTTGCATGACATGATAATTGGTGAATCAGTAAACTCTCACAGAGTAATAGGACATACATTTTTTGAACAAGCTAAAACATGCGGAGAAATACAGTAATGACTTGCACAATTTTTTGAAGTGCTGACCTTGTTGAGTGTCAATGTGAATTTTTCCAACAAGACTTTGCTACCGCGGATACAGCTGATGAGTCATTAAATTTAACTAGGAAATGTTTGGAGATAGTGTAATTAATAAAGAATTATGGACCCCACGATCCCCTGGTTTAACTGTATGTGATTTTTATTTACAGGAGAACTTGAAAAAAATCTGATGTGTTACACTCACATAACTTTCTCTACTCTTGTACAAACTATTTTTACAAACGCTTATTCTCCATATGCTTCATGTTAATCGAGATGTCAATCTTATTGCTAATTTTCTTGTAGATGCAAGGGGAATTGGTAGGCTTTAAGCGATAGTCAAATGTTTTAAGAGGTGGTTGCTATGTGGAGTATTCCATTCTCTTTGTATTACCAGGACAAAAAAAGTATTGGAAAATTTAAGGGAATAACAAGCAATATGTCGAAAATGGTTCACTCAACAAAAACAATGTATACGACATACGTAAATTGTGTATTTTAACGCGATCTACATTTTTTGTTTAGCAAAATTTTGTCTATCTCTTATGGTTTACCAGTTATGCAAAAGTCGTTCACAATGAAGAATACTTTTGGAGACATTCCCAGAAAATTCAAGATATACATTTTATTTGTCATAAAAATATCTTAAACATATGATATTTTAATCAAAATCGTTAGAGCTATTTTTGAGAAAATTAAACTTTTAGAAAAATGTTCCATGTAAAGGGTAATCTGGGGTGGGGGGATTTTCTTGAAAACCTTCGTGTCGCATCTCTGGAAGATACTGAACTTAAATACCAAGTTTGGTGTTTATCCGACTGTTCGTTTCTGAGTTATGCTGTTCACAGACAGACACACAGACACACACACGGACATGTTTCCAAAAATGCTTTTTTTTGGATTCAGGGGATCTTAAAACATATATTTCCGGTGAAATCTCGGTATCGAATTTTTGGGTGGAAACAATACTTCCCCTACTTACTATACGTAGTAGAGAAAGTAAAAAGGCGTGTGCAACAAACCCCGTATATTGCAAAAACTAAAAAAAAACATAAGTCGGGAAACTCAATTCCCCTAATTGAGCTCTAATGTGACTGAACATTTCCTGAGAAGATGCAGGAAATCTGCGGATAGAGGACGACATTTCCAAATGGAATTGATTGCTCTTCCACACAACCCGTGTGTTGGACAAGTTTGGAAAGGTAGAATCAAACGACTGAAAAATTCAATGCTATAGCCGGGATTTGAACCACGGATCTCCCGGTCTCCGTTCGGTTCCTCTAACCACTGAGCTACCATGGCAACATGCCGGCACGTCATTAAATTCTCCATCTGATTCGCATTCATTCCAGTTGGAGAATTTAATGTTGTGTCGGCATGTTGTCATGGTAGCTCAGTGGTTAGAGCAACCGGACGGAGAGCGGGAGGTCCGTGGTTCAAATCCCGGCTATAGCATTGAATTTTTCAGTCGTCTGATTCCACCTTTCCAACATTTCCAAAATCTATTATAGTAAAGTATATGCTATTTAATTGTAATTATGAAAACATGAGGCGGTTGTGGGGATATAAGTGTTTTAGCGGGAGACCGAGCTGCGGGGCCGGCGGGTAGGCGACCCTGTGGTAGCCACAGTGTGAAGGAAAGGCACTGTTAACCGTCCGACAAGCAGCTGTTTTAGTGTATTAAACACTGTGAACGTTCGTTAGCATTGTATAGAACGTACATCCTTATCAAGTAACTAGGACAAATAATTTAGTTAATGATTCGGATGTTATTTCTGCAACAAATTCATCTAATAAATTCACGTTCCTTTTTTCATTACCTGTTCTAACTGTGGAGAGGTCCCCAAATATTTGACTCACTCTGTATCTTTATGCTACATTACTGTTATCCTCTTTCCAAATTTTACCCCAATGTATGAACTAAATTTGCTTTATCTGTTAGACCTTCAGCCAGCAGTAATATAAAATGCACACCAAAGCCCAACGGTAGATACCAGAATTGTGAAGTGTATCACGTGCTGTTGCAGATACTAACCGGTCGCCGAGGCAGACAGTGGTCTGGGCTTCCTTGGTGTGGTGTACGGACTTGAAGCTTTTGTCGCTCTTCTGCTCGACGCAGAGGACGCCGGCCTCTTCTGAATGGCTCCCAGTGAAGGGACTTCGTTTGTAGAAGCACATTCCTAGGGATGGCATTTACAATAATTAATTTAATATTTTGTAGGCAAAGTACAGTAATTATGTCATACACGTGCAATACTGAACTGAATTTACAGGTTAGAAGAGAACTTAATGGCGCAAGTAACTTAAAAAATCTGATGTGTTACACTCACATGACATTCTCTACTCTTGTATAAACTCTTATTCTCCATATGCTTCATGTTAATCGAGATGTTAATCTTATTGCTAATTTTCTTGTAGATGCAAGGGGAATTGGTAGACTTTAAGCGATAGTCAAATATTTTAAGAGCTGGTTGCTATGTGGAGTATTCCATTCTCTTTGTATTACCAGGACAAAAAAAAATGAATAACGAATTATCATTTGAGAAAAAGTATAAGTATTGGAAAATTTAAGGGAATAACAAGCAATATCTCGAAAATGGTTCACTCAACAAAACAAATGTATATGACGTAAATTGTGTATTTTAACGCGATCTACAGTTTTTGTGTAGTAAAAGTTTGTCTATCTCTTATGGTTTACAAGTTATACAAAAGTCGTTCACAATGAAGAATACTTTTGGAGACATTCCCATTTTATTTGCCATAAAATGCCTTAAAAATATGATACATTAATCAAAATCGTTAGCCATTTTTGAGAAAATTAAAATTTTTCGAAAAATGTTCCATGTAAAGGGTTTTCGGGGGTGAGAGAATTTTCTTTGAAACCTTCGTGTTACATCTCTGGAAGATACTGAACCTAAATACCAAGTTTGGTGTTTATCCGACTGTTCGTTTCTGAGTTATGCTGTTCACAGATACACACACAGACACACACACGGACATGTTTTTTTTTGGATTCAGGGGTCTCAAAACATGTATTTCCGGTGAAATCTCGGTATTGAATTTTTGGGTGGAATACAATACTTCCCTTACTTACTATACGTAGTAGAAAAAGTAAAAATCTGATGTGCTGCATTCACATGACCTTCTCTACTCATTGCTCTACAAGCTGTTCTTACCTAAGCTTAACAATTCTTTTGTCTACTTCTTGTTAATCGAGATAAACTTTTGCTGAAATAGTTTGTTTACACATTTCGTTGTAGGTAGGAGAGGAATACAGAAGACCGAATCGATAGTCAAATATTCAAGAATGGGTCATGTATGTTGGCTATAAAACGTCATGCTCTTTCCACTACATAGCGGGAAACAACTGAATAGCGCCAGCACTTTTAAGATGTCAAAATATTAATAATAATGATGATGATGATGATAGATATCTCGAAAATGGCTGAGCCGCAAATTGTTTATGTAAATTGAAATGGAAACACTTATACCTAGTTCTGAAGGCACATTTATGGATTAATTATTCTTAAAAAATTACCATTTGCGAGTTTGAAGGGCCTGGGGCATCCTCCGGAAGGGAGAACCTAACTGTCTTAGTTGTAGCAGTTGTTTCATGTGATGTGGTTGATTGGTCGGGTTGCTCTGAGTGCGAGTGCTCGTGCTCGTCTTCAGGCTCTGGCGACTTGCTCTGCACACCTTCCTTTACAGATATGTTGTCTGCAACGCCGTCGCGGATAAGGCTGGGATATCCTGAAAACAGAAATACAGAGAGTAAATTATTCCACCAGAGCCCATAATTCCACTCACATTTTCAGCTGGACGGACCCTCTCTCTATCACTAGCGGCTTGTGAGTGCACATTTTGGGTGTTCAAAAATTTTTGGGTCGTATTCATAGTCGTTACTTATATGAAAATGTCCCAGTTCTCAATGGCTTGTGTTATCTTATTTGTTGAGCGCCTCTAGTATTATTATTTTAAATTTGGGTTCTTTGTCCTCCGGCTAGCTATTATAACTCAGTCGAGCACGTGTCTCTAAGCAGGGCGTGTAAATGGAAAGGAGTTGTTACTAAAAGATAACGCTGATATAAAAAATCTGAATCTAGACTTTTATTGCCGTCACGCTTAATTAATAATTGACATAATTAATCTTTATACACGCCTGACTGAAACTGTGATATTTCCGAATGTAACTACAGTCGTTGTTGCCGCGCACCAATTACTTCGCGTACTTTACATTTTTGTAACCAACTCTGCGACGTGCACCTCGTGAGAGATTCTTCAGAACTGTGCGACACTTGTTTATGGTTCGAGAATATATACTCCTTCACCTCGAATTGCGTAAACATTATAATAGAGCTGCTATTGGTTACCAAATAGCGCCCACTTTAGCGTCTGTTTTGGTCAGCCAATCACTACTACTAACATATATGCTCTAGGGAAGATATTCCCTCCATTTCTAAAAAAAAAAAGCACGCTACCCTGACGTCATTTGTTTATCTCTTCTTAGTGATAAACAACTCATCCCCTCGGTTTATTGTTAGCCACTTCTATTGTCAGTTTCAGTGAGGCCGTGTAAACTTATTTCCTAACAATACTTATGGCTAACAAACATCTAAAATCATGTACATACAATAATATTAATTTACACTACAACCACTCTGGCATTCACAGCATGTTATGATATAAAATATTACCTAAGAAAGGAGACGCTTAAGCAATAAATATTTAGTTTTGAAAAGGAAAATGCTTATTACTAGGGTTCGGATTCTTAGGTAAATACATATTTTGTGATTTTATGTAAACAAATATTTTTGGATATTCACATAAATCGAATAAAAAATGACACAAAAGCAGCGTTTTTTTAAGAATGACTTTTAACAGATCGCTGTCCAATCTATTGAGTGTTAAAATACGTAGACCACAAGTCGCAATTGGCTATTACGAAGTTTGGGAATTGATATGTCAGCTAGAGTATCCCTCCAGACGAAAATAAATGCAAGCATCCTGCTTGCTCAACCAGGAAGGCAATCGACGCAATAACTCTACCCATAAGTGACCTTCATGACCCGATTGATAGGAGCGGGAAATTCCCACACCCCCGTTTTGCTGCTGTCATAAATGAGCTAAACAGTAGATGCCATCAATTACAATTCTTCAAGAACTTAAGAAATGACTTGGCATACATTTCCGCAAATCTGTGTTTCCTCTGCGTGAATCCACAAAGAAACTTGAATCAGCAGGAATTCTTTTAAGAGAAGCATTGAAGTGAGTGGATGGAGTGGAAAAGAGCCTGAATATTCTTTCTGATGCTGCAACACAAAACATACAAAATTCAAGGAACTATATGAAAATAATGTTGGACATAACATTGTGTTGGATGGGCAACATGAAGACGACACTCTATGCTATAATTATGCCACACTTACTTCATGTGATATGAAGCGGTCATTTTCCAACTTCAAGTCACTTCTTTGAATCAATCATTCGGAATGGAGAATTTGAACAAGCACGTTACGTGTTCTGTAACTCATTACTCTTCCAGAATGATGCCTGGTGAGAACAACGTACATTTACATTCAGATGCTACCAAATACTTTAACTTTCAGCACATATTTTTGACATTTTGACAAAATAATAATAGTTTCTTAAGATTTGAGCACCTAAAGATCCGAGCCCTACTTATTACCAGTTAATACGCCTAGTCGACACTTGTGCTCAACACTAAGCGCGTCGTTCTACATGGTCTAGTGGTACCATGCTCTAGTTCCCGAGGTCGCGGTTCAAACCCGGCGCAGGGCGATGGATTTTTTTCGGGCGTAAAAAATCCATAGAATGACTTCCTTCAGAAGGGATGTAAAGCCGATGGTTCCGTGACGTAGATTTACGGCACGTAAAAGAACCTCAAGCCAAATAAAGAGACCGCTGAGAAAAATTTCCGGTCTTTCACGTCCAATATACAATGGGATGCTAAGAACCGTAGCAGTTAAACAGCGTCTGTAAATAAAACTCAATTTAATTTTTTAAACGCTAAGTGCTTTCTTATTTCGGAATCATATGTGGTAACGTAGTTCAAATCCACTCGGATGCGCGAAGGAATGTGTAAACGAGCATGCAGGTAATCACATAGCCAGCCGCCATTTCCATATTGTAGTTTTTTGTTCACAACAGCTGTTGAGTACGTCATAAATGCTTGTGAGTTTTGAACTGTACATTCATTAATTAGTTAATCTAATTTAATTTAACATCAAATAGATTGTAAGTTTGATTAGAGTTTGTAGTATTGGTTATAGAGTTATAATAGGTCGAAAACTTGCCCTAAAGGAAAATATTTCAGCGACCAGGAAAGAAACCAACTAAAAGAGTTGATGCTGAGATATAAAGACATCGTAGTATACAGGCAATCAGACGCCGTGTCTTCAGAGAGACATGGCAGAAGACCGCTGAGGAATTCAGTGCTACCTCCGAGAATATTCCCATAAGTACTGAATTATTTTTATCTACATTTACGATGCTGAAGAAAATTACTCTTTATTAGCTTACAGACTAATTCTTGCCATTCTGTGGTTTTTGTGCATTTGTTTTTGCTTTTCTTTTTTTTTACAAGAGAAGGCGCTTGCTCACGGACAAAATAGTATTCAACATTAGATTTTTAATTTGTTTTGGTTAGGAACTATGTAGAAGACAACGCTTTCACAGTAATTGATAATAAACTTTGTGTTCAAAACTACTGCAATGCAACTTGTTGCTTGCACTTCTCAAAGAGAAATTATGTGAATTGTCAACTTTCATCTAAAACTCATGCAAGAGTTTCACTTTATGGCAAGACTGCTGGAAAAGCAATTAAATTGAGAGCACGCATAAAAGAGAATTTTGATGATAAAGTACACAATTATTGACAGCAGAGTAAAATTGAGGCTTTATTATATTTTGTATTAATGCAGCAACACTTGTAGGTTAGTTTACAATATCTCACTTTAAACTGCACAGTTTTAAGGTGAAAGGCTTTACTATTTTAGACTGAAATTTTATGGAATGAAATATGGAACAATGATATTGCATACACGGCTAAATATGAAGTTTTATAAGCTTCCATGCGTTGAAACCTGCAGTAGGTGAGGTTTAAGTTGAAACTGCACCATTTTGACGCTACCTGTCCGGTCGGGTGTGCTAATGACGGTCCGAGTGCTGAGAAACCCTGTCACAGTTACCCTTCACTGTCTAGTCATCAATATCATTTACACTTTTGGCAGTGAAATATGGAAAATATCCTGGCCGTCCTTGCTTCGCTGGCTTTAGTATTCTTACAAGCAGGTTTGGTTGTTCTCTTCTATATGTCATGCTTCAAGCTAACCCAAATTTTAAATAGTAAGTTTCAATAGTAAAGGTTTTCAGATTAGGCAGTTAAGGATTACCAACTCTGTGTGGAATATAGTGCTATCTCTTTCTACTTTTCGCGGGTCAACTTAAAGCAAATGCACTATAACCTCTGACAGCTACAAGCAACTGCAAGTGTGCATTCAGTAACGTGCATTTAGTGAAGCGAAATCGCCCTTTAAACTGATAATCGCTCATTTTCAAGGATTAGAAACATCCTTGATGTATCTTTTGTCTAGCAGGAGGACTTTTGGAGTGTACTTCAAATACAATTGCACATATTCTGGAAAATCTACTGATATGTTGATATAACGAGCTGTTTAAGATAAAAGTAGTTGTTTAAGCCTGCGGCTGTGCAGTCTTAGGTAAAGATTTTTAAAACGAAAAGGGTTGACTATGAAATAAAAGTTCTTAAAATAAAAAACCTTAAGAATAAGCTTAAAATAAGCAGTGGCTATGAATTCGGCCTTTAGAGCCAGATATCCCTGAAAAGGTGAAATAGGATCTGCTGCACAACAGTAACCATTATGAACAAATTGGTATAACTGCAGCCGTTCCCAATAACAATAATAATGCATAAATTGTCTGACGAAAGAAAGGTTTGTTTTGTAGATGTTTGTTGTTGTGTGCATAATTAAGTGCAGCGTATTAGGACAAGAACGAAGTAATGTGTAAATTAAATTGTATTTGAAAATACATGGTCTAGAATAACCAGGAGAAGTTTCCACGCTCGTGTATGTTACTTAGTACTTCTGCCGTAGTGTTCTACCATCTAGTGGCATTAGCGTAAAATTGTAGTGATAGCATGGAAACACAGCGCAGGAGAAGCTTCGTGCACACCTTCAAGTGTGCACGATCCGTATGCATTTGGCTCATAAGGTAATTACATCATAGCAGTTGCGCGTGCGCAAAAGCTCCTTAAAACGTGCACAAGTCAAGGTATGCTACCGACCCTGTTCCCACATTTCATAGTAGAGCGGTAGATTTAAACACCGTAGATTTTAAACCTAAAGCATAAACGTTCGGTTTAATAGCATTCAAAGAAAACATAACCAATGATTTCGCAAGGTGTTAAAAGTTAGGGTGTGCGCGTGCTCTTGTGTTCTTATGCAGCAGCCGCCACTGCTGTCTACATGTATTTATTTACGATATTTAATGTCATTATTAGACTTCGGATATTTAGGTTTTGACCTGTTGTTTTCCTTTACAGCCTATTGAGCCTAACATACATAATTACACATATAATCGACCTAAAAAGGTATTGACCAACTTTTATAGTGCCTATAGGCACCTATTTAAACATAAATGCCTATTTCTGCCTTTTGGTGCCTATAAATGCCTTTTTTTTAAAAAATCCAATGAATTTATTCATTACACTGTTGTATTCAATAAATAATTATTCATTCAACAACATACCTTTCATTGACTGGATGTTTATTATTTGATTTCTGTTTGATAAAATGCGGCGTGGTGTCGTTTTTAAAAGGCTTAGCGCAACAATAAATAAAACAATAATTAGTGAAATCTTAAGGTGCCGCATGCTAAATCGGAACTTCGGCAATGGAACACAATAACAACAATTGGCCCACGTCTGGTTGTTAGAAACATTTATTTGAAAACAAGGCAAAGTGTCGGTTCGTGTTCATAATTTAACTACGAGTATATGAAAGTCTTTGGTTGCTGTGATAATTTTTCTGCCAGTGCTGCAAAATTCCTAAGAACAAATCTACCAAAAGTGTATTAATAAGAACATGGATTTCCGATTTCCAATCCTATACAACAAATGGTAAAATAATCTTCTGTCAGTTCTGCAATAAAGAGGTAACTTTTTACTGTATTTTCTGTCATTTTTATTATTCACATGAGACCATGTATTTTAACTACTGCGATTAATTGTACGTATGACTTTTTCTACTATTTGAAAATAATCTCAAATTTGTTAGATGCATTTTATTAAGTCCAATACTGGGGTCTAACAGTACAACAGATCAAAACAATTTTATTTAGGTTATACTAATTTTTATGTAAATTATATTGGTTATTCATTTAAAATTTTAATTATTTTGTCAAAATATGATTTACCGACATTAAAATACATTTATAAACATATTATACTACTTAAAGTTTTTGCCGAAAAAAGAGTCACTTGGTACGAGAAAACTTCAATGCATCAAGCAAATTCTAAAAAGAAAGATTCTCAGAAGCAAACTTTACTTACACAGACCATGCCCTCAAAAATAAATTCCCAGTTCTATTTTGATATGTGTAAAGCATTTGCTGCAGCCAAAATTCCTTGAAAATACAACAATGAAGTCATTTTTAGAAAAGTATTGCAGAGAAAGAATACCCTCCGAATCGACACTTAGAAGAAATTATCTTGATATGGTGTATGAATCACAGCTGAATGAAATAGGAGATTCCTACATCTGGATTTCGGTAGAGGAAACCACAGACGCCCTGGGGCGAAGTATATCAAATTTAATTGTAGGGAAATTAGATGAAGAAAATTATGGAAATTCGCATTTGATTTTTTGGAAAAAGCTAATGCTCAATCACTTGCCTACTTCGTAAACTCCGGACTAACAGTACTGTATTCGAATGGTGTAAAGGATGTTGTTACTGTACGCTGATGCAGCACCACATATGATAGCAGCTGGGAAACTTTTGAAGGTATTTTTACTTTCTCTACTACGTATAGTAAGTAGGGGAAGTATTGTATTCCACCCAAAAATTCGATACCGAGATTTCACGGAAATACATGTTTTGAGACCCCCTGAATAAAAAAAAGCATTTTTGGAAACATATCCGTGTGTGTGTGTGTGTGTGTCTGTGAACAGTATAACTCAGAAATGAACAGTCGGATAAATACCAAACTTGGTATTTAGGTTCAGTATCTTCCAGAGATGCGATACGAAGGTTTTCAAGAAAATCCCCCACCCCAGATTACCCTTTACATGGAACATTTTTCGAAAATTTTAATTTTCTCAAAAATGGCTCTAACAATTTTGATTAAAATATCATATCTTTAAGATGCTTTCATGACAAATAAAATGTACATGTTGAATTTTCTGGGAATGTCTCCAAAAGTATTCTTCATTGTGAACGACTTTTGCATAACTAGTAAACCATAAGAGATAGACCAAATTTTACTACACACAAAATGTATATTGCGTTAAAATACACAATTTATGTCATATACATTTTTTTTGTTGAGTGAACCATTTTCGAGATATTGCTTGTTATTCTCTTAAATTTTTCAATACTTATTTTCTCAAATGGGAATTCGTTATTAATTTTTTTGTCTTGTATATGCAAAGAGTATTAATCTGTGGCAAAGAGAATGGTGCTGCACCTAGCAACCAGCTATTAAGAGATAGGTATGTGCTTAAAGGCTACTGTATTTCTATATTGCCCTTGTAAATATGTATTCCCCTTACATCTACAACAAAATTAGCAATAAGATAGAGTCTGAAAATGTTTATCTCGATTAACATGAAGTAGATGGAGAATAAGCGTTTGAAAAAATAGTTCGTACAAGAGTAGAGAAAGTCATGTGAGTGTAACACTTCAGATTTGTTCAGCATTTAACACACGTTACTTGTCTGGCTCATGCACTTCATCGAGTAGCAAAGGAAGTTCGACCAGTTCCCCAAAATCAATGATTTAATATCCTCCATAAAGAAAGTATTTTTAAAGTGAAATTCTAGAATTGCAGCTTTCAAAGAAAGATGTCCATCTGCCTTTGCCACCAGCGTTTATTTTGATAAGATGGGATACGTGGCTGCAAGCTGTGAAGTATTACAGTGAGAACACTGACAGTGTTGAAGAGGTTGTAAATAGTTTTTTTCGGAAGAAGAATTGCAGTGTATTAAGGTTGCCGAGAATGTCCTACGAGAGAAAGGTTTGAGACAGCACCTGTCATATATTCGCGCTAATTTAACATTTTTAGCAGATACTATAGAGCAATTAGAATGATCAAAGCTCAGTCTCACTGAATCAATCGCATTATTTACAAGAGGAGAAAGTGAGTTAAACAAAGCTGTTGGTGAGGTTGAGAAAACTGTTTCCAAAAACCTACAAATGCTGCTCGCCAAAAATCCTGGATATACGGTTCTGAAAGTAGTATCAGAGGCAGAGTGAGGCAGATCTCCCTACAGGATTTAATCCGCATATGGTTTTTCTTTTGAAATATGTTCCAGTCACCACCGCAGACGTTGAGAGATCTTTTTCAGCATTTTCTGATTGAAAAAGACATAAAATTACTCTACATCATCTGGAAATGCTTATTGTTATTTATTGTGGACAAAATTACGGCCAAAGTGAAATTGAAGAATCTGTCATTTAAAAACTAACAATGCTGTAGTAATTTTTAAAATTAATCTAACGCTTAATTTTATCCTTTATATTTTAATTAACTGACAGTGACACAGATTTTTTATAGAATGATTGTTTAATTACTATATTATCTTATCTATGCTACTGTATTAAGTGTGTTTTGAAATAAAACATTAATCACTGTGTTTTGCATGACGCGATTATAAATTTATTTGTTTATTTATTGTGCCTATTAAAGGCCTTTTTAGACGCCTAAAATCACATTTTTAGGACCTAAAGATCCGAAGTCTAGTCATTATTAACAGTTTTTCATTCAACACAGAAAAAAATGTTCCTGTGTTGCATTCACATGACTTGCTCTTGTTACGAAAGTTTATTCTTCTGCCTGCTTCATGTTAATCGAGATAAACAGTTGCAGAAATGCTTTTATTTCACATTTCGTCGCAGGTACAAGGGGAACACAGTACGCTAAAGCGATAGTGAAATCCATCGCTGTGTGATAGTTTCAAAATTCCGCTTGAGAAAAAAAAATCTGATGTGTTACATTCCATGACTACCCGTATCCACTATCGTATACTTTTATTTTGCTTCTACAAACTATTCTTACGAAAGGTTAAATTTGCATCTACTTCAAGTTAATTGACATAAATCTTAGCAGAAATACTTTCGTTACACACTTCGGTGTAGACAAGGGGGAAAGAGGAAACTGAATCGTTAGTCAGATATTTGAAAGCTAGTCGTTGTATGCTCGCCTTGAAATTGCATACTCTTTGCATGATATCGCGAAAAACAACTGAATAACGACAGCACTTTAAAATGGCAAAAGTAACGAAAAATTAAAACCAATAATGCGGTTATCTCGGAAATGGTGATGGCACAAAAAAAGTTATTTGTAATAATTGTGCGTTTTAAATACGTTCAATTTTATTGTATAGTGCGTTTTCGTCTATCTCTTAGGCTTATCAGAACCGAGCGAAATGGCACCGCGGTAGCGTCTGCGACTCGCATTCGGGGAACCCCGGATTCGATTCCAGGCGACAGCCCACTCTGACCTATGGGTTTTTCATGGTTTGCCCGGGTCGACAGGGGAATGTTGGGGTGGTTTCTTCGCTGCCACGATTTAATTTCCACCATTTTCCTTTAATTCTGTTTCCTTCTCATCTTTGAGGCGGGGTTGTGAGACGCTTGGATGTTCTCCGGCACCAACCATGAGTGAGAGTTGGTAGACGGCATGCTAGATGGCTATCGGCCCTACTGAGGTTTTCGGTAGTTCCCCTTTTAAGGGTGACGCGCGTAAGTGGCGTATCCACTTCCATCTCCCGCGAAAGCGGGGGGGGGGACTTTTTAGGAAACAAAGTATTGGCCTTATGGGAAACCTCTACTGTTGGAGAGCCGCTCGGATGGCGCTAACCCTGGGTTATAGGAGGGGGCTTGAGCTTAAGTTCTTGCCCGGGTAGACCTTCGAAGGAACCTGTGCTTCTAGGTCTCGTGGTGTATGGCGGTGCCGGACAGATGGCGCGGATGCTTGCTCAAAGGGAGCTCCAGCAGTGGGACGGGTCTTTGAGCTTCGAAATATTACAACTTCTGCGCTCTCTGTGGCCTGTCTGCCTGCGGCCTGTAGCCTTTGGTGGTTGCTTCACTTCAACCCTTCCTCCTGGGGATCGGAAGCCGCAATAGATCTCTGGAGATCGCAGCGCGTGAGGTGTCCGTTGAATAACCTTTACCTATAGCTAGGCTTATCAAATGTAAAAATTGTATAAAAGTAATTCAGAATGAAGAGGACTTCACAGGCAAAACGAACCACAGTGCATGTTTTCATAAAAGCTGTTGGTGTTTAAGGCAAAGTTATACCTGTCAATGAATAAAACCTGTACCTTCAGGCAAGTGCACACACTTGTGCCCTTTACTACTTTACAGCGTATCAAACGTTGATTGTGGTGTTCCACTCCGGGTTCCCTAAATAATGTAGGTATACCTAACAGATGCATCACACTCAATCTTAGGACCTGCCTCTTATACCCCACTGCACCTCAGTTACCTTCTCTTGGAGACAAGGGTGTTTCGTCCAGGTACATCAAGTGCGGCAACATCCTTCTGACGGCGGCCCGGTAGCCAGGTCGGGAAGCAGCAGGACACTCTGCCAGCACTAAACCTTCAAGATGGGTGCACGCATCCAGGAACTGCAGGTACGACATGTCGCTAAGCGTGTTTCTAAAACCACAAACACATTTATACATTTGTAAGTGCTTGTTCAGCAAAAATAGTCCTTAATCTGTAACATCTTTATCATTTAAATGACATTAGATATATAAATGTGGATAATGCAGTAGCACAGCCTCTAACAAATGACCGGAATCATTACGTTGTCAATTGTATTTGCAGTGTCTTCTGCTGCCAATAAGAAACGGTACTGCCTATTACGTTTTAAGCAAGGCCCCTTAATCAGCGTATTGATACAGTTATACTGTATTCTGCTCGGTGGTAACTAGGATGGCTGATTTCGTTGAGGTATAGGCTGTCTGTTTTTACTTTTTCTGCTACCTATTTACCCATAGTCAGTAGAGCGAGCATTGCATTCCAACCATAAGTTCGATACCAAGATTTCACCGGAAATGGACTTTTGAGACTCACTGAATAAACAAATAAAAATTTATAAAAAGGCCCTGTGGATGTTTTGTCTATGAACAATAATTCAAAAATGAAAAGTTGGTTAAATACAAAGATACATCTGTGGACCGCATTTGGGAGGTTATGGGTCGATTCCCGTGGCCGACCTTCCTGACCAATTGGTTTTATCGAGGGTTTACCTGGATCGCCAGGCGAATGCTGGGAAGGATAATTACATCCCCGAATTTCCTGTCCCTTCATTTCATTTCCATTCTCATTTTACGCCAACTTTCATCTGTTTAGTCTCTTTCAGGGTTGCAAGTGTCGGCGGGAGGTCTCGGCTCTGAGGAAACCGTCCCCGGGCTGTAAGAGATCTCCGGCCACCCACGGAATGTGTAAGCCCACAAGAGGAAGGGGAGCCGGGAACCCAGCCCTGTCTGTCGTGCCTCCTGGTCCGGCCACCTCTGTGTCCTCTCATCTCAGCCCTCCCTCCCAGGGGCGCGCCGTCACCGACCTAGGTATAAAAGATCTGCGTAGGTCGAGGTGCTAGGTCTCCCTCCGTTTCTAGTCCTATCCTATCCCAATACTTTGTATTTAAGTTCAGCACCTTCCAAAAATTCACAAACATTTTCAAGAAAATTCCCCATCCCAAACCACCCTTTAGATAGAAAGTTTTTAATTTTTTTTATCTAAATCGTAGTTTGAGGTGTGAAATTTTCTTGAAAATTTTCGTGTCGCATCCTTGGAATATACTGAACTTAAATACGAAGTTTTTGAATTATGCTGATCACAGACACGTCCACGGGCTTGTTTTGGGCTCAGGGATCCTCAAAACATATATTGTGACCTTGTCCAGTGTTTCAACTGTCACTGTTTTAAGCTCTTTTCCGGTTCACTTCGTTGTCACTTTTACTACTTCACTGTAACTTCAATAAAGTGAACTAGTTCAATTCTTTGTCACTTCACTTCCTTGGTGATGCAGACTCTTCACGCCGGACGGTTCACTTCACTCGGAAGTCGAGCACAAGATCTCCACAACCCGCCGCTCCGCAGTAGTGCTCGCTGCACGTCACAACAGTGGTCGCCAACTCGGCTCGCACTGACTCGACTAGCGAGAACGCTCGCTTATATAAGCAGTGGAATCTTCCACAGAAGGCTCTCGAACGTTCTATAATTATGTGAACACACTTTCTGGAGGAGGGGAAGAGAGGAAGCTTCCAAAAATATCTACCTACGTAGTTATCTTCTGATAGCGCGAGCGACTGTTTCTTGTTTACCCCGACCGCTCGGCGCCAACCTCCCGATAATCTTGGGTCATAGTCGCTGCGTCACAGTATTAAGGTGAACTCTGTACATCGTGATCCTACTTATTATAAGCAGTAGAGAAAGTAGTGAAATAAAAACTAACCTGCGCAGGTCAATAATCCGGATGTTGGGTAGACAAGAGCATGGTGCAACGTCATCTATGTGGTTCTCGCTCGCGTGCAACTCCCTCAGGTTTCCTAGCGACAGAACTCCATCCAGTGTTTCCAGGCCACAACGAGCCACTCGAAGTATCTGAAGATTTTCCAGAGCACAGCCAAGATCCCTGGAATGTAATGTTTCAGTTTGTTATTGTGTGAGTTGAGGACACGAGCATCAATGCTGCACACAGTCCAGAATTATTAAC
Organism: Deroplatys truncata; assembly: GCA_030765065.1. NCBI lineage: Eukaryota > Metazoa > Arthropoda > Insecta > Mantodea > Mantidae > Deroplatys > Deroplatys truncata. The sequence goes on along the minus strand of CM060984.1, from coordinate 241,716,402 downwards.
CTACTGGATGTAAACCTAACATTAAATATCCGTCCGCGCGAGTGTGTTGTAAATGGTCGTTCAAATACCACGTCTCCTTTCTTCTGCTACAGTGAACCAGCTGTTTACGTGTTCGAGACGCCGTTTCTTTACGTTCTAATAATCTTAAAGGAAACACGTACACGAATCTCAATCAAACTAAAAGTGGCCGGTCGCTTGAGAGTTAACCTTCCCTTCTAGTGAGCACGCGGTTCACAACCCTCAACTTCTGTGCGTCGCTTTGGCTAACTGTAATACAAGCCACTAATTTCGGCTGCCTCCAGACCGTGCTTGGCGTGGAGCAGTAGCTAAGTCACTTAACTTCTACGCAAGCAGCTCGAGTTCTATTCTCTGCAGTGGGATGTTATCTTTTACTTTTACAACTCGTTTTATTGTAATATAGTTAATTAATATGGCTTGTGTTACTTCATTTTACTTAGAAATATAATTATAATAAAGGTGAAATTGTTGGTTGTAAAATTTTTTTGTTGAGTGAACCATTTTCGAGATATTGCTTGTTATTCCCTTAAATTTCCAATACTTATACTTTTTCTCAAATGGGAATTGTTATTCATTTTTTTGTCGTGGTAATGCAAAGAGAATGGATACTCCACATAGCAACCAGCTCTTAAAATATTTGACTATAATATTTGAGTAAATATTAACTTTGTAATTTGACTGTTTCTTTAAATATTATATATTTATGTTTGCCTCGGCTGCGTCAGTATTTATATATTTTTTTAGAGACATGAATGTCTTAGCAGGGAGGTGGTGCGACTGAAGAATGTAGGCTTGCACAGATTTTAATTTTTTATTTACTCCTTTTTATTAATTCTTGACACGATTTAAATAACACTTCACTGATATAGAGAGCTGTAAGATTCTTTTATTAAATACTTGCACTTTTTATACACGTACACTATTTTCTCACATAAAATACGTATTAAATTTCTCGAGAACGCATCTCGCGTTCGGTTAGGAACGCTGTCTACAACCAACACGTCCAGTTATGAGCGCTATCTACAAGCAACTGACTTGATTTCTACCGCCTAAATTTGTAAATTTCTGTGTTTCAAGTCTCTGATTGGCTAATCCTAGTCCAATATAATACTTTTATTTAACTTAAGCTTTTTCTGGTTGTTGATTGCCTATTTTATAAACTGTCACAAAAATTATATTATTGTTGCTCCAAGAATGGCTAGTAGCATTATTATACTTTCAAATTCATTATTTCTTCAAGGTTACCTCATTGTTACCTCATTGTTAGCAACTTTTAACCTATTATTCTCATAGCACCTACATTATTAAATTACGTAATACATTCACATAACATTGTTACACATGTATACAATAATATAAACATAAATAATGACTGTAATATACACTTTTTATGTCTTGTTACATACACATATTGCTTTAAGGCGGGCTGTTATTATATTTTTTAATTATATAATTTGACTGAAATCATTTAAGTGTTAAAAATACTGCCTCAAGCCGCAACCTTGAGAATTAGAGGCTAGCGTGGTAACCATTACACCACGGAGGACGACTACAGCAGATAATGAAGGGTACCCTAATGCCATCTGTCCGGAACATGTAGAAGTAGAGATACAGCTGTCCAGCACTAAGGCCTTTGTGGACAGTGACGAAGCAAGATGGTATGGTAGGCTAACTGTCCGCCACATACCGAGCCACGAGGCATCTCCTAACAGATACGTCGCAATAGTTCAAATAGTTAAAGCCACGTCAAATAAATAGAGAAAAAAGAAAGAAAAGAAAAAGAAAGTACCATATATATGTTAAACTAAAAGTATGAACCTGAGAGAACTCAAGCAGCTTCCGTCCAAGTTCATCTCTCTGAGGTTGGGTGTGAAGAGAGACAATCGTTGTAGACTCATCTCACGGGATATGACCCTCAGCCGGAGTTCCCGCACTGACCTCAAGTTGCTGTGACCCGTCACTTGTCTCTGTGAACACAAACACATACTCACTATAAAAAGCGATTTCTTTCATTACAAATGGCATAAGAACGAGTTTTGTTATTAGTTTGGCTTCAACTGCAATATGCTCATTTTGTTTAACTTTTCTCAAGAGCCAGTTTTAATCCGTAATTTCATTGCTGAAGAAGGCATTTATTCGTGATATCGTATTAGTACTTTGCAGAAATAGTTTTATTACAGGGTACACGGGAGATACAGAAAAGCGAATCGGTAGTAAGAGACGCTATTTGCTGGCCATACATCGCGAGAAGTAAGTGAATAACGTAGCACTTTAAAAAACTGACAAAGTATTGAGAAACTATTGCAACCAACAATGCCGGATATCACCGAAATGGCTCATGCCACAATTGTGTTTGTGTTTAAACGAATCTACAATTTTAGTGTAGTAAGATTTTGTCTACCTCTTACGGTTTACCAGTAATACAAAATACCTTCCGTATGAAGAGGAATTCACAGGCTATTCCCAGAAAATTCCAGATATACATTTTATTTATCACGAAAATATCTTAAACATATTGTATTTTAATCAAAACCTTTGGAGGCATTTTTGACAAAATAAAAAATAAAACATATTTTTGTGTGTAAGGCGCATTTTTTGGTTTGAGGATTTTATTGAAAATCTTCATGACATATACTTGGAAGATGCTGAACTTAAAGACCTCGTTTTTGAGTTATTCCGCGCGCGAACCTTTTTCTAAAACATTTATTTGGATTCAAGGGACCGTAAAACATTGTAGTGAATTCTCCATACAGAGTTTTTGGGTGGAATACAGCTAAAGTAAAAAAAAAATCTGATGTGTTACACTCACATGACTTTCTCTACTATTGTACAAACTATTTTTACAAACTCTTATTATCCATCTACTACATGTTAATCGAGATGTTAATCTTATTGCTAATTTTCTTGTAGATGCAAGGGGAATTGATAGGCTTTAAGAGATAGTCAAATATTTTAAGAGGTGGTTGCTATGTGGAGTATTCCATTCTCTTTGCATTACCAGGACAAAAAAATGAACAACGAATTTGAGAAAAAGTATAACTATTGCAAAATTTAAGGGAATAACAAGCAATATCTTGAAAATGGTTCACTCAACAACAAAAATGTATATGACATAAATTGTGTATTTTAACGCGTTCTACATTTTTTGTGCAGTAAAACTTTGTCCATCTCTTATGGTTTACCAGTTATGCAAAAGTTCACAATAAAAATGATTTTGGAGACATTCCCAGAAAATTCGAGATATACATTTCGTTTGTCATGAAAATATCTTAAACATATGAGATTTTAATCAAAATAGCTAGAGCCATTTTTGAGAAAATTAAAATTTTCGAAAAATGTTCCATGTAAAGGGTAATCTGGGGTGGGGGGGATTTTCTTGAAAACCTTTGTGTCGCATCTCTGGAAGATACTGAACCTAAATACCAAGTTTGGTGTTTATCCGACTTTTCGTTCTGAGTTATGCTGTTCACAGACACACACGCGGACATGTTTCCAAAAATGCTTTTTTTGGATTCGGGGGGTCTCAAAACATGTATTTCCGGTGAAATCTCGGTATCGAAATTTTGGATGGAATACAATACTTCCTCTACTTACTATACGTAGTAGAGAAAGTAAGAAACAGTTAATTAAGGAAAGGTTGTTCATATAACGATTCTAAATACATTTTTGCGGAGGAGGTCTGTGCTATTGGGCAAACGTTTGGAACGCACCGTCGCAGTTAACATTCTGCATTCAAGTTTCATTAAACGCACTGACAGCAGAGGTTATAGTTGCTTCTGATTGATACGTTTACACCAGGTTTAAGTGCTCAGTAGGAATGCGGATATATTCCTGCTACAAGCTTTATGGCAGTGCAGAAGTTGTCATGTATACATGCAATTGCACTCGCTCTACAAGCAGTCATCTGTCACTACTAGCGGCATCTCCAGTTCCAACTGCTTATTTTTGTGGTACTCTAAAGTGTTTATACAGGATGTTTCCACAAATATTCCTTTCAAGATGATGCATGTTTCTTGCTGGAGTTCAAATATGGATTTATGATGACTAGATAAATTGATAAGCATTGTGGATTCTAGTCAGGGCCGGCTCCAGGTGTTTTGTCTCTCCGTGGGATAATTGCAGGTGTCGCCTTCCCACCCACGCTTTCAGACATAACCTAATTTATCCGCAGTCACCCATCCTCACACAACGTGATTAATAAACACACTTGACGATCGATTATATTGGTTAATAATAATCATCTTTATTAGCACTTCTCCACTTTTCTGGTGTCACTTCATTTACTGTTTCCCTTGCGAGATATTCCACTTCCAACAAAGTTAATGTTTTGTAATGACTTGCGATATAGCCCTTTAGTTCTGCCCAGATTACTACTGGGGCTGAAGTGGTAATGATACGGGGACAGTCTGATGATTTGACGACCAGGTTCTTTAGCTAGTTCATTCACAACGTATTTGGCCGCTCTCTTGTTTTCATTTACGAGTAACAGAGGTTAATAAGTTCTTCTTTTTACTTTCTCTACTACGAATAGTAAGTAGGGGAAGTATTGTATTCCACCCAAAAATTCGATACCGAGAATTCACCGGAAATACATGTTTTGAGACCCCCTGAATCCAAAAAAAGCATTTTTGGAAACATGTCCGTGTGTGTGTGTCTGTGTCTGTCTGTCTGTCTGTCTGTGAACAGCATAACTCAGAAACGAACAGTCGGATAAACACAAAACTTGGTATTTAGGTTCAGTATCTTCCAGGGATGCGAAACGAAGGTTTTCAAGAAAATCCCCCACCCCAGATTACCCTTTACATGGAACATTTTTCTAAAATTTTAATTTTCTCAAAAATGGCTCTAACGATTTTGATTAAAATATCATATGTTTAAGATATTGTCATGACAAATAAAATGTATATCTTGAATTTTCTGGGAATGTCTCCAAAAGTATTCCTCATTGTGAACGACTTTTGCATAACTGGTAAACCATAAGAGATAGACAAAATTTTACTACACAAAAAATGTAGAGCGCGTTAAAATACACAATTTATGTCATATACATTTTTTGTTGTTGAGTGAACCATTTTCGAGATATTTCTTGTTATTCCCTTAAATTTTTCAATACTTATTTTCTCAAATGGGAATTCGTTATTCATTTTTTGTCTTGTATATGCAAAGAGTATTAATTAATCTCTGGCAAAGGGAATGGTGCTGCACCTAGCAACCAGCTATTAAGAGATATGTATGTGCTTAAAGGCTACTGTATTTCTATATTGCCCTTGTAAATATATATTCCCCTTACATCTACAAGGAAATTAGCAATAAGATAGAGTCTGCAAATGTTTATCTCGATTAACATGCAGTAGATGGAGAATAAGCGTCTGTAAAAATAGTTTATACAAGAGTAGAGAAAGTCATGTGAGTGTAACACATCAGTTTTTTTACTGTAATGCTACATGCCATATTATGGAGAGTGGGTCACTCAAGCGTTTGTACTTTAGTGTCACTGTTAGTGTCAGTTTATCTATTTGGGCCGCGTGGTTAGACCGCGGGTTCTATCCCAGGGACCCACATGTGGGACGAAGCGTCGTCTGACCAGGTTTTTTCCGGGTTCGTTGGTTTTCCCCGCCATTCATTCCACCAATTGCTCCATCATCACCTTTCCTTTCATCCATTTTACCTTCATTTCATATCATGTTCTTCCGTCCTCTCATACCTGGCTACCTGACACTCTCCGGATTCTTCATTCTTTGATTCATGTTCGTCTGCTCCTCTACAGGCCTCTGAACCTAGGCAGGTTGTAAGTCCTAGGCGTGCAAGCCCTAGATACGAGGAGGGAAGCCGACTAAGTAAACATTGTCAATAACAATAACACGAGATGTTGATCATTTACCGCACGCTTTATTGTGCTAAGTAGTCACTGTTTTATTATTACACGAAACAATACAACTGCTGACGTTAGGAAATACTTGCCAGTGTTACAAACTTCCTCGGGGATGTCAACTATGTTTCATTGGCTCAGAGCACGAAATATTTATTGCAATACTAATGTTAGTATCGCGTTAATAAATAACTGCCAGTAACACAAATAATTAAATTACGATAGGCAAAAACCTTGATATAAGTTCTCATTACAAAAAGAAAGCCATAATAGACTCTTAAGCTACGAAAAGGCACACACTATGAAAACAGGCAACAATAGGCACTGTAGAATTAGTGTATTTTACTCCAACAAGCACGAAACATATATATATATATATATATACAATGTCTACCATTATAAACATAACACAAAACAGTTCATTATTTAATAGAGTGTGGAATTGTAAAAATGCAGAGAGATAGTGTCTGACATGCAAGTGGGATAAATTACAAGTTGCAGTAGCAGTAAAAATGCTGGCAGACATGAGGGTAGGGAATTAATAAGAATGGGGATTTCCTAGGAAAAGTAAGGTATACGTGGATAGGCAGTATAAAGAAGGAGTATAAGAGCATACATAGTTGTGATAATGATATATTTTTTATTGTTCATTTATACCCCGCCTTTAACTGCAATGGTCACATCGGCGGCCTTTTACCTTTCGAGCACACTGCCTTATCGGCAAGGGTGTTAACTCGTAAACAGTTGTCATTGGATTTCTGGTTTTTCTTTGGTTTTATACATTAGATCACACACACACACATTCACACTGTCATTTATACTTCCAGACTCTGGGGATGGGGGTTAGGGAATAATTTTGGCTAGAGAAAACTTCCAACCCCCTAGCCGGGAATCGAACCCGGAGATCATATATTGTAGAACCTCTTTGCCATACATACAACCTAGAGGAAGCTTGGTAAGTAGTGCTAGATTTTTACAAAATTATATGGTTTATTTGCACTTTGTTAGAGCAATAAATACAACAGTATACATAAACGTACTTTCATAGCATGCGTTAAACGTCACAGAAATATAGGGTGATTTATGAAGAACTGACACATTTCTTTCTTTAATTATTCTGCTCGAAATTCACTCAATGCCCAAATTTTAGCACCAAATTAAGCAGAATGTTCTGGAGTTTCGATAGCCTGTCACTGTATGCACAGGTGTTCATGTTCTATTCGTAATTGTTAGTTTTATTGTCGGCAAGTGTTTTTGATATTTTGTTCTAGTCAACATGAAAATGGAGTACACATTAAATGAACGACTCTTCCTTGTAAATGAATACTGGATTACGACTTCAATTACAGCTACTCAAAGGGCATTCCAGAGAGAATTTGTTGTTCGGAATCCTCCCCAAAGAAACACAATACTGCGACTGGTCAACAAATTGGAAACAACTGGATCTCTGATGAGTAAAAAAGGCAAAACTCGTTTATCTAGGCTTTCCACGGTTGTTGTTGATGTAAGAGCACGACTGGATCAGTCACCCAAAAAATCATTAAGACGTTTGTCGCAGGAGACAGAGTACAGCTACTCAATGTGTCAGAGAGCTGTGAAAAGTGCAGGCCTAAAGCCGTATAGGATTACGGTTGTCCATCAGTTACAGGAACCAGATAAGGGTAGACTACTGAATTATTGTCGTTGGTTTCAGGCGTTCATTGTGCAAAATCCTGCCATATTAATAATCACATGGTTCAAGATGAAGCATGGTTCCATTTATCCGGCTATGTGAACTCAAATAATTCACGCTATTGGGCCAGCGAAAATCCACATGTTATTCATGAAGCACCTATGCACCCGGTTAAAATCGGAGTTTGGTGAGCAATATCCGCACAGAAAATAGTGGGACCAATTTTTTTTAAAAAAAAATGTATACACTGCAGAGTACCGATGGATTTTCATGAAGTTTGCTGAGCAACTAGACGATATAGAGCTGTGTCAAGGATATTTTCAGCAGGACGCCATACATCAGATGAATCCATGGCACTAATTGCAAGTTTCTTTGACGACCGAATAATTTCCAAGAACTTGTGGCCACCGAAATCTCCGGATTTGACATCGCCGGACTTCTTTATATGGGGTTACTTAAAAGACAGGGTTTATGCCACACGTCCCCAGACATTGGACGATCTGAAGCACAACATTACACAGGAGATTCAAGCTATTGGCAACAGAGTCCTCCAACGAGTGGCCAGTAACATGAAACGACGTGTTGAGTTGTGCCTTATGCAGGATGGAGGACATTTTCAACATTTGCTATAGAGGTAACTAATTTCCTAAAATTCCTCTGCATTTCAAAATAAGTTGTCGCTAGCATAACTCATTTTGAAACAATTAAAGAAATAAATGTGTCAGTTCTTGATAAATCGCCCTGTTTATATCCTGTACCATATAACTACAGTACAACCGACATGCTATTTTATTACCAGCATTTGAGGTAAGTTGTGATCGATTGGCAGGCAGTCATTGGCAGGATCCTGTAGAGGCGGATAAGGTCTATGACGCAAACGTGACACATCCTCCTGTTCCTCGTCCAGCAAGTTCTCTAGATGACGTGCAGCCGCTGCCAGCGGTGGAGATGCCGCCGCCAGGGGAGGCGGCGATGGAGTTCCAGGAGGTGTAGGAGAAGGCGTGGGACTATCTGCCTCTGCTACAACTTCCTCTGTAGTGGCTACATTGGCAACACTCTTGTACGGCTCTCTGGTCATCTGCTTGCATATGGGGCTCATTTTCACTCATCCGCTCTGTTTGTTCACATAAACAATCATAATTAATCTTTAGTATGAATTTAAAGTGCATATGCAGCGTGGATATACAAAGCCTTTGTTTGCAGCGTGGCCGTATTACGGTGAACTGCTTGCCCTGCACTGCTCCGGTTCTGTTCCCTCTACACTTTCACTTCCCTCTGTGTGCCGGCTAATCAACTGACGTTAATGCCTGTGCTGTACAGATGTGATATAGTGTGTTAGTGCTTTATAATGCAAAACGTCCGTATACTTTAGCACACAGGATCTTCATGTAAGATTCCTATGGACAATAGACTCTTGAAGAGAAAAGAGACATCGATTTATGGACATATTCCCTGTTGTTCGTGTGCCTCACACAGAAACGGTTCATAATTTTGTGAGTAGATTTAGGGAAACGGAATTGATTCTTGATAAGAAACCGAAAATAAATTGCCGTGTTCTTACATACGAAAAACTCAATTAAATCGGAGAAAAGTTAGAACGAAGTTCAAAGAAATACTGAGAAAACTTGCACAGGACTTTGCAAACCTAGGCTTGGAATAGCCACTAAATTTTTAAAATTAAAAGCCCATAACTATAGTCACGATCACGCAATAATGTGAATAGAGTTAATTTCTGCAATTTGGTGTTGGATAATGTTAATGTTCTTTCAAATGACCTGCCTTTAAATTTTTTATGCATAAAGGATGATTTTATGTGTATGGCCATGTAGTGACACAAAACAATAGATACTGGAGTGCAGAAAAAGCCCGATCTTGTACACGAAATGCATTGCATAGCCAAAAATTTGTGTTTGGTACGTTTTAAATACCTACAAAATTATAGGGCCTATATTTCTCAGAGATACAGTGAATGTGCAGAGGTACAGGGATAATGTAATCGAACCATTCCTAAAAGAATTGTGTGACATTGAATGTACACGCGTACATTTTCAACAAGATTCCACTACAGCGCATACAGCTGATATCTCATTAAAATCAATTCAGGGAATTGTTGAATAGGGTATTATGGCCAGCGCTGTTTCAGATCTTACCGTATGCGATTTTTGTTTATCAGGGACCTTAAACATTAAAGTGTATCGGAATAATATGTATACATTGTAAGAACTGAAGACAATACGAAGAAGAAGAGAAATTCCTGCAATTTCAGAAGAATTAATGAATGTTAACGCAAATCTTGTTAAAAGGTGTGAGAGATATGTGACGATGCAATGGCATTTCCAACAACTTCTCTGACAAAGGTATGTGGTTATTGTAGTTATAATTGGCATAAGAAATCTATGCACTTGTATTTAAGGGACTATGAATATCCGACTACACCAGCAAACACCGTGCTTTCACTGCCAAGAAAAGTCTCTTTAGGCCGGCCACGCGTCCAAACGAAGGCTCTGTAGTGCAAATATTTTGACATTCGCTTCTAGAAACTAAATGAAACGCAATATGTTGTTTATATTGCTTTTTCGTACTGAAAATTAAGGTATATTGAAACCTAATGTATTGCATGTCTGTAGAAAATATAATGTAGACTGAGACCATGTGCACACAGTCTCTGTGAAGGAAGCTACTGTCATATGTGTTGTCGCAAACACGATGGGATAGGAAGAAGTTAAAACAAGTCCATGTTATGAAAACTAACACCATTTACATTTACAACCATTCAACCATTCAATCTATATTTCATCAAATTTAGCGGTTAACGCTCATAAAAATAGACCCTTAAGCTATGAAAAGACACACATTATTAAATAGGCAATTATAGGCACTATAAAATTAGTATACTTTACTCCAGTAAGCTTGAAACATACATATAAAGCCTACGATTCTAAACACAGGAACAAAATAGCTAAATTCCGAGCTCTTGGAATGAATTATATTGTTATCGTGAACAAACGTAAGCAAAGTATTGTGAGAGTTGTACGCTTCTAGAATTAGTAAAGTATATGGTGTCTCTTTCCTGGAGGAATGATAGCGATATTTTATTTAGACATATAGTGGGTTTTAATCTGATGCCACACACAACTTCCAGTATAATTTTAGACATAATCCGTAACACCATAAAACTGTGTAGAAATAAAATCCTTTCAACCAATGTGTCAGTTATAACAAATTAGAAAAGGAAAACACCATTATGACAACTAGGTATAAAAAGAAAAACATTTTCACAACTTAACTGTTTTGAAAAAACAAAACAAATTTTTGTAGTGTATAACTTAAAACTATAATCTGTAAACAGATTCACATATTATTTACGTTTGCAAATGGGTACGGGAAATATCTAATGCAACAGCGATTTGAGATATATATTTTAATTTGGTTGAAGATTTATACTATTGCTGCATCACAAGGTGTTATTGTGAAATATTTGAGGTACTTACAACTTTTAAGTATAATTCATCCCAGAAGGTTATGTTGTCTTGAGCAAAATAACATTTATTGACGGGATCGACTGCCGTTGTCAGGGGCAACCATTAACAATCGCGATCGGAAAAGCTTGTCATCCCTGTCGAGAGATAGCGCTAGTAGTGCGCCTCATCCATAGAGTATAAAGTTAGCACATGGTTTCTTACTTTTTCTATTACTTGCCTAAAATAGGGGAAGTATTGCATTCCACCCAAAAATTCTATACTGGGATTTCACCGATACACGTTTTGAAGCGATGAATAAAAAAACACTTTTAGAAAAATGTGTATCTGTGTGTCTGTCTATGAACAGCATAACTAAAAATGAATGGTATTTAACCTTGATTTAATGTTAGGTGTTACATTCACCGACTTTCTCTACCTACTCTCGTTCATTTTTATTTAGCTTCTACAAACCATTCATACGACAATTTCTTTATTTCTATATAGTTCATATTAATCGATATAAACCTTTGCAGAGATAGGTTTATTAGAGATTTCGTTGTCGTTACAAGGGGATCGACAAAACTTAATTGATAACCAGATGTTTAAAGGCTGGTCGCCATGAAAACTCCATACTGTTTTCATAACATCGCCAGAAACAACTGAATAACGGCAGTACTTAAAAAAGAAAGGTGTTGAAAAACTCAAACCAATAATAAAAACTGATGCCAAAAACGTTATTTAAAATAATTTTTGTGTTTTAAAGAGATCTACAGTTTTTGTACTACGTTTTCTCTATCTCTTGCGGTTTGGCAGGCATAAAAAATTATACAAAAGTCATTCAGAATGAAGAGGACTTCACAGGCTCTTCCCAGAAAGTTAAACATATGCATTTTATTTGTAATGTAAATATTTTAAATATTTGGCACTTTAATCAAAACCATTAGAGCAATTTTTGGGATAATCAAAACCTTTGAAAAATGTTCCATATATAGTATAATTTGCGGTAGAGGATTTTCTAGGAAATCTTGTGTTGCATCTTTGGAGGATTCTGAACTTAAATACCAAGTTTGGTATTTATCGGACGTTTCGTTATATCGTTATGCTGTTCACAGACAGAAACACACGCGCGCGCACGCGAATCCTTTTATAAAAATGCTATTTTATTCAGGGGACTTCCAAACATGTACTTCCTGTGAACTCTTGACATCAAAAGTAAAAAAAGAGAATTATCTTATTTGTATCACATTTACATGACTTTCTCTACACATATTCGTTTATTTCCATATACCAGCTACTACGAACTATTCCTACGAAAGGTGCTTTTCTACCTACTTCATGTTAGGAGTAGGAGTAGGTGCGGAGGGGGAGTTAGACCTCGACCTACAAGTTCTTTTGTGCCTGAGTCCCTGACGGAGTGAGGTGAGAAGGGACAGAGGGCGGCCGGACCAGGAGGCACGACAGGCAAGGGAGCAGGTTCCCTATCTTTTACAGATTGTAACTTCCCGCTGATACAACCGGCTCCCCTCTCTCCCCAGGCTTGCACATACCATTGTGGGCCCGGTACTCGGAGACTGCCCCCACTCCGGGGTAAGAAATGTTACATAGAGCATCCTTTTCCCCTGTCATGCAACGCCGAAACTCCCGACGACACTTGAAGCCCTGAAATAGACCAAGCAGATGAAAGGTAAAGTCAAATGGAGAACAGGAAATTTGGGGGATATCATGAACCTTACTAGCATTCGCCTAGCACCTGGGGAAACCCCCGAAAAGACCCAGGTCAGAAAGGTCGGTCGCGGGAATCGAACCGCCGACCTCCCGAATGCGGATTACAGACGTTACCACCCGGTTACTTCATGTTAATCGAAATAAACCTCTGCAGAAACGCTTTCATGAAACATTTTGTTGTAGGTACAAGGGGACACAAGGGGAAGCAGAAGCGACAGTCATGTCTCTGTATGCTGGCCTCCAAGTTCACTCTTTCCATGACATCATGAGAAATAAGTGAATAGCGGCTGTAGTATTTGAAGAAATGACTAAGTACTGAAAAATTCAAACAAATAGTAACGAATGGCTCGGAATTGCTAATGCCACAGAAAAAGCTATTTGAAATAAATTGTGTGCTTAAAAGAGACCTGCATTTTTAATTATCAGTTTCTGTCTATATTTGAGGATGATCTTCTATACAAAATTGCATAAAATTTCTCCCGAATGAAAAGGACTTAAAGGCTATTTCCAGAAAATTCAAGATATACTTTTATATTAGTCATACAAATACTTTAAATATACGGCATTTTAATCAGAATTGTTAGAGCCAATTGTTAGAAAATAAAAATGCTCTAAAATATTTCATGTGCAGGGTAATTTGTGGTGGAGAGGGTTTCTTGAAGACCTTCATGTTGTTTGGGAGATGCTGAACTGGATATAAATAAGGGACCTAGGCCGGTCCAGACACGTATAAGCTGTGTTACTAGTATGGCTAAAACCAGAGGTGTACAGTTCAATCCCCTCCTGCCTGTGCCTGCTTGCTCAGGCAACACGATCGAGGTCTCGTCCTGGCGTGAGGGAGCCAGTGTTTTACCTTCTCCAATCCTCCCCTTTTTGCAGCCGGTTAAAGTGGACGGTGTGTTACAAATTACCTGATGTCATTGTTGTAAGTCCATTTTATAATTAGACTGATATCGCACCTAACATGTTCACAGCAGTAAAGGGGAACCAACTGCTACCACGTGATTTACTCCACGTGGAGAAGATACTCTGTTGGCTTTTATTGGCTAAAGTTAGATATAAATGGATTCCTATTGGATAGAATCGGGATAGCAGCGAACTCTGCTCTAGCCAATGATTGATTGTTTCGGGCGCAAAAATCCTTAGCAAGGCTTCCTTTGGAAGGGAAGTAAAGCCGGTGGTCCCGTAGATTTACGGCACGTAAAGAACCTCAAGCCTGATAAGAGGCCTCTGAGCAAAATTTCCGGTCTTTCACGCCCAATATAGAATGGAGCGCTAAGAACCATAGTAGTTAAACAGACTCCATAAATAAAACTCTATTAAGTTTATTTTCAGGTAGTATAAGGCTGGTTTTTCTTGACCTGTGCTGCATTTAGGAAAACTGCCTACCTGCCTGTGTGTAGGTAAGGTGTGAGGCTCGCATTCGAGAGGTTTCCCTCGAGCACCCGCTCTGAACTTGGATTTTTCGTGGGTTTCTCTTGTCGATAGGCGAATGCTAGGGTGGTTTCTCATACATAATAATTTTCTTATCCATCATTACCTATCATACCGTTTCCGTTTCATATTTCAAAGTTAATAGTAAAAAAAAAAACTTTAAAAAGTTAACAAAGTAGTTGAAGAGCGTCCATAAATAAAAAAAGTTTCCTTTTCATACTTCTAGGTTTCGTGGCGCACGACGATGCCGGACAGATGGTGTGGATGCTTGCTCAAAGGAAAGAGCACTCCCTGTGGACAATAGAGGGCTGCTTGGTCGATTGGTGTTTATCGTCTCTCTGGGCAGCTCCAGTAGTGAGACGGGTCTTCGAGACTGTTAGGTACTTCTGCAAGTCTCTATGGCCTGTTGCCTGCTGCCTACAGCTCCCACCTGTGACTCCTTCATTTCATCCCTCCGTTGGATAATCTGTATATGCATTGGTTGGCCCGCGGGAGATCTATCTGCCAGGGCAGGCAGGTGCAGGCAGTACAAATCACAGAAGTGTACATCTCTAATACCTTCCAGGTAGCAAGAACAGAAGGTTGTCAAAGCAAGGAGTGCTACAAATTTTAATACCTAGTGAAGCAGCCGTATTTGTAAGTAAGATCTTAGTCACTTAATCGTAAATGTGCCACGCTGTAGCAGGTCTGCTGTCCGTTTTCTTTCACTTGTGTTTGTTCTCACTACACTGACAAATCATAATAACGTCTTATCGATCCCATCCCCTTTTTCTTTCTCGTTACATCAAGATCCATTGAGACCAAAAGAGCTCACCTCCACCATCAAATATGTAAATTGTTCCCTTTCAATCCGTAGGTGACAGGCAGCAAGTGTGGCAATAAAAACTACGGATAATTGTATACTCATAAAGGATCCTTCTCTACCACGAGTACTGGTGGCTTTTCGGCAATTTAATTGAGATTGACCGGAAATACACGTTTGAGACTCCTCGAATCCAAAAAAAGATCTGATGTGGTACATTCACATGGCATTCTCAACCCTGTATCACCTATTAGTGGGTATAAAAGGTTATCCTACGAAAGCTTGTTTTTCTGTATACGTCATTAAAAGTTTGTAGAAATAGCTATATTACATATTTCGTTATAAATGCGAAGGTATCAGGGATAGTCAAATGTTTAAAAACCGGACGCTATACTCTGGCCTTGAAATTCCATACTCTTTCCTTTACATCGCGAGAAACAACTGAATAGCGACATCGCTTTAAAAATAGGAAGTATTCAAAAATTCAAACCAATAATACTGGATATCTCAGAAATGGCTGATAACGAAAATAATTTATTAGAAATAAGTTGTGCTTTTTAAATGGATTTGTTTTTGTCTATCCCTTATGATTTACCAGCTGTACAAAAGTCCTTCCAAATGAAAAGGACTCCACAGGCTATTCCCAGAAAATTTAACATAATTTTATCTTGTTTATCTGTTTTATTTATTCATCATGTAAATATCTTTAATATATGGTAATTTAATAAAAACTGTTAGAGCCATTTTCCAGAAAATAAAAAAAAAATCGAAAAATGTTCCATGTAAAGGAAAGTTTCTTTTGTGTGTCGCATATTCGATAGATACTGAACTTAAATACCAGCTTTTGTATTTACCCGAGGAGTTATGTTGCTATCTCTCTCACACAGAGAGACGTTTTTCTAAAAATGCTTTCTTTGGATTCAGAGGGTTTCAAAACATGTATTTCCGGTGAAATCTTTGTATAGAATTTTTGGGTGAAATGCAATACCTTCTCTACCTACTATGTGCATGGTACACAAAGTAATATATTTGGTTTTTGAATTTGTTGTTTGGAGCAGAAACTCATAGTGTGTGGGAACATTTTGTGTGTTGGCTAACCTGTTTAAGGTGAGTGTGTGTGTGTGTGTGTTATGACTTTCAATGTAAAGAGTTGTTCCTTTCTCTGTTTCTCGTGCGTTCACGTGATTGTTCATAAAATTGGCAGAAGTTGAGAAAAGTTTAAAAAAAGAACAAATGCTGGTAAGAGGGAGATAATTAGTATCTGTGAGAGTGAAGTATCTCATTCTTCACGTAATAATATGCAGGTGCAGCAGATTGCACATGTGGACAAAGAAAATCTTCTTCTAAATAGCTGAGTAATACTGATGAGGTATATAAATCTGAACCGGAACAATGTGACATACTAAATGTTATATTTTCTCAGAAACTATCGAAGACAGAAACATAAACATTTCACCAGTTATTGTTACCATAGCAAAAATATTTTAAAACGGACTTTTTGAAATGTTTAGCTCTAAACATTCCATGCCAAAACATTGGAAATTGTTTCTTGAAAACACAGACTTTTAGGGAAAAAAGTCTGTTTTAGTAAAATATTTAAATATCCATGACCCCATTTTAAGTGTTTACAATGGTTTGTGTAAAGAATCAAGAGTCCCAGAAAGAGTAGTTATTTCAGAAAAGCTGCATCAAAGTTGCTAAGTTTAACACTGTTAAGACTGGAGGGCTCGGCTCCCCTTCAACTGATTGTTCACTAACACTGCCCTAGCGGCGTTGCTAAAAACCATAGCAGAAGCCTCCTTAGCTCAGTGGCAGAGCACTGGTCTTGTAAACCAGGGGTCGTGAGTTCGATCCTCACAGGAGGCATTACATTTTTAGGCAACATAAATGATACAGAACAGTTTTCTACTCAACTGATTTCACTGATATTCCATTGTAAAGCCACGGGGTGATTTTAAATCACGGTCCTTAAATTTTACTCTCAGTACAGCTGACCTATTGTAGGTAAAGGAAATATTCTTGAGGCCATCTGTACAGACTAGAAGTGGTTTGTTTAATTCTCGATGTGAGTGGGGATCAACATTTCTCTCAGATTTTATGTTTTGTGCAAACCGATGCCAATATCCTATAAATCCCGCTGATTTCTCAAACATGTATATCCTGACCAAATATTTTCAGGAGACCTTGCCATGTATGTAACAATTCTGCGCTGTTCAGGTATTTTTACTTTCTCTACTACGTATAGTAAGTAGGGGAAGTATTGCATTCCGCTGAAAAATTCGATACCGAGATTTCACCGGAAATACATGTTTTGAGGCCTCCTGAATCCAAAAAAGTATTTTTGGAAACATGTCCGTGTGTGTGTGTCTGTCTGTGAACAGCATAACTAAGAAACGAACAGTCGGATAAACACCAAACTTGGTATTTAGGTTCAGTATCTTCCAGGGATGCGACACGAAGGTTTTCAAGAAAATTCCCCACCCCAGATTACCCGCTACATGGAACATTTTTCGAACATCTTTATTTTCTAAAAAATGGCTCTAATGATTTTGAATAAAATACCATAAGTTTAGGACATTTTTATGGCAAATGAATTGTATGTCTCGAATTTTCTGGGAATGTCTCCAAAAGTATTCTTCATTGTGAACGACTTTTGCATAACTGGTAAACCATAAGCGATAGACAAAATTTTACTACACAAAAAATGTAGATCGCGTTAAAATACACAATTCATGTCATATACATTTGTTGTTGTTGAGTGAACCATTTTCGAGATATTGCTTGTTATTCCCTTACATTTTCCAATACTTATACTTTTTCTCAAATGGGAATTCGTTATTATTTTTTTTGTCCTGGTATACAAAGAGAATGGAATACTCCACATAGCAACCAGTTCTTAAAATATTTGACTATCGCTTAAAGTCTACCAATTCCCTTGCATCTACACGAAAAGAAGCAATAAGATTAACATCTCGATTAACATGAAGTATATGGAGAATAAGCGTTTGTAAAATTAGTTTGTACAAGAGTAGAGAAAGTCATGTGAGTGTAACACATCAGAATTTTTAATGATAGTGATTGTTTTTCTTTTAAGTGCACCCTAGTAGGAACATGCCACCATATTTTGTAAGTGGTATCGATTTATGTGATGTAGAGTTTTCTCGTCGCCCGATACCACCCACGAGCCCCTGACCCCTGGCAGTGCCGACTCATGAAGCCCACTCCGGAGGTGGGTCCCGACACTAGAGGGAAACCTTCACAAAACACACATCCACCGCCCAGCCGCAACCCGCCGAACATCATTGCCTGGCCCTACAACCCTTAAACAAACGCTGGGTAAAGTAAATGAGGGGCAGGAAAGTCGTGGTATAAGAGCAACCACCCCAGCATTCGCCTGCCGACCCAGGGAAACCACGAAAAATCCATGGGTCGGAGTAGACAGTGGCTGGGCATCGAACCGGAACCTCCAAAATGCGAGTCGCAGACACTACCGCGACGCCATCTCGCCCGAAACACACATTCATATGACAGACATACGAATCAAAAATTGCCAGAAAAATTTCGTTTGCAGTTTCGTTATTTATATGCATTGAACGCTGATGATTTTGAAAACCAAGAATCGACGTAACGTAGCCTAAGCTGGTTTTCGGAAGTATTAGAGTAAACATTAAAACTAGGTTAAGATATTAACAAGTAACCTGATTCCCCAAACTGAATCATGTGCAGCGTTGAAGCGGCAATAACTACATTGTTCTTGTCCAGTTCTTTTTAATTTCTCGTATAAAATGTAGACCTCGTAAAAGCATACATTTATGTCAAACTTAGCCATTTCCGAGATATTCTTTGTTATTAGTTTGAATTTTCAAACACTTAATACTTTTTACTTCCTCTATCATTTACCTACAGTAATTAGAGGAAGCGCTGAATTCCACTGAAGAATTTGGTACCAAGATTTCACCAGAAATACGCGTTTTCAGACTCCCTGAATAGAAAAGCTCTTGTTTAGAAAAAGGAACGTGTGTGTCTGTGAACAGCTTAACTAAAATTCGAAAAGTCGGTTGAATTCCAAGCTTGGTGTTCACTTTCTGCATTTTCTAAAGATATGACACGAATATTTTCAAGAAAATACCCGCAACTCAAACTACCCTTTGAATGGAACAGGTTTCGTTATTTTTTATTTTATGAGAAATGTCTCTAACGATTTTTATTGAAATACCACAGGCAAAGTACTTGCATGACAAATAAAATGACCATGTTCAATTTTCTGCTAATAGCCCGTGAAATCCTGAAAAACAGTGGAAATAAAATACTTTCGAAAAGTGAAAGGTTCCACTAAATCACACCAAATTAAAGCTGAAAACAGAAAAAGAGATTTAAATGCGTTTCCTTCATAGTAGAAAACCTTTCCATTACAGCGAAGGCTGCAAAAATCATCCGTTAAATATGAACAATGCCGGCATTTCACTACAAGCATGCAGATACAAACCGAATGAAATATTTGAAGAAGAAGAAGTGATGCATCTAAGGAAGAAAATAAATAAATAACACTGGATTACTACCTGATAAAATAAAGCTTTTATACGTTACTTAACCTATCTCTATCGTTACAAAATATCAACTTTAATCATTCCGAAGCACATGGTTTGTTAAAATTAACCAAAGTTAGTACTTGGTCAATTACTGTAAATATATATTTAGAACACATTGCAGCAGATAGACTCTATAGGTTTAATTGAGGCCTCCAGAAGCACCGAAAGCAATTTGGGAAACTGCGAACATGACTTCAGAATTATTGCACAGTTAGTATACTGACAAACAGCTTTTACAACGTGTCTGCATTAACATCATTAAAATAGCTTCATAGGAACTTCATGACTGTTTAACAACATAATGTTAGCCGTTGGATATCACTTAAATCTCCTGTGAATGTTAACTCTGGGTGGCTTCGGACCATAATTACGAAAATTAAATGTAAATCAGACGCAAAGGCCCTCAAGTAGCTGGAGCCTATGGCCTACAGCGTCTATGGCCGCAGTAGGCCATAGTGGAACATTTGTGCTTCCAGCGTGACCCCTGGGAGGAAGAGGGAGACCCAAAGGGCGACAAGATCCGGACAACGATGCGCGCTAGCAAGGGCAAGGTCTCTAACAATTCCAACATGACAACAAATCCTGTCACCGGCTAGCCCTATCTTAGTCACCCGCAACTTGGGGTCCCCGGTATAGACGACACAGCTCCCAGGAAATATGGGCGCCCCAGCAGTCCCGACAAACGCCAGCGAAAAACCTTTACAGGGCATAAATTCCACCGTCCTGCTGCAACACATCAACCGATGCCAGCTAGTCCTACAATCCAGAAACAGGGACAGGAAATTCGAGTTAGAAGGGGAATCATCCCAATATTCGCCTACCGATCCGGGGAAGCCACGAACAAACCCATATTCATAGTATCCGGTCCGACGGGAATTGAAATCGGAACCCTCCAAATGCGAGCCTCGCACGTTACCGCGAAGCCATCTCGTTCGGTTTGTGACCGCAGTGGTCTTTACAAAGATCAACATTGGATCTACAAAATGAAATAAAAGCTAGGTGGGGTAAGGAAACATATGTTGGTATTGGATGTAAAACAGAGGCTTATGTTGGGAGGGTGGAAAGCTCGCAAGATTGTCGATGATTATGGCAGGAGGATTTGCCCATTATGCGGGGAACTGGAAGACTGGACGCATATTTTGGCAGCATGCGTGCAGACGGAGGGTGTTAGGAAACAATTGTTACCGCAAGTATTTTTGGCTTCCAACAGACGGAGGACAGCATGCTGAGACTTGATTATGAACAGCCAAAACTGGTTAATCTTGGGCACATACTTAACGGAAGTACATGTACTAGGAGATAAGGTGTTTATGTAAATTTTCTTTAAATATATGTGGTGCTTGAGCACTTGTGTGTTTGTGTGTGATTCAGATTATTTTTCAATTCTATATGTATGTGTATAGTGTGGTGATTATAAACACGGTTGTTTCTGGTCGATTCTGCAAGTCACGTATACAGACCAGGTAGTCTCCTAGAGAGCATGTACGGTCTTATGACCCATGCGACTGTGTTACGCATTTAATGCAATACTAAGTACTTAATAAATACCACCACTACTTCTGCTATAACTATGTACAGAACGTTGCAACCCAACATACTGCGCAGTGAGCTGGGTTGCCTGGTATAGCGGGGCATGACTTTCATTATAAGCACCTACTGTGCTGGCAACTTCACTGCATCGTCTGTGTTGCGGAGTAGTATACCCTAAAGGGGAAAGCCAGACACGCGATCTAGAAACAGAAGAATAGATTAAGTATTATTAATAATTAAACTGATTTAACCCAGTTATGTGTAGAGAGATTACATTTTGATGCCCTCTTCCGTTTCTCATCAAAACCGTGCTCCCGATAAGTTCCATTTGTAATTTTACTGCTGCTAGGGCTGCGTTATTTTTTCGTTTTGTTTGGGGGGGCATTTTCACCACGTATGGTGAAAAGTATGCAACTAAACCGGAGCCTATGCACACATATTAGGGATATATGTGAATACAATGCCTGATATTTTACAATAACACACAAACTTTCTTACAAAGGTTTATTTTTCTAATTATTTCATGTTAATCGAGAGAAACGCTTGCAGAAATACAGAAATATTATAGATACAAGGGCGATGCAGTAGGAAAATGTTTAAAAATCTCCTGTATTCACATTACATTCTCTACTCACTCTTCTACAAACTATTCTTAGAACAACTTTTCTTCTGTTTACTTCTTGTTAATGCATACAAATCTTCATTACACATTTATAAGTTTCGTTGTATATAAGAAGGATATAGTAGGCTAGAGCGATAGTCAGATTTTTAAAAATCATCTTATAGCTACAACGAAATGTGTAAATGAGTAATGAAATTTTTCCTCGACTTACAGGAAGCAGCCAGAAGAATAGAGTTTTGTAAGAATAGTATTGTTACATGCTGGGATAAGGGCCTAATGGTTCCCAGCAAAATACTAAATCTGGATCACCCCAACATGCACATGGGGGAGCGTAGCTACAAACGACGAGAGCACCAGGACCTTGATGTTCACATCCCGATGCAGGCGTGGGGTTTTGTAACAAATTACACAAATTTCACATCATTCACACTACCTGTGGTTTATTAATAAAACTTTTGAGACCTTACATTACATACACAAGGGAATACAGGATTGAGGGGAGATGCTTCACACACACACAATCTAGACCTTACACACCAAATTTCAAACTGACGCTCACACACAAAGAAAGTAACGCTAACATCTATTCCCCCTCTCTCCAACTCTGGCTAGGCACGCCGGCCAGAGTTGGAGAGTGTCATACCAAACGGAATTTCCAACAAGCCGAAAGAAATAACAAATCACCCCAACAATACCGTCGACAATGCGACGCAATAGTGTGTCTGGTATGACAATAGCTACTCATACGCCACAGTATGTAGAAGAGTGAATAGAGAAAGTCATGTGAATCTAACAAATTAAAAATATTTCCAAGAGGTGAGTCGCTATTCATTTTTGCTCCTGGCCATACAAGAGGTTAGAATTTCAAGGCCATCACATAACGCTGGTCTTGACAATCGCTTAAGCCCTTTGTGTTCCCCTTGTACTTCCAAAGAAATGTGTAATAAAACCATTTCTGCAAATGTTTGTCTCGATTAACATGAAGTAGGTAGAAGAATAAGGTTTTGTAAGAAAGTCTTGCAGAAGATTGGGTAGATAAAGTCATGTGGATGTAACGCCAGAGATTTTTTTTTCTCTTTCTCCAAATTCATTCCAACCAGTCCTCCGCTGTAACATCACAAATATATGGAGTTAGAGTTACCCGTGTCTCGCTTATTCCATCACTGTGGAGGGACTTAAAGTACACACTGTACTTGAAGGTCAGTAATTATTCTGTTTCTGTACTCGGCTGAGGTCAACAAGTCAGGTTTACGTTACTTGCAAGGTGACTACAAATGGGACATCTGTATGTTTCCCAATGATAAGTGTGAGATAGATGAGTTGTTGTTGTCAAGGTAGTGTTATGGATATTCTGTCACATGGGCAAGGACTAAAGGTCCGCTCACTGACAAGGCCGATCAATTCTTCGATAAGTTATTCCAACCTTCTGCGCGGCACTGTTAGGATTATGTCTATTTTTGTTAGAACAGGAATCCCCGAATCTTTCCGTTTTAGAATTTAGACTGAGGCGAGTTACCTGTATAAAATGTTTCCTTTTTGCGTTTTGCTTAAAACACAATAAAGTCGCGTAATTTTTAGCTGAAAGGATTCTGCGTTCATTTAAGAATCATTTCATTCAGCATCTCAGGATATATTTCTTAACTGAGACTTTATACACTTATAACAAAATAAAAATTATCCAGGGGTAAGGTAGACTGGAGAGAAATTTTACGGAAACACTTTGGCCTGGAAGATGGTAACACTGTACTTTTCTTCTTTATTTTTCTAGATTCTCTTCTGCTTACCTGCAGTAAGTAAAGAAAATATTGTTCGTATTCCACCCAGAAGTTTGATACCGATATTTCTCCGGAAATACGTATTTTGAGGGCCCTCAATAAAAACAGATTTTAAGAAAAGAGTTAAATACTTAAGTTGGTATTAAGTTCAAAAGCTTAAAAGTATGCAACACGAAGAATTTCAAGAAAATTCCCCATACCAAGCTACCCTTTACATAGAATATGTTTAGTTATTTTTCATTTTCTCAAAATGGTTCTAACGATTTTGATTGGAATATATATTTTGCATAATATATTTGTATGACAAATGAAATGTGTTATACTCGAAATTTCTGGAAATAACCTGTTGAATCCTGAGGTCCTCTTCTTTTGAAAGGAATTTTGTATAACGGGTAAATTATGAGATATAAACATTTAGCAAAATATATTTTGTGTGAAAACTTTGTTACGAGATCTGCTAATATTGAAGATTAAAAAATGAGGATCAGAGATATACCACCAGCAGCGATTGAAAATGTTCAGCACGCTTCGACTTAGGCATTGTCGGGTTGTAAATGGGGCATTTTGAAAACCTTATTAAATAATTACAATTTTATTTGTTACAATAGTTGTGTAAATTGTGGAGGAAATTGTTAACAGGTCAGCAATCTATGTTACCATAGGAACCAAATATTTTGTACGAGACAAATGACATTGTTCATGTAACATAATGGCTGAAAATTGTGTTTATTTTTTGTAAAATTTCCTTTTAAAATATTAAATTTGACATTTCCGAGCATTTTTTAAAAAGTGAGTTAATGTTAGCGTTATTTTCGTTATTCCTTGCTTATGAAAGGCCCTGTAGTGTACGTCATGTTATATCAAGGTGGGATATTGATTTGTCGCTCAGTGGTTTAATGACTTACTCCACGACCGCCTTGTGCTGTGTGTCCGCCACCTTTCACATAAATGGATGAGTCATGGCCTTCACGGCAACAGTTGTCAATACCCAATGTATACGGCGAAAGCAAAGTAACCGCGACAAACACTCCGCGCTAACGTGTGAGAATGGTTTTCCCTGCTCGATATGTCAATGCGATATGCGAATATTCTACTATGATTTCCCTTTTCTTGTTTCCCCTCCATTCCGTTTCATTCTCATGTATCACGGGTGTTTCCAGATTTCGTGGCGTGAGGCAGTGCCGGCCAGATACCGCAGATACTTGCACCAAGGAAAGAGACACCAGAGGGCTGCCTGATTGCAAAGGTCATTTATCAGCCTCTCTGGCCGGCTCTAGTAGTTGTCGATCTTTCGACCGGCAAATGTTGGGAACTTCTGCACGTCTATGTGACCTGTAGCCTCCTGTAATTCATTCACTTCATCCCTTTCTCCTAGGGGGTGGTTGTCACAATAAATGTATATAAATCGCAGTGCGCGAGGTGTCCCTCTCTATTGTAGGTATAACCTATACCTAAGACAAAAACCGAGCTAGAGGCTTCGCAGTAACGTGTGAGGCTCAAATTCGGAAGCTTTCGGGTTCGATTGCCTTTGGGTTGATCACTCAGACCTAGGTTTTTATTTTGGTATTTCCTGGCTGGTAGGCGAACAGGGTGTGGGTTAAATAATGCTGTGACTTTTCCTGTCATTTAATTTTCTTATCAGGGACGAAGGATCAGGCGAGTGGACAGCGGGCGAGACGTCGGCGGTGGAGTTTGCTTTGATGAACTGTCTGTCCTAGTATACGTTGTGTCATGGGCCCTTAGAAACACCTCTCTGTGGGGGACCGTCGGAGTCAGGATGTAATATCTGAGACGTTAGGGACCCCGTCTGTATCCTTCAAAGCACCCCTTCCTGCTGAAGGTTTTCAGAAGCATAATAGTCCTTCACGTGAGCTAAAGGTTATCCATAGGTAAAACTTACAAATCTTGCAGTTATTATCCAAATGATTTCAAAATTTTGTCACGTACTGTACTCTCTTAGTTATAAACTTGTTTTAAATTTCATGCAGATATCTTTAACATTTTTGAGTAAAAAATTAAATTTTGTTTTAATAATGCTAATTAATCAGGTGTTCCACATGATGCAGAAAGCGTAATTTTGAAAAAACAAAAACACTGCCATATTATTTAAATACTAATGTACAAAATTGGCATATACAATTTTATTCATTACCCTTGTTGTCTCAGAAAAATTTAAGTCCTTTAAATATAATTTCTTTAAACAATTCATCCTGAGTAGTTGAATTATTGTCATATCTTGAGCAATTTAAATGTGAAGCAAAAAGAATATGCCAGTTTTAAAGTTAATTCTCTCGGAGTTTCTGCTGAAAATTTGAACAAGATTGGTTACAAACTGCATCAAGTGGGACATTTTTAATGCACAAAGGTGTAAGAAAAATCAAAGTTCAGTAAAAGGCACAGGAAGTAAATACAACCCATTCGGTCGTGTGCTAATGGACATTTAAATGGTCACGTGCTGAAGCCTTAAAGCGCTCTGATGCCAAAAGCCATTGTATGTAATTGAAACTAAAGGTCCAAAGTACTTTTTGGAAATAAAAACTAATTGTTTAATTTTTTGAAAACTTTGACTAAATTTCAGCTATGGGTACTCATGAGCGTCGAAATCTTACTCCGTTTCTGTTTACCATAAGTAAGACATGTTAACCTGCTGGTTAAATTCGTCCAACTCAGCCTCAAGAAATTGTCGGTAACAACTGAGAAGGAAGTGTAGCGATTCTAAGGTTTGCAACGGCGAAAGCCACGATAAAGTGATGTACTGATCCATTCTGCACCTCTAACTTCACTCTAATCATATCATCCTGTGTGTGGAAGGAGGCACAGGATGTAGCGGCCATGCGGTAGGACTTAATCCGCTAGTCGTGATGCCAGGAGTTAAGTATTTTCCTTTCTCTACTGTTTACTTTAGTAAGTAGAGGAAGTATTGTATTCTAATAAAGAGTTCGATACCGAGATTTCAATGAAATGCACGTTTTGAAGTTCTCTGAATAAAAAACATTTTTATGCGAACAACATAAGTCAAGAACGAAAAGTCGGTTGAATACCAAACGAATATTATCAAGAAAATCTACCCACCTCAAATTACCCTTTACATGTAATTTTTTCAATATTCTTCATTTTCTCAAAATTGGTTCTAACTATTTTGATTAAAATACTATACGTTTTATATATTTGCATGACAAGTGCAAATACCCTTTTTTGTGGTGTTAACCTTTTCCGAGATATTCTTTTGTTATTGGTTTGAATTTTCAAATACTTACAGTTTTTTCAACGTCTAAGGCACTACTTTTTTTTCTTTTTTTTTCCTCTCCTGGCCATGCAAAGAGAACATCACATAACGACACACACTTTAAAACTCTGACTATCGCTTTACGACTGTATCTTACAATGAAATGAGTAAATATGAATTGCAAGTTTATCTGGATTAACAAGAAGTAGATAGAATAATAAGCTTTTATACGAATTGTTTATAGAAAAGTGAAAGTCATGTGAATTCAACACAACTGATTTTTCTCGCGGTGATGCAAAGAGAAAGGAGTTTGAAAACCATCACATAGCGACACGCTCTTTAAAAATGTGACTATCGCTTTGGCCTACTGTAATCTTCTTGTCCTACAACGAATTTTGTAATGGAAGTCTATCTCGATTAATAAGTAGAAGATACAAAAATAAGTTTTTTTGAGAACAGTTTGTAGAAGAGTGAAAAGCGAAAATCATGTGAATGCAATGCATCAAACCTTCTTTTTATGTTAGTTTGTATTGGTTAGTTAAAACATTTTAACGCAGATAATACAGAGAGAACCAAAAAAACTACGAACCGGCTGCGCTGTGTTTTTCGTGTCCGCGTCCTCGGCGCTCGTTGCCGTCTGCCGCTATTATAGAAAGGCGCGGATGAAACCATATAACTACTTTTAAAGGCTTTACTTATCAACTTTTTGAAAGGAGATGCTGAAACTGGCCACCGTCGTTGTCCATACATTTTAGGAAACTATCCATCACTCGCCGTAGTTCACGTTGAGAAATTTCCTGGCGGATATTTTGTTTTAATTCTTCCAGGTTGAGTGGGTTTGTCTTGTACATTCTGTTTTAAGTTTCCCCAGAGATAGAAATCGCACGGGGTTAGGTCGGGGGACCGAGGGGGCCACAAACCTGTGCTAATAATTCTGTTCTCAAACACACTTTCATAAAGCTGTTAAGTAAAGCCTTTAAAAGTAGTTTTAAAAATGTTGTATAGTTTCATCCGCGCCTTTCTATGATAGCGGCAGGCGGCAAGGAGCGCCGAGGACGTGGACAGGAAAAATACCGCGTAGGCGGTTCGTAGTTTTTTGGCTCTCTCTGTATAACAAATTAAAGTGAGTTTAAAGTAAGAAGATGCCACAGAATCACTATGAGGTTGTAATAAGTACGGAAACATCCTTACTGGTAACCGACAGACTTTGTGGTGTCATTTTGATGACGTAAGATTATACTGCTTAGTGTACAAACTCTAAAGTTGGTAATAAAGACTCCCAACACTGGTCGTGACAGAAAACAGCGTTTAACCTGTTGGACACGAAGAAGCAGTGCGCAAGCGAATGCATTTTTTACTATAAACACGCAGGGGTGCCGGTCAGTAATAATCTAGACATCGACGCAATCGCTACTCTCTTGTTTGGAAGTACGTTACTGGTTTTACTATTCTGTTAGTGAACTAACTATTCTGGAAACTTAAGCAGACATATGCCACTTAATACTGATATCTTAGGATTTGCTTTTAATTTTACTACAATTCTGCTTTAATTTTAAATATATTTATCCACTTTGATTACGTAACATCAATCACTATGAAAGTTAACGTCATGTGCTGATGATCCGATTTACCTCACAAGTGCTGCATAGTTTTAAGGTGCTGTGGTCCTATTTTACCATTTGAAGAAAGCTTAGCAAGTGTTTAGTTTGTTCTCGTATTAAACTCAGTTGCTCATGCTAACAGCCGCTTCCTACAGGAAATAGCTCTTTCATAAGGAAGCCCATCTGTAAAATTTCTAAAATCCACAATTTCAGGTAGACTCATTTAAAATTTTAATACAGAATCATGGTTTAATATGTAATATGTAAGTACATCAACATTCATTAATACTTTAAAATAAGTTCAAGATATTCATCAAGTTTTTCTGTTTTGAAAAATTGATCCACATGTTGCATTTTTATTTAAAATAAAAATCTGATGTGTTGCATTCACATGACTTTCTCCACTCACTCTTCTACAACCATCTTTACAAAATCTTATTATTCTAACTACTTCTTGTTAACGCAGATAAATATTCTATTCATATTTACATATTTTGTTGTAGAATACGGTACGTAAGCAGTAAAGAGCGTGTCGCTATGTGATGTGTTTGAAATTCCACGCTCTTTGCATGATCACGAGAAAAGACGAATGTCCTCCAATTTGAGAAAGGTATAAGTATTAGAAAATTCAAACCAATAACAAGAAATATCTCGAAAATGGTTAACTACACAAAAAACAATAATAATAATAATTAGCATAAATTGTGTAATATAATGAGTATACAGTCTTGTATAGTAAGATTTTGTCTATCTATTACGATTTACCAGTTATACAGGATTCATTCAGAATGAAGAGGACTTCACAGAAAATAGAAGATATATATTTCATCTGTCATGAAAACATGATAAGCATAATCAAAATCGTTAAAGACATTTTTAAGAAAATCAATGTGTTCGAAAACTTTTCCATGTAAAGGGTAGTTTGGAGAGGGGGGATTTCCCTGAAAATCCTCGTGTCGAATCCTTGGAAAATGCTGAACTTAAATATCAGCTCTTCGTGTTTTTTACTTTCTCTACTACGTATAGTAAGTAGGGGAGTATTGCATTCCACCCAAAAATTCGATACAGAGATTTCACCAGAAATACATATTTTGAGGCCCCCTGAATCCAAAAAAGCACTTTTAGAAAAAGGTCCGTGTGTGTCTGTGAGCAGCATGACTCAAAAACGAAAAGTCGGATAAATACCAAACTTGATGTTTGAGGCAGTGTCTTTTATCCCTTAACTGATATCAATATAATTATACAATATAAAAATAATAGCAATCAGTGTATATTACAGTATATAAAGTGAATATTACAGCCATTATATTATATTTATTTATTGTATATATATATGTATATGTAAAGTATTATGGAATGTATTTCTTAGTGTAGAAACGAAGGGATGTGAGGGTAGAAAAAGATGGTTTTTATATCAAACAGTGTCATAAAGTGGAAGCAGAGGGTGGCTAACAATACGTTGTAACCTTGGCAGAACAATAAGTTAGAAAGCTAAGGAACGCTACCAACAGTCGATAGAAAAATACTGGTGTAACGTCAAAAAGTTTGTAAATAGTCACGTGGGTGCAAAAAGCCAATCAAAGTCAAACTAAAATGTTCTGCTAAAGTAGGCTTAGCCAATCATAAAATAGAGAAATTAAATTTAAGTTTTCAAGCTGTGAACGCTAAGAGGTAGTCAGCTCAGTAGATGAAGCTCAGAGTGTGCAGATGTGAAATATTAGTGCAGTGCGGAGAAGATAAACTTTGACCGCTATAAAATGTAGTTAGGAACAGATAATTGCTACAACTGTAAAATACATTTCATTTAATATTCGCAGAGATACAAATTTGTATGATTTTTAAGTTCTTTAATGCGAATAAAGAACTTCTCTGTAAACTGCAGTTTGTTAGCACACATATAGAGCTTAATATCTTACAGATCCATACGTAAATACTTCAGTAATTTGTTATTGGATATATATATATGTATATATATTTATTATTGAAGAAGTAATAAAGTGAGAATTTAAAACTATAATTTGTGTAAAGTATGTGAAACTATTCTGAAGTCGTACCACCCTTTTTAAGAGATACTTGCTCTACCAGATATCATTGAGGCAGCCGAAGGTTAATAAATAAAACATCATAATTCTATAAAAAAATTCTGATGTGTTACACTCACATGACTTTCTCTACTCTTGTAAAAACTATTTTTACAAACTCTTATTCGCCATCTATTTCATATTAATCGAGATAAACATTTGCAGAGTCTATCTTATTGCTAATTTTCTTGTAGATGTAAGGGGAATATATATTTACAAGGGCAATTTGGAAATACAGTAGCCTTTAAGCACATACATATCTCTTAATAGCTGGTTGCTAGGTGCAGCACCATTCTCTTTGCCACAGATTAATACTCTTTGCATATCAAAGACAAAAAAATGAATAACGAATTCCCATTTGAGAAAATATTGAAAAATTTAAGGGAATAACAAGTAATATCTTGAAAATGGTTCACTCAACAAAAAATTGTATATGACATAAATTGTGTATTTTAACGCGATCTACACTTTTTGTGTAGTAACATATTGTCTATCTCTTATGGTTTACCAGTTATGCAAAAGTCGTTCACAATGAAGAATACTTTTGGAGACATTCCCAGAAAATTCAAGATATACATTTTATTTGTCATAAAAATATCTTAAACATATGATATTTTAATCAAAATCGTTAGAGCCATTTTTGAGAAAATTAAAATTTTCGAAAAATCTTCCATGTAAAGGGTAATTTGGGGTGGGGGGATTTTCTTGAAAACCTTCGTGTCGCATCTCTGGAAGATACTAAACCTAAATACCAAGTTTCGTGTATATCCGACTGTTCGTTTCTGAGTTATGCTGTTCACAGACAGACACACACACACACACACACACACACACAGATAGACACACAGACACACACACAGACAGACACACAGACACACACACGGACATGTTTCCAAAAATGCGTTTTTATGGATTCAGGGGGTTTCAAAATATGTATTTCCGGTGAAATCTCGGTATCGAATTTTTGGGTGAAATAGAATACTTCCCCTACTTACTGTACGTAGTAGAGAAAGTAATAAAAATTCATTACATTAAACTTTTAACACATACACACGCGCGAGACTCACCGCATATTTAGGTTCAGTATCTTTCAGAGATTCGACACAAAGATTTTCAACAAAATACTCCCACCCCAGGCTACTCTTTACATAGAATATTCTTCGAAAATTATTATTTTCTCAAAAATGGATTTAACGATTTTGATTAAAATATCGTATATTTAAGACATTTTATGATTAATAAACAGGATATCTTGAACTTTATGGGAATGTTCCCAAAAGTGCTCTTCATTCCAAATGGCTTTTTCATAACTGGTAAACCGTAAGAGATAGAAGTAGTTTTTCTACACAAAAATGTAGAACTCGTTAAAACACACAATTTATGTCAAATGCATTCTTTTGTCCAGTGAACCATTTCCGAGATGTTCCTTGTTATTTGTTTGAATTTTCCAATAATTATACTTTTTCTCAAATAGGAATTCGTTATTCGTTTTTTTGTCCTGGATACACAAAGAGAACAGAATGCTCCATATAGCAACCAGCTCTTAAAAGATGTGACTATCACTTAAAGCCTACTATATTCTCCCTGCACCTACAAGAAAATTAGCAATAAGATAGTTTTTGCAAATGTTTATCTCGACTAACATGAACTAAATGGAGAATAAGCGTTTGTAAAAATAGTTTGTAGTACAAGAGTAGAGAAAATCTTGTGAGTGTAACATATCAGATGTTTAGTTATGCTATTGGCAGACACATACCTGCGGTCCTTTTGCCAAAAATGCTTACACGTCTCAAAACGTGTATTTTCGGTGAAATCTTGGTATCGAATCCCTTGGTGGAATACAATACTTCCTCTACTTGCTGTAGTTAAGCAGTAAATAAGTAAAATAAACATTTTATAATTAAACTGTTTTATATATTAATGCATTGTAGAAACGAATTTTTAATTAGCTACTATTTTGTGAGAAAATAAAGTGTTAAATATAAAACTTTTAATTTTCTCTTAAACGTTTACACAAGATGAATAATATTGCTTAAGAACATGACAACAAAACATATTAACAAAATGTTTATATAATGGGCTTTTTCTCGTGC
The DNA here is from genome assembly GCA_030765065.1 of Deroplatys truncata. Taxonomy (NCBI): domain Eukaryota; kingdom Metazoa; phylum Arthropoda; class Insecta; order Mantodea; family Mantidae; genus Deroplatys; species Deroplatys truncata. Next base: position 241,683,904 of record CM060984.1, on the reverse strand, counting down.
TATGTACAAGGATGTGTACAAAAGTCCATTGATTTACACCGAAAAGTATGTCGCGTGGAACAATTTGAAAATGATGTGTCGACAAATGAAAAGTACAGAAAAGAGAGTTCAAGAATATAACGCTAAAATAACACTATATCTGACTTTATCTGTTTAAAAGGTATTTAGTGCATATGCAGGCCCTGTTTTGTCTTCTTTTGGTCCTCTGCAGCTAATTTAGTATTTGAAGATTCCCGAGGCCTCTCTTGAATGTTTTGTTCCTTTAATGTTGGCAAAATTTATATAGTTTTTTACTTTCACTACTACGTGCATAGTAGGTAGAGTAGGTATTGCATGCTACCCAAATATTCGATACCGATATTTCACCGGAAATACATGCTTTAGGCATCTTGTGTCCATGTGTCTGTGAACAGCATAATACAGAAAAACGAAAATTCGGATAAATATCAAACATAATATTTAGTTTCAGTATCTTCCAAAGATGCGACACGAAGATTTTTAACAAACTCCCTTGCCTCAAACTATCTTCTACATGGATCTTTTTCGAAATTTCTTATTTTGTAAAAAATGGCCAGTGATTTTTATTAAAACGTGATATATATACATGACAAATAAAATGGTTATCTTGAACCTTTTGCGAATAGCTTCTGAAGTCCTCTCTATTCTGAACGAGTTTCATACAACTTTATTAACTGGTAAACCATAAAAAAATCTGATGTGTTACACTCACATGACTTTATCTACTCTTGTACAAACTATTTTTACAAACGCTTATTCTCCATCTACTTCATGTTAATCGAGATAAACATTTGCAGACTCTATCTTATTGCTAATTTTCTTGTAGATGTAAGGGGAAAATATATTTACAAGGGCAATATAGAAATACAGTAGCCTTTAAGCACATACATATCTCTTAATAGCTGGTTGCTAGGTGCAGCACCATTCCCTTTCCCACAGATTAATACTCTTTGCATATCCAAGACAAAAAAATGAATAACGAATTCCCATTTGAGAAAATAAGTATTGAAACATTTAAGGGAATAACAAGTAATATCTCGAAAATGGTTCACTCAACAAAAAAAATGTATATGACATAAATTGTGTATGTTAACGCGATCTACACTTTTTATGTGTTAAGATTTTGTCTATATCTTATGGTTTACCAGTTATGCAAAAGTCGTTCACAATGAAGAATGCTTTTGGAGACATTCCCAGGAAATTCAAGATATACATTTAATTTGTCATGAAAATATCGTAAACATGTAATATTTTAATCAAAATCGTTAAGAACCATTTTTGGGAAAATTAAAATTTTCGAAAAATGTTCCATGTAAAGGGTAATCTGGGGTGGGGGATTTTCTTAAAAACCTTCGTGTCGCATCCCTGGAAGATACTGAACCTAAATACTAAGTTTGGTGTTTATCCGACTGTTCGTTTGAGTTATGCTGTTCACAGACAGACACACAGACACACAGACACACACACGATATGTTTCCAAAAATGCTTTTTTTGGATTCAGGGGTCTCAAAACATATATTTCCGGTGAAATCTCGGTATCGAATTTTTGGGTGGAATACAATACTTCCCCTACTTCCTATACGTAGTAGAGAAAGTAATAGACAAACCTTACTGCACAAAAATATAGATCTTTTTAAAGCACCCAATTTATTTAAAATAAATATTTTTATAGCAAGTCATATCTCATTGATATTGGTTTGAGTTATGTCATTTTTGAAGTTCTGTCACGTTCAGTTGTTTTTCACGATACCATAGAGAATGTATGAAGTCTCAAGGGCAGCATATAGCGACTCACTTTTTAACATTTGTCTATCGCTTCGGTTTACTGTATCCTGTTGTACATACAAAAATGTGAAATGAAGCTATTTGCGCAATCCTTTATCTCGATTAACATAAAGCACGAGTATACAGAAAACTAAGCTTTCGTGAGAACAGTTTGTAGAATCTGTATAAAAATAAATGATAGTGCATAGAGAAGTCATGTGATATATGACACATATATCCTCCCTGTATCCGCTCTTAAAGTGCAATATTTGAATACACATTTGTTGCTCTAGCTCGTTCGGATAGAATCTTAGAGCGTTTGAGAGATTTGCGAACTGCACAAAGGACACTTGCTATGCTTTCTGAAATATTGAGCTCCATCCTAAACGTCATCTATTACTTTATCTACCCCTTACTGAGTAAGAAAGTATTGTGTCGCTTCCAAAAAACTCCAAAAAGGTCTGTGCGTGTGTTTATGTTGGTATATATGTGAACAGGATGGATTAGATTAGATGACCGGGAGTTTTTGTTGGAGCTTTATCGACCTTCCTCACGTCAGCCTAAAAGGCTTACTGTACAACCCCATTGGAAGGCACCCTTTATTACTTGCCAAAATCTGTTCCCTGAAAAAGTTGTAGTATATGGTTCCAGTGTTAGCATCCTTTCCTAGATATTGTCTGGTTATACAAAGAAGTCTCTTTCTTGCCAGGAATGGGCAGTCAAAGAGGATGTTTGTTCGCTCCCTTTGCACATTTCACAGATGGGTTCATCCTTGTAGAGACCTACTTTACGTGAGGTGACCAGTTCAGGAATTAATGCAACTACTTTCATTATTGCTGTTCTATTCAGTCTCAGAAGAGTGTTGTATGGACCTAAGGCTAGTTTCCTAGCTTGTCTTTTTCCAGCATAGGCTTGTCACTTCAGTTGGTACTCTTCTCTAATTCACACCTTTACCGAGGTTTTGACAGTACGTGTATTGATTCCAACCATGGATTCTGGTGCAACATAAGTATCTCAGTACCCTTTCTAGCCAAATGATCAGTTTTTTTCATTTCCATAGATACCCTGATGCACCGGTACTCACCGCATTTCCAGATTGTTTCTAGATGTCAGAGAAATCAGGATATTCAGGCATTCCCATACCTGTTTTGATTTTAACTGGTCTGAGAGAGTGCTTTGGCTGTCTGTGAGGATGAGAATTCGTTTACCATGGTAACCTTTCTCAAGTCCTCTTAGTGTGAACAGCGTAACTGAAAAACGAAATATCGGATAAATACCAACTTAGTAGTTAACGTTATCGTCTTCCAAGAATGCGACACTAACATTTTCAATAAAATCCCTCCACCACAAACCCCCTTTACGTAGAAATGTTTCGTTAGTTTTCATTTTCCTAAAAAGGGTTCTAAAATTTAATTAATACAACATATGTTAAACATATTTGAGTGGATAATAAAACGTATATCTTTAATTTTCTAAGAACATCCTGTGAAGCCCTCTTCATTATGAATAGCTTTTCTATATTGGATATAGAAGATAGACAAAACTGTAAACGACGAAAAAGAAACAGAAAATATATCTCCTTAAAACGCACGACTCATGTCAAATAAATGTTTTGTTGCAGTAACCATTTTGAGATATTTGTTGTTATTGTTTTGAATGCAAACAGTGGAATTTCAAACTCAGGATATACCACACACTTTTTAAATATTTGAGATTTCCTTCAGCCTCGTGTACTCCCCTTGTAGCTGCAAGAAAATGTATATCTCTTCTGAAAACGTTTATCTTGATTAACACGAAACAGAGAAAAGAACTCCTTGTAGAGGAGTGGGCAGAGAGAATTATGTGAATTTAACACATGAGGATATATTTCTCTAACATAAAGGTTAACTACTAAACGCAATCTCCGTAATTATTAAATGGTGACAAGTTTTGTAAGGTCGATACTTATTACTGGATAAATGTAATATAAAATGGAAACACATTATAGGTATTTTACGAAAAATAGGTGAAAGAGAAGATGGACAGAAGGGAAGCGAGAGATCACCCAGGATTTAACATTAGCATCCGCTCGCATTTATTAGCGACCATAGACTAACCGGGTGCTTAGCGGAACCCGACAAGGCCACGTGACAACAGCATGAAAAACCAACGTATTTAACCAACTTGTCTTCTATGTGTCTGTAGCATTAGACAAACTAACAGCATGTGCACAGGTAGCAATGTTCCTCCTGGAGATGATCGTCAGCGGGTGTGGGGCCGCCCCTTAAAAATATATGTTGTGTTACATTCACATGAATTTCTCTGCCCACTATCGCTCTACAAACTATTCTTACGAAAGTCTATTTTTCTATCTACTTCAAGTTGATCGATATGAACCACTGCAGAAATAGTTTAATTACAAATTTCGTTGTAATACGAGTATAAGGGAGATAGATGCAACCGAATCTATAGTCAGATGTTTAAAAACGGGACGCTGTTAGGAAATGCCGTACTCTTCCTATGACATTACGAGAAACAACTGAATAGTGACAGCACTTTAACAAAATTACTGGAAGTGTTGAAAAATTCAAAACTATAAAAACAGATATTGCAGAAATGACTGATAATACAAAAAATTGGAGTTTAATTTGAAATAAATTGCGTGTTATTAAACAGATGTACATTTTCTGTGCAGTGCGTTTTTGTCTGTTTCATGTAGTTTATTCGTTGTACAAAACGATACAAAATTCCTTGCGAATGAAGAGGAAGATTCAAGATATACAGTTCAACTGTCGTGCAAATATCTTACAATATGTAGAGGCATTTATGGAAAAAATTAATAATAATGAAAAATTTTCAATATAAGGGTAGTTTGAGTGAGGGGATTTTGTTTAAAATCTTCTCATAACTTGGAATACAATGGACGTCAATACCAAGTTTTGTATTTATAGAAAATTTTGCTTTCACACACATACACACAGACCGTTCATTAAATATGCCCTTTTTGATTCAGCGGCATCAAAACATGTATTTCCGTTGAAATCTCGATATTGAATTTTTGGGTAGAATACAGTAATTCCTCTAAAGTACGTAGTGGAGGAGGTAAAAGAATAAATATGGCAATATGTATGTGCATGATTTGCAATAAAGTTCTCTCCAAAGGAATCAGGAGATATGCGTTAAGGATTAGTTACATTACAGAAATGTGCGTCAGTAATTATTCTGTTTCTTTTTGCAGGTCCAGACACAGACGTTTGAGGAGAAATGGGCTAAATAATACGTCATTTGGAGCTAGAAGAACAACGCGGGCACCTTTCCTTTGCCAATTTCAATTCTCCAGAGCGCTAATAACGTAACAATAATAATCCAAGATGGCACTGGGACCAAGTTTGGTGAAAGTCCTCCTTGCGAACTTGTGTGTCAACTACAACAGAACAGGATTCGACAATTCCACAGTTCCTGGAACTGGTAAGTTAACGCTTTAAAGCAACGTACCTATTCGTTTGTGATTGTAGCTTTTGTGTGTGTGTGTGTGTGTGTGTGTGTGTGTGTGTGTGTGTGTGTGTGTGTGTAGGGACAGTTAACTCTAAAACAAAATGTTCTATATATATCAAGGAGTAGGATTGGTGATAAATGAAGTAAACCAAAGGAAGGGGTTACAACAAGGATGTAAGCTAAGTCCAGTGTTATTTAATCTGTATATTGATGATATCCTCACTGAGATAGGAAGGAATAATAATTGGTTGCCTGTGATAAATAAGGTATTAATCCCTGGGTTATTATTCGCTGATGATTTAGTGATAGGATCAGTTTCAACGATTGGTTTGAAGCAGTCCCTACAGCAAATGAATAAATACTGTGATGAGTGCAATCTGAAAGTAAATCAAGAGAAGACTCAAATTATAGTGTTTAAGAAAGGTGCTAAACTGGACAAGTATGAAAAGTGGAAGAATGGAGAGAAGAAATATAAAGTGGTCAGAGATTGTATATAATTAGGGTTTAAAATGGATGGGGATGAAAAATGGGAGAAACAGAAGAAACTGATATTGACAAAGGAGAAAGGGGCAATGTCAGCGATTAGAGGGTGCAAATATAGAATACCAGATATAAATGTTAAATGGCTAGAGTAAATATATAACACAGTAGTTGAAGCAAAAATGTTATATGGAAGTGAAATATGGGGAGTAGAATGAGGCTGGGAAGAGATAGATATGGTACACAGGAGTTTTTGTAGAGAAGTTTTAGGCCTGCCAAATGCTACAGTTAAGGAATTTCCTGTAATTGAAATGCAGAGAGTGGGGGGGGGAAAGGGGTAATAATGGAGAGAGCTCTTAAATATTGGTACAGACTATTAAATTTAGAAGAGAAGAACTTGTTGAGGCAGTGTTTGGGATTTCAAGAAAGGAGGTTAAAGAAAAATAGGTGGACTTATAGTATACAAACTAATTTGGAAAATAATGGTCTGGGAGAAATTTGGAGAAGGTGGGAAAATAATGTTAAGGGTTTTTGGAAAGAAGCTAGGCGGAGGTTTGAAGATATAGGGATACAAAATTTATTTAGCAACATTGGGTAGAAAAGTTCCTTGGAATCATATGTATTAATAAAAATGTATGGGATAGGGAACAGTAAGTGGAAAACTCAAATAAGGAACAAGGAGAAAGTATAGCCTGGGTACAAGCAGGTGTATGGAGACTAATTAGGAATAAGAAATGGGTTCCCACAGAACCAGTGTCCAATATGTGGGGAAAGAGAAGATTTAGAACATATCGTTTTTGACTGTAAAGGTACACAGCATTGGAGAAAGGAAGCTATAAATGGGAAATGGTTCAAACTGGACAGGAAAGTAGCCTTATGCAAGATTTTTAACAAGGATAGTAAAAAGGTAGGAGAGTACTTGTCCAAAGTAAAAAGGAAATGGTTATGGACAATAAAAATAGATGTAAATTAATTTCATCATGTGATGTTAAGTTATGTAATTATATTATTATTATTATTGTAATATGAGTATTATAAGATTATTAGTTTGGTATCATTACTATTATTATTATTATTATTATTATTATCATCATCATCATTTTTATGTTATAATAATAGTGTAATATGGGTAGAATATAGCAAGATAATAGCTTGGGCTGATGTATAGCCATATTCTAAGGAAGATTGCTAGCACAAATAAATACATAAATAAATAAAATATATATCAAACTTGCTAAGGAAAGAGACTGAAAAGTTTAATGTCATAGCCGGGATTTGAACCACGAATCTTCGGCTTACCGTACCGCTGCATTAACCAACTAAGCTATGGAAACATGCCAGTAGGACGTAAAGTCCTTCACTGACTCACATTTTTTCCAATAAACCACCAGACGTTCCACGGTAACGTATGAGGCTCGCATTAGGAAAGTCCTGCGTTTGATTCCCGGTAGCAGCTCACTCTGAGCAGGGTTTTTCGTGGTTTCCCTGGTTGACAAAGGCGAATGTTGGAGTGGTGCATTCTACTACGGATTTCCTCTCTCCACCACTGCCTCTCATTTCATTTTCAGGTTGACTCTGGGACTGGGTTCGATCGATGTCGGGCAGATGGCGCGAGGCTTGCAATTTGGAATTTCTTATCGGCCCTGTTAAAGGGAAGCATATCGAGCCTCCACTGCTGGGTCGTGTTTCCAGGCTATTCTAGAGGGACCTCTCCGAGAGATCCTCCCGTGGGCGGGTAGTCAAGCCTGGGCCTATTTGTGAACTGTGCGTCTCTGCCGACTTGCGCCGGCCTACTATACAGCGTTTTTGTCTTCCACGGTTCCCTCACCTCATCTGTTCCTCACGAGAGTGCGCGCACAAAAGATCCATTGGGGCTATGTCCCCTCCGTTAACTAGTCGTATCCTAAATTACAATGTAGTAAGTGCTTCAAGTTCCGGGCCTGTAGCTAACTACTCAATTAATTTAAAGATTAATGCAGTGCTTTTGTTTCACCCTGTGGGCCGCTAGAGCTCGGGCTCCCGTCCTCGCAACTGCCTCACCTTCTCAAACTTACAATTACATACTTTATCATCAGAGATGCTGGAAATGTTGTGCTTCTCCATCCACACATTTCTCGCATCTTCTCACAAAAGTTTCATTTACACTGGAGAGTTGCGTCGAACCCGTCCTCTCTAATTGTTTCGAAGACTGCGCCGTTAGTGGTAGTCCCGCGTTCGATGCCCACGCGGTGTAGTGGTAGAGATAGAAGTAATGCTACAATTCACTATACCTGTTTTTTCCATCCGATGTGGCTTCGTTTTGTTGTCCTTCTCGCTGTTACCATGGCTAGTTGATTCTCAGCGGTGATTTTAGCAAGGACTCTGCCTATCATGATTGTAAATAAGCTCTTCGATCTCAGTGGTGGTACTAGGAGTTCAGAGGAGAATTTACTACACACTGTAATATTTGGTTTATGGCTATTTATTGTTACTTCCTCACTCTAACACTACATAATGTTCCTGTTCACTTATCGCCATTTGCGCACCAATTTCGTTTGATGGAGTATCGTGGATTTAACTGTTCATATCTAAAAGTCAACTGTGAACTGTCCAACTGTTTAATGTAAAAGTCAATTGTGAACTGTTCAACTGTTTAATCTAAAAGTCAATTGTGAACTGCTTTATTTTGGGATGAATCTCGACTATTTAAAGAACACAATCTCCCACCTAAAATTTTGGTATCGGATTTTTTATTGGTCAGTTTGTATATATCATGTGACCTTTATCCCGGGCTTCTCTTGGTAACTGCATTTGTGTTATATTTGCCTCGCTCCATACTTCCGGAGCGGAAACAAATAGAGTCATAAAACCTTACCCTAGACTAACACAAACAATCCCATTTTGCTGCACATGCGAACAGCATATTTCTACCCTAACTGCAGATTTCAAGACATTCTAAACTTAGTTAAACAGGAACATTATGTACACGACAAGTATTACATTATACACAAAATTACTATTTACATGGTTTTCACATTGTACACATATATCATTTAAATATAAAATTATACACTGAATAAATTAGCACGTAATAAAATTACTTCGGCACATTCTGTCTCAGAGTTCAATATCCGAAAATGAGTGAACTTCTCGCCTGTGGTTCCAAAACATAGGTTTTATTTCTTACGTGTTCATCAGAGTCAGGTACATTTCTGTAATTAGATTTTAGAAATGTCAACGACGGAGTAATTGCCACAAGCTTAATACTCTTCTCTTACGAAACATTGTAGCATTTACATGGTTATTTTCTGTCGTAAAATAACAGATACTGATGCAGGGAGAAACCCGGTTTTACACACAAGGTTCCCTTGCATGACGCGAAAATTGTGTGTGATGTGCCGTAAATACATATAGAACAATAGGAGATCTATATTTTCTGAAAAAAAAATGCGAAAGGCACAAGAATGACTTACACCATTTTTTTGAATAGCTTTGAGTGTCAGTCTGGGTATTTCCAACAAGACTATTATCGCGCATACGGCTCATTACTCCTTAAATTTAATTCCGAAAATGTTTAAAATCCGGTAATTAGTAAACAATTACAGCCCCCAATTTAATTCTATGCAATTTTCATCTGTGGGTGAACTGGAAGCATAAAGTGTATGTAACAAACCCCCATACATTGGAAGAACTAAAAGAACGCATCAGGCGAGAAATTGGCTCAATTTCAGATATTCAACTCTCCAGTGTAATTGAAACATTTCTGAGAAGATGCCAGAAATGTGTGGATAAAAGACAATATTTCTAACATCTTCTATGATAAGGATGTGGTTATTATCACTGTAATTATAACTGTAACTACGAGAATGCGTTTGTCTCGATTAACAAGAAGAAGATGGAGAACAAGCGCTTGTAAAAATAGCTTGTACAAGAACAGAGAAAGTCTTGTGATTGTAACACTTGAGAATTTGTTTTATTTCCACAAAGTTTAACTCTATTTTAGATATATATTTATATTAGCGTTATAGTTTACAATAAAATAAAAACTAAATACTAAAGAACAAATACATTACAATTTAGCAAGAATATGTCTAATACAACATAACAAACTATTATAACAACATACCTTTTTAAATAAATGATACAGAGGTGTACAAAATGAATTATTACAGTAAGACAAGTGATTAATAAATAAATATCTTTTACTTTTAAAGACCGGACGGTTAAATAATAAATATTACATTGTTCACTGCCACAAAAACATTGGCAACTACTTCCAATGTTGATGTGGAACCTTTTGAAGTAATCCTGAAATCAATGGCCCGTCATGAAGTGTGTGCATACAAAATTTGGATGGATGCTTGTGCATTAAAGCCCGGAAAAAATAACGTCTTAGTGATATGTCCTTTGGTGCTATTTTTCCAAGTGTCTGTTAATAACTTCCAATATTCCATCTTCACACGTGATGCTGGACATTTTGAGGCAGTATTTTAACACTTAAATGATTTTAGTCAAATTATATAATATATAAATTCAATAACAGCCCGCCTTAAAGCAATATGCATATTTAACAATATATAAAAAGTGTATATTACAATCATTGAATGTGTTATATTATTGTATACATGTGTAATAATGTTATGTGAATATATTACGTAATTTAATAATGTAGGAGCTGTGAGAATAATAGGTTAAAAGTTGCTAACAATGAGGTAACCCTGAGGCAATAATGAGTTTGAGAGTTTAATAATGTTACTTGTGATTCTTGGAAGCAATAATGTAATTTTAGTGACAGCTTATAAAATAGCTAATCAACAACCAGAAAAAGCTTTAGTTAAATAAAAGTATTCTATTGGATTAGGAATAGCCAATCAGAGACTTGAAATACAGAAATTTACAAATTTTAGGCGGTAGAAATCTATTCAGTTGGCCAGACAGCGTTACTAACCAGACGCAAAAAGTGTGAAATTTAATACGTATGCGTGTGAGACGAAAATAGTTTACGTGTTAAAAAGTGCAAGTAATTAATTAAAGAATCTCACAGTTCTCTGTATCAGTGAAGTGTTATTTAAAACCGTGTCAAGCATTAATAAAAGGAGTGAAGTAAAATTATAATCTGTGTAAGCCTACATTCTTGTCGCATCACGCCCTGCCAAGACATCCATGTCTCTAACAATAATACTGACGCAGCCGAGTCAAACGTAAATATATAATATTTAAAGAAACAGTGAAATTACAAAGTTAATATTTTTAAATTTTTGGGGTGAAGGCTCCCATAGCATGGTGCAAACAAAGTAAAGATACTATCAACTTCAAATTGGCTTCCAAAGTGTGGTGCTAATAAATAACGTAATAATTATCTACTTCAAATTGGCTTTCCCCACGTGGGGCAGAAACAAACTACTTCAATTTTGAGTAACTTAAATGTTTGCAACTGTAGCTCCCCTTACTAGTTTATCTGTTCTTTCAGATTGCAACATTAACAACCCAGTTTTGATACGCAAGTGGAGAGTGTAATTAGCAGAGAATTAGAAGTATCCCATGTTTTGTGCCAATACTCGAGGTCTACTCACAAGCAATCGTTACAACGGAGTTTTTGTCATTTATAATAAATATAATTTCATTCTTGGCATAGGTGAAAAATTAATGGTAATCATTTCATCAATAATAAATGCCTGACCTTAAATCTCCTAGAAAAAACAACTAACATGAACCCTGATCGTGTGTAAAAAATGAGGGATGATTCTGGCACAGTTTATAGGTTTTGACCTATATGAATAACGCAAGTGCTATAATTTGGAATGTTACCAGGACTTGACGTATGCCAGAGCAATCATAAGTAACGTTTTCCATGTCCTTCACCTGATCATAAACTTATTTTGTTGGCAGAAGTAGAACGTAATTTGTCTATGAACATTTTAACATGTGAATAAATCACACGTGGGTAACTGGGCAGGAACCAAGCAGCAGAATCTTATGCCTCCGGGTACAGTGCTATGGTTACTCTTCACAAACAAGAAAGTATAAACTAACTGAGATGCCTCGGCGGCAACGTGTGAGGTCCCGGGTTTAATTCTCATCTACCGCGTTTTTCCGGTTTGCCCTGGTCGGTAGGCCAATGGTAGGTGGTTTATCATCTACCCCGATTTCCTTCTCATGTTTGAGGTTAGCTTCTAAGTTTCCTAGCGTAAGGCGGTGCTTGCTCCAAGGAAAGAACATTCCCAGTGTTCCTGTTCTACGTAGTCCCAGTAGTGGCTTCCGTCTACGAGCCAGGAAATGTTAGGGAATTCCGCGCGTCTCTGTAGCCTGTAGATTCCTGCGTTTCCTTCACTTCATGTACTGTAGGCCTCTGACGAGAAAACGTTTGTGGGGTGTTCTGCTCTTAGGAAGAGTAAGAGGGAATAGTACCATGATGATACCATAAATAGATCTACTATCTACATTAAAAACATCGCGTAACGTTAGTATCACTTGGAGCAGCGTGTAAGTGATTTCTAGTGATTTATAAACTTATTTGAAATGCCTTGTGAGAAAGAAAGAACTCTACATAGTCAAGCCCGATAATAGCTGCTAAAGCTGTTAAAATCTGTAACGAGAAAGCAAACAAAAGCAACTGGCCATTACTAGCAGTAGAGCGTATGTTTTTACTTTCTCTACTACGTAGGAGGTATTGTATTCCACCCAAAAATTAGATACCGAGATTTCACCGGAAATATATGTTTTGAGACCCACTGAATCCAAAAAAAGCATTTATGGAAACATGTCCGTGTGTGTGTGTGTGTCTGTGTGTGTGTGTGTGTGTGTGTCTGTGAACAGCATAAGTCAGAAACGAACAGTCGGATAAACACCAAACTTGATATTTAAAGTTCAGTATCTTCCAGAGATGCGACACGAAGGTTTTCAAGAAATCCCCCAACGCCAGCTTACCCTTTACATGAAACATTTTTCGAAAATTTTAATTTCCTCAAAAATGGCTATAACGATTTTGATTAAAATATCATATGTTTAAGATATTTTTATGACAAATGAAATGTATATCTTGAATTTTCTGGGAATGTCTCCAAAAGTATTCTTCATTGTGAACGACTTTTGCATAACTGGTAAACCATAAGAGATAAGACAAGATTTTAATACACAAAAATGTAGATCGCGGTAAAATACACAATTTATGTCATTTACATTTTTTTGTTGGGTGATCCATTTTCAGATATTGCTTATTATTCCCTTGAATTTTCCAATACTTATTCTTTTTCTCAAATTCGTTATTCATTTTTTTGTCCTGGGCATACAAAGAGAATGGAATACTCCACATAGCAACCAGCTCTTAAAATATTTGACTATCGCTTAAAACCTACCAATTCCCCTTGCATCTACAAGAAAATTAGCAATAAGATTAACATCTCGATATTTCGATTAACATGAAGCATATGGAGAATAAGCGTTTGTAAAAATAGTTTGTACAAGAGTAGAGAAAGTCAGTGAGTGTAACACATCAGATTTTTTAAGCGACCTTGCTGATATGTTGAAAGTAGAGCCGCAATCTTTCTCAGATAGCGCTAGAATTGTTGATGTCAACACATTCCTTACAGACATGTTCTCGTGAGCGGAACACAGTGTGTGTGCGTGCCAGATGTTCTCAGAAACCAACATAACGATTTTGACATCTTTCACCATTGAAGAGTCTTGTTCCTTCTGACGGACATGACGCATAACAGAGCCTCTAATTTCAGTTCATAAAGTACTAAAACCTAAAACGAAACTACAAAGTTAGGTACTACAATACGAATACACTGACATTGCAAAAGGACACCTTGATTTTTGTTGAGAAAGCCATGGAGTAGAAATAGTTGTTCGATATTTCATTCCATACAATGTATATGTTTATGGTCACGATTTAGTAACTAAGAAACCGAACGGGATGGTTCAGGTAGTGGCCCGCATTCGGCAGATCGTGGGTTTGATTACCGTGGCTGACCTTCCTGACACATGATATTTTTTCGGGGTTTTCTCCGGGTCGATAGGCGAATGCTAGGAAGAATCATTACGTCCCCGAGTTTCCTGACCCTCCATTTCATCTCCACTCTCTTTTCACTTCACCTTTCACCTGCTTGGTTTCTTTCAGGATTGCAAGTGTCGGCAGGAGGTCTCGGCCTGTGCACGGCATTGAGAATAAAATGCTCTGAGTGCACCAGCTACCATTCGGGGAGTTTAAATCTATAAACGCTAGGGACCCTGCCCTCTGCCTATCGTGCCACCTGACTCGGCCGCCCTCTGCCTTCACTCTTGGGGCGCTCCGTCAGAGGTCTATACCATTTTCACTATAAGCTGAAAGGAGAAGTAAACAAAACTTAAATGTATCACTCCGCCGAGCACATGGCAGGACCACGTGGAGGATGACGGGAAGTAAGACCCGTGAGAGGAACTTGCTTCATATAGAATGGAATACAGTGTATTATGCAGCTTGGGGGATCATTAGCTTTAAACATTGTATGTCTTATTCCTATATTTTGCCTTACATCCTAAACTTCTAACACATAATACTAAGAGTAGACAAATAAAAGTGGTACCTGAACAGTTCGGCATCTGTGATTAAAGGAACTGGATTAAACTGTTCTTAACTTCAGGCTTTAGAAATCATTCATTTAATGACTAATGTCAATATACCACTTTTGCTTTAAACTTTTATGAGTCAACAAGTTAAATAACAATTAGCACTATAGGTTAAAACACAAAGAAAACAAACGCGAACCAAGCTATCAGAGCAACAATTCTGCATCACTAACAAACAAGTTCAATTATTGCTAAACAATGGCCAACCATATTCATTGTCGATTAAAGGTGGATACTTTTTCACAGAATTTGTTAAAAGCATTTAACACAATTGCCTTCTTTCCATTTCCCGCGTTTGTTTTCTACAGTGGCAGAAGATTCTCAGCCGGAAACCGGAAACAAACTGCAGCGCCTGTGCATAGCCTCTTAAACCCTCTGCTATAACGCTTCATTTAGTTACAGGTGAAACTGAACAAACACATTTAGTTTCATCAATTGAACTGTTACAATAATGAGTTTATTCACGAGAATAACCAAAAAATGTTACGATCTGAACCGAACTGTTTTTTGTAGAGGAAGAGACAACATGCTAAGCGGGAAAGGTTGTAGTTTGCCAATGAGGTGCTGTCTTGTCACGTGGTTTTGTTTACTTATCCTTTCAGCTTATAGTGAGAAAGGTTTAGGTACAAAAGACCTGCCTAGGTCCAGGTGCTAAGTCCCCGTCCGCTCCTATCCTAGCAACTAAGAAAACAGAAGACGCAGCAAAACAAAAGAGAATCGAATTTACTTGTAATGCTACGATACCAGTGCCAAAATATTTAACTAACTGCTATGTAAGAAACTTTTTCTTTATTTCTTTTCTGTCTGTGATCAAGATAGTTGGTAGGGTACGAGGGGCACTATTTATATTTTGAGCCTTGGCAACCCTGAATGTTGTAGGTGCCATCTGACGTTTCCATTGGAAAGTTTGACATTTTTTACCATAATCTACTTGAAACATTTTGTCAGTAGAGCGTCATTTGTTTTGTTTACACTAACTTGAAAATTGTGTGTCAACAAAAACATGGAATTAACTCGTGAAAATGTTCGTGCAATGATTTATTACGACTTTCGACGTGGATTATCAAGACAAGTGCATCGATCAACTAACTTCCACATTTGGCGACGAAGCTCCATCCTTTGCCACTGTGAAACGCTAGTATAACGAATTTAATCATGGCCGCCGTTCGCTCAATGATGGAGTTCGTGAAGGTCGTCCAAAATCAGTTGTTGTGCCAGAAAACATTGATGCTGTGCAAAAAATAATAATGAAAGATCGTCATGCGACATATTGTGAGATTGAGGCAACCCTAGGAATTAGTTCCACCAGCATATATAAAATATTGAATGATTATTTAGCCGTGAAAAAGGTTTGCACTCATTGGATCCCACATAATTTGACGTAATCTCAAAAAGATGCTCGTGTCGATTGGTGTACAAAAATGCTCAAGAAATACAATGGCGGTGCCTCAAAAGACGTATATCAGATTTAACAGGTGACGAATCGTGGATCTATACTATGAGCCGGAACGTAAACAGCAGTCGACTGTATGGGTGTTTCAAGATGAAGCAAATCCAACAAAAGTTGTTCGCACTCGAAGCACTTCGAAGCAAATGGTTCGCCTGCTTTTTCAGCAAAACTGGCCATGTGGCAACAGTGCCTTTAGAGGAACGTAAAACGGTCAATGCCGAATGGTACACAACCATTTCTTTGCCGGAAGTCTTCGGTGAAGTAAGAAAAACCAACAAGAACCGTAGGATCGTTCTTCATCAAGACAATGCGAGCGCACACACATCTCGTCTAACAACAGAGTATTTGAAGGCTCAAAAAATCGAATTGATCGGTCATCTGTCATACAGTCCTGATTTGACACCCAATGAATTCTTTTTGTTCCCGAAATCAAGAATAAATTGCGTGAACAACAATTTTTGTTGGCAAAGAAGCCGTTGATGCCCTCAAAAACCATGTTTTGGAGGTGTCTCAAGATGACTGGGTTAAATGCTTTGACAAATGGTTCAAACGGATGCAAAAGTGCATTAATCGTAAAGGAGAATATCTTGAAAAACAATAAAGCAGTTTTCAATCAGAAATTACTTTGTTTTAATTATTAGGCTCAAAATATATATACTGCCCCTCGTATGTTAAATAATGTATAAAGAGAGAAAGTTGTGTCCAGCTAACATTAGAAATCAATCAACAGATATTTTATAATAACTGAGAAAATTAATTTTCTCGATGATTAGTTTTTGATTTATAATATTCTTTCTCATTCGCTCTCTCACTTACACATACACACACATACACACAGAGTGTTTAGCTAGACATTATTCCTAACAATTTTTTCAAGCTGTTTTGGAAATTTGTAATATCCTTGTTCTAATGTCATTTTCTTCTGTTTCATTAGAGGAGGAAGTCGGCTGTATCATGAAGGAGCGACCACTTCTTGAAGGGAAAGTTCTTAATATTGTAACTTTAAGGGTGAGTAAAAAGCATGAATTTCTAAACTTCTACACACACGTCTTACTGGTACAAACGACACGCTAGATAAATTCTGCAGAGAACACAGGGCATATGATTGCAGGGGTTTTAAGCTTATTTTTTTTCTCTGCGGCATACAATCATAATTTTGAATCATAACTTAAATTGAAGAACTACTGTGGAAGTTTGAATTCTACACGCGCAGATATAGTTTTATATCCATGGTAACGAAATATACAAAACACGGCAGTTTGAGTGCAAAAATAGCGTGTCTTGGAATTCGCGAAGCATAATTCAGTGGTTACCGTTCAATGGGCGTATAGATATGCATTTTATTTGCATGTAAGTATGTTTAATGCATGGAATATTTATCAAAATTGTTAGAGAAATTTTTAAGAACATAAAAATTTTCAAAAAATGTTTCATGCAAATGGTAGTTTAGGGTCGCAGAAATTGTTTAAATCGTCGTGTCGCATCTTTGGAAGATACCAAGTTTGGTATGCATTGGACATTTCGTTTTTGAGTGATGCTGCTCACACACACTCACACATGGACCGTTTTCTAAAAATGTTTTTTTTATTCAGGGACCTTAAAACGTGTATTTCTAGTGACAACTCGGTATCGAATGGAATGGAATACTTCCTCTCCTTACTATAGGTAAGCGTTAGGGTCCCGCATTCGGAAGGTCCCGGGTTCGACCGCCCACTCTGACCTATAGGATTTTCGTGGTTTCCCCGGAGTCGACAGGCGAATGCTGTGGTGGTTTCTTCTCTGCCACGATTCCATTTCCATCTCATCTTTCAGATATGTTTTTAGCTCTCGTGGTAGAAACTAAATTAAATCGAGTTTTATTTATGGACGCTCTTTAACTGCCGTGGTCCTTAGAATCCCATTCTATATTGGGCGTGAAAGACACGTAATTTTGCTCAGAGGCCTCTTTATCAGGCTTGAGGTTCATTTACGTGCCCTAAATCTACGACACGGGACCACCGGTTTTACTTCCCTTCCGAAGGAAGCCATGTTAAGGATTTTTTACGCCTGAAAACATTCATCGCCTTCCGCCGCGTTTGAACCCACGACCTCGGGAAAAGAGGCTAGTATGGTAACCACTGCACCACGGAGAACCACTAGGCCTCGTGGTGTAAGGCGGTGCCGGACAGATGGCGCGGATGGATGCTTACAGGAAACAATACTCCAGAAGGCTGCTCGATTGGTGGGTTGTTCATCGCCCTCTCTCGGCGGCTACAGCAGTGGGTCAGGTCTGCGAGTTTGGAAATGTTAAGGACTTCCGCGCGTCTATGTGGCCTGTAGCCTACTGTGAGGTTCCTTCACTCCATCCCTTCCTCCTAGGGGGTAGTAGGCACAATAGACGTATGTGTCGTGGTGTACGAGCTGCCCCCCTCGGTTCAACTACCTATACCTATACTATAGGCAGTGCTTTTCTTCACACTGCAGCCACCACACCTCCAGCCGCTACAGCTCGGTCTCCCACTGATATAGTTATAATATCCGCGCAACCGCTTCACGTTCTCACAGTTACAATTACAATTATAATAAGCATGAAAATGTTGTCCTTTTCTACTCACACATTTCTGGCTCTTCTCACGAAATGTTCATTTAAAACAAAGAGAGTTGAAGGTTGTTACACTACATCACTAAAAGGTTTTTACTTGAACGCGTTTCAGGAGAACGGTTTGCTCCCATCGTCAGCTTGTTTCCAATTGATCTTTCCGGTTATTGTCTGGGGAATGTGTATGGTTAGTGGTGTTCTCTGATGCTGGGTTGATGAACCTCCAAAGGCTGCTGGGTGGTGGTAGTTCGAAATTCGTTAGATGATTCCTGTGTTTGACGATTTGTATTTTTTTCCCCAGATGTCCAATTCCTTGCTGCTGTTGATCGGTTTTAAGAGTTTTATGTTTGGAGTGATTTCATGGTTTGAAGACCAGAAATGATATGCTACTGCTGATTTATCCGTCTGTTTTTGGTAAATGCATCTCATATGCTCTTATTTCAAGATTTCTTTTGGTTCTTCCTATGTATACCAGGTCACAGTCATTACAAACAATTTGATATATACCAGCTGATTTATCGTTGGGGATAGGATCTTTTGTTCTGTTGCATAGCAGTTTCTGTATATTGTGGTTATTCTGTGGAGACAGGGTGAGGTTGTATTTCTTGAAAATCCTTTGAAATTTATATAGGAAGAACCAAAAGATCTTGAAATAAGACTTACAGAGCATATGAGATGCATTTACCAAAAACAGACGGATAAATCAGCAGTAGCACATTTCTGGTCTTCAAACCATGAAATCACTCCAAACATAAAACTCTTAAAACCGATCAACAGCAGCAATGAATTGGGCATCTGGAAAAAATACATATCGTCAAACACAGGAATCACCTGATTAATTTCGAACTACTGCCACCCAGCAACCTTATGAGGTTCATCAACTCAGCACCAGAGAAACTACTAGCCAGACACATTCCCCAGACAATAACCGGCAAAATCAGTTGAAAACATGCTGACGATGGGAGCAAACCGTCTCCCGAAACGCGTTCAAGTAAGA
This sequence comes from Deroplatys truncata, assembly GCA_030765065.1. NCBI lineage: Eukaryota > Metazoa > Arthropoda > Insecta > Mantodea > Mantidae > Deroplatys > Deroplatys truncata. Next base: position 241,664,554 of record CM060984.1, on the reverse strand, counting down.
ACCTTTTAGTGATGTTGTGTAACAACCTTCAACTCTCTTTGTTTTAAATTATGACACATCACTGTTACTAGCATCTCAATCTTCAAAATTAATTAATGTTCATTTACACTCGAGAGTTTAGTATCCGAAATTGAGCTAATTTATCGCTTGATACTTTCTTTTACTTCTTCCATTTATGAAGGTTTGTTGCATACATAGTTTATTTTTCACTTGATCATCATTTATATAGTTGGATTGGAACACCTAACATTCTTCTCTGACGAAGCATGGTTCCATTTACATGGTTATGTTCCATCGTAAAATATCAGATACTGAAGCACAATAAGCCCAATTTTACACACGAGATTCCTTTGCATGTCGTGAAAATTGCTGTGTGGTGTACAGAAAATGCATACAGAATGATTATTTTCTGAACAAATAATAAGTACAGAGAATAAATGACATATGCCAGTTTTTGAACAGCTGACTGACGTTGAGTGTCAGTCTGGGTATTTCCAACAAGACTTTCGTTACCGCGCAAACAGCTCGTGAGTCAAGTTTAATTCAATAAATGTTTGAAGTTAGGATAATTAGTAAAGCATTATGGCCCTCAAGATCCGCTGATCTAACTGCATGTGAGAACTTAAAGGATATGCAACAAACCCCAAACAAAGGAAGAACTATAATAAAACATCAGGCGAGAAATTCACTCAGTTTCAGATATTGAACTCTGGTGTGTGAAGATGCCAGAAATGTGTGGATAGAGAGAGACAATATTTCCAACATCTCTTATGATAAGGTATGTGTTTATTATTATTTTATCATTTGCGCCGCGGTGTGGAAGAGAAGCACTATAGTAGAGAAAGTTAAAATGGTAGTGAATCTGCCATTTTGTACAGGGTTATTCTAAATTAGTTACCTGATAATAAAGCTAAATTATACATAGTTATCCTACGTAGTTTATTTCCATTTCCATTACATACATTGACATTAACATTAAATTTTATTTGCAATGTTTACAAATGTTCAATGCGACTTCCCTTTTGTCACTCGGCAGATATCCCAGCTGTACGACAGTTCATCCCAGATACGCGCGATCATGTCCGCATCTACCCGAGCTACCGCTACGTTAATTCGTTGACGAATCTCATCGAGATTGGTCGGCAGTGGAGGTTGTACACGTTATCTTTAATGTAACCCCACAGACTAAACTCCAGCGGTGTTAAATCGGGAGATCGTGGAGGCCAAGCTACGTTCCCGCCACGTCCAATCCAAGCGGGAGAGGTGTGGGATAGGTACGTAGTGACCTCATGGTGGTAATGAGGAGGTGCTCCATCTTGTTGAAAAATGAAATTATCTCTCATATCTTCTTGCAGCTGTAGCATCAGTAGTTTTCTAACATATCTAGATATGTGATGCCAGTCACAGTCTTCTCATAAAAAAAGAATGGTCCATACACTTTCACGGAGCTAGTGCACAAAACACATTCAGTTTTGGTGAGTCACGTGTATGTTCCAGGCGTTCCGTCGGTTTCTGTGTACCCCATATTCTTACGTTGTGGCGATTAACTGTACCACTAAGGTGAAAAGTTGCCTCGTCACTGAACACAATCTTATTAAGAAAACTATCGTCTTCTTCCATCCTGTTCAGCATGTCCGCACAGAACTCATAACGTTTAAGCTTGTCATTAGCACTCAATTGCTGAACCAGTTGTAACTTGTACCCCTTACACTGTAGTCGTCGTCGTAAAATTCTCCATACCGTAGGTTGTGGAATGGTCAGCTTCAAACTTGCTCTTGTAGACTTCTTTGGACTTCGTGCATAAGTTCTTCTCACGGCTTCCACAACGTGGGCTGCTACAGGAGGGCGTCCCTGTCCTTTCTCTCGGTGTACCACACAACCTGTTTCTACGAATCGATCATACCATGTTTTGATAGTTTTCACCTGCGGGGGAGTTTTTTGATACTTTGTACGAAAACGTCTTTTTGTGGTAATTTGCGATTTAGTTTCATGAAACCACAAACAACACTGCGCGCGCGCTCCGCACCGCTGTAAGACCCCAGGTGACCCCAGGTGTTGCGAGTGCTTCACATTTTCCCCGCCAGACGAGCGAGCGAGTGCATGTAGCGAAGTCTGTCGACCATGTTTAAAGCTTGATGATATGACATAAGGTTTGATGAACACCGGAATAAATTTCCGCCAACAGTTTCGAAATAATTCATTCATACTTTCAGGTAACTAACTTAGAATAACCCTGTACTCTGAATTCTGTACCAGTCTAGAGAAAAAAGTCGTAACTCCTATACTCATTGGAGTACAGTTTAACTCATCCTGTAGGTGAAGGCTTGTTCTAAAGACGGTAAAGATATACGGCAGCTTTCTTATGTTCAACCAAAATAGTTTTTGCTTTGAACAGTGTTTTCTCTGAGTGATATAAATGATCCGTTTCCCCAGTTACTATTGAAGATAGCTGAATTAAATTTTCATATGATAAAAACAGATTTCGTGTTATTCACTTAATTTGGTGTTAATATGTTGGTTGGTAACGTTTTAAAAATTCTTTGCTGATAAATTTTAATAAAATATTTCTGTAATTAAGAACAAATCATATCTTTCTCAATAAAACACATTATTGTATAAAAGTAGCTCAGTGAAACCAGAAGGCCTGCATCTACATCCTGTAAAAATTCAGTCTGCTGTATTAAATATTTTCTGCTATAATGGTTTATGAAGTTAAGAAGTTTAACATTGGAGTTAGGGATGGGACCTCGATAACGTCGATACCTCGATACTTGGTATCGAAATTAAAATTAAATTGATTTTATTTATGGAAGCTCTTTAACTGCTGTAGTCCTTAGGGTCCCATTCTATATTGGGCATGAAAGACCAGTAATTTTGCTCAGAGGCCTCTTTATCAGACTTGAGGTTCTTTTACGTGCCGTAAATCTACGACACGGGACAACCAGCTTTACTTTTCTTCCGAAGGAAGCCATGCTAAGGATTTTTTCCATCGCCCTCCGCGACCCGGGAACTAGAGGCTAGCATGGTAACCACTACACCACGGAGGACGACAGTGGTATCGAATAGGTCTGATACTTTGAGATAAACCTTCAATATTTTTAAATTTTTAAGCTTTTTACATTTAAATTTATGCTAGATAATGGATGAAAGGCGTCGAGACTTCATGTTAATACCTCACAGTGTCCCCAAAGAGCTTCAGGACTATAATTCTCGATAGATCTTGACTGCGGTCAATGTAACATTCCATAGACTCTTGTATCTAAATGAAAACATGCAAAACAATGGGGAAAGAAGTAAAGGTACTCATGTAACATGCAGCGTTAACTGAGTTGTGGATGAAGCTGATTAGATTGAATAGGATTGTATTCTGTAAGTTCACTAGCAGCCATAAAGGCTTGTGAACATAGAACATGTCAAGGAAATGAACAAAAATTACATATAAACAGAAGATAGAACATTTAAAATAAAATAAAGGCACACTATATGCGTGGCAAGGAAATGTACAATATACTTACATGTATACATAAATATTATATAGAATACAGAAGATTTAAAATAAAATAAAGGCATATTATATACAAAACGAAACAAAGCAGTTGTAATTTTATGCAAAATCGAATACCTCTCTACCGTTATAAGGTTAACATTATATTTATAGACAAGAGCAGTTATTTTAACTTTCACTAGGCTTGTACCTTTGTTCGTCTCATCATTTTGTTCTATTTGATTTGTAATGCATAGCATTTACTGTCAGTTCTTAATATACATAAATTTAAATAGCTTAAATAATTCTAGAGCAGGAATCAAATTTAATAAGCAATTGTCATTAATATTTACTAGTACTACTTATAAAGAACGTATTATAATCAGGATGATTTGTCATTCAGATAATCTTGTACATAATAATATGCTTTTGAGCATAGGTGGTCTTTAACAGCAGTTTTAAAGACAATGAAATTGTCAACTTTTCTCTTAAGATCATTAGGGAGAGCATTAAATATTTTTATGGTCTCATAATATACACCTTTCTGGAAGCAAGAAGGCTATGCACTGGGTGATAGATGTTACCGTTTTGTATTATTTATGCAATAGCCTGGCTTGGTGACTACAGCAGAAACAAATCAAAACTCATGAAGTGAAATAATGCAGCGTATGGAAGCATTTGTTCCTTCGTGAATGCTCATGTTCTTAAACAAAAATCTGTGTTTACTTCACATCTCATATAAAATACTTATATTGTGTTTAATATACCTTTGTGTTAAACATGTATGTGGGTGGGTAGTAGAGAGTTTTAATCCACAAACTTACTATGTTTCCGACTGTTATATTACCTGATGAAAAAGTACATGTATGGCATTATCAAGGAAAAATTCTGATGTGTTACACTCACATGACTTTCTCTACTCTTGTACAAACTATTTTTACAAACGCTTATTCTCCATATGCTTCATTTTAATCGAGATGTCAATCTTATTGCTAATTTTCTTGTAGGTGCAAGGGGAATTGGTAGGCTTTAAGCGATAGTCAAATCTTTTAAGCGCTGGTTGCTGTGTGGAGCATTTCATTCTGTTTGCATGTCCAGGACATAAAAAAGGAATAACGAATTCTCATTTGAGAATAACTGTTGAAAAACTTAAGGGAATAACAGGCAATATCTCGAAAATAGTTCACTCAACAAAAAATGTATACGACATAAATTGTGTATTTTAACGCGATCTACATTTTTTGTGTAGTAAAATTTTGTCTATCTCTTATGGTTTACCAGTTATGTAAAAGTCGTTCACAATGAAGAATACTTTAGGCGACATTCCCAGAAAATTCGAGATATACATTTCATTTGTCATGAAAATATCTTAAACATATGATATTTTAATCAAAATCGTTAGAGCCATTTTTGAGAAAATTAAAATTTTCGAAAAATGTTCTATGTAAAGGGTAATCTGGTGTGGGGGGATTTTCTTGAAAACGTTCGTGTCGCATCTCTGGAAGATACTGAACCTAAATACCAAGTTTGGTGTTTATCCAACTGTTCGTTTCTGAGTTATGCTGTTCACAGACAGACACACACAGAGACACACACGGACAAAAGCAGTGGAATGCTTTTTTTTGGATTAGGGGGTCTCAAAACATATATTTCCGGTGAAATATCGGTATCAAATGTTTGGGTGGAATACAATACTTCCCCTACTTACTGTACGTAGGAGAGAAAGTAAAAATTGCTGTCAATTGCAGAATGTCAAACAGGAATATTTTCGGAATTAGCATACGACACAAAACTGGTCACATGCGTATAATTCAGTGAAAAAGATGTCGTTTTTTATAAAGTGAGTGTAGAGTATCGATATCGGTATGGAGTATCGAGGAATGGTGGTATCGTCCCATCATAGGTGGAGTAGACCTTTTAATCTGACCTTAATCAATGACCGTTCAGAAAATAAAATTACTGAAAGTATACCATCGTTCAACTTAGTTTAAAATCTTCTTAACCGTAATTTTGGAAAACTGTTTGACTTGTTTTCGTCATACTGGAAGAATCTCAAGCACGATTGGATTCTTCAAAGACACTACGAGAACTTGAGGGAAGGTTTGATTGAAGAATGAATACTTCTGTTCTCTTGAGCATCTTTATTTGGTAAAAAGTATCACTCTTTTTATAGCAGAATTTGAAGTGAAGCTACCAGCAGACGTCAGCAATGGTGAGTATGGCTGCTGTCGTGTGTTGGCTGGCTTGAAACTTAATAAATGATAGGCCGTTATTGACAAGCGCTTTACAACTGGCAGCAAAATATTGCCCTTATAAAAAATGCAACACACAAAACTGATAGTGCTGGGCATTTTATTATCAAGATCTAGATATACCTATTGCAACAGAAGGTGCCTTTATTCAACTAGCTGTTAACTGGCCTTGGACATGTACATTTTTAAAATCGAATAACTATTTGATTAATTTAATTTATCTCACCCCGTTCGTTAAGAAATTATTCAACAATGATCTAGTTGGTTTATATGGCGAATCTCTCCCTTTAACCCTTATAAAATGTGGTTTCGTACAGTCCCAGCTATTGCTACTAACAGATGAAAAATCCCTTATGATTCCTCGTACAACAAACCCTTAGGCTTCAGTGTTAAGGGCAATTACAACCCGACTCACTAAGATAGTCAAGTCAAGTTAAGTCATCGTTTGGTGGTGGAACAATCTTCGATCGGAACGGTCGACGAATTTAGGATAATTGCAGTAGATGAAATTTTAGACCTTCATACCTTCTATTTGGTCCTGTAGCTATTTAATAAGATAAGAGCTATATAGTTTTCACATAATACATAAAAACCCGTAACATATACAACGAAATAGAGTTGAAGCTGGTGAATATAAAGATTTCCCACTCCCAGGCCACCGAGTTAATATCTCTGGAATGGTCTGCGACCATCTTGAAAAATAATCGTTTCAGTTGTTAATTATCGGTTCACTCATGTTAGCAATTTTTCTTCTTTATACAATTATTATCGTGCCCTAATAACGAACTTGATTACAGTATAAGTACAAAGGAAATAAAACTTTCTTTCATGTGGGTTATTACCAGAGACCGGAAGTGTAGGCATTATAAATACTAAAACAGGCAATAAAAGGCAATTAGAAAAACCTATTTATTTAATAATTTACACTATTCAATAACCCGATCGTCCTATTTTAAAGAACTTTAAAGTTTTAAACAAAATGCTATTGTTGTAATTGACACAAAAATAAAGTGTTTCTTAAAAAGACCTGTGTATTGCAATGCCTTTATTCGTTGCACATGACAAGCAAATGCTTTTTTAAGTTCTCTGAGGTCATGTTGAGTCTCCTGTCTCCTGTCACATTTTTCATATGAGAAAATGACCTCTCAACATCGACAGAGGTTATTGGAGCAAATCTAAAACACAGTATCATTGTAGGATAGTATACTTCTCCAAAACTTGCGATAATGCAGGATTCTGTAACTTCCACAAAGGGGTTCCGGCGCTGAGGAAAGCTTTACATAAGTGGAATGCAAACTGGGATTTTCGACTCGATGTTGCAATTACTGTTGGAAGCAAAGAATCCCAGTAGCCTTGGAAAGTGCATTTTTGTGTTTGATTGTGCCGATATTCTGTGATATAAAATACTTCTTTTCGTAGTTCACTGACTAGCATATTTTTCATGTGAGTACTTTACCGTCGGTACAAAATACGTCTGATCCAAAAGTATTAACGTAACTTTGTAATCTACTGCGTAAAGAAGCACTGAATTTCGGCATCTTGCTGTTAGCTACAACAACGTCGCAATGAAAACTGAAAGAAAAACAAAGTTAGACCCGCACTCATCATTGCCTTTTAAAATAAACACAAGCGGTAATTCAAATGCCTTCTGTTATGTATACATTTATTTGCGCGGCAGCACTCGTTGTTGCAAAGAAAATAATGAACTGAATGAAGGACGGCTATGTTGTCTGCAACTTAAAGACAATAATATACATTCGGTGTACTAACTTTCATTGTTACGGACTACTAACGGTTATTGAAATAAAATGTACTTGAAGAAAATGTTTAATAATTAATAAATAATAGATAAATAATGAAATAAAGGCAACTAAAAGCATTTATTTCGTAAAATAGGCCTTTATATTTAAAAAGGCAGAAAAAGGCAACATTAAAGTGTGGCATTTGAATCACAAAGGTATAATTCGTACAGATTCACTTTCAAATTCAAGATGGATTTGACACATTTAAAAAGGCATTCTGCCTAAGTTTCGGTGTCTGGTTATTACAATATTTTGCCATTGGTATCGCACGCATGTCGTGTCGTCATAAGCAGATTCGACTTTCTTTTGTTTTGCTGGATCCTCTGTTTTCTTAGTTGCTAAATAAACTTAGGATTGAGAACTGGGCTAATCTACCAATAGAGATAAAGGGGGAAAATTATGGGCAGGAAAATCAAGGCAGGAAATCTTAGAGTTTGTGGAGTATCTAGTTAATAGAAAATGGAGGAAGAAAATAAACAATCTTGGGGAATCAGAAAGTGTAGAAATATATTTTAAACCGGATAGAGTCTGAGTATACCATTAAAGATAGTTGGGCCCGATAGTAGAACAACCACAAGGTTGAAACTAGATGGGCCACTTGTTTACTCAGCAACTCTCGAGAAAGAGTCACTAGTGTTTATTATTGTGGGTTTACCTTATCTGGTAAACAGATTGTAATACTTATTTACAGGACTAGTTACTAAACCTAATTCGTAAGGTGTTGTCTACATTATATTTTTTATCTACGTTCACAGTATTTTAGTATATGTTGTATATTTAATGAAATTTATTTATTGTGGAAACAATATGTTTAGAGAAAGAGTAATGTGGGCTTTGGAAAAAAATACATGTGAATCGACAAACTTTGTTGTTATATTCTGCAATTTTGGATGCTAGTTTCATATGTGAATTTAAAGTAAAAATGATCGAAGAAGGTGATTTTCACGGTTCCTCAGAAAAAATTTAAAAGCAGTACAACTGCTATTAAACTATTAATATACTTTCAGAAAAGTCAAGGAAATTCTATTTATGTAGTTATACGAAATTCAAGGACTGGTGTGCGGGTAATGAAGCAAACGTAAATGAAGATTCTTTGTTGGCGTATTTTTTATGAGAAGTCGAAAAATACACTGCCGTTTGTGAAAATTGCAACACCAAGAAAGCATTTCCCGAATAACTGCAAACTTGGTGGAAGTGTAGAAGAGTGTGCAAGCAATAAGTGATGAGGTATGCAGAGAGATGGGGTACACGTAGGCCGAGCAGAGCCCTCTCGTGTCGATCCAACAAGGTCAGTGTTGCGCCCAGCGTATTCAGTGCAGAGTTGTCAAACAAGGTGGAAACAATAAAGCAAAGGTCGTAAAGGTCGTACGCAGCGAAGAGCGGGTACTGGACTATGGAACATGACCACAGCACGGGATGACTGTCATATTGTCCGCATGGCCATAACGGACCGTACAGCTTCATCCACAGTGTTGGCTCGACGCTGGAGCACTGTAACAGGTGTGAACTTGTCTGCATCAACGGTTCGTCGCCGTCTGCTGCAGGTTGGACTTGTTGCATGCATGCCATTACGTCGACTTCCATTGTCCAGAAACCACAAGCTCCTCCGACTGCAATGGACACGTGAACACCGTCACTGAGGTGCTGAGTGGCAAAATGTAGTCCTTTCGGACGAGTCCCGCTTCAACGTGTCGTCCAGTGATGGCCGCGGTACCGTGGTGAGCGCAATCTGGAGGGCTGCATTGTTGAGCGGCATAGCGGACAAACACCAGGTGTGATGGTTTGGGGCGCCATTGGTTACAACAACCGATCTCGCCTCCTAAGAATTGAGGGCACTTTGAACAGCAACTAGTACCTAACGGTGGTTGTGGAACCTGAGGTACTCCCCCTGCTTCAGGCATCTCCACAGGCCACATTTCATCAGGACAATGCCCGGTCACATATTGCGAGGAATGTACAAGCCTTCATCAAAGAGCGACGGGTACCATTGCTTCCCTGGCCTGCACGTTCGCCTGACATGTTGCCCATCGAACATGTCCGGAAAAAAAATTAAATTGAGTTTTATTTATGGACGCTCTTTAACTGCTGTGGTTCTTAGCGGCCCATTCTATATTGGGCGTGAAAGACTGGTAATTTTGCTCAGAGGCCTCTTTATCAGGCTTGAGGTTCTTTTACATGCCGTAAGTCTACGATACGGGAGCACCCCTTCCGAAGGAAGCCATGCTAAGGATTTTTACGCCCGAAAAAAGCCATCGCCCTCCGCCGGGTTTGAACCCGCGACCTTGGGAGAACATGTCTGGGATATGGTTGGTCGGCACCTGGTGCTTCACGATCCTCCAGTAACCAGTGTCACGGATTTGTGGGCTCCAATACAAACTGCGTGAAGGGAAATCCCTCAGGAACTTATTCAGAACCTTTTTTATTCAGTGCCACGGCTTACAGCAGCGCATGGAGGCCACACCAAGTACTGAATATTAGGGCTCAAAGGTCATGTATAGATTTGAAAACTTTATCATTTGTTACTTGTCATGCGGTATTATATTCATTGAATTCATGCGTTTCCTTCTTGGTGTTGCAATTTTCACAAACGACAGCGTATTAAAGCTTCGAGTCTTTGGAGTGAATATTCCATGGCGAGATCAACTGTTTTGCTTAATGATAACATTGATGTCAGTAAGTTTGGAAAATTAAATGTATTTTTAAAGAGTGTATTTTACGTTTTTTTGAACCTGTATTTTATGTTTTGATAGCGTGTTTATTAGAATGTAAAGTATAGGTTTTGTTGCCTAGTAACTACAAACTAAATCATCTCTGATTATTATACTAATAGGTAAAGTAATATTACATATATTGTATGTATTGCTAAGTGGATAATAAATAAATTCTTTCATTCATAGTTGCTAAATCGTGGCCATACACTGTTTAGAATGAAATATCCACGGCATTTGTCTAACTTTACACGCATTTTATAACTTCAATGTGTTCATATTCTACTACAAGGGTTTTGTAAATACTTTTTAATCCTTTAGTAACTTTGTAATGGCTTGGAAATTCCATACTCTTTGCATGACTATGAGGAGAAAGTATAAGTATTTTAAAATTCAGGCTAATAACAAAGAATATCTTGGAATAACACCACAAAAATGGTATTTGACATATTGCGTACTTTAACGAAATATAATTTTTTGTGCAGTAAGATCTTGTCTATCTCTTACGGTTTACCAGTATACAAAAAACATTTAGAATGAAGAGGACTTCGCAGACTATACCCAGAAAATACAAGACATATATCTTATTTGTGATGCAGATATCTTAAATATATAATGACATTTTAATCAATATTGTTATAGCCACTTTTGAGAAAGTTAAAAATAACGAAAAGCGTTTCGGGTAAAGGATAGTGTGGGATGGGGGATTTTCTTGAAAAATCTTCGTTTCGCATGCTTGAAAGGTGCTGAGCTTAAACAAAACGTTTGGTATTTAACAAGTTTTAGTTTTTGAGTTATGCTGTTCACACATACGCGCGCGAAACTTTCTCTAAAATAATTTATCTGCGTTCAGGGAGCCTAAAAACGCGTATTTCTGGTGAAATCTCAGTATCAAATTTTTTGTTGGAATGCATTACTTCTTCTGCTTACTACAGCTAAGTAGTAAGCAAGTCAAAGTTTAATTTATCACACTTTTTGGTCCGCGATGTAGAATTATTGCAGCATATTGTGATGCACTGGCTATGACCCAAGGTTATCGGGAGATCGGCGTCGCTCTCTCGCCCGCGCTATCGGCATATAACCAGAGTCTTCTGGAAGTTTCTTTCACCCCGCCTTCAGAACGTGTGTCCAGATAGTACTAAGTATTCTGTGGAAGATTATATTGAATATATACGCGAGCTTTCTTGCGAGAGGAATTAATCAGTTGAGTCAGCAATTGACTGAGTAAGCGACATCAAGTGCGGTTCTACGAGTGAGTCGGTGACGACTGCTGTGATGTGCAGCGGGAGATTGTAGAAGTCTTGTGTTTGACTCCTCAGAGAAAAATAATTGAGTTCATATATGGACACTCTTTAACTGCTGTGGTCCTTAGCGTCCCATTCTATATTGGGCGTGAAAGGCCCGTAATTTTGCTCAGAGGCCTTTTTATCTGGCTTGAGGTTGTTTAACGTGCCGTAAATCTACGACACGGGACCACCGGCTTTACTTCCCTTCCGAAGGAAGCCATGCTAAGGATTTTTACGGCTGAAAAAATCCATCGCCCTCCGCCGGGCTTAGGGATCGGAGGCGATTGGGGACAAGGCGATAGGGGAATGTAAATGCAAGTCGGAACTGCGGACGTTTTCTTTACCTCACTGTCCTTCCTATCCTGCCCCGCCCACTTGTTCCATAACTGTTTAGTTGCTCTTCCCAATGAATGCAGCCATATCGTGGCGTCATTTTAAAGAGCTGTCATAAACCTCTCCTTGCACGATCATTCTCTTCGCTTTTAATGTTAACACCAACAGGCAGGAAACGCTTATTACGCCACTACATGTAGCAGATACTGATCTGCTTTACCTTGAACACGCCAGTTACTGGCACACTACCACGCAATGTATAGAACAACGCTCACGCGAGATTCTGATTGTAGAATTAAAAGTTGGTTAAGGATACCCATCTATATTCTAGTTATACGACCTTTGAAAGCATGTCATATAACCATTTAAATATCTCTGGTTAAGCCAAGCTTCCCATAAACTTGCAGTAAAAAGATATATAAGTTTTGCCAACATTAACGTGAACAAACCATTCAAGAGAGGCCTCAGGAATCTTCAAATACTAAATTAGCTGCAGAGGAGCAAAAGAAGACAAAAAGGACTGTACATGTACTAAATACCTTTTAAACAGTATAAAGTCAGAAAGCGTTATTTCAACATTACAATTTTTAAAGCCCTTTTACCGGAGTCTTCATTTGTCGGCACGTACTCGTTTTCAGATTGTTCCACATGATGTACTTTTCGGTATAAATAATGGAATTGTACATCCTTATAAATAACAGGATAAAATGATGAGGCTGATTTTGTTAACATGCTTAGTTGTGATGTTATTAAACAGTTATAATTATACTGTGTAAGTTTTTAAGCAAACAAATTGCAGTATCATGTTTAACATTTATTTTCTCCCAAACTAGTAGGATAATTAAAACAAATATAATGTGTTACACTCACATTAATTTCTTTACTCTTGTACAATCTATTTTTAAAAATGCTTATTCTCCATATGCTTCATGTTAATCGAGATATCGAGATGTTAATCTTATTGCTAATTTTCTTGTAGATGCAAGGGAAATTGCTAGGCTTTAAGCGATAGTCAAATATTTTAAGAGTTGGTTGCTATGTGGAGTATTCCATTCTCTTTGCATTACCAGGACAAAAAAAAATTAATAACGAATTTGAGAAAAAGTAAAGTATTCGAAAACATAAGCGAATAACAATCAATATCTCGAAAATGGTTCAGTCAACAAAAAAAATGTATATGACATAAATTGTGTATTTTAACACGATCTACATTTTTTGTGTAGTAAAATTTTGTCCATCTCTTACGTTTTACCAGTTATGCAAAAGTCGTTCACAATGAAGAATAATTTTGGAGACATTCCCAGAAAATTCGAGATATACATTTCATTTGCCATGAAAATATTTTAAATATATTATATCTTAATCAAAATCGTTATTCATTTTTGAGAAAATTAAAATTTTCGAAAAATGTTCCATGTAAAGGGTAGTCTGGGGTGGGGGAATTTTCTTGAAAACCTTCGTGTCGCATCTCTGGAAGATACTGAACATAAATACCAAGTTTGGTGTTTATGCGACTGTTCGTTTCTGAGTTATGCTCTTCACAAAGAGACAGACACACAGACACACACACACACACACGGACATGTTTCCAAAAATGCTTTTTTGGGGTTCAGGGGGTCTCAAAACATGTATTTCCGGTGAAATCTCGGTATCGAATTTTTAGGTGGAATACAATACTTCCCCTACTTACTATACGTAGTAGAGAAAGTAATTGGCTGAATTTATTTGTATAGTATTAGAGTTTAACTATAAAATAATAGTTTTTTGAAAAATAATAGCTTTTGTGTAGCACTTTTCCAAAACAGTAAAAAAAAAGCCCAAAATGAATATCTCTAGCACTAATTTAAAGAATTAGATTACATTTGGTCCAAACATTATACATTAAAACCTGATTGGTGTATTAAAATCTCAAATGAATCGAATTGAAATTTCACATATGGGTATCCTCCTACAATTCCTATAACATAGGGGTTTATTTGGGACGGTAGTTCAGAAGATGTGTGGCAGTAAGCTAAGCGATAGCACTGATTCGCCTCATTACTGAACAGAGGTTGGGTAAGTTACTTCGAGAAGTCCTGCATAATCACCTTAACATTTGTTTTCTTAAACAAATCTGATGTGTTGTACTCACATGACTTTCTCTACTCGTATACAAACTATTTTTATAAACGCTTATTGTCCGTCTACTTCAAGTTAATCAAGATAAACATTTGCAGAAACTGTCTTATTGCTAATTTTCTTGTAGGCGCAAGGGGAATCTGGTAGGCTTTAAGCGATAGTGAAATCTTTTAAGAACGGGTTGCTATGTAGAGCATTTCATTCTCTTTGTATGTCCAGGACATAAAAATAACGAATTCCCATTTGAAAAAAGGTATAAGTATTGGAAAATTCAAACAAATAACAAGGAATATCTTGGAAATGGTTCACTCCACATAAAAATGTATATCGTATAACATAGATTGTGTTTTTAACAAGATCTACATTTTTTGTGTAGTAAAATTTGGCGTATCCCTTACAGTTTACCAGTTATACGAAAGTCATTCAGAATGAAGAAGACTTTTGGTGTCATTTCCAGCAAATTCAATATATACATTTCATTTGCCATTTAAACATCTTAAACATATAATACTTTGATCAAAATCGTTACAGTCATTTTTAAGAAAATCACAATTTTCGAAAAATGTTCCATGTAAAGGGTAGTCTAGGGTGTCGTCGTCCGTGGTGAAGTGGTTACCATGCTAGCCTCTAGTTCCCGGTTCAAACCCGGCGGAGTGCGATGGATTTTTTGGGCGTAAAAATCCTTAGCATGGGTTCCTTCGGAAGGGAAGTAAAGCCGGTGGTCCCGTGTCGTACATTTACGGCACGTAAAAGAACCTCAAGCCTGATAAGGAGGCCTCTGAGCAAAATTACCGGTCTTTCATGCGCAATATAGAATGGGACGCTAAGGACCACATCAGTTAAAGAGCGTCCATAAATAAAACTCAATTTTTAGTCTGGGGTGGGGGCATTTTCTTGAAAATCTTCGTGTCGCATGCTTGGAAGATACTCAACCCAAATACCAAGTTTGGTATTTATCCGTCATTTCGTTTTTTTATTTATGCTGTTCACAGACAGACACACACATGGACATGTTTCCAAAAATGCTTTATTTGGATTAAGGGCACCTCAAAACATGTGTTTCCGGTGAAATCTCTGTATCGAATTTTTGGGTGGAATACAATACTTCCCTTACTTACTGTACGTAGTAAAAATAGAATCTGATGTGCTGCATTCATATGACTTTCTCTAGTCGCTCTTATGCAAACTATTCTAACACATTTAAACATTTCGTTGTTTGTGTAAGAAGAATACAGTAAGCAAAAGCGATTGTCAGATTTTAAAAAGTGACCACAAAAGCTTTTATTTGACATAGATTATACTGTGTTTTAACGAGATCCACATTTTTACTTTCTCTACTACGTATAGTAAGTAGGGGATTCTCTTGTACATTTGCGCGTTTTAAAGCTTAGTGTTTATAGGACATTTCGATTCTGAGTTATGCTGTTCAGACACACACACAATCACTCTATTCTAGTTTAGAAAGGGGTGGGTTCTATGCCCAAGCAACCTTTTCAAAAATCTATTATGCATCCCCCCTTTCATCAATTAAGTAGTCTTTTGCTCGTTATGAAGTTAACCAGACTGCTAACTGAGGCTTCCGATAGTGCATCTATATTTGGAAAGTGATTGCAAAAATTACTTGCTCTTTGATTTGCAAGAGCAGGGCAATCACATAACAGATGATCTCCTCTACTACAGATAGGGTTGTTGGACAATCCTGTTCTGTATAGATTAAACGTTAGGGCACAGTGTCCTGTAATGAATCCTGTTGCCCATGCAAGCCTTCTTTTACTTAAACCGCGCAGGTACTTTGCCCTGCTGTTGTCCAGGTCTGTAATAAACAACTTGGAATGTCTGCAATCCTCAATGGAGTTCCAGTAGTTCTTGTGTTCTGCTTGAGCCCAGCACTTGATAGCCTGTTTCACTGGTCTGTAGGACATTCCCAGTACAGGCTCCGGACCCAAAAGTGAGGTTTCGCTGCCAATCTTGGCTGCTTCATCTGCTTTCTGATTGCCTGGTATATCTGTATGTCCTGGCACCCATATAAGCTGAACCTTATTGTGTTCAGCCAGTGTCATTAAGGATTCCCGGCATTCTAAGACCAGCTTTGATTTTATTGATGATGATTTAAGTGCTTTAAGAGCAGCTTGACTGTCTGAGAGGATAAGAACACTTCTATTCCTATATCTCCTTTTAATGGTTTCCATGACACTGGCTAGGATTGTATAAACCTCAGCCTGGAAAACTGTAGCTAAGGTACCAAGACTATAAGAAAGCTGGGTGCCATTACCGTAAAGCCCAGCCCCCGTTCCTGAATTGGTTCTAGAGCCGCCAGTATACCAGATTGGGCCTTTCACTCACTCACCACTCTAAAATAATTTTATTTTGTATTCAGAGAGTCTCAAAATGTGCACTTTCGTTAAAATCTCGGTAACGAGTTTTTGAGTGAAATGCAATACTTTCTCTACTGACTATAGAAAGGTAAGTAGAGAAATTAATATATTAAATATGTTGAGAAAGTATAGTGATTGCTGCGCACTGCGTTATTTTGTTATATTTGACTTAATAACCTTATTGCACACGATTCTATCAAAGGGATTTCAGGTGTTTCTGTTGTTAGGGTTAAGACAGTTAAGGATGTCACTGTGAATAATAATAATGTCACGTGCACCTCTCAGTTACCTCCGATTCACATTTAATGGTTTCGTGCTAGAATCACACGTCAGGGGCTCTTGGAATATTAGCGGTCGATATAACTGTCATATTCATTATATTTCATAGCTTAAGCAAAACTGTTTTAGTATGTGCTCAAAATATGGCAGTGAATCTGAAAACGAACAGCTGTACCAGAGATGTGATAAGGGAGGTTAAACTCTCTCTCTCCCTCTCCCTACAAAAAAGAAAAATACGGATGTGCTGCTTCCACATGACTTTCTCTGCACATTCTTCTAACTCTGGACTGGACTAGTGAACGGACGGGACACCTAGAACTGCGACCCTCAAGGGAGCTATTGTGTGTGCACCCCGGGGGGAACGGATGAGTCACACGGGTTGCAAAGCGAAGCCGGCACAAGTGGACAGACACGGGCAGATTTCCCTAATAGTTCCAGATTTGACCACCCGGGCGCTCGGAGACGTCCTCTCCAGTGGGACCGGGGAAGCATTTCCAAAGCCCCGAACCACAGCCCCGGAGTCAACCTGAAACATGAAAGGGAAAGGATTCGAGAGGAAATGAGGGAGAGAGGAGAGCATGGTAGAATGCACCACTCCAGCATTCGCCTTTGGCAACCAGGGAAAACCATGAAAATCCCATGGTCTGAGTGGGCGACCAACAGGAATCGAACCCGGTCCTCCCAAATGTAAGCCTCACACGGTACTGCGGAGGCAGCTCGTTTGGTATTTGTACCCTCTTCTTGTCAACAGAGATATGAGAGTCACAAACTTTTATTACACTCCAGCTGGCTGCCCGAGTTCATGGGTAGCTTTTTAAACTCCCCCTGTTATTTATGGAATTGTTGTATAATTATCTACAGGGTTTAATGGAGAATCCTCCCCTTCACCCCTTATAATTTTAGTTTCGTACAGCCCCTCCTATTCCTAATAATGATTAAAAATCTCCTGATATTCCCGCAAAATGAAGTGAAACATCGGCGAAACGTCTGACCTCCTTAACCTCCCCCCCGACAGTCTTCCAGTTCTGGAAATGTTGCATAGCCTATAAGTATCCTTTGGTGGTGGAACAATCATCGGTCGAAATGGTCAAGCAACTTGTTATATAATTACAGTAGGTGAAATATTAAACCTCTGGTATATGCAACGAAAGAGAGGTGGAGCTGGCAAATATGAAGATTCTGCATTCCCAGACCACCAAGTTAACCTCTTTGGTAAAGACACCCAGTCTGCGACCATGGAGAAAAGTAATCTTCTTGGTTGTTAATACGAAATATAGTTCCCTGATTTCTATTGTTAGCAGTTTCTTCTCTTTATACAATTTTTAGCATGTCCTGCCACCGAACTTGATTAAAACATACAAAGGAAATAAAGGAAAACTTTTCTACTCGAGGGTTATTAAAATGTTTTGACATTGGTATCGCATGGCGCTATAAACACATTGGATTCTGTTTTGTTCTGCTGTGTCTTCCGTTCTCTTAGGGCCGGTTTCACCAACAGATGCTAAATTTTAACACAATGTTAAACTGGTTTAACATTGAAGTTAACACAAATTCTGTTTCATCAAACAATGCTAACGTTAACAATGTGTTAAAATCGGTGTTAAGTTAACATCCACATGCCCCCGTGTTAAGCGTTCAACAAATGTTAGAAATTGGAAAATGGCTGCCGCAAACCAGCTGTTGATGCGAGTTTGCTACAACTGGCACTTTTGAATGTCATTCCTAATAGAAATGTAGTCGTATGTCATAATAAATTTGAAACCCTGCAAAAGGAGGAATTTTTAAAACAATATAGACTGTCCAAGGGCTCATGAGAGGTTTTATTGGAAATACGAGAGGTTAGAATACAACCAACAGAAGAGTGTTAATTAGGTACTTAGATTTTATGCTACTAACATTTTTCATTTACTTGTGATAATGTTGGTATTTCCAAAACTACCGTTTGTGGGTTTATCCGGAAGGCCATTGCTTCGAGAAGCAAACTATTTTTTTTCGGTCAGCGGTAACACGTGTTCGTCCACTTTAGTTTCAATTCAGTGTCCACCACCATTTTAAACCTTCTTAAATGCCCATAACACCTAACGCTTCTGGTGCAGCACTTTATGTTAGCATAAAATATGCCATAGTTGCATACTGGACTAAAAGAGAATTAAATTACTCGCGGGTTTTGTCCCAGGCTGCAATCTTATCCTTTAATGTAAGACCGTCAGCTTTTTTGCACTTCACAATACGTCTACACTTATTAACTAGATGTTAATTAACGCGTATCAAGCAGTGAAAATCACACGGCCATTGCCATGAATGTAAACAGTTGTCGGCTACTGACACAGAGAGCGCGGCGATACGTAGACAAAAGTGCATCGGAGATGGTTCAGAAGCAGTGTAGTTCGGCCACTCCTCGAAAGCTAGCGTTCGCAGTTGTCTTTGACGTTAACAAACTGTTAGCTAACAATTTGCTGTAAAAGCTTGATGAAACGCAAAAGCTTTAACCTTATGTTAAACTTTCAACACCGTGTTAACAAACTAGATGTTAGAGTATTTTTAACATCTGTTGGTGAAACCGGCCCTTAGTTGCTAAATCGTGACCATGTTTTTAGAATCAAATATTGGCGGCATTTGTAATATGTTACATGCATTTTATGTGGATTAACAACTATTTTCTATTCCATGACAATTTTAAAGAAGGCCAAGGCCTTCTTCGCAATATGTCCTTTTGTAACTCCAATATATCCGCGTTGTTGTACATAGGCTTTGTAAACTCCTTTTAGTCTTATAGTAATTTATGGATTGAAATGTGAAGGTGTTTTATAGACCATATCCGTCTGAAAGAGTAGGGCTTTTCAATGGTAAAAGAACATCCAAATCGAATGAGTGGTTTTTGGGATTGCTCTACAGGCACGCACCCATATACATAAATAACATTGTCTCTCTTTATAATATTAGTATAGATTTGTATAATTGTTCACCTTCTGCAGTTAACTTTAAATATTAAAGCAAAATATTGAAGATAATTATTATGCTGGAAACAGCAATGATTATATGATATAACCAGGCCTCGGTTCAGGGTTCCGAGACGCATGAAGTTAGGAGCACACGAACCACTGTGTTATTTAGTTCGATTGGAATGGCAGGTAACGCGTGCAGGTAGTCTCAACATGTAAACATCTAGTCACAGTAGGACACAAAATAAACGTTCACATTTTCCAGAGCGTATCCAGTAAGGAAACTAATTGCCTAACATAACAATTTTGCATGATTGTACATTCTGAAATAGTCATTTTCCATGACAGAAAAAAAGCGTGCAAACAATATACATATCACAAAATAGATTTCTTCACAACTTCATTGCACCATATACATACATATTTAAAATAAATAAACACATAAAATAATAACCCAAATAATGCAAATAAATACAATACACTCCTTTACATGTCATTGCAGTGAATTACAAGGTGTATTCGGAATGTACCAAATGAAACACATCTCCTATTTTCACTTAAAATAAGTTCATAGCTGGAAAAACTTGGTTCTACGTCACATGACGTGGCAGGTGTTAACGAAAGAATGGAATATCGCACGAATCAACTTTCGTGGATTTGTATTCATTGTTTGAATCCAATAAAACGTCCTTAATGGTCCACATATCTGCAAAGCCAGAGTTTTTCTCCAGGACATTTTTGAATTTGGCGTTCACACCTGCAATAGCGATTTTGACTCATTCAGTTCTTGAAGCAGTGCAATTACGAACTGAAGAGCCCTAGGCATTTCTATATCTGAGGCCTACAGATGTGATATGGTTCTAGGTATATCTTTAAAATGTTTTGTAACGTATAGGAACGACTCCATTAACTGTTATTCTGAAATCAGAGGTCTTACAATAGCCACTGCACTACATTCCTCTGAATCAAATGTATTTACTACGTCAATGACTTTGGGATGGTGTTCGGCATAACAACTAGCCGCTTCCGACCAACTGCCCCAACGCGTAATAACAGTAGGGGAATATTAGGTGCTATTGCTTTAAATCCTTGTATCCTTGAAGGAGCTTTCAAAAATCATTCTTTGGCGTTGGATATGAAGCAGTCGGCATCTTTGAAATTAGCCCTTACGTGTTCGGCCACTCTATGAAGGGCGTGTGCCATACATGTTATATAAATTAATTTAGTATATAGCACCTGAATAGCTTTTGCTGCCTTCACCATGTACGATGCCGCATCATTACAAGCAAAAAAAACACCACCCCAGCATTCGCCTAGCCGACCAGAGGAAAGTCACGAAAAACTCCATGGTCAGAATGCGCAGCCACCGGGAATTAAACACGGGACCTCCTGAATGAGGGCCACGGACGTTGAAGACTGAGCCATCCCGCTCGGTAAAGTGCTGGTTACTCAGTATGTTCTACGACAGTTTTGACGTACAGTGAGTGCTGCTCGGTGTGCGGTAGAAGAGAAGTCCTCTGTTCGACACTCCAATGAGTGAAGCGGAGGGAAATAATACGCTGCTTCGGGTGTGTTTCATTACACTGCTACGCAGAAAGCAAATTGAAGTAACACTGAAGACTGAACTAAGTCTCATTAGTGAAGTGACTGTAAAAACTGAACTAAGTCACATTTTTGAAGTAACAATGAAAACTGAACTAAGTCACATTAGTGAAGTAACAGTGAAAACTGAAGTAATTCACATTAGTGAAGTAACAGTGAAAACTGAACTAAGTCACATTAGTGAAGTAACAGTGAAAACTGAACTAAGTCACATTAGTGAAGTAACAGAGTGAAAACTGAAGTAATTCACATTAGTGAAGTAACAGTGAAAACTGAACTAAGTCACATTAGTGAAGTAACAGTGAAAACTGAACTAAGTCACATTAGTGAAGTAACAGTGAAAACTGATCTAAGTCACATTTGTGAAGTAACAGTGAAAACTGATCTAAGTCACATTTGTGAAGTAACAGTGAAAACTGAACTAAGTCACATTAGTGAAGTGATCGTAAAAACTGAAATAAGTCACATTGATGAAGTGACTGTGAAAACTGAACTAGGATACATTGGTGAAGCGATTAAAAGCTGAACTAAGTCACATAAGTGAAGTGACTGAAAACTGAACTAAGTCACATTAGTAAAGTGATCATAAAAACTGAACTAAGTCAGATTAGTGAAGTGACTTTAAAAACTAAACTAAGTCGGATTAGTGAAGTGACAGTGAAAACTGAAGTGTCAATAGTGAACCGTGAAAACTAAACTACTATTTCGTATACACCTTAATGAGTTGGAAACTTTTGAAAGCTTATATGCAGAATGTTCGAGAATTCGGAGGACAAAGCTGGAGGAATTACAGATGGGCCTATAATAAATATTTTGAAATAAGGAACTTATTGTCTACAAGGCACGTTCAGTCGGCCAATGTCGTGCTAAGTTATGGCATATTTTAACCCATTGTGCTGTATTTTGAATCCACAAACCATTACGTTCCTGAATTTAAAATGTGTGTCTCAGTCCACCCTGGAATCTCTCCAATTTTGTCCGATGAATTCTGGGACATTCTGTATGTACATTTGATATGAACATGTCAATTTTAACTCAGGATCTAAGTAAAACTCTAAGTTAAAACTGAGGAGATTTTATATGTTGTGAATAAATTTAAAAGATCTGACAGTATAGATATATATAGTTTCAGCAATAATATAATTAAATAAATTATACCCTTTATATACTTACCTGTGACCATATATACAAATAACTGCTTAAAGGCTGGCTATTTGCCCAATATGTTTAAAATTGCTAAAACAGTGCCAATATATAAAAGTGGTGATCCAAATAATCCAGGAAATTAGAGACCAATTGCAATAATACCAATACTTAGTAAAATTATTGAAAGTGTTGTTTTAGGGCAATTACGATTTGATGAAAAATTATTTTATTACTCTCAGTATGGTTTTATCTCTGGCAGATCAACAATTGATGCTGTCAATGATCTGTTGTCAACTGTATATGAAATGTATGAAGCTGATGCTTTCACTAACTCTCTTTTTTATGATCTTAGTAAGGCTTTTGATTGTATACCTCATGAACTGTTGTTGATGGAACTGAATTATTATGGTGTTCAAAAATGGATTACAATTTGTTGAATCTTATCTGTCAGATCGAGCACATGTAGTTGAAATTAATGGTAATAGATCTAATGTAGCCATTATAGTTTGGTGTGCCTCAAGGTTCTATATTGGGACCTTTTTTCTATTAATGATTAATGAAAAATTTTATTTTAAGGGTTGGATGAAGTAAAGTTAATAAGGGAATTTAACCCCTTTATTATGATTTCAAGACATAATCTTGTATATGGAATATTAGGTTTAATATTATTTGCAATTATTGGAGGTGGGATATTAAATTGGATGCTGCCTAATAATATATCGGCTAAATGTTTAATTTATGCTGATGATTCTACTTTTTTGGTTACTCATAAAGAGTTTGATGAGTTGAACAACATTTCTATTAGTGTTATAAATTAAATTGAAACATGGTATTCAAATAATGGTCTTGTAGTAAATCATGATAATATTAAGAAGTTAATATTCACGCTTAAGCGTGTAAACAATGTATCATCTGAAGAACCAATGAAACTTTTGGGTATTTATCTTGACCAAAACTAACATGGCAAGCTCACACAAATTATATTTGTAAACGGTTGTCAATAGTTATATATTTATTAAGGAATCTTACGATTAAGATACCCAAACATTACATAAAACAGGCGTATTTCGCTATTTTTATTAGGTATGGTCTTATATTATATGCTAATAGTGCTGGCTTAAAGGATGTACTACTACTACTACTACTACTACTAATACTAATACTACTACTACTACTACTACTACTACTACTACTACTACTACTACTACTACACTACTACAAAAAAGCATTAAGAATAATTACTAGAAATTTTCCAGATGCCTCCTATAGGCCTTTAGTTATAAGTGAAGGAATTCTAACTGTGTATAATTTATATGTTCTTGATATATTAATGTTTTTAAAGAAAAATATTGCAAGGTATGATCTCAGAAGCAATTTCCATACTCATAATACAACGTACAATTCCAATATACATATGCCATTCTCTAGATTAAGTAAAATACATAACTCTCATGTATTTAATGCAATCAATATGTACCCTACGTGATCAAAAGTATCAGGACACCTGGCTGAAAATGACGTACAAGTTCGTGGCACCCTCCATCGGTAATGCTGGAAGTCAATATGGTGTTGGCCCACCCTTAGCCTTGATGACAGTGTTCACTCTCGCAGGCATACTTTCAATCAGGTGCTGGAAGGTTTCTTGGGGAATGGCAGCCCATTCTTCACGGAGTGCGGAACTGAGGAGAGATATCGATGTAGATCGGTGAGGCCTGGCACGAAGTCGGCATTCCAAAACATCCCAAAGGTGTTCTATAGATTCTAGTCAGGACTCTGTGCAGGCCAGTCCATTACAGGGATGTTATTGTCGTGTAGCCACTCCGCCACAGTCCGTGCAGTATGAACAGGTGCTCGATCGTGTTGAAAGATGCAATCGCCCTCCCCGAATTGCTCTTCAACAGTGGGAAGCAAGAAGGTGCCTAAAATATCAACGTAGGTCTGCGCTGTGATCGTGCCACGCAAACCAACAAGGGGTCTAAGCCCGCTCCAGGAAAAACACGACCAAACCATAACACACCACCTCTGAATTTCACTGTTGGCACTACACACGCTTGCAGATGACGTTCACCGGGCATTCGCCATACCCACACCCTGCCATCGGATCGCCACATTGTGTACCGTGATTCGTCACTCCACACAACTTGACGCTCCTTACACCAAGCGAGGCGTCGTTTGGCATTTTCCTGCGTGATGTGTGGCTTATAAGCACCCGCTCGACCATGGAATCCAAGGTTTCTCACCTCACACCTAACTGTCATAGTGATTGGAGTGGATCCTGATGAACTTTGGAATTCTTGTGTGATGGTCTGGATAGATGTCTGCCTATTATTCTTTACGACCCTCTTCAAATGTCGGCGGTCTCTGCCAGTCAACTGACGAGGTCGACTTGTACGCTTTTGTGCTGTACATGTCCCTTCACGTTTCCACTTCACTATCACATCAGAAACAGTGGACCTAGGGATGTTTAGGAGTGTGGAAATCACGCGTACAGACTTCTGACACAAGTGACACACAATCACCTGACCACGTTCAAAGTCCGTGAGTTCCACGGAGCGTCCCATTCTGCTGTTTCACGATGTCTAATGACTACTGAGGTCGCGGATACTGAGTACCAGGCAGTAGGTGACAGCACAATGCACCTAAGATGAAAAACGTATGTTTGTGGTGGTGTCCGGATTTTTTGATCACATAGTGTATATAATTAGCTTCCTGAGAGCGTAACAATTTTAAAATTAAAACGTTTCAAGAATTATGTAATTTCAGGACTAAAAGTTAAACCATTTTACAATATGCAAGAATGTGTTAATACTATTTCTAAGTTCTAATGGTAAGTTTCCATTTTATGAATATTGTGTATTTTATTAAAGTTGAATGACTTAACCAATTGTATTTTGTACTTAAACGCTCAAATAAATTTTCAAATGATGTGGCTAACAATTTTACATTTTCTATGTTCAAATGATATTAGTTTGACATTGAGTGAAAGTTGGAAAACATGTTTGTACACAGCAACCTCCGTTCAGTGATGTCGAGGATGGGACACCAACCGGCATTGTGTTCCAGTTTGTGGACATACTGAGCAAGAAGTTTGGGTTCACGTACACGGCCTATATACCGGAGGAGAATGGTCTGGGCGACGCAAACTCCGGGGTTCTCGGCGAGCTTAACCATGGGGTGAGTAAAAACCTGATACCTTGTCTGTTGTATTCTATAGTTATTCTAATACAAATTATGTTTACATAAGCTAATTCTTCTAGCTATTCATTTTTACTTTCTCTACTACGTATAGTAAGTAGGGGAAGTATTGTATTCCACCCAAAAACTCTATACCGAGATTTCACCGAAAATACATGTTTTGAGGCCCCCTGAATCCAAAAAAATCTGATGTGTTACACTCACATGACTTTCTCTACTCTTGTACAATCTATTTTTACAAACGCCTATTCTCCATATGCTTCATGTTAATCGAGATATCGAGATGTCAAACTTATTGGTAATTTTCTTGTAGATGCAAGGGGAATATGGTAGGTTTTAAGCGATAGTCAAATATTTTAACGCTGGTTGCTATGTGGTGCATTCCATTCTCTTTGCATGTGCAGAACATAAAAAAAATCTGATGTGTTACACTCACATGACTTTCTCTACTCTTGTACAATCTATTTTTACAAACGCCTATTCTCCATATGCTTCATATTAATCGAGATATCGAGATGTCAATCTTATTTGTAATTTTCTTGTAGATGCAAGGGGAATATGGTAGCTTTTAAGCGATAGTCAAATATTTTATCGCTGGTTGCTATGTGGGGCATTCCATTCTCTTTGCATGTCCAGAACATAAAAAAATGAATAACGAATTTGAGAAAAAGTATAAGTATTGGAAAATTTAAGGGAATAACAAGCAATATCTCGCAAACGGTTCACTCAACAAAAGAAATGTATATGACATAACTTGTGTATTTTAACGCGATCTACATTTTTTGTGTAGTAAAATTTTGTCTATCTCTTATGGTTTACCAGTTATGAAAAAGTCGTTCATAATGAAGAACACTTTTGGAGACATTCCCAGAAAATTCGAGATATACATTTTATTTGTCATGACAATATCTTAAACATATGATATTTTAATCAAAATCGTTAGAGCCGTTTTTGAGAAAATTAAAATTTTCGAAAAATGTTCCATGTAAAGGGTAGTCTGGGTTGGGGGGATTTTCTTGAAAACCTTCGTGTCGCATCTCTGGAAGATACTGAACCTAAATACCAAGTTTGGTGCTTATCCGATTGTTCGTTTTTGAGTTATGCTGTTCACAGACACACACACACACAGACACACACACAGACACACAGACACACACACAGACGCACACACGGACATGTTTCTAAAAATGCTTTTTTTGGATTCAGGAGGTCTCAAAACGTGTATTTCCGGTGAAATCTCGGTATCGAATTTTTGGGTGGAATGCAATACTTCCCCTACTTACTATACGTAGTAGAGAAAGTAAAAATGAATAACGAATTTGAGAAAAAGTATAAGTATTGGAAAATTTAAGGGAATAACAAGCAATATCTCGAAAATGGTTCACTCTACAAAAGAAATGTATATGACATATATTGTGTATTTTAACGCGATCTACATTTTTTGTGTGGTAAAATTTTGTTTATCTCTTATGGTTTACCAGTTATGCAAAAGTCGTTCACAATGAAGAATACTTTTGGAGACATTCCCAGAAAATTCGAGATATACATTTCATTTCTCATGACAATATCTTAAACATATGATATTTTAATAAAAATCGTTAGAGCCATTTTTGCGAAAATTAAAATTTTCGAAAAAGTTTCCATGTAAAGGGTAGTCTGGGGTGGGGGGATTTTCTTGAAAACCTTCGTGTCGCATCTCTGGAAGATACTGAACCTAAATACCAAGTTTGGTGTTTATCCGACTGTTCGTTTTTGAGTTATGCTGTTCACAGACACACACACACACACACACACACACACACACACACACACACACACACACACACAGACACACACAGGACATGTTTCCAAAAATGCTTTTTTTTGGATTCAGGGGGTCTCAAAACATGTATTTCCGGTGAAATCTCGGTATCGAATTTTTGGGTGGAATGCAATACTTCCCCTACTTACTATACGTAGTAGAGAAAGTAAAAAACATTTTTGGAAACATGTCCGTGTGTGTGTCTGTGAACAGCATAACTCAGAAACGAACAGTCGGATAAACATCAAACTTGGTATTTAGGTTCAGTATCTTCCAGAGATGCGACACGAAGGTTTTCAAGAAAATCCCTCCACCGCAGATTACCCTTTACATGGAACATTTTTCGAAAATTTTAATTTTCTCAAAAATGACTAACGATTTTGGTTAAAATATCATATGTTTAAGATATTTTCATGACAAATGAAATGTATATCTTGAATTTTCTGGGAATGTCTCCAAAAGTATTCTTCATTGTGAACGACTTTTGCATAACTGGTAAACAATAAGAGATAGACAAAATTTTACTATACAAAAAATGTAGATTGCGTTAAAATACACAATTTATGTCATTACATTTTTTGTTGTTGAGTGAACCATTTTCGAGGTATTCCTTGTTATTCCCTTAAATTTTTCAATACTTATTTTCTCAAATGGGAATTCGTTATTCATTTTTTTGTCTTGGATATGCAAAGAGTATTAATCTGTGGCAAAGAGAATGGTGCTGCAGCTAACAACCAGCTATTGAGAGATATGTCTATGCTTAAAGGCGATATTGCCCTTGCAAATACAAAACAAGGGGAACATAGTACGCCTTAAGCGATAGTCAAATATTTTTAGAACTGCTCGCTATGTGTAAAATGTAATTCTATTTGCATATCAAAAGATCGTTTCTGCAAATGTTTATCTCGATTAATATGAAATAGATGGCGAATAAGAGTTTGTAAAAATAGTTTGTACAATAGTAGAGAAAGTCATGTGAATGTAACACATCAGATTTTTTTTAAAGTTCCGTTTATATCCCACTTTTAATTACAATGGTCTTATCGGCGGCCTTTCCTTTGGAACATTACCTATAGACACGCTGCTAACTCGTATACGCTTGTCGTTGTGTTTCTCGTGAACTTTGGGTTTTAGTCATTACATCACACTCTCATTCATGCATGCAGACTCTGGGGAGAATAGGAAATTATCTTGGATAGAGAACAATTGCCACGCCTCAGCTGGCAATCGAACCCGGATCCTCCCACACAGCTGGCAAGTGCTCTACCGTTTGAGCTACGGGGCCAGCCTCTACCTAGTTTTTCTTGTTAATAAAAATAAACTTTCATTGCACATTCACGGATTTGGCTGTAGATATAAGAATACAGTAGGCTCAGGCGATAGTCAGATTTTTAAAAAGCGAACCGCTTTAAATGTCCACGCTCCCTGCCTGCACAGAGCAAGAACAAATGGGACTTGTTACTTGAGAAAAGGTATAAGTATTTGAAAATTCAGCCAATAACAAATAGTATCTCGGAAATGGTTAGCGCCACAAAAATTATTTTACAAAATCGTGTGTTTTAACGAGATCAAAAGTCATTCAAATAAAGAGGACTTCACAGGCTATTCCCAGAAAATTCAAGATATATAATTTATTTTCATGCAAATATTTAAACATGTGGTATTTTAATATAAATTGTTAAGAGCCATTTTTTTTAGAAAATTAAAAGTAATGAAAATTTAGCCATGTAAAGTGTGGCTTCGGTTGGGAATTTACTTGAAAATTTTCCTCGTCCATCCTTGGAAAATGCTGAACTTAATTACCAAGCTTGGTATTTAGCTGACTTTTCCTTTTGGAATTATGCTGTGCACTAACAAACGTACACACACACACAGTTTCTAAGAATTATTTTTTTGACAGGGAGTCTCAAAACGTGTTTTTCCGGTGAAATCTTGGTGTCGAACTTTTGGGTGGAATACAATACTTCCTCTACTTATTGTAAGTAAGTAGTCTGTAGTGGAGAAAGTAAAAAGACAGAATCAAGAAGATGGCTGCAGCTTACATTAAAATCAACAGATCAACACCCTGAATACAGAAGATTGTGGCTTCCTTATTCATTGTAAGCCACAAACAGTGATTGTCGTCCTCCGTGGTCTAGTGGTTACCATGCTAGCCTCTAAACTATATTCACTCTTAGGTTGATCCGCGGCAAAACAAACCCACGGGGTCAATGCACCATGGTGCAACACGGTAGCAATGCGCCCAGGAAAGTAGTCCCATGCTAATCTCTGAATTTTAGAATGAATTTATCCTTAAATAGTATAATATTCTATACAAATACCTAAGGTTTTATTTAACGCTGATTTATACCGTAAAACAGAGCTACAAATCCCATGACGCAATTCGTATGAGTCACCTGACATCCGGGTAGGCGCAGAATATTGTATACAGCCAGAAACAGCAGTTGTGTTTAGTATCATGGCGGACGGTGAATTCGCTCTTGTGTTTTCGTTCGAATTACGTAAAGCATTAGCCGCGTAAACCATTGACTAGTGTTGATAAAACAATAGTGTTGAATTTTTATTATAAGTTATGTGAGATATATCCAACACTTTCCGCGAAAGAAATGGTGAAATTAACTTCTGAGTTCACCGGTGTTTCGAGTACAAGTATAAACAGTTCTTGTGCAGAAAAATCTGAAACGAGAAAAGTGGTTACACCCGGAAAAAAAAAGAAAGCATATGAAATACGCGATACAAGAATGTAGTGATTTTAAGAAGCATGCAATTCGCGTAACAGTGCACAATTTCTTTTTTAAAATGAGCCGCCAACAGTTAATAAAGTGCCGCTTCCAGAGAGCGAATAAATTAGGTTATCGCATACCTGTTACTTTATTTTTCGCTCATTTATTTTAGAATTAACTATTATTATATGTGCAAACGTTTATTTTGTTGTAACTATCAATCTTATCACCTTTAACCCTTAACAGAATATGCTAGTCACCGTTTCAGTTGTCGAAATAAGGACTCTGTTCTTTTTTGCACTACGTGCCGCTTGTACTCGCCACATGGTCTGAAAGTGTGACAGTATTTCTAGTGCGAAGGATACATTATAGCGGTGCACTGGTCACCTGGGGTTTGTTTTGACGCGGATCAACCTAAGAGTGAATACAGAGTAGTTCGCGAGATCGCGGGTTCAAACCCTTCGGAAGGGAAGTAAAGCCGATGGTCCGTGTCGTAGATTTACGGCACGTAAAAGAGCCTCAAGCCTGATAAAGAGACCTCTGAGCAAAATTACCGGTCTTTCACGCCAGTACAGAATGAGACGCTGAGGACCATAGTAGTTAAAGAGCGTCCATAAATAAAACTCAATTTAATTAATTTAACAAACAGTGATTGTAATTCAGCATGCGTTTATATAAATTTGTTGCTTGTTTTTTTAAGTTTCACTATCAATTCCTATATCAATTCTTAGGTATACAGGTTGATAAATACATATCATGGACTAAACACATTGATAACCTATGTAAACAAATTAGTAAAGGCCTGTAAAGTTGAGAGAGTTTGCAAAATTATGTAACATAAATGTTCTCAAAACTACATATCAAGGCTTATTTTACTCGCACATTCAATATGGCATAGAAGTATGGGGCGGCTGTAGTAAAACCCTCATCCAGAGGGCTCTAGTACTCCAAAAGAAATGTATCAGAACAATGTTCAAAATGAGAAAACGTGAGTCCTGTAAGGAAGTCTTCAAAAGAGAAAAACTATTTACTGTAGCGTCTGTACATACATAGAGCAATCTGTCTGACTGAACTGCACAAACCAAAGCAAATGTATGATCACGACACAAGGTGTAAATTGGACTTGTACCATAAATAGCTGTAATTTAAAATCTATAAACTAAGATCCTTTTATATTTAGTTTATATGTGCAGAACCGACTACCAACTGAAGTAAAACGTGAAAGCAACAGCTTCAGATTCAAACAGAGTGTAAAAAAATATTTTTTAAACAATCCTCTATATAATATTAATGGTTTTCTTCTTTGAAATTGACAATGCTCGAAACTTGTACTTGAGTCTATGGGCAATAAACTTAAACATAAATGTGGTGAAATAAATACATATTTATGCGTGTATAATAAGTTATTAGGTACCAAGACGTTCTATTTATTGATAATTACATACGGAGAATACATCCGGTATAACATTTTAATATTACGGAGACAAATTCGAAGAGAACAGATTCCGTGAACTGATGGTCTGCTTCTACAGAGCGTTTCCTTCACACTCGTGGCTCTGCTCCGGCCGCCGCAGCTCGGACTCCCGCCGAAACAGTTACAATATGCCAGCAACTGTCCCACGTTCTCATTATTACATTACAACGATAATAAGCACATACCTTAGCATAAGAGATGTTAATGTCCTCTATCCACATATTTCTGGCATCTTTTCAGAAAATTTTCATTCACACTCGAGAGTTCAGTATCCGAAATTGAGTGAATTTCTCGCCTGATGTTTTCTTTTACTTCTTACAATGTATAGGATTTGTTGTACAAATGTTTTACTTTCTCCACTACGTATAGTAAAGTAGGGGAAGTATTGCGTTCCATACAAAAATTCAATACCAAGATTTCGCGAGAAATGCATGTTTTGAGGTGCCCTGAATCCAAATAAGACATGTCCGTGTGTGTGTATCTGTGAACAACATAATTAAAAAACGAAATGTCGGATAAATATCAAACTATCCCCCCACCCCAAACTACCCTTTACCTGAAACATTTATAGAAATTTTTGATTTTCTAAAAAGTGGCTCTAACGATTTTGTTTAAAATACCATATAATAAAGATATATACCTGAAAAATAAAATGTATGTTTTGAATTTTCGAGGAATAGCCTATGAACTCCTCTTCATTCGAAAGGAGTTTTATATAATCTTGTTTAAGCGACAGACGAAAACGTACTACACAAAAAATGTAGATGTTTTTAAAACACAATTTATTTAAAACAAGTTTTTTTTGTCATAAGCCGTTTCTGAGATATCCGTTATTAAACATTCGAATTGTCTATTTGTTAGTGATTCTTTTAAAGTCCTATCAACATTCAGTTGTTTCTCGCGATGTCATGGAAACAGTATGGAATTTTAAGGCCAGCATATAGCGTTCAGTTATTAAACATTTGACTATGGCTGTTCTCTTTGTATCTATAACGAAATGTGTAATGTAGCTGTTTCTGTAAAGGTTTATTCGGATAATTTGAGTAAGAATAATTTGTATACCCACTAATAGAGGGCACACAAAATCCTGTGAATGTATCACATCAGATATTTTATGTTGCCCTATAGATAAAAAGCACATACAGTTAAATAAGGAAATCGTGAGGGTCACAATTGTTTACTAATTACCGTATGTTCAAAAACTTCCTGAATTAAATTTAATGAATCGTCAGCTGCATGTGCGGTAAAAAGACCTATTGGAAAAATGCAGACTGACATTCAACAGTACTCAACAAGTGGTAAGTCATTCCTGTACATATTCTCATCTATTGTGTTCAAAATATATAGACCCTCTTATTCTGTATGCATTTACTGCACATCAATTTTCGCATAACGCAAAGGAATCCCGGTGCAAAATCGGGTTTCTCTGTGATTCAGTATCTGTTATTTTACATGGAGCATAACCATATAAATGGAACCATGCTTTGTCAGAGAAGAATATTAAGCATGAGTCAATTCCTTTATCATTTCGCAAAATCAAATTACAGAAACTTTTAACCGACTCTGTTGATCACAAAAAATAAATAAATAGATAAATAAAATAGAGTGTATGCATTGAAAAAACTAAAATAAAACATCGGAGGGGGAAATTCACTCAATTTTGGATATTGAACTCTCAAGTGTGAATGGAAATTTCCTGAGAGGATGCCAGAAATGTGTGGATAGAGAAGGACATTTCCAGCATCTCTTATGATAAGGTATATGCTTAGCATTGTACGAGGGCAGTCCCAGAAGTACCCGACCTGAAACATAGATAGGGGTTGTTGTTTCAAACAAATGACTATGGTAGAAAGTACCAACCTCATAAAGCTGAAGTTTGACGATGCTACGTTATTTAGTAATTGTTTGGCAGCCATCATTAGTGAACGCTCTCAGCGAATTTGTAAACATGGATAAAACTGGCCATCGTTATGTCATACAATACTTTCATTTGAAAGGTCTCAGTCCAACTAATATTAAAGCTGAGCTAGATTCTACTCTGGGGGAGTCTGCTCCTTCGTTTACAACAGTAAAATGTTGGATGGCAGAGTTTAAGCGAGGCCGTACGAGCTACCAAGATGAACATCGCAGTGGTGGACCAAATAAGGTGACCACGCCAGAAATTGTGAAGAAAATTCACAAAATGGTATTGGATGACCATCGACTGAAAGTGCGCGAGCTAGCAAGCACCGTAGTCATTTCAAAAAGTGATGTACATCGCACACCAACTGAAAATTTATACATGAGAAAGCTATGCGCAAGATGGGTACCGCGTTTACTCACAATGGAACAAAAGCAGTGTCGTGAGGATGTTTCAGTCGAGTGTTTGGTGATGTTTCGCTGCAATAAACCCGAGTTTTTACGTCGATTCATAACCATGGATGAAACATGGGTTCATCACTTCACACTTGATGCGAAGGAGCATTCAAAACAGTATAATCAAAGGGGAGAATCGGCTCCAAAGAAGGCGAAGACAGTTCCATCCGCAGGCAAGGTTATGGCGTCATTTTTTGGGATGCGCGTGGGATAATTTTCATTGATTATCTTCAAAAAGGAAAATAAATCAATGGCGAGTATTATGCAAACTTATTGCAGCGTTTGAACAATGAAATCAAGTAAAAATGGCTGCATTTAGTGAAAAGAAGTTCTGTTTCATCAAGACAGTGGACCAGTTCACACATCCATTATCGCCATGGCCAAAATCGATGAGTTAAAGTTCGAATTGCTTCCTCATGCACCCTATTCGCCAGACTTAGCCGCCTCTGATTATTTTCTGTTTCCAAAGTTGAAGAAATGGCTTGGGGTAAAACATTTGCCAACAATGAAGAGGTGGAGTCTGCAGTTGATGGCTATTTTGCAGAACTCGATGGTTCTCACTATAAACAGGGTATCGAAGTTATTGAACATCGCTAGGAAAAGCGTATCGAGATGAAAGGAAACTATGTAGAGAAATAAAGATGTTTTTTTCCCAAAATTTTTGTGTTTTCTTTGTTATGTCGGGTACTTCTGGGACGGTCCTCGTAACTGTAACTATGAGAATGTGAGACGGTTGCGGGGATGTTATAACTGTTTCGGCGGGAGTTCGAGCTGTGGCGGCCGGCGCGCAAGCAGTCGTGCGGTGTTCGGTGTGTAGGAAAGTTCTATACTTTGGGTGTATTTATACAGAATTATGGTATTCTGCCTGACAACTGAGGCAGCGTATACATTCAGATTATAAAACATCTAAACTCTTTGCTCGTCTAAGGGCTATAACAAAATCTAAAATTCGCTTTAATTTTTAAAGATCTTATAATTTCTAATACAAAGCAACTCAAATTTAAAATTTAACTTATATTTTAATCTTCACTCGCTTCAAAATAAATATTTGAAATGCGGGTGGTAAAAAAAGCAAGGAAATCAAACAGTGGAGGAAATAAGTGATTGAACGTTTGAAAGCAGGGAATAAAAAAGCATGAAAACCTGAAATATACATGCATTAAAGTCGACAAGCGTTTTTCATGTCGCACACTATTTGTGCTGGATTGTCAATGCCGAAGCTGACATTGAAATATTTACCTTAATGGAAGTAAATACTGAATGAAGCAAAGTCCCTGAAGTTGTAATGAATGATTTAAGGTTCTGAAGTGTAGTCAGATCGTGAATAAAGTAGCATAACACCGCCTCCCTCACTGTTTGAGTCTCTGTGCGCGTACATGTGTTTATATATGCGTGTATCCAAGTGTTTTTGAGCTACTGAGGGATCTAAATACGAGGGGCGTCCAATAATTAAGCTTCCCTATTTTATAAAAAAACATTACACACAATTGATCATGTTGAATTCATTTTATTTATATTGTACAATCTTTCTGTTACTTTTCTACATAGTCAACATGTTTTTCCAAGCTTTTTTTGGGGACATGGCGCAAGTTTTTCCAAGCCAGTGTTGTACCAGGTCGGGTCCTGTGCTCGCAACCAGCTGTTCACTTCTGATTGATCTTCGTCACCGAGCTTGCCTTCAAGATGACCTGTGAATATCACTTGGGAAAAGATCTGGTGAATATGGAGGATGCGAGGAAACTTCCCAGTTGAATCTTCTGAGCTCCGCCTGGGTCAAGATTCAACTTGGAAGTTTTCTCGTACCCTCCGTATTCACCGGAGCTTGCCCCAAGTGATTTTCACATGTTCCTCCAACTCAAAGATAAACACTTTTAACACCGATGATGAAGTCAAACCAGTGAAGAGCTGGTTGCGAGCAAAGGACCCGACCTGGTACAACACTGGCTTGAAAAAGTTGTGTCACGTCCCCAAAAATGCTTGGAAAAACATGTTGACTATGTAGAAAAGTAGTAGAAGGATTGCACGATATAAATAAAATTAATTCAACATGATTAATTGTGTATTTTTTTATTAAATAGGGAGAATTACTTATTGGACGACCCTCGACATCTCAATTGACTCCAGAAAACACCTGAGCAGAAGTTACCCGAGGTGCACCTATGCGCATTTTCACCATGACAACTGACCCCTACAGACATTCAAATCGCGGTTGGACGGTACCAGACAATACAACAATGATGATGCTTTTGAGAGAATTATTCTCCTTTCAAATATTTCCTTCAAACTTTTTCGAAAATAGGTGTCTGGACGAATGGCCAAGGCATTGGAATTTGTTTTTCCTTTAATAAATTTTATTTGAATCGTTTCGTAAATACACTGCTGGTGAATC
This sequence comes from Deroplatys truncata, assembly GCA_030765065.1. Classification (NCBI taxonomy): domain Eukaryota; kingdom Metazoa; phylum Arthropoda; class Insecta; order Mantodea; family Mantidae; genus Deroplatys; species Deroplatys truncata. The sequence continues at coordinate 241,628,290 of CM060984.1, read as the reverse complement.
TGTATTACTTTACTTAAAGTTAAATTCAACTTTCGCTGCTTCATACTTCAATTTTACTGGAACATAATATAGGAAACTAAAAAAAATTAAAATATTGTCAAATACTTCATGGAAAAGACCAGAAGAGAGCAAAACCACAGAAAATTAAAGCACGAAACTCTTAGATTTATCCTACTGTATTAGTACACACAACAAATTATGAAATACAACAACATATTGTGTTTCGAAGCTGTGTTACGCATGTCTTCCACATTGTATAAGTAACTGTTTCCCATTCTCCTAGCACATTTTAATTTTACTTTTTTTGTACTTTCCCTACTACGTATAGTAAGTAGGGGAAGTATTGTATTCCACCCAAAAATTCGATACCGAGATTTCACCGGAAATATATGTTTTGAGACCCCCTGAATCCAATAAAGCATTTTTGGAAACACGCCCGTGTGTGTGTGTGTGTGTGTCTGTGAACAGCATAACTCAGAAACGAACAGTCCGATAAACACCAAACTTGGTATTTAGGTTCAGTATCTTCCAGAAATGCGACACGAAGGTTTTCAAGAAAATCCCCCCACCCCAGATTACCCTTTACATGGAAGATTTTTCGAAAATTTTAATTTTCTCACAAATGGCTATAACGATTTTAATTAAAATATTATATGTTTAAGATATTTTCATGACAAATAAAATGTATATCTCGAATTTTCTGGGAATGTCTCCAAAAGTATTCTAAATTGTGAACGACTTTTGTATAACTGGTAAACCATAATAGATAGACACAATTTTACTACACAAAAAATGTAGATCGCGTTAAAATACAGAATTTATGTCATATACATTTTTTTTGTTGAGTGAACGATTTTCGAGATATTGCTTGTTATTCCCTTAAATTTTCCAATACTTATACTTTTTCTCAAATAGGAATTCGTTATTCTTTTTTTCTTTTTTGTCCTGGTAATGCAAAGAGAATGGAATACTCCACATAGCAACCACCTCTTAAAACATTTGAATATCGCTTAAAGCCTACCAATTCCTCTTGCATCTACAAGAAAATTAGCAATAAGATTAACATCTCGATTAACATGAAGCATATGGAGAATAAGCGTTTGTAAAAGTAGTTTGTACAAGAATAGAGAAAGTCATGTGAGTGTAACACATCAGATTTTTTTCTTTCTTTAATTTACTACGTAAATCAACCGCAAGCTTTCCCGAACTTACGTAACTTAATACGTATGTTCGTCTTCCCGCCTCAGGGCGGCCAAGAACGACCACCGTAGGTGTGACTCCCGCCGAACAGTTATAACATCCCCGCAACTATCTCACCTTCTCATAGTTATAGTTACAATTATAATGATAATAAGCACAGGGCTTATCATAAGAGATGTTGGAATCTCCACATTTCTGGCATCCTCTAATTAAATTTTCATTCACAGTTCAATATCCAAAATTGAGTGAATTTTTCGCCTGTTGTTTCTTTTTAGTTCTTCTAATGCCTGCGTGTTAGTTGCATACACTTAATTTTTCACGTAATCATCAGAGTATTCAAATTTCTTCAATTTGGTTTTGCGAAAACCCAATGAGAAGAATAAATTGACCCACGCTCAATATTCTTCTCTGGCGAAGCTTGGTTCCATTCATATTTCGTCGAAAAATAACACATATTGGAGCACAAAGATACTCGATTTTACACAAAAGATTCGCTAGCATGGCACGGAAATTGGTATGCAGTGAGTGCATACAGAGTAATAGGACCATTTAACAAATTATATTTGCAGAGGGATACAGGAATCTTACAGCATTTTTTTAACAGGTGACCTATGTTGAATGTCAGTCTGGATTTTTCCAACAAGTCTCTGCTACCGTACATACAGCTGATCAGTCATTAAATCCAATTCAGGAAAATTTTGGTGATACGGTAATTAGTCTAGGATTATAGTCTTCACGATCTCCTGATTTAACCGTATGCTATTTTTGTCATGGAGGATCTTGAAGAATAAAGCGTATGCAACAAATCCTCAAACACTGGAAGAACAAAGTAGGCGAAAAATACACTATGTATCTTTTTCAAAGAGGTTAACTTGGTGGCCTGGGACTGGGGAATCTTCATATTTACCAGCTTCACCTCTATCTATTTGCATATGTAAACGTTGCTACATTATGTGAAAACTATGAGGTTTCGTGTTATTAAATATCTATGGTACCAAAGAGAAAATACAAACATTTAAAATTTCACCTACTGTGATTATATAAAAAAAATTACTCAGCCATTCAGACCGAGGATTCTTTCACTACTAAAGCGTACTTATATGCTGTGCAGCATTTCCAGAACGGAACACTGAAGGGGGGAAGATGGGAGTCAGACCTTCTATCGATGTTTCACATCCTTTCGCAACAATATTAGGGGATTTTTTATCTCTTATAAGGAATAGCCGGGGCTCTACAAAATTGCAATTAGATTAGATTAGATTGGATTGCATTCTGTGAGTTCACTGTTAGGCATAAGGGCTTGAGAACATAGAACATGTCAAGAATGTGTTTGGTGATTCAATTATAAAAAATCTGATGTGTTACACTCACATGACTTTCTCTACTCTTGTACAAACTATTTTTACAAACAGTTATTCTCCATATGCTTTATGTTAATCGAGATGTTAATCTTATTGCTAATTTTCTTGTAGATGCAAGGGGAATTGGTAGGCTTTAAGCGATAGTCAAATATTTTAAGAGTTGGTTGCTATGTGGAGTATCCATTCTCTTTGCATTACCAGGACAAAAAAATGAATAACGAATTCCCATTTGAGAAAAAGTACAAGTATTGTAAACTTTAAGGGAATAACAAACAATATCTCGAAAATGGTTCACTCAACAAAAAAGTATATGACATAAATTGTGTATTTTAATGCGATCTACATTTTTGTGTAGTAAAATTTTGTCTATCTCTTATGGTTTACCAGTTATGCAAAAGTCGTTCACAATGAAGAATACTTTTGGAGACATTCCCAGAAAATTCAAGATATACATTTTATTTGTCATGAAAATATCTTAAACATATGATATTTTAATCAAAATCGTTAGAGTCATTTTTTAGAAAATTAAAATTTTCGAAAAATGTTCCATGTAAAGGGTAGTCTGGGGTGGGGGATTTTCTTGAAACCTTCGTGTTGCATCTCTGGAAGATACTGAACCTAAATACCAAGTTTGGTGTTTATCCGACTGTTCGTTTCTGAGTTATGCTGTTCACAGACAGACACACACACAGACAGACATACACACGGACATGTCTCCAAAGATGCTTTTTTTGGGTTAAGGGAGTCTCAAAAATGTATTTCCGGTGAAATCTCGGTATAGAATTTTTGGTTGCAATACAGTACTTCCCCGACTTACTATACGTAGTGGAGAAAGTAAAAATCACAGGGACTAAATGAGGTTATGGCCGAGATGTAAAGCGGAGTATAAGGGATAAAATGGAGGATTCACCACAAAATCTCCTAGATCACTGCACAATAATTTTATAAAGAACAAGGTCAGGTAAATGAAATTCATGAAATCGCCATAGCAATTGAAAAAGGTAACCACGCAACGTCAGCAGTACAAAGCAGTGGCCACCATATGAAATAATGTACTATGATCTTAGCACTAAAATCAACAAAAGAAGAACAAAATTATTAGATGATAATAATGATGGTTAAGATAATAGTGGAAACAAAAGACTAAAATCGGTTAGAAATAATATGGGAAGGAGAAATCAGTGTAAAAGATATGGCATCAACGTATAAATTTTCTTATTGTTTGTTGCAGAAAGCGGACATGGCGGCTGCTCTTTTGCCTGTTTTTCACGACAGAGTGAATTTAGCAGATTACTCCTTAAGTCTGGACGAGAGCAACTGGATAGTCATGTTAAGAAGACCCTCAGAAAGTGCCTCCGGAGCTGGACTTCTGGCGCCTTTTGATGACACTGTCTGGATGTGCACCCTCATATCTCTCATCCTCATTGGACCCATAGTCTATGGTATCATCATATTTCGGTCGAGGCTGTGTCGAGAAGACGAGACTCTAGCACACAAGTACACCCTTGGTACCTGCGTCTGGTTCACGTATGGCGGTCTCATGAAGCAAGGCTCAACACTGCTCCCAGTTGCAGGTACGTTATTCAAGCTAACACACAGCCAGGGTGACCCAGCACACAGGTACACCCTTGGTACCTGCGTCTGGTTCACGTATGGCGGTCTCATGAAGCAAGGCTCGACACTGCTCCCAGTTTCAGGTACGTTATTCAAGCTAACATACAACTGGAGTGTCTCAACACACAGGTACACCCTTGGTACCTGCGTCTGGTTCACGTATGGCGGTCTCATGAAGCAAGGCTCGACACTGCTCCCAGTTGCAGGTACGTTATTCAAGCTAACATAGAGCTAGGGTGTCTCAACACACAGGTACACCCTTGGTACCTGCGTCTGGTTCACGTATGGCGGTCTCATGAAGCAAACCTCAACACTGCTCCCAGTTGCAGGTACGTTATCCAAGCTAACACACAGCTAGGGTGTCTCAACACACAGGTACACCCTTGGTACCTGCGTCTGGTTCACGTATGGCGGTCTCATGAAGCAAGGCTCGACACTGCCCCCAGTTGCAGGCACGTTATTCAAGCTAACACACAGCTAGGGTGTCTCAACAAACAGGTACACCCTTGGTACCTGCGTCTGGTTCACGTATGGCGGTCTCATGAAGCAAACCTCAACACTGCTCCCAGTTGCAGGTACGTTATTCAAGCTAACACACAGCTAGGGTGTCTCAACACACAGGTACACCCTTGGTACCTGCGTCTGGTTCACGTATGGCGGTCTCATGAAGCAAACCTCAACACTGCTCCCAGTTGCAGGTACGTTATCCAAGCTAACACACAGCTAGGGTGTCTCAACACACAGGTACACCCTTGGTACCTGCGTCTGGTTCACGTATGGCGGTCTCATGAAGCAAGGCTCGACACTGCTCCCAGTTGCAGGTACGTTATTCAAGCTAACACACAGCTAGGGTGTCTCAACAAACAGGTACACCCTTGGTACCTGCGTCTGGTTCACGTATGGTGGTCTCATGAAGCAAGGCTCAACACTGCTCCCAGTTGCAGGTACGTTATTCAAGCTAACATAGCTAGGGTGTCTCAACTCACAGGTACATCCTTGGTACCTGCGTCTGGTTTTCCTACAACACATTGCTTGATAAATAATATATATATATATATATATCAAGCAATGTGTATATACACACATATGTACATAGTTTTCTGGGAGCAGGTTGTAAAGTTCGCCTCGTTCTGAATTACTTTCGCATAATTGATAAGACCAAATTTCCGAGATGACCTTTCCTCCTCTATTTATTTTACGTCGCTTTAACTACGTGGTAATATCGCGACGGATCTGTTAGGAGATACCTCTTGGCTCAGTGGTGGCGGACAGTTAGCCTTCTAGGTCTCATCACTTTACCATATTAATCTTTCTTCGTCACAGATGCCTTGGTGCTACGTAAATGTAACTCTGCTTCTACACGTTCCGAGTAGATGGCATCTTCGACACGTGTCCACTGAGACCTTAGTGTAAGGCATCTGTATGTCCGCTTCTACACGAGCTGGGTAGATGGCATTAGGGTGCCGTCCAGTCTACCTACTTTCACTATCTGTGGATAGATGGCACAGCATTCGCTATTACCATCTATGTTTCACTTTTAGCATTCTTTTAGACAGACACAACTTTGGGTCGTGGTATTAAATATCCAATCCGAAATTTACCTTGGCGACTGAGGGAAACCACAATAAAACCCAATTACATTGGTCAGCTAACGGGATTTGAACTCGAGGACTCCCGAATACGAGCCAGTCGCTACTATTGGTTTGAATTGTCAACACTTTTTAATATTATAAGTCGCTATTCTTTTTTTCTCTTGATCATGCAAAGAGCGATTCCCTTTTTAAAAGTCTGACTATCCTTTTAGCTTGCTATATCATTCTTGTAGTTACAAGAAATGTGTAATTAAAGTTTATCTTGATTAACAAGAACTATAATATTCTCTCTCTCTCTGTCTCTCTCATACATATTTACACGGTCTCAAACAGCTGCCGAACCCGCAGCCACGAAACAGCAAAGCAAAACGCCTTCGCTACCGCGCGCATGTGTACCGTCAGTCACAACTAATATGCGTACAGCGGGGTTTGTTATTTTAAGAAATGTATGCAATTCTTAAGTAGCTCAAATATCCCTAAGTTTACTTACAGTTTTTCTCTCTCTATTCCGTGCGCCACGTTTTCTGTATTAGAACAGACTCTCCTCACGAATTTATAAATGTTAATGCACAGAAACATTGTTGAAAATTAAATAACATCTACAAGGTCAAGTTGTAACGTCCTCAGACGTGAAGAGCGGGTGTTCTGAGAGAATGAATTACTTATGGCATACACTTGACTGTTCACCCTCTGTCCTTGTGTACAAACAAGCGGCACGTATTCTCAAAACATTGCGTTTTCCTCTGGATCATCACGCAAGCTGCCATTACGTATTTCAAGCTGGCGCTTTCCTGCACGACATGAGCCCATTTTTATACCTACCATTAAAAAAATCTTATGTGTTACATTCACACTTGTATTTTGTTACAGCTTTCACAAGTTATTCTTACTAGATATAAAATCTATTTCTATATCTACTTCATGTTAATCGAAATAAACCTTTGCTGAAATACAGGTTAGCGCAAACGTCAGTTTCCCTTACGTAGCACTACATAAACACGGAGACAAGACATGTCCAGGTTTAGATTTAATTTAATTTTAATTTGTTGGCCACACATAAACACATTCATTTTTGTTCAAATTATCCGCCGCCTTGCTCAATATATTTCAAGCAACACCTTACAAGTGTATTACAAATTTGGGAAAATAAAGGTTTATCTTCATTGATTGGATTTTTTCGGGCGTAAAAATCCTTAGCATGGCTTCCTTCGGAAGGGAAGTAAAGCCAGTGGTCCCTTGTCGTAGATTTAGGTACATAAAAGAACCTCAAGTCCAATAAAGAGGTCTCTGAGCAAAATTTCCAGTCTTTCACGCCCAATATAGAATGGGACGCTAAGGACCACAGCAGTTAAAGAGCGTCCATAAATAAAACTCAATTTTATTTAATTGGTGGAATATTTTGCATTTTGAATGGACGTTCTCAGATCCTCTAAATTTCTTGGTGATACGGAAAACACCATTTTCTTCAGAATTCCCCATAGACTAAAATCACATGGCATCAAATCACAATAGCGCGGTGGCCAAACAAAAGTCCCACGGCGTCCAATCCACTCTCTGCATGTGTTATTCAAAAAACTGCGAACGTTCAATCCAAAGTGAGCTTCATTTTGTTACCAAATGAAATTCTGAATAGTAGCATCTCAGGTACTGCAAAATGCGTCGGAATTTCTAAATAAGCTGCTGAAGTAACTGTGTCTTCAGAAAAATAAGCTCCTATTAATCCAATACTTGAAATTGCTGCCAAGACATTAATCCCTAGAACGTTGAGCTCCTTCTCCATCATCTCACGGGGGTTTGTGTCGCACCAATAACCACAATTATGGAGATTAGCACCTCCATTTACTAACCACAATACTTCGATATTGGATTATGGCCGGTATCACTATATACACGTAATAAAGAACAAATAACATGGTACTTTACTTATTTTCATGAATATATGGCACATTTTGTAACTTTTTTTCCATACTACTGACACTCAGAAGTCGCATTGCATGCATCTCACCCGTGGCATTATGGGAACGCTGGTTGCATTGTCTTTCCTCTGCCAACATTTGAAATCCCAACATAGCTGAAAACACGATTTAGGCCGTCAGTCTCAAGGCGTTGCCGAGGGATCTGCGCGTCTAAAACTCGAATGATTTACGTTGGCAGCAATTCTTTCCAAAAGTCGCCAAAAAGACTATACAAGAACGGTCGCATAAAAGGGCGGGTGGTGGGAAATATATTACCTCTACTACACCAAAACGTTCCTCATTGACCAAGAATTACTGTGGATAACAAAAAAAAACGCGATTTCGTAAGTTAAACGCTTCTATTTTCACCATAATCCAATATCGAAGTAACTCCGAAACTTGCCCTATCTGTCCATAAAATTGACCGCCGAATATTAGGAACTGCTTCGTTCGTACTAAGAACAACTGACAGTACTCGTCTTCTGTCATATTCATCTTCATGCAATACCTGAAGTAATCTGGGTGAAAAAGGGTTCTCAGCTGGCTCCTTCGAGATATTGCAGACGCCTCCTAGTTGACTTGAGAGGACTTGCTACAAATGCCTGAACAAACTAACTGAACATTTTCTTCAACACGGACATTACGTGGCCGACCGGGTCTCAAAACATCTGCATTGTTGCCTCTTGTTTCACATTCCATGTTGAGTTTCCGCAAATATTGCGGGGTTGGTAACGGTGCATCAGGAAACCTTAGTCATCGTGAAATCTGGCAGTCACTTTGTCGTACTTCCACCAAAATTGAAGCACGCAAATGCGTTGTTCATTAATAAATGTACATGTCATTGCAAAGAATGTTACACACACATTAACAATAACCAAAAAATCTTATGTGTTACACTCACATGACTTTTTCTACTCTTGTACAAACTATTTTTACAAACGCTTATTCTCCATATGCTTCATGTTAATCGAGATATCAAGATGTTAATCTTATTGCTAATTTTCTTGTAGATGCAAGGGAAATTGGTAGGCTTTAAGCTACAGACATATATTTTAAGAGCTGGTTGCTATGTGGAGTATTCCATTCTCTTTGCATTACCAGGACAAAAAATCAATAAGGAATTTCCATTTGAGAAATATTATAAATATTGAAAAATTTAAGGGAATAACAAGCAATATCTCGAAAATGGTTCACTCAACAAAAACAATGTATATAAAATAATCTGTGTATTTTAACGCGATCTACATTTTTTGTGTAGTAAAATTTTGTCTATCTCTTATGGTTTACCAGTTATGCAAAAGTCGTTCACAATGAAGAATACTTTTGGAGACATTCCCAGAAAATTTGAAATATACATTTCATTTGTCATAAAAATATCTTAAGCATATGCTATTTTAATCAAAATCGTTAAGAGCCATTTTGAGAAAATTAAAATCTTCGAAAAATGTTCCATGTAAAGGGTAGTCTTGGGTGGGGGGATTTTCTTGAAAACCTTCGTGTCGCATCTCTGGAAGATACTGAACCTAAATACCAAGTTTGGTGTTTATCCGACTGTTCGTTTCTGAGTTATGCTGTTCACAGACAGACACACAGACACACACGGACATGTTTCCAAAAAGGCTTTTTTGGATTCAGGGGGCCTCAAAACATGTATTTCCGGTGAAATCTCGGTATCGAATTTTTGGGTGGATTACAATACTTTCCCTACTTACTATACGTAGTAGAGAAAGTGAAAAGCTGACTGAAAAACAAATGAATGAGTATACCGTGTTACCAACGATGTCCTGTGATTAATTTTATATTCCCATCGGCCCTCAAGATATATCGACAAAAAAAGTTAAGGGGAAACTGACTTTTGCGCCATCTTGTAGTTTCATTATACATTTCGTTGTAGGTACAATATACGCTGGCCTTAAAATACAATGATATTGCGAGAAACAACTGAACAGCAAAATTAAGCTAGTTGATCTTAGAAAAATGAAGTATTGAAAAGTTTAAACCAATAGTAACAGACATTTAGGTAATGGCTGATGTCACGAAAAAGTTATTTGAAATAAACCGTATACTTTAAAGATATCTACATTTTTTGTGTGGTACGTTTTTGTCTATCCCTTTACTTTACGAGTTATACAAAGTTGCTTTGCGAATGGAAAGAACTTCAAAGGTCAACTTTTATCATACATTGTTGTAGGTATAAGAAGAATACAGTAGGCTAACGCGATAGACAGATTTTTAAAGCGCGTCGCTGTGTGACGGCTTTGAAATTCCATGTTCTTTGTATGTGTGTGATAAAAAGCGAATAACGACTAATCACTTGAAAAAGTGTAACTATTTGAAAATTCAAACTAACATTAAACAATATCTCGGAAATTGTTGTCAAAATGATAAAATGACATAAATTGTGTGTTTTAAAGAAATGTACTATTTTGTGTAGTAATACTTTTATCAATGGTTTAGAATTACACAAATTCAGTCCAAATGAAAAGAACTTAGAGGATATTCTCAGAAAATTTAAGATATAATTTTTTTGGCATGAAAATATCTTAAACGTGTGGTATTTTGATCAAAATTGTTAGAGCCAGTTTTTAGGTAATAACTAAACGTTTCCATGTAAAGGGTAGTTTGGGGTGGGGGATTTTCTTGAAGATCTTCATGTCGCATCTTTGAAAGATACAGAACTCAAATACCAAGATGGGTATTCTCCCGAGTTTCGTTTTTCAGTTACGATGTTCACAAACAGACAGGCGCACAGGGACTTCTTTTTCGAATGTTTTTTTTTATTCTCGGGGCCCGAAACATGCATTTTCGGCGAAACCTCGATATCGAATTTTTTGGTAGAATGCAGTTCCTTCTCTACCTACTACTAGGTATGTGGTAGAGAAAGCATTCTCTACAAATTGAGTAGATAAGTTGGAAAGAAATAACAGGTTAAATATTTTCTTGTATAATTTACTTGTAACATGTGGGTCAATGGTTCAAGTAGAAGCTAATATAAAATGTACAAGAGTTTACAAAAGGACGACTCCTTTGAATAAAATATTCACTGCCCTGTTCGTGTCCTCGCTTTATCATTCTTGCTACCAAGTCGTGTTAAGATGCTCTCTCCAAATATTTACACACACTTCTCTGCTTTGCCTGGAACTGTTATTGTTAATATTTAACAATATTGTCTCCTTAGACATTTTAGGATTGAATTTTACATTAAGGTTGTCCTTGAAAACCAACAGGAGCACAATAACAAAAATAAAAGAATGGTGAATTCATTAAGGGAGCCGGACACAGATTTTGGCAATAACAAATTATCAAATTCTACATTTTTAATGATAAAAGGGGTCCAATAAGTAAGTTTCCCTATTTTATAAAAACAATTACACACAATTGATCATGTTGAATTAATTTTATTTATGTTGTACAATTCTTCTGTTACTTTTCCACATAGTCAGCATGTTTTTATAAGCATTTTTCGGGACGTGACACAAGTTTTTCCAAGCCAGTGTTGTACCCGGTCGGGTCCTGTGCTCGCAACCAGCTGTTCATTTCTGAGTGATCTTCGTCACGGTGTTAAAGTGCTTTCATGATGACCTTTGAGTCAGGGGAACATGTGGAAATCACTTGGGGCAAGCTCCGGTGAAAACGGAGGATGCGAGAAAACTTCCAAGTTGAATCTTGACCCAGGCGGAGCTCAGAAGATTCAACTGGGAGGTTTTCTCGCATCCGCCATATTCACCGGAGCTTGCCCCAAGTGATTTCCACATGTTCCCCTGACTCAAGCTCATCTAGAGGTAAGCACTTTAACACCGTGACGAAGATGAATCAGAAGTGAACAACTGGTTGTGAGCACAGGACCCGACCGGGTACAACACTGGCTTGGAAAAACTTGTGTCACGTCCTCATAAATGCTTGGATAAATCATCATGACTATGTAGAAAAGTAACAGAAGGATTATTGAATAGAAATAAAATTAATTCAACATTATCAATTGTGTGTAATTTTTTTAAAATATAGGGAAACTTACTTATTGGACGATCCTCGTACATACAGTTAAGACTAATGCAAATGAGATTTTTGGATAGGGAGACGTCGTTCTGCGATGTTATAGCTTATTATCAATGTTGAAATCCTCAGCGAGTATCCATTATGTATCCTCTCTATTGTGTTTTTTCTCCAACGTTTGTTTTATAAGTTATAAAGTATTACTTGCACATCAGTTATGGTCCAATTTTAAAGAACATCTTTTATGACTAATCTTCATTAGTATATTCACAATTTTAGTTGTTTTTTCTGTACTGCTATTGGTTTGGACAAAAAGTTAAAATTTAGAAATTTTATTGAAAATATCTGAAAAGAAAGAAACATTATCTCAGTAAGCAAATGATTTAAAAACGAACTACTAGTCCAATTTTATTAAGTTTAAGAAACAGAATCAAACCAATTTATTGCTCTACTTCAAACAGTTCTTCAAAGTTCTATCAATGTTTTATATAACGTACTATAATATATTTAATATCTGGGAAATTCTTGCATGCAACTTACATTTTGCACATGAGTAATTTTAAGCACAAGAAACACGTATATGAATATTAATGAAATAATTTCCAAATTAAATAAATAAGAGAATTCAGTCACCAAGCAACCTGGCGTCGAGACAACGTGAGCAACTAGCGTTTGGGAGGTCCCGGATTCAAACCCCCGGGACCCACCAATGTGACCGCAGAATTTTACGTGGTTTTCCTCGGTCGTTATTGATGGGTTCGTAAAGGTAAAGGTATATATCATAGAGGGGGCCCAGGAAAACGGGGCAGAGCACTGCAAGTAGGACAGTTCGCCCTTTATGCTTCCAATATGGCCCAAGGGAGGGAAGGATGAGGAGACCAGATCCGAATGCCGTCGGGCGCATGGACGGGGTCCCTAACGTTTCCATATAGAACGCAACCGACGCCGCAGGGTCCCTGCCCACAAGCCACCAACCTCCAGGGTCCCCGGAGCGGGGCCCCAAGCTGAGGAGAGACCTAACTGAGTGGTTACGCAGCGACACCAGGGAAGAAACGTTTACAGAGCGCAAGCCACCGCCCAGCCGCAACCCCCCGAACACCGAAGCCACGTTCTACAACCCTGAAACAGATGACAAGGAAGATGATGGGTACAGCAGATGAGAGGAAGGAGAGTCGTGGTAGAAGGTGAACCACCCCAATATTCGCCTGGTGACCACGGGAAACTACGCAAAACCCATGGTCCAGAGTGGGAAGTCGCCGGGAATCGAACCCCGGACCTCCCGAATGCGGCCCACAGACGTAACCGCTTGAGCCATCCTGCTCCGTGATTTTGGGTTAGATAATTTGATCCGCCAATTTTCCTATCATCCCTTTCATCACTACATTGCATTTCCTTCTTCTTCACTACCATACCAGGCATTGAGTTGATAACACATACTGGATATGCCTGCTCCTCGACACACTACTGACTCAAGACATTGGACTGATCACCCATCCTGGATATGCTATGATCCAGGGTTTGCTTGCTCCTTGACTGATTGCTGCCCCAAGGTATTGGCTGATCTCCCTCCTGGATATACTATGATCCAGGGTTTGCTTGCACCTTGACAGATTACTGACCCAACGTATTGGCTGATCGCCCATCCTGGATATGCTATGATCCAGAGTTTGCTCGCTCCTTGACAGACTACTGACCCAAGGTATTGGCTGATCACCCATCCTGGATATACTATGATCCAGAGTTTGCTTCCTCCTTGACAGATTACTGACCCAAGGTATTGGCTGATCGCCCATCCTGGATATGCTATGATCCAAAGTTTGCTCGCTCCTTGACAGACTACTGACCCAAGGTATTGGCTGATCACTCATCCTGGATATACTATGAACGAGAGTTTGTTTGTTCCTCGACAGGCTACCGACCCAAGGTATTGGCTGATCACCCATCCTAGATATACTATGATCCAGAGTTTGCTTGCTGCTTGACAGATTGCTCACCCAAGGTATTGGCTGATCACCCATCCTGGATATGGTATGATCCAGAGTTTGCTTGCTCCTTGACAGATTGCTAACCCAAGGTATTGGCTGATCTCCCTCCTGGATATACTATGATCCAGAGTTTGCTTGCTCCTTGACAGACTACTGACCCAGGGTATTGGCTGATAACCCATCCTGGATATGCTATGATCCAGAGTTTGCTTGCTCTTCGACAGACTACTGACCCAAGGTATTGGCTGATAACCCATCCTGGATATGCTATGATCCAGAGTTTGCTTGCTTTTCGACAGATTGCTGACCCAAGGTATTGGCTGATCACTCATCCTGGATATGCTATGATCCAGAGTTAGCTTGCTTTTCGACAGATTGCTGACCCAAGGTATTGGCTGATAACCCATCCTGGATATGCTATGATCCAGAGTTTGCTTGCTTTTCGACAGATTGCTGACCCAAGGTATTGGCTGATCTCCCTCCTGGATATACTATGATCCAGAGTTTGCTTGCTCCTTGACAGACTACTGACCCAAGGTATTGGCTGATAACCCATCCTGGATATGCTATGATCCAGAGTTTGCTTGCTCTTCGACAGACTACTGACCCAAGGTATTGGCTGATAACCCATCCTGGATATGCTATGATCCAGAGTTTGCTTGCTTTTCGACAGATTGCTGACCCAAGGTATTGGCTGATCTCCCTCCTGGATATACTATGATCCAGAGTTTGCTTGCTCCTTGACAGACTACTGACCCAAGGTATTGGCTGATAACCCATCCTGGATATGCTATGATCCAGAGTTTGCTTGCTCTTCGACAGACTACTGACCCAAGGTATTGGCTGATAACCCATCCTGGATATACTATGATCCAGAGTTTGCTTGCTCCTTGACAGACTACTGACCCAAGGTATTGGCTGATAACCCATCCTGGATATGCTATGATCCAGAGTTTGCTTGCTTTTCGACAGATTGCTGACCCAAGGTATTGGCTGATAACCCATCCTGGATATGCTATGATCCAGAGTTTGCTTGCTTTTCGACAGATTGCTGACCCAAGGTATTGGCTGATCACTCATCCTGGATATGCTATGATCCAGAGTTTGCTTGCTCCTTGACAGATTGCTGACCCAAGGTATTGGTTGATCTCCCTCCTGTATATGCTATGATCCAGAGTTTGCTTGCTCTTCGACAGACTACTGACCCAAGGTATTGGCTGATCTCCCTCCTGGATATGCTATGATCCTGAGTTTGCTTGCTCTTCGACAGACTACTGACCCAAATATTGGCAGATCTCCCTCCTGGATATGCTATGATCCAGAGTTTGCTTGCTCCTTGACAGAATGCTGACCCAAGGTATTGGCTGATCTCCCTCCTGGATATGCTATGGTCCAGAGTTTGCTTCCTCTTCGACAGACTACTGACCCAAGGTATTGGCTGATAACCCATCCTGGATATGCTATGGTCCAGAGTATGCTTCCTCTTCGACAGACTACTGACCCAAGGTATTGGCTTGTAAGTCTTACAAAGAGGAGGTTAGTCCGTTAAAGAAGAAGCAAATTGAGTCCCAGGATCCTTTAGGTTTATCTAACGTCGCTAGCAACTGCTTTAGCCTTATCACAGGATAGGGAGTAGGTATACAGAAAGGTACGATGCCATGAAGACAAGGCGTAACGCTTGATCGCCACGTTGAAAGCAGTGAATGTAAAAGAGTGTGACTCATCGACGAAGCCTAACGCAAAGTTAGCTATCTTTGGGGAGAAAACAGTTTATTTACACATAACAATACTTGCAAATTACATATTAAGGTCTCCCAGATTGTTGTTTCCTTTGTATTCAATGAAAGCAATCACTTGCAGAAAGTAACTCGGATGGGATGAAGAGATTTAAACGCATGAAGATGTGTAATTGAATTATTTTTATTACTTATGTGTTTGTTTATTTATTTACTTCCTAGTACACGAAATCATTGGCTCTGTGTTTAAAATTTCACTTCTTTTATTGACGTATTTATATTTAGTGTGCATACAACCCGGTAAGATTAAGGAAAAAATAAGTTTTTTTTACATCAGAAAATATGTTTCATATGGCTAAACATAGCATCTTCAATTTCAAAATGTTTTTGAAAATACTGGAATTGTGGTCCAAAATACAAAAAATAATCTGATGCGTTACATTCACGTGACTTTCTCCATTCACAATTCCACAAACTATCCTTACAAAAACTTATTTTTCTATATATTTCTTGTTAACACAGATAAACTTTGTTTAGGCAGTTACACATTTCTTGTAAATATAAAAAGAATAGGAAAGGCTAAAGCGATAGTCAGTGTTTTTTTAAAAATTGGGTAGCTATGTGATGACTTTGAAATTCCAGCTCTTTGTTGCATTACCACGAGAAACAAAATAGTTACTTACCACTTGAAAAAAGTATAAATATTTGAAAATTCAAACCAATAGCAAAGAATATCTTGAAATTGGTAAATGTCAAGGAAAAAACAGAGTATGATTTGACATACATTATGTGCTTTAACGAGATCTACATTTTACGTGTAGTACTATTTTGTCTATCTCTTACGGTTTGCCAATTATATAAAAATAATTCGGTATGAAAAGGATTTCACAGGTTGTCCATAGAAAATTGAAAAATATATGTTATTTGTTTCGTAAATATCTTAAATACGAGATATTTTAATCAAAACCGTTACATCCACTTTTGAGAAAATAACGAAAACGTTTGCTTGTAAAGAGTATTTGTTTGGGAAGTACGGATGTTTGTCCTAAAAATTTGCATTTTTATTCACGGATCTCAAAACAAAGATTTCCGGTGAAATCTTGTTATGGAACTTTCGGATGGACTGCTTTGTTTATATTCAGGTGGAGAGCGAGTAGAGAAAGTACTGTGAATGCAACATTAACCTTCTTTTCTGAACATAAAAGTTAAACCGCACATTGCCGTTGAATACTGCGTATTTTAAATGATACTATCTAATGGAATTTCTGTTACTTTGGAGTCGTGGGTGATACATGATATTCCATGACAAACAGACTGACAACTTGGTGACGTTTGTTGTAGATTCGACAAGAATGCTGTTTGCAACGTGGTGGATCTTCATCACGATCCTGACATCCTTCTACACGGCCAACTTGACTGCCTTTCTCACCCTGAGGCGATTTACACTTCCCATACAAGGCCCTCCAGACATCACCCGCACCAAGGCACAGTGGGTGGCTCATAAAGGCACTGCGCTTGAGCATATCTGTCAGGTGAGAACTGAATCAAGGCTATCGTCTGCAACTAGTACAACTTACAGCTCGTCCCAATCCACTTCGAAGAAAGGCAATGGCGCGTTAGAAAATGGTTCTTTGTTTGTTTTGTCTGTTAATTAAAGATGGTTTTCCACATAACCTGCTGTACACCGATTGTGTCCTTACCGTGCCATGTCGTTTTCATTTCCACATAACCTAGTATGTCCCGACTTTGCACCGACGTTCACTTAAACCAGTAACATCCATTCATCCACAGTCATTGAGTGAATTTATCTTAATGGTGGACTATTTCTCAAAACAAAAGAAGCACAAAGGCAGAATCAAATATGCTTTACATTTACTATTAAATAACTTCTGAATAAGAGTTAAGCTCCCATTACAATCAGGATCAGTAACTTACACTAAAACTGAAAAACTAAACTGCTTACATATTACGTTTAAAGGATATCTTTATTTAATAAATAACTTCATATGTTTTCTCAATATTTAAATTTAACTTTGTATTCAAAGAATAATTCGTAGATCACTTATAGGATGTTTGAACATTTAGAAATTAAAATTGTCTTTCACTGGCTGCATTTTACTCATTATTAAGGTATCTTATGTTAGCCTCTCTTTAAAGGAATCCTGGATCAGTCTCTGATTCGATCTGATCGTTTGTCATCTCTGTTTCAATAAGCAACGGATCACAAAGAAGAACACATCGTTATACTCTGTGGTGCTTATTTGGGTTTTACTGAAGAGACAAGATATATTTTTAAGCCTTTCACCTATAATCCTGCAGATGTTATGTTTAATCAGTGTGTTATTAGCTCGAGCCTACTGAACTAGCGAATGGCTTCTCTGAGCATGCGCATGAAATGTATTCGTATCATAACGAAAATACCGGAAATAGCCGAATGGCATAATGCTTCCAAACGAGACCAACTGGCGTCTTGTAGTAATTTCCACATAGCCTACTGTGTTGCGACTGTGTCGCGCTCATTTCTATAAAAACAGTCTCAAGAATGATCGCCCATAGCACGGTCGGTGCACGGTAGGGACACGGTAGATCATGTGGAAATGAACATAAAGCTCTCTTCGTAAATTATATGGAAGATGCTCTTTGGTTCCTCCTAAGCAAAGCACATAATTCGGACAGGGTCGGTGTACACTAGGAACACGGTAGATTATGTAGAAGTCTACCTTAATACCGACGTACGAAGGCTGTCCCAGAAGTACCCGACCTAACAAAGAAAACACAAAAATGTTGGGAAAAAACATCTATATTTCTCTACATAGTCTCCTTTCAGCTCGATACACTTTTCCCAGCGATATTCAGTAGCTTCGATACCCTGTTTATAGTGAGAACCCTGTTTATAGTGAAGCAAAATAGCCATCAACTGCAGACTCCACCTCTTCGATGTTGGCAAATCTTTTACCACCAAGCTTTCAACTTTAGAAACAGAAAATAATCAAAGGGGGCTAAGTCTGGCGAATAGGGTGCATGAGGATGCAATTCGAACTTTAACTCATTGATTGGCCATGGCGATAATGGATGTGTGAACTGGTGCATTGTCTTGATGAAACAGAACTTTATTTTTCGCTAAATGCAGCCATTTTGGCTTGATTTCATTATTCAAACGCTGCAATAAGTTTGCATAATACTCGCCATTGTTTGCTTTTTTCAAGATAATCAATGAAAATTATCCCACGCATATCTAAAAAAACTGACGCCATGACCTTGCCTACAGGTGGAACTATCTTCGCCTTTTTGGAGCCGATTCTCCCCTTTCAATGCACTGTTTTGACCGTTCCTTCGTCTCAGGTGTGAAGTGATGAATCCATGCTTCATCCATGGTTATGAATCGACGCAAAAACTCGGCTTTATTGCAGCGAAACATCGCCAAACACTCGACTGAAACATCCTCAGGATGCTGCGTTTGTTGCTTTGTGAGTAAATACAGTACCCATCTTGCGCACAGCTTTCTCATCTCTAAATTTTCAGTTAGTATGCAATGTAAAGCACTTTTTGAAATGCCTATGATGTCTGCTAGCTCGCGCACTTTCAGTCGCCAGTCATCCAATACAATTTTGTGGATTTTCTTCACAATTTCTGGCGTGGTCACCTCATTTGGTCGACCACTGCGATGTTCGTCTTGGCAGTTTGTACGGCCTCGCTTAAACTCTGCCACCCAATATTTTACTGTTGTAAACGAAGGAGCAGACTCCCCCAGAGTAGAATCTAGCTCAGCTTTAATATTAGTTGGACTAAGACCTTTCAAATGAAAGTATTGTATCACATAACGATGGTTAGCTTTATCCATGTTTACAAATTTGCTGAGAGCGTTCACTATTGATGGCTGCCAAACAATTCCTAAACAACGTAGCATCGTAAAACTTTATAAGGGTGGTACTTTCTACCATAGTCATTTGTTTGAATCAACAACCCTTATATATACGTCAGTTCGGGTACTTCTGGGACTGCCCTCGTATTGACAACGAAGCTCTCCAGTACTTCCTGCACCAGGAGGATTGGGTGGAAGTGGCTGGACATCGCTGAAGATGAACTTCATCCGAGTCCTCTTGAAGATTGCGCAGTGGACAAACTGATAATAAGTGTCCCAACAATTTTATTACAATATTTTGCTAACAGATCATGACCTGTCAGTACACGAAACGCTGCCACCGCAGAATTGCGTGGATAGTCAGAAATATATTTTGATTATATTTTCCCACTGTTACTTTTTCCACTACTTGCCTATGCGATAGTAAGTAAAGAAAGTATTGCATTCGATTAAAAAACTCGATACCGATATTCAACTGTAAATACACATCTTGAGACTACCTGAATAAAAAGAACAATTTTATAAAAAGGTCTCTAACGATTTTGATTAAATGACATATGCTAGATATTTCTATGGCAAATAAATATATGTCTTGAATCTTCTGGAAACAACTTTGAAACCCTCTTTATTCCGAATGCATTTTTGTAATGTATAGACAGAACTAATAAGGGTTACACATTTTGCAGGTGCGGGAAGACTATGCCTACCTGAACAAGACAGTACAAGAAGGGAAAGGGCGTTTCTTAGACAGTTCGGATGAAGAAATGCTTGCATTTGTGGAACAGAGTAAGTATTATATGTCGACTTAGACAACACGTAAATAAAGTCAGCGGAAGACGAGCTAAGGGCACAAAGTACGTGCACACTCGTTTGCTGTAGAACCATATTTAGGTACACTATACGGTGCAGTGGCGACTTTGTCGTTAATGCGGTGAAGTGTCGAACCCCTTATAATAATTATTCATTGTGTATTTTTCGTTATTAGTTTTACTTGTATTTAAATAAAATTGGCTTTGAATAGTCGTAAGTATATAAAAGTCATTTCGAGCTCTCATCTGTTTGTGCTAATTTCCAAACAGTTCTAAAGAGTCAGTAACCATCCTGCATACTACATGGCATGAGCCACTGTATGCAGTCTCTCGCAGTCGTTAAGATAGCAGAAAATGGATTGAATACTGTTAGCCATGGTGTGTGTTTAACAATGCATTTAACAAAATACTGGAGTACCTGCTTATAAACGAGTTTTAATGTGTCGTAAAAGAAGATATAGGACTAGTGTTTAATGTCATTGTCAGAATCACAGAGTTTCATGTTTGTGAAGAGTAAATCAGACATTAAAATGTGATAATAGCATCACGTTGATTCCAATGGTCTTTTGGTTGTACTTTATTTTGAATTTTGGTTCCCTTTTTAGCTAAGATGTCTGCTTTCTCATTGTACTCAATTCACAATGTGCAGGATTCCAGTGGAAGGCCTTGTTCTTTTCTAAATGTTGTATCTGTTTAAGTTTTTTTATTTTTGTAGTCAGACAAACAGACAATTACGAGCAGCGTGGATTGCATCAATTTCTCCATCAAAATTCGTAGTCTTTTATCCAACACTTTTGTAAAAGGAGAAACACTGACATGTGGCACCTGCTCCAGCTCCTCCATTATTTAAAAAGAAGCCACCAGTACATGGTATGACCGATTATTAAGGCAGCCATTTAGTAAACGTTCTTTCACCAAAAAGAGTAAAACTATTAGCGATGGACATGATTATATACGAGGGCAGTCCCAGAAGTACCCGACCTGACGTATATTAGTGGTTGTTTCAAAAAATTACTATGATAGAAAGTACCAACCTCATAAAGCTTAAATCTGAAGCTTGACGATGCTACGTTGTTTAGTAATTGTTTGGCAGCCATCAATAGTGAAGGCTCTCAGCGAATTTTTAAACATGGATAAAACTGGTCATCGTTATGTGATGCAATACTTTCATTTGAAAGGTCTTAGTCCAACTAATATTAAAGCTGAGCTAGATTCTACTCTAGGGGAGTCTGCTCCATCGTTTATAACAGTAAAGTATTGGGTGGCAGAGTTTAAGCGAGGCTGTACGAGCTGCCAAGACGAACATCGCAGTGCTCGACCAAATGAAGTGATCACGTCAGAAATTGTGAAAAAATCCACAAAATGGTATTGGATGACCGTCGACTGACATCGTAGGCATTTCAAAAAGTGCTGTACATCGCATACTGACTGAAAATTTAGACATCAGAAAGCTGTGCGCAAGATGGATGCCGCGTTTACTCACGATCGAACAAAGACAGCGTCGTGAGGATGTTTCAGTCGAGCGTTTGGCGATATTTCGCTGCAATAAAGCCGTGTTTTTGCGTCGATAGATGAAACATGGGTCCATCACTTCACACCTGGGTCGAAGGAACAGTCAGAACAGTGGGTTGAAAGGAGAGAATCGACTCCAAAGAAGGCGAAGACAGTTCCATCTGCAAGCAAGGTCATGGCGTCAGTTTTTTGGCATGTGCGTGGGATAATTTTTAATGGTTATCTTCAAAAAGGAAAAGTAAAGTATTATGAAAACTTATTGCAGCATTTGAATGATGAAATCAAGTAAAAACGCCCGCATTCAGCGAAAAAGAAGTCTCTGTTTCATCAAAACAATGCACCAGTTCACACATCCATTATCGCCATGGCCAAAATCAATGAGTTAAAGTTTGAATTGCTTCCTCATGCACCCTATTCACCAGACTTAGCCCCCTCTGATTATTTTCTGTTTCCAAGGTTGAAGAAATGGCTCGGTGGTGAAAGAGTTGCCAACAATGAAGAGGTGGAGTTTGCAGTTGATGGCTATTTTGCAGAACTCGACGGTTCTCACTATAAACAGGGTATCGAAGCTATTGAACATCGCTGGGAAAAGTGTATCGAGCTGAAAGGAGACTATGTAGAGAAATAAAGATGTTTTCCCAACATTTTTGTTTTCTTTGTTAGGTCGGGTACTGCTGGGACAGCCCTCGTAAAGATATATATATATTGTCGTATGCCTCTCTTTAATTATTTTTCAACTACAGAGGGGAGCTACTCGCTTGCGAGAGGGATCGTTAAATCAAACAAAGAACTTCAAATTACGAGGCAACGACGAGGACGCAGCTAAGTTAAATCCCAAAATAATTGCTATACCAATACAATGCCTGGCTTAAAGGGAGAGGAAAGATTCTATTCTACCATAATTAAGACTTCCAAACGTGGATGGAACACCGTTTATTAAATGAAATTAAATACTCACATACCTTTGCCCATTGCCTGCCGACGAGGACATCGTGTTTTAGCAGTTTCCCGTCTGTCTCACTCGAAGCTTACTTACTGACTGTTACAAAAAGCCACGCCAACTCGGGCGTCAGTAACGCTATCCCCTCCTTGACACTGTTTCCCCTGATTCGCCCCTACTCACAGACAAACTGCCGTGCTTCGGTGCCCAGAGAGCGTCACAAACAAACTGCCGTGCTTCGGTGCCCAGAGAGCGTCTTATCAATATTATCTGTGCACATGCCACAATATATATATATATATATATATATATATATATATATAAATTGACTTTTTAGTTTAGCATAAGGAGTTTTGGTGTTAATGATCCGGTCTGCGTTGAGTGTTTTTCACATGTTTTTGATCAGCTACACCCCCTTACCAACAAGGCCAGGAGAGCATATATAAGTCTGTTATTTCTAGTCTGAAATGTGAAGGTAACTACGGTGCTATTCTAAGTGTGTTATACGTTGTGACTTGCAGAAAAGGTGCCATTTCTCAGTGATAAGCGTCTGGCAGAGTACTGGATGTACCAAGATTACCTGAAGAAGGCTCACAATGATGTACCTGAATCTGAGAGATGTACTCTCGTCATCACGCCCGAGATCTTTATGATTCACTCAATCGCATTCGCTTTCCCAAAGAACAGCACTTACGCCAAGATCTTCGGTCCAGTGTAAGTGCCAGTGTTGCAACATTTATGTATTTGTTTATGTCTTCAGTTGCTGTATGTTGATGCTATACTGATAACGTCGACATTCTATTTCACTAGCATTCGTTAAGAGATAGTTATATGTATTATTACGTACACTCTGGCGGATACCGGATACATTAGAAAATATGTATAACTGTGATAAGGCCGATTTTGTTATACGGAAGTGAAATCTGGGGGCGGGAAAGAGCAGAGCATGTAAATAAAACACAGGTAACAATTTGGAAAAGAGTTCTTGGAGTTTCACAAGGCACATCATATTCGGGGGTATTGAGGGAGGTGGGATGTTATGAAGATACAACACACTGCAAAATAAGATCAGTGAAGTACTGGCTGAGGCTGATGCAGGGGGATAACTCCACACTACGATCCAAATGTTATAAATATCAGCGAGAAAACCTGTCTCCTAAGTTTTGGGCAGCTGATTTGGAAAGGGGATTGAGGAGAATAGGAATGGTGTCAGTATGCAAAGAGCTCAAACAAATGACAAAAACATATGGAATGCTGTCAAAAGAAGACTAGGAGACATCAACCAACAGGAAATAGAATCGGATTGTAAAATTAAACCTTCTCTAAGTCTAGCAAACGAAATAAAATTGAACTAGGATAAAGAGGCATATATATTTAATTTAGGAAGAAAGGAAAATCAGGAATAACATGGTTTAGACTGGGGGGCTGGAGGGGACAGAAAATGACTGACGATTCTGGCAGGAGAATCTGCCCATTCTGTGATTTGGATGAGGACTGGGTACATATGTTCATAGTGGGAGAACCAGCGGACAATTAAACCCAAAGAAAAATTCTTAAGTCCCTCAAGAAAGAGATTGTTGGGAGCTACTGGCTGACCAGAGGAATTGGCAAAACATGGGCAATTCCTTGGCTTAAGTGCCCGAAGCTAGGTCAAATTTGTTCAGTTAGACGAAGGTAATTTACCTCTATTTTCCTTTTTCTTGTTCTTTTAGTTTTGTTTTCTTTTTCTGTGGTTTATTTTGTCACCATACTTGTATCTGAAATATGCGTGTACGGTCAATGACCCATGCACTAAATACTTGTGTAGTAACTTCAATAATTTGAAACCAATAAAGATATCTTATCTATCTACATAATTACCGTTATATTCCTTAACGGTATATCACGATACAAGAGCGATAAGTGCAGCATTGAAGAACGAGGAAGAGCTTGAAAAGACGAGGCGAAGTACGAACAGCACTTATTTGAAAACAATAGTAATTTATGCACGAGTGAATGTTTGTCGCACTTACTGTTGTTCGTGTTACAATTTTCATGAGTCTCATATTAAGATTATGCACTAGTTAAATACAATATATTTGTAGGAAACGAACCACCAAATAACTTAGCACGTATAACTGACATAAGTGAGTGTGTCTTTATATGTTTATGAACGAGATGTTAGCTTCTCTCCCTGCATTTCATTTGTTATTACTTGCTGTGTTTAACCAATAAGCAAATTATCTCTTCCTGGGAGAGAAGTGAGTAGGTGTTAGACTGCGATGTAGCCTAATCTGTATTCACTCTTAGGTTGGTCTGCGCCAAAACAAAGCCCAGGTGACCAGTGCAACGTTATAATGTATCCTTCCGCCATTCGCGTCAGAAATATTGCCATATTTTCACGACAGTGTGGCGAGTACACGCGGCACGTAATGCAAAAAGAACAGAGTCTCTATTCCCGCAACCTAAACAGTGACTAGCATGTTTTGTTAGGGGTTAAAGGAAATAAGATTGACAGTTGCAACAAAAATAAAAGTTTGCACATATAATAATAGTTATTTCTAAAAGAAACAGGGAAAAGAACAGGTATGCGATAACTTATATTTATTCGCTCTCTGGAAGAGCATTTATCAACTGTTGGCGGCTCATTATAAAAACCAAATTGTGCACTGTTACGCAAATTGCATTCTTCATAAAATCGTTACATTCATGCATCGCGTATTTCCACGCTTCCTTTTTTTCCGGGTGTAACACTTTCCTGTTTCAGATTTTTCTTTCTGAGCACTGTTTATACTTGTATTCGAAACACCGGTGAACTCAGAAGTTAATTTCACCACTTCTTTCACCGTAAGTATTGACATTTATCGCATGATTTGTAACAAACTTTCAACACTATTATTTGTTTCAACAGGTTTGCCCGGCTTATGTTTTGTGTAAGTCTACGAGGACATGAGAGCAAATTCACCGTCCTCAATGATACTAAACAGAAACTGCTGGTTTCAGGCTGTAAACAATATTCTGCGCATACTCGGATCAGGTGACTCATACGCATTGTTTAACAGTACGAGCTCTGTTTAGCAGTATAAATGAGTTAATTAAACTCTTAGGTATTTGTATAAAATATTATAATTTAAGGATAAACTCATTCTAAAATTCAGATTATTAGCATTGGACTACTTTCCTGCGCGGATCAACCTAAGAGTGAATACAGATTAGTGTCAACACAGAATGGTAAACTAGCATATCTTAATTATTCTATACTTAATAATGCACAGTGGTTTATGCATTTTCGTCACTCAGAGAAAAAAATGCCACAAAATGGTTTCATCTTCTCACTATAAGCGGCGACAACTTGGAATACTGGTATGGCGTTATTTCTATAGAAAGTACGTCATTGCTGTTATTAGCACGCGTGCCATAATGAGGCAATTATGCACGATATTAAATACAGTAACAATCTGACTATACTCCTCAGATTGCATACAATTAATTATTAATCTTTTGTTTAACTATCGAGAATGGTTCAGGCGGTAACGTCGTGACCGGCCTTCGGGAGGTCCCGGTTTAAATCTCGTGGGCCGTCCAATCTCACAGTTTTTTTCCGTAGTTTTCCTCAGTCACCAAGGTATATATCGGATTGTAATATTTGATACCTCGACCCAAGGTCCCATCTTAACTCTAAAACAGTAGTAAACATGAAATAGAATGGTAATAGTGAAAGCTCAGCTATGTATCTACAGATAATGAAGGCAGGTAGACTGGACGACACCCCAAAGTCATCTTCCCGGCACTTGGTAAGAGATACACGTGACGAAGCAAGATGGTGTGGTACAGGAATGAGACTTAGAAGACTAACTGTCCGCCACACACCGAGTCACGAGGTGTCTCCTAACAGATCATTCGCAATTTCACCACGTAGTTAAAGCCACGTAAAACAAATACAAGGAAAACATTAGAACAAAACTTAAACATATTTTTTCCTTCACCTTGATGGTGAAGTGATGATTGATTATCTACGCCTGGTGGTTGAGGTTAAAAAAATCAATAACTTGCAGCTCGCACTTAGCTTCTACATGAATTAAATAAAAAGGGATTAAAAAGATAGTATCCATATAAGATTTGAATTATAACATTTAGCTATAAAATGTTATTATATTCTATGGTCGAAATAATAAGTATATAACAAATTAGAGATTTAGTATAGTTCATGCACATACGTGCAATAAAATAGACAAAACACGCGGGTCGGTTAGGCTACCAGCAGTGAGAGCAGGACATTCAACTTTCCACCATGGACAGCAAGTGGATAAAACAATCACTATGGTGGAAAAAAGGAATTTAGATGCTTTTGGTTACCCCTTCCAATCGAAATTGCTCTCAGCAGAAATCTGTATAATAGAGATATTACATCTGCAGCAGTGTTATACGTAACAATATGCACTATAGGTGTAGGTTATTCAAAGGAGGGGGACACCTCGCGCACAGCGACCCACAGAGACCCCTGGAGGAAGGGTGTGGTGAAGTAACCACAGGAGGTTACAGGCCGTAGGCAGACAGACCACAGAGACGCGCGGAAGTCCCTAACATTTCCATCGTATATCCGTCCCACTGCTGGATTTGCCGAATATGCACTATAGTCTTGAGTTATAATTGAGAACATCACCCGAGTCGTGTAAGCCCTTTCTCCGACAACCATAAGATTTGAAAGCGAACTTCCCTTGGTATCTTGTGTAAAAGTTGTGTACCAGCGATGTGCAGATGCTGGGAAACTGGCGGACCGCGGGCACGTGCGATGTGTGACGTCATAGTCCACTGTGCTCTAGTGCAAGTATGGCTGTAGGTTGCATCAGTTACCCTATGCAAAATGTATTCACGTATATCGTGTGTAACTTCTCTTTTCCCCCTTACGTTTTGATTCTATTAACTGGTTTAAAATGTAATTTGTCCATACGGCTGTCCCTTATTAGGGAAGGTTATAAAATTAAAAAAGTAATTAAGCTGATAGTATTGTTAATTAGATAATTGTTTATGGAAGTGATAGAACAATCCCATGTCATCGCTAGCAGTGGCTGCTCTAGATACATTAGAGTGTTTTCTGTTTACGTCATGCACATGTTGTGGGATACTTCGATACTGAAAGAATGGTCCCGAGTTCTGTTTCCTGTCTTTCCGAGGAAACCTTCCAAAAAACGAGTAGATAAAGCTAGAGGTACATATGGAAACCGGGGCAGATCACCACAAGTGGGCTGCAACGGCTCTTTGTGCTTCTACGTGACCCCTGGGAGAGAGGGATGAGGGGAGAGACGACCAGATACGGGTGAAGACGGGCTCCCTAATGTTTCCGGATACAAAGCATTCGATGCCGTGAGGCTCCACCCAAGAGCCCATAATCCCGGCGGCCCCATTTCGGAAGCGGGTCCCGACCGACGCCAGGAACGAAACCTCACAAAGGGCACCTCCACCACCAGCCGAACACCATCGCTTGCCACAGAAGGAGAACTCTTCCAGACATAAAATATCAGTAAAGTTGTTCTATATTCCATATGGAACTGTCTCTGTTTGAATCACGTATCTTACAGTCCCTTCACCAATTGCAAGATTGAAATAGAGCTACATGAGCTGAAAAAAATGTGACTCCACATCAAATGAACCCAATTCCTTTGACTTCCTGCAAGGGGACACATGTAACAGCCCTTTTTCTAGTTTTACCTTATCTACCACGTACATAGCAGGTACACCAAATTTAAGTATAATTTTATTGCATACTGGGGTGAGGCCAAAAGGTTTATATCTAGTTACCCCAGCATATACATTGGGAGGCATGGCTGCAGAGGCAGCAAGAGGACCAGAATCTTAAACTACACATTCCAGAGCAAGCGTGGGATAGTTATAACAAAATACACAACATTTCACATTAATCACATTACCTGTGGTTTATTCAGTATAAGCACGGTGCCCTACATCACACACAAAATATAAAAAGGAAGAAATTGAGGGGAGATGTTACACACACGAGGCTACATTCACACACTTCACATACAACCTTTCAGACTCAACTCGACCAAAAGTGACGCTCAGCATACAACACACAAAGAAGTAACGCTAACTTTTCCCACTCTCCCTACCTCTGGCTAGGATCGCCAGCCAGAAGGTGACGAGTCGCCACGCCAGATAAACTTCAAATCCAGAGCCGAAAGAATTACCCCAACAATACTGTCGCCAACGACACAACAATGTGTCTGGTGTGACAATACACACACTTTACAATATTTCACTGGAAATACATGTTTTGAGGCCCCTCAATAAAAGCATTTTTAGGAAAAGGCCCTGTGTGTGTTGTATATGTGTGTGAGTGTGTACTCAGCAAAGCCAAAGCCAAAATGTGCGATAAATACTAAACTGGTACTTAGGTTGTGCATCTAATGTCACACAATGATTTTCAAGAATATTCTTCACCCCAAACTACCCTATACATGGAAGAGTTTCGAAATTTTCGTTCTTTTCAGAACTGGATCTAACGATTTTGATCAAAATACCATATATTTAAGATATTTACATGTCGAATACAATTAATGTCTGTAAGTTTTTGGGAGTAGCCTGTGTAATCCTCTTCATTCGGAAGAAATTTTGTATAACAGGTACACCATTAGTGATAGACAAAAAGTTATTACATCAAAATTGTAGACCTCTTTAAAATACACAATTTATTTCAAATAACTTTTTCTATGGCTTCACCCATTTCCGACAAATCGTTACAATTGGTTTGAATTGTTCAACACCTTATTTTCTTAACGTGCTTCAGTTGTTCCTTGCATTACATGGAAAGAGTATGGGAATTTTAAAACCAGTATACACCGACTAGCTTTTAAGCATCTGACTACCGACACTGTTTTCGCTATCCTCTTGCAACGAAATGTGCAATGAAATTATTTTTGAAAAGGATCGTTTCCATGAACGTGAAGTAGATAGATAAATATCCTTCCTTAAGTACAGTCTGTGGAAGTCACATAAAAGTAAACGATAGCGGATAGAGAAAGTCATGTGAATGTAACGTTACATGTTGATGTTTTACTGACGCTTCTTGATAGGCCTATATGTGAACTCTAAGTTAAATTTGGATTGCTTTAAATGTTTACGTTTCCTTTCACTGGATAAATAATTTTTCTCCTAGCTAGTTTGCATAGTTAAATGATATTAAATCCCTGGCTTGTGACCATTGATTCAGTTCACGCTTCAATCTTTAAGAGAAAACCTTTTTATTCTCCTAAAATTACAGATAAAGGCAATGATATTTAAAAAACCAATTGTATCAGAATAGGTGGTACAAAGTCAGCGAAGTAAACTTTTTTTCTCTCTATCTATATGGTCATAACGCGATGGATCTGTTAGCAGATACCTCTTGGATCGGTGTGTGGCGGACAGATAACCTTCTAGGTCTCATCCCTGTACCATACCATCTTGTGTCGTCACGTGTCCACAGATATCTCGTGGCCCGCTATTTGACGGACAGTTAGTCTTCTAGGTCTCATCCCTCTACCATACTATCTCGCTTCGTTACATGTCCACAGAGCCTTAGTAGTAGGCAACTGTATTTCTGTTTTTATACGTGACGGGCAGATGGCAGTTTTGGCACGTGTCTACAGAGACCTTACTGCTAGCCAACTGTATATTTGCTTCTATGCGGGCAGGAAATGGCAGCTTCAACACTTCTCCACGGAGACCTTAGTGCTAGGCAACTGTATTTCTGCCTTTATACGTGACGGGCAGATGACAGCTTCGACGCTTCTCCACAGAGACCTTAGTGCTAGGCAACTGTATTTCTGCTTTTATATGTGACGGGCATATGGCAACTTCGGCGCTTCTCCACAGAGACCTTGGGCCTAGGCAACTTATCTCTGCTTTTACACGTTACGGACGGATGGCATTGGGGTGACGTCCAGTCTATCTGCTTTCGTTATCTGTACTTAGAGGCAGAGAATTCACAAATACCATCTATTTTTATTTTTACTTTTGTTTTAGAGTTATGATGGAACTTTGGTCGTGGTATTAAATATCTAATCTTATTTACCTTGGCGACAGAGGTAAAGCACGAAAAATACCCATTCAGAACGATCGGTCCATGGGGTTTGAACCCCGGTTCTCCTGAATGGGGACCACAGACATCGCTTGGTAATATATCGTTGTATGGTTCTCTGTGTATCTTATGCTCGAACATTTTCTGCACAGGTTCTTTTCCTTGGTGGAGTCCGGAATCGTAAAGCATCTGCTACAGAAGAAAATGCCATCCACTGTGATCTGCCCTCTGGATCTAGGAAACTCTGATATCCAGATGAAGAATGGAGACTTCTACACAACCTACGTGACCATCATTATCGGCTACAGTGTTGCTGTTATTAGCTTCATTGGAGAGGTACGTATTGTTACATACTGGGGTGAGGGCCGAAAGGTTTCCAGCAAAGTATTAAATTTTAATCACCCCAACACGCACATGGGGGAAGCGTAGCTACAGATACTGTGAGAGGACCAGGACCTTGATGTTCACATTCAGCTGAGGGCGTGGGGTTTTTATAACAAAATACACAAATTTCACAGTACCTGTGGTTTATTTAATAAATAAATGGTGTCCCTACATCACACACAAGGAAATAAAGAATTGAGGGGAGATGCTCCATACACGACCTACATTTACACTCTCTCACACAAACTCTCAGACTCAGACGCTGGTACACACAAAGAAAAGTAACGTTAAACTATTGCCCCTTTCCCTCCACCTCTACTAGGCTCGCTAGCTAGGGGTGGCGAGTTGCCATGCCAGACGGAACTTCAAACACAAAGCCGAAAGAAATACTGAATTACCCCCAACAATGCTGTTGCCAATGCGACACAATAATGTGTCTGGCATGACAATAGATACTAACTAATACGCCACAGTATTCCAAAAGCCTACTTTATTCACAATGGTTTTTAAAAAAGGATACAACTTCATCTTCTGTGGAAATAATTTCTTTATTGGTTACCTATGTAAGTAGGGGAAATATTGCATTCCATCCAAAATTTGATACAGAGATTTCATTATAAATACACCTTTTGTGGTTCCCTGAATTCAAAAAAGGCATCTTTAGGAAAACGTCCGTGTGTGTGTGTCTGTAACAGCATACGTCAAAAACGAAAATTCGGTTAAATACAAAACTTGGCATTTAAGTACAGCCTCTTCCAGGGATCTGATACGAAGATTTTTTGGAATACCCCAAATTATCCGTTACATGAAATAAGTTTAGTTGTATTTTTATTTTATAAACAAATAAAATGTAAATCTTGAATTTTCGGGAGTAGCCTGTGAAGTTCTGAGTTATTTTTGTTTAATCGGTAACTCATAAGAGATAGAGAAAATCTTGTTACACAAAAAGTATAGATCTCAATGATAGCGAATTACATTTTTGTAGCGTTAACCTTTCCGAAATATTCTTTGTTATTGGTTTGAATTTTCAAATAGTTAATACTTTAAGTCATAGATAAGTCGCTATTCGTTTTTCTTGTGGTCGTGCAAAGAGCAAAGAATCCTAAAGCCCTCACATAGCGACGGCTTTTTAAAAATCTGACTATCGCTTTTAGTCTGCAGTGTCCTTCTTGTGCTTACCACGAAGTGTGTAAATTGTATTGAACTTTTATCTCGATTAACAAGTAGATAGACTGCCACTGGGTCTGGTGGTTAGTAGGCTAATCTGTAAATCAAGGGGTCCCTGGTTCGAACCCCGGCTGGAGGGTTGGTACTTTTTCTTTCACCAGGAATATTCCCTATCCTCCCTAGAGTCTGAAAGTATGGATGAGAGTGTGAAGAATGTGTGTGTGTGTGTGTGTGTGTGTGTGTGTGTGTTTGTGAATTTAATGTAATAACCAAAAGTAATACCAATCCAAATATTTGGATTACACACCACTTTAAGCGAGTGAGCATCGTTGCTATATTAAATTTTATTTGTTTGTTAACGACGCTGTCAACTGCCAAGATCATATCAGCGCCGCCGGTGTGCCGGAATTTCGTCCCGCAGGAGTTCTTTTACTTGCTAGTCAATCTATTGACATGTAGCTGTCGCTTTTAAGCACACTTAAAATCCATCTGTCTGGACCGGGTTTGAACCCGCGACCTCGGGATCAAGGACAGCACCTAACCGAATCACCTAGACTGATCATTGCCGATTAGCAATTGTTTCAAAGACAGCCACCGATATTACCTTGCATGTTAAGGGACACTGGGACTGAGATTTTAGGTGAAAATTACAAAACTTCCGAGATTTATATCACAAAAATATTTTATGGACATCTGTGAATCATTTCGGCCAAACATTTAAAAGCTCAGAGACATTTTTAAATCACCATGCGGCCCCTTTTAACCCAATTGGACCCGTTCTATGTGTTTTCTCAGTTTTACATTTGTGCGTGTGAAATCTATTCCTTACGTTTCAGTTTTATTCTGATCTGCATGCAAGTTTGCATACACAACCTCAAATGTGTTACCTAAAGATTCAAGCATACGCTTTATGGTTGCTTCATTTATTGGCTCAAAAATTACTTAAACTGAAAAAAGAGCAAACTTTTAACACCAGCAACTTCACAAAAGCCAAAATTTACTTCTCTATATGTAACAACATCAATTTCAATCAAGTCCTTACATTTAGTTTACTATCCCATTGTTTTTTTCGGGGTTTCCCGGGTCGTCAGGCAAATATTGGAGTGGTTTCTTTCATCACCCTAATTTCCTGTACCCCATTTTCGTTCCATTCTTAATTCATTCCTCTTTCATTCCGTTGGGTCTCTTTGAGGGTGGGAAGTGTCGGCGATGGTGTTTCGGTGCGGCGTGGCAGAGAAAAAGGATGATCTTTGTGACTCTCCCCGACCCTCGGCTTTGAGCTGGCTCCCGGGGTATCCGAACCCCCGGGAGGGGCATTGGACCCCCTCTGTCTATATCTGGGAACTCTGGAACCCTGTCATTGCTGCACCATCGTTCCTGGGTCCGGCTGCCCGGAGTTTCCTCTCGCCTCATCCTTCCTTCCGGGGACGCCCCCTAACGTGGGGCATAGCTACAATATCCACTCTGGATCGGTGTCGAGTCCCCTCCGTAGTTAATCCTTTCCTATCCTATCAGGAAATGACACTATCATACTTCTCTGACAATTTCAATGTGCAGGCAGATTTTGAAAGTTTGCATTTTTTCGCTAATTAAAAATATTCAACTGTATTATACACTGCCGTTTGTGAAAATTGCAACACCAAGAAGGAAACCATGAATTTAATACCACAGGTCCGGTACATGACAGGTAACAAATGATAAACTTTTCAAATCTATACATGACCTTTGAGCCCTAATATTCAGTATTTTGTGTGGCCTCCATGCGCTGTAATTAGAGCTGTTATACCCGTGGCATTGAATCAAAAAGGTTCCGAATAATTTCCTGAGGGATTTTCCTCTACGGAATTTGTATTCGAGCCCACAAATCCGTGACACTGGTTACTGGAGGACCGTGACGCACCAGGTACTGACCAACCATATCCCAGGCATGTTCGATGAGCGACATGTCAGGCGAATGTGCAGGCCAGGGAAGCAATGGTACCCGTCGCTCTTCGACGAAGGCCTGCACATTACTCGCAATATCTGGCCGGGCTTGTCCTGTTGAAATATGGCTTGTGGAGATGACTGAAGCAGGGGGAGTACCTCAGGCTCTACAACCACCGTTAGGTACCGGTTGCTGTTCAAAGTGCCTTCAATTCGTACTAGGCGCGATCAGTTGTTGTAACCAATGACGTCCCAAACCATCACACCTGGTGTTTGTCCGCTATGCCGCTCAACAATACAGCCCTCCAGGTTGCGCTCACCACGGCACCGCCGACACGTATGTGGCCATCACTGTAGGACACGTTGAAGCGGGACTCGTCGGAAAAGACTACATTTTGCCACTCAGCACCCCAGTGACGGTGTTCACGTGCCCATTGCAATCGGAGGAACTTGTGGTTTCTGGACAATGGAAGCCGACGTAATGGCATGCAGGCAACCAGTCCAAACTGCAGCAGACGGCGACGAACCATTGATGCAGACAAGTTCACACCTGTTGCAGTGCTCCAGCGTCGAGCCAACACTGTGGATAAAGCTGTGGTCATGTTCCGTGGTCCAGTACCCGCTCTTCGCTGCGTACGACCTTCATCTATCCACTGCTTCCACACACGCATCACTGTCGTAGCAGCATGCCCTGTACGAGCCGAAATGTCACGGTATGACAAACCTGCTTCCCGGATATCGATCATTCTGCTCCGTTTGAACTCACTAACATGCCGATATGGCTCCCTTTGACGTCGACGAGACATAGTGGCACTCTCTTTATTATTTCCACCTTGTTTGACAGATCTGTACTGACTACCTGGGCGCAACCCTGGCCTTTTTGGACCGACACGAGAGGGCTCTGCTCGACCTACGTGTAGCCCATCTCTCTGCAAACCTAATCACTTATTGCTTGCACATTATTCTACACTTCCACCAAGTTTGGAGTTATTCGGGAAATTCTTTCTTGGTGTTGCAATTTTCACAAACAGCAGTGTATGAGAAACTATTTTGCAATGTTTAAAGTGAATAGCTTTAAAATTAAAAAGAAAATTCAGTCAGAATGCTCATTAAAGACGGCATATAAATCGGGCATAAAATGTAGGTAGAATAATAGGCTTTTGTCAGAGCTGTTTGTAGAAGAATGAGGAAGAAAGTCATGTGAAGGCCACACTTAAGGTTTTTTAATGAATGTTTTTGTTTGTTTTTCAGGTTATTTACAAACAAGTGAAGAAGTGTACAGAAAAGAGCAGGATATCGACAGATATTGCAGCGGCCTGGACTGACGATTTCAAGAAAACTGAACAGCTTCCGCCTCCCTACCACGTGATCATGGGCGGGAGCCTCATGGGGAAACAACAGAAGATCAATGGCCGCGACTATTTAGTCATCAATTCTTCAAGTGGCGACACTCAGCTAATTCCTGTTCGAGCACCATCTGCTTTTCTGTTTCAGTACTCCGCATGATTTAATAGACACAGTGACACTCTCCAGCTTACCCGCATCACTGAAGCAGTGTTACATGTATTGTTAACGTCATAACCACACACATTCACTGTTAAGATTACCCATCTGTGAGGAAACGCCAAAAATTGCCAACATTCATAAATATGAATTTTAGTGTTATTGTACAGATCGTGTCAGAAGGTCTACCAGGGCAAGAGCAAGCCCAAGCCCCCCTCTACAGCTCCAGGGGTTGGCGCCATCCGAGTGGCTCTCCAAAGAACCGGAGGGGTGGTTTCCCATGAGGCCACACCTGATTTCTTAAAAAGGCCCCCCCCCGCATGCGCGAGGATGCAAGTGGATACGCCACTTACGCCCGTCATCCCGAAAGGGCGACTACCGAAAACCTCGGTAGGGCCGACAGCAATCTAGCATGTCATCTACGGGCTATCCAGGTCGGTACCGGAGGCGTCTCACAACCCCGCCTGTACGGACACCCGCACAGACCTACCCAATCACCCATGTGTGTGGGGAACCACTGCCCCGCCGAGTCCAACCCAATCCGAACAACTCCCTATCGGGAGGGGCTCGAACGTTCGGCCCGGCGTACTTCTAGTAACGTCAGAAGTGCCACGAGTGCTCAGGGGTCCGAGCCCCCGCCCCCTTACGGGAAGTGTTATTGAGTAGTAAAAACCTTTGCTTTTATTCTATATAGCTCTTACAGCTACACCATCTTTTAAAGCATAACATTTAAATAAAGGGCCATACGTTTTGCCTACGTTAAAGAGATGATCACAGGAATCATCAAATACTAAATTAGCTGCAGAGGAGCAGAAAAAGACGAAGGAGGATCTATATTTGTACTAAATACTTTTTAAACAGCATAAAGTGAGAAACGGTGTTATTTCAGCGTTATGATTTTAAGCTCTCTTTTTCGGGTTTTCATTTGTCGGCACGTTTTCATTTTTAAATTGTTACACGCGATGTACTTTTTTCGATATAAATAAATGGGGTTTTGTATTCATCCTTATAAACACGAGTAACAGTATAAGAAGCTAATGAGCTGAACTCTTAGTTAACATGCCTAGTTGTGATGTTATTAAACAATAATGCTGTGGCCAAATTCCGTGATGCAGTCGGCCAGGCCATCGAAATTCTTAGCTTCGGCCGAGGCCGAGAATAGTTAATACTGTACCACCAGGCCCACCGACCGGGATGGCTCAGACAGCAACGTCTGTGACCCGGTTCGATCCATGGCGACCGCCCAATCTGACCCATGGGTTTTTTGTGGTTTCCCCGGGTCGAAAGGCGAATGCTGCGATGGTTCATCTTTACCACGACTCTCCTGGCTCTCACTTTCTGTACCCATCAGTATCCTTGTCATCTTTTTAGGGTTATAGGACCAGGCGACGATGTTCGGCGGGTTGCGGTTGGATTATGGCTTGCACACTGTAGAGGATTCTTCCCTGGCGTCGCTCAGTTAGGTCTCTCCTTCGCATGGGCTCCGCCCCAGGGACGCTCGAATATGGTTGCTTGTGGGCAGGACGGGCGACGTAGGATGCGTTCTATATGGAAACGTTAGGGACCCGTCCATTCTTACGCCCGTGTCATCCGGATCTGGTCGCCCTTCGGGTCATCGCTCCTTACCTCCCAGGAGTCACGTTGCGGTGCTCTGCCTCCCTCCGTGATATGTACCGTTACCTTTACCGGCCGACCCAGAGCCGAGTATCTAATTTTGTTTTAAATAAAATTATTTTGCAGTTACTATTATCATTACATTGTTATCAGTTCACGAAGCACTCCGGCTGCAGTGCGAAGAGAACTTGTTCGGTTTCCAGTACAGGCATGGGGATTTTCTCCTGTACTGTGAGGGAGGGATGTACTCAGATCCTTAGGACCAATTGAGCAGCCACTTTACAGAAAGAGCGGTGGCTGAGGCCCTAGAATCCTCATGCAGGCAGCGACATTACTGACCATATGTCGCTCCTGTTACTGTTCCCGGTCCAGAACGTCCTGGGTGTGGGTGAACGGAGGGAGTCGGAGTTTGCAGCTGTCGTGCTGTTTTTAAGTTATATGCAATTTACCGAAGCGAGCATTTATTTATTATTACTACTGGTATGGATGCTGCGATAATTATGCTATCCCAGATATCTCAACATCGCGGACCACAAAATATGATAAATTAATTGTTTCGACTTTAGTTTTCCTTTACATGCAAAAGCTTTCTTATTTTTTCAAAAATACGATAACGTTTTTCAATAATATACCACATGTTTAATATATTTACATGGCAAATAAAATGGATATGTTCAATATGGTTCAAAATTCTCTTGTCTTTATTTACAAGTCCGAACCGCATAAACATTTTTCAAATTAAACCCGAACCAGACTCGCGGGCAGGGCTTGGCCCGAGTCCGTGCCGACCTCTGTATTACAGTCAGCCAAGCATTACAGGCTATTCCTAGAGAAAGTTCGCCATCTGTATTTTGGTAAATTCTGGAACGTTGAATTAATGTATCCCCCTAGCAACAGGAACTAATAATAAGACGGCAGAAAGTAAATGCGAGCAAGTTACGAGCAATTTGTTTATCACAATACTGATATAGTGTAAAATGTTATACAAAAGACTAAAGTTTCATATTTAACATTTATTTTTCCCAAACTAGTAGGATAATTACAAATTAATCTCAGCAATTAATTAGTCTAGTATTAAAGAGTTAATTGCAAATGATGATTTTTTTAAAAAATAATTGCATTTTTTAAAAACAGTGAAAGAAAATGATAAAAGCATTAATACCTTGGGAACTAGTTTACATAGGCATGAAATTTTGTGTACATAATATACTAGAGTAAGCCAATAAGTATCCGCACATAATTGTTTAAGTTTATTATAACAACAGAAACTTAAAAATTACCTCATGTTTTAACGTAGTCCCCTTGCTTTTCAATGCACATGGCCCATCGTCCACAAGCCTTTTGATACCCTCAGAAAAAAATGGTTTTTCAGCTGAGCAGCAAGCCATGTATGCACCGCTTGGTCACTTCCTGGTCTGTGGTGAAGCGACGGCCCCTTAAGGCATTTTTAAGTGGCCCAAAAAGATATGGTTTGCCACTTCATCGAGTCAATCGTCGGTTCTCCGAATCAGGATACGGACTTGCTCAATGTTGGCGTCACTAGTAGATATGGATGGGCGTCCTGCTCTTTCCTCGTCCTTCACAGTTGTCCGACCATTTTTGAACTTTTCAATCCACTCGTACACATTTCGCCGAGATAAAACATACCCCCATCTTGTGCGAAAATCTTCGATGGATTCTGGCTCCTGGTACACCTTCAAACGACTAAAAATCAATAATGCAACACTCAGTGAGTGATAACAGTCAAACATTGCACAAGCGGAGACAGAGGAACAACATGTCGACGTGCGCGCGCACAAACCAATACAGTCAACCTACAAAAACTAAAAAATAGTGTGCGGATAATTATTGGCTTGCCTCGTACATTAAACCCTGATTGCTGTATTATCATTTCAATTGAACCGAAATGTAACTGTGGATTTTAGAAAGTTCACAGATGGGTATCAGTGCAAATGACAGCTACTGGTTCATCTCTGTGATAGCTTAAAGAACTTGTTTTGAATTATTGAAACATTACTAGCACTTGGTATTAGTCTATAGAAGAAATGTTATTTATACGTGGATTGGTGGCAATGATAAAATTTGCCACCTATAACTCCCAGAAGCAATTTCTAACAGACTATATTATAGGACATGTTTATTTTAAATAAATTTTAAAGGGAGTAAAGATCCAGGTAAGATTTATATCGTAAAATTTAACAATCAAATATGATTATACTCCACGTCTGTATTTTTAAATATACCAAACATTGAGAGCATTTAATACAGTTCATGCATATCCATAGAGTAAAATAGGCAAAATGCACTGTTAGGTTACTAGCACTGAATACAGGAAATAAGACTTTCCACCATGACAGCATGAACCGGAAGTGGATCAAAAACAATTTCGTCGACAAAGTAAACTGCACTACATAAAATGAAATACTGAAAATGTTCACCAAAGTTAAATTGTAGCCCTGTATCCCCTTATAAGGTAACATTTCAAAGAACATAGGTAACTGAATCTAGAAAATGATGAATATAGTCTTTGCAATATATTTTACGTTCCCCAGAGCAGACATTTTCAGTACATTCATTTTTCTGAAAACCACAAATTCACCACAACAAGAAAGCATACCATCCTCACAAAAGCTAGGCAATTATTTTAGTTACTCACATTATAATCATTGCACCTGAAATATATAGAATATTAACAGCAATAGTAATAACAAATTACGTTACTATATATTTCCCAAATTCTGTAAACTTCTAGTCAGATATTTAATAACTTGAAACTGTTAATGCGAGTAAAACCATTTCACCTGCTGTATATGCTATATTACTACTTGAGTGAAGAATATTTATTTCATGTTTATTTCAAAGAAATTTCTGTAACTATAGACAAAAACTATGTTAAGTACAAGTTTCTTTTAAAAGAGTATTAACAGTCGAAAGAATTCACAAAAGATTTACGTATTCTGTTTTAGTTCTGAAGCAATGATACGAGGGCGGATCGAAAAGTAACGTACAATAATTTTTTTACAAAAAAGTGTAATACTTAAAACAACAACAAATCCACAAATGAACTCACACCGTTACTTACTTTCCGACATAGTCACGAAGATTGTCAACACATTTCTCCCATCGTGATACCAGTTTCAATATGTCCTGTTCCGTTTCCTTGGAGTATAGCCATCTGCGGACTGCTGATTTCACTTCCGCATCTGTCGCAAAGTGTTGGCCGTCCAGGAATTTCTTCATGGGACCAAACAGATGAAAGTCCGACGATGCAAGGCTATGACTGTATGGTGAATGTATGGTGATTTTATGACGAACAGCAGCAACATGGGGTCGAGCATTGTCATGAACAATATCGTACACTGCACTATAGGAAATGTTGAACTGTTGCGATAAGGTTTGCAGTTGCACACGCCAGTCGTTCAAAATTGCCGCCTCAATTCCTCTGACATTCTGCGGGGTTGCAGCTGTTACCAGTCTCCCAGAGCGTGGCGAATCACTAAGATTCACACGGCCCTCTAGGAAGAACGCACACCACCTGGATACATTGCTACGGCAGATACAATCATCCCCATACACGCCACGCATGTCCCTGTGAATATCACTTGGTTTATGCCGTTTGGGCCACAAATATCGAACCACACCTCTCTGCTCTTCACACGTGGACGAGAATAACATGCGCGCCATCTTTGTTGCGTAGTTCACGCTTCTCTCGCTAGAGCTGCGCATGAAACAAAAAATATCCTGTGTAACGAAAACTTTAAACTATATCTGTGTGAAATTGCAACATTCCGGCTGCAATACCAAGGCACAAAAATATTATTGTACGTTGCTTTTCGATCCGTCCTCGTACATAATATTATGTGTTCAAGAAAATCCTAAGTAGTACAAATGGTTTCTTTTAGCTACATTTTATATTGTGTTTAGTGATGTAATTTACATAGTTCTTTTTTTTTTTTAGGAAATTCGACTTTAAATGTTTATTATATTTATGTATATATGATATAAGTTATTCAATTATACTAAGTGTAATAGAGAAAAATTGAAATATAATTATTTATGTAATTCTACTCTGTGTGAGGGATTTACTTGGGGCCGGTTTCACCGTTTAAACTTAAGCTTCGAATAGGTCTTAAGCTACAGTGGG
Organism: Deroplatys truncata; assembly: GCA_030765065.1. Lineage (NCBI taxonomy): Eukaryota > Metazoa > Arthropoda > Insecta > Mantodea > Mantidae > Deroplatys > Deroplatys truncata. The sequence continues at coordinate 241,586,943 of CM060984.1, read as the reverse complement.
AGTTTATAACATATAGTTCAAGTGGTAGCCGAGCTTATACGTGGCTTGGTTTAAACTGTACTGAACTGTGCTTTAAGCCAAGAAGTCACCATGTTATCACCACTATATTAGTGATGATGAAATGCAAGTTATTTTAACACATATGCATAACAGAAGACGATCTAGAATGTTTTGAATGTGTCCAAACTATTCTCAAGCATGGAATGGCAGAATTCTATTTCGAGTAAGCAAACAGTCAGCAATACTGGTACGAGAAATTATTGATGATACAATTAAACATAAAAAAGGCTAGCAAAGATTAATTTGGCTTGCCATTAATTTTAAATGTATGCTTCATACCTTTATCGTATACAATGTTGCACACACTGCCCTAACATCCATATACACTGTTATGCAAAACCTAAGGCCGAAAGTAATTTTCGCATGCTGTGACACTGCCAAGTAACATAGCTCGATGAAACTTGAATCCTACATAGAGGGAACTGCTACAGTAGGTAACTAAACGAAATATGCAATGAGACGAACAGAAATGACACTTGTATTCTTAGACCATAAGTTACACTAAAGTCAATACGACATACGATGGCTCTCTAGATTTACAGAAACAGATACGTGGTGCTTAAAAGAGTATATGATCACCACGGACAGCAATGAATGCTCTGCATCGTGCTCCCATGCTGGCCACAAGGTTGGTAAGCAGTTCTTGTGATAGGGCGCTCCATTCCTCCACCAGCGCTGTTGACAACTGTTGGATGGTTGTTGGTGCATGTAGATGTGCTGCAATGCGTCTCCCCAAAGCATCCCACACGTTTTCGATGGGATTTAAATCGGGGGAACGGGCAGGCCAGTCCATTCACCGAATATCTTCTCGTTCCAAGAGATCCTCGATGCGGTCGCGCATTCTCATCCATAAAAATGAAGTCAGGGCCGACTGCACCCCAGAAAAGACGCACATGGGGTAGGAGTACAGTATCACGATAACGTTGACCAGTGAGCGTACCGTGTTCAAAGATTTGGAGGTCGGTGCGCCCATGCAAAATTATGCCTCCCCAAACCATAACGCCCGAACCACCAAAACGATCATGTTCAAGGATGTTCCTGGGTCCATTACGTGTTACCACCTCTCGCCAAATGAGGGTACGTCAAGAATCACTACTTGGACTGAATCTGCTCTCATTCGAGAAGAGCACGCGACGCCATTCCTCGTTTGTCCAGTTTTGATGCTCTTGGGACCATCATAAACGTTGCCACCGATGTGCGGATGTCAATGGAACACAACGTACTGGCCGTCGAGCGAAGAGACCACCTCTGTGTAGTCGCCGTGCCACTGTGTATCGTGAGATTTCGTGCCTAGCTGTCCTGTTAAATGTGGTTGCATTTGGATCCCTTCTTGCCTGTTGCACAATGTGGCGGCCATCTGTTGCTGTAGTTGAGCGTGGTCGACCACCACCTCTCCTTGGGACAGAAGAGCCTGTGGTTTGGAAGGTTCTCCATGCACGTGAAACAATGCTGTGAGCAATTCCAAACTCCTGAGCAACACTCGTCACACTTCGCCCTTCTTCCAGTTTCCCGATGATTCTTCCCCGTGCGAAGTCATCCAAATGGTGTCTACTGGCCATGTTGTTATACAGAACACCACTGCAGTGCACCGTAATAGCTCCCTAATTGCCACACAGTGTCTTGTCCTGTTTCGTCAACAGCCCCGTGTTGTGGGACCAGAACCATTTGGCACTATAGGCTCGCTACACTCACGCCATGTGACATCCAGCTTTCTGTGTACGTGTGAGAGACCTCTGGCAACATGTTCTCGTACCTTCATATAATTCCACCAAGTAGTTCATTTGTTATGTTACTTTACCCATCTCGTCCTTAGGTTTTGCACACCAGTGTATTACATATTGCTTTATATTTCAGTAACAAAGCCCTCTGGTCAAAAACAATGCTTCTCTTAACATTGAGGTTATATGTAAGTGAAGCCATGCTAATTGCAGCTGGAGACCGTTCTGGCATCTCAAAACTTACAGCATGCAGAGCTATCAAAGTTGTTTCACACCACTCTAATCCACCTTTTGTATCGCAATTTTCCCCCACTAATATTTTTCTTACTTCATAGTAATTTGTCAGATTGCTTGCACTCTATTACATACTTATGCTGCTTCACAATTTCTAGGAGAATGCTCACTTATTGAGAAGTAAAGTTCGCAGAAAGTTTCGAAAATTTTAGGAACAGCGTCGCCATAAACAAACGATGGAAAAGCGGCGTCCCTAGTTTATTAAAGCTTCGAGTTTAGCTTAAACTATGAAAACGGCTCTAAGAGGTTTTTTATTTAACCAGTATTGTTTTATAAACATTATATCGAGTGAATCCTCTCATTCTACGGATTGGGAAGCCCTGCAATTCTGACATTTTACAGGCTACCGATGTGGCTAATATCTGCCTCTCTGCGTATTCTGAACATTATTTCACTACCGCTGTTGTGTGCGCGAGCTGCCCTTTATCGGTGTAGTTTCGGGGAGCAAATTTTGACATATGATACTATAAATTGTATTGTTGTTTATTTTATCTACTGATTACTTATAGCAAATAGAGGAAGTATCGTATTCCACCCAAAAATTTGATAACGAATTTTCGCCGGAAATGCACACAAGAGTCTCTCTGAATCCCCCCAAAGCATTTTAGGTAAAGGTACGCCCCTGCGCATCGCGTGTATCTGTGAAAGGCAACGCAAAAACATAAAGGCTGCTAAATACCAAACTTCGTATTTAAGTTCAGTGTCTTCCAAGAATGTGACATGGACATTTGTAAGTAAATTCCCCTTTACATGGAAACATTTTTGTTGTTTTATTTTCTCAAAGATGGCTCTAAAGACTGTGAGTGAAATATGATATGTTTAAAATATGTATCTCTACAGAAAATAAAATGTATATCTTGAATTTTCTGGGAATAGCCAGTGAAGTCCTCTGTGAATGTCTTTTGTATAAATACTAAACCGTAACAGAATATTACTACACAAAAATGTAGACCTCATAAATTTATATCAAATAATGCTTTTTGCCTCGCGTTAAGCATTTCTAACGGTTTAGATTTTCAAATAGCTACTTATGCTTTTTACTTTCTCTATCACTTATCTATAGTAAATACAAGAAATATTGTATTCCACCCTAAAATTCTATACCGACACTTCACCAGAAACACACGTTTTGAGTTCCGTGAATCCAGAAAAAAGAAGGCTTTTTAGAAAAAGGTGTGTGCATGTGTGGATAGTATATCTCAAAAAACGAAAATTCTGTTGTATCTTCCAAAAATGCGACACGAATGTTCAAGAAAATCACCTCACACTTTAGATGCAAAGTTTTCGTTATTTTTTATTTTCTCAAAAATGGCTTTAACAATTTTGATTAAAATAGCATATTTTAAAACATTTTCATGACAAATAAAATGTATAATTGGGAATAGCTGTGAAGTCCTCTTCATTTGGAATTAATTTTGCTATTTTCATAAAATTCAATATATACGTTTTATTTGTCACGCAAATATCTTAAACATATTATGATTGCTTAGATTTAATTGAAAATCTGTTATTTGTTTATTTTTTCAACCTTCACTCAATTCTCACTGCCACTTTTATTGTTTGTTTTATTTAATTTATCTTCACTGGAAGTTCATTTCACTTTGGTGAACTAGTTCAATTCTGTCACTTCACTTCCTTCGTGACGTAGCTTCTTCACTCAGGAGTCGAATACAAGACCTCTACAAATTGCCGTAGCACTCGCTGCACCTGACATTTGTCACCAACTCGCTCGGAGAAGTCGCTAACTCTTTCACACAATGACTGATCCAACTCGACTCCCTTTCAGCTCGGACTGGCTGACTGCCCGCAAGAACGCTCGCTTATATAGGCAGTAGAATCTTCCACAGAGGATTCTCGAACGTTCTATAAACATTTTAACACACTTTTTGAGAAGGCGGGAGGTAAAGCTTCCAGAAATTTCTAGTTATCTCCCGATAGCACGCCCGGTGTTTACGCTGGTAACAGGACGTTATCTTTTGCTCCGACCGCTCGGTTCCGACCTACCAATAACCTTGGACTATAGCAGCTGCGTCACAATATACTATTTTAATCAAAATGTGGCCATTTTTGACAAAATCAAAAATAACGAAACATTTTCCATGTCAAGGACAGTTTGAGGTGAGGGATTTTCTTGAAAATTTACGGATTGTACCCTTGGAAGATGCAGAACTTAAATACCAATTTGGATGTTTAACCAACTTTTTAGTTTTTGATTTATGCTGCTCACAGATAAACAGACAGACAAACACACACACGGGGACCTTTTGCTGCTTTATTTAGTTATTTACTCATACAGGGAGCCTCAAAACGTATATTTCCAGTGAAATGTCGGTATCGAATTTTTGGGTGGAATGTGAATGACAGAAAATAAAAACGTAAGGACCGCAGAGTGATTTAAGTCAAGTGGGCTAATTTAATTTGTTACCACAGACAAGGCACCTTCTTCCATAACAATGTTCCAAGTCTTAAAAGAAATTTGCCTGCTATTGTTTCTAAAGAAATACATTAGTAGTCAGTTTATGTAGTAGCGTAGCCCAAAAAAAATTAAGGGGTGTTTATGTATAGGGGTCCATTTGTTAAACAATTTGTGTCAATTCAAATTATAAATATGAACTAATCCTGAGTTTAAATAGTTAAATAAATCGATTCTCTATTCACAGAATAAGATGCAGCAGTTAAACTAAATTAAATTGAGGGTTATTTATGGACGCCGTTTAACTACTATGGTCCTTAACGTCTCATTCTATATTGGGCATGAAAGACCGGAAATTTTGTTCACAGCCTCTTTATCAGGCTTGAAGTTCTTTTACGTGCCGTAAATCTACGACACGGAACCGCCGGCTTTATTTTCCTGCCGAAGGAAGCCATGTTAAGGATTTTTACGCCCGAAAAAATCCATCGCCTTCCTCTGGATTTGAATATAAATTTTGGGAGACTATTTACCTCTGTAGCAAATGCCGAAAATGTCCTCCATCCTGCGTAAGGCACAACTCAACACGTCGTTCCAAGTTACTGGCCACTCATTGGAGGATTCTGTTGTCAATAGCTTGAATCTCCTGTGTAATGTTGTGCTTCAGATCGTCCAATGTCTGGGGACGTGTAGCATAAACCCTGTATTTTAAGTAACCCCATAGAAAGAACTCCGGCGATGTCAAATCCGGAGATATCGGTGGAGTTCTTGGAAATTATCCGGTCGTCAAAGAAACTTGCAATTGGTGCGTTGGATTTATTTGATGTATGGCATGTAGCGCCATCTTGCTGAAGATATCCTTAACTCAGCTCTATATGTCTAGTTGCTCGGCAAGCTCAATAAAAATCCATCGGTACTCTGCAGTGTTCACATTGTTTACAAAAAGAAATTGGTCCCACTATTCTCTGTGCGGATATTGTGCACCAAACTCCGATTTTAATCGGGTGCGTAGGTGCATAGCCGGATACATGGAACCATGCTTCATCTGTGAACCATGTGATGGACAATATGGCAGGATTTTGCACAATGAACCCCTGAAACCAACGACAATAATTCAGTCGTCTACCCTTATCTGGTTCCTGTAACTGATGGACCACCTATTCCTATACGGCTTTAGGCCTGCACTTTTCACAGCTCTCTGACACATTGAGTAGCTGTACCCTGTCTCCTGCGACAAACGTCTTAATGATTTTTTGGGTGACTGATCCAGTCGTGCTCTTACGTCAACAACAACCGTGGGAAGCCTAGATGAGCGAGTTTTGCCTTTTTCACTCTCCAGAGATCCAGTTGTTTCCAATTTGTTTATCAGTCCGAGTATTGTGTTTCTTGGGGAGGATTCCGAACACCAAATTCTCTCTGGTATGCCCTTTGAGTATCTGTAATTGAATTCGTAATCCAGTATTGCTTTACAAGGAAGAGTCGTTGATTTAATGTGTACTCCATTTTCACGTTGACTAGAACAAAATCTCAAAAACAGTTGCCGACAATAAAACTAACAATTACGAATAAAACATGAACATCTGCGCATCTAGTGACAGGCAATCGAAACTCCAGAGCATTCTGATTAATTTGGTGCTAAAATTGGGGCAATGAGTGAATTTCGAACAGAATAATTATAGAAATAAATGTGTCAGTTCTTCATAAATCACCCTGTAATACAACATATACTACATTATTATAGCCACCAAATTTATGTTGGTAGATATGCGTTTCCTTGGAAACGAATTCATGTGTCGGAATTCTAAAGTTTCTTCTGTGTAAATATCATCGGGAAGATATAGAAAACACAGGATCGTGCATATATTCTCACACTTTCTCCACCCATTTCTTGAGTCAGTTCGTTTGGCAAATGGAGTGGCGCTGAGAGAACGCGTTTCTGTAAGACACAGAGCTGCTACAGTTAAAGATAGAACACTGTTATGATTAAGTTGCCGAGGTAAACAGCTGAGGCAGCTCTTTATTTGCATGACATCACAAGTCGCCGATCGCGAAGTGATACAAAGCGTGTCGTTTATGCGCTGACCCATTTTAAGACTCGAACAGTTGAGCCGAGTCATAATGTCTACTTCTCAAGCCAGAGGAGCTCTTTCTTCCATCTCACCCCTCATCTGTTGATTAATTCTTTTTCTATGAGAATTCAATATTAACTAAAATGTCCCCCAAAAATTCTGGTGTTACATTCATATTATCTTTTCTGCCCACTATCATTTAGCACACTATTCTTACGAAAGCTTATTTTTCTAACCTTCATGTTAATCCTTGCAGAAATAGTTTCATTACGCATTTATATTGCAGATAAAGGGGGAACAGGTTCGATAGTTAGATATTTAAATACGAGTCGTTATACATATATTAGCCTGAAATTCCATACTCTATCCATGACTTCGCGATAAACAACTGAATAGCCACAGCACTTTAAGAAAGTGACAAAGTATTGAACATTTCAAAACATTAATATCCAATAAGACAGCTACAGCGGCCAAACCAAGTTGTAATATTCCGACTGCGAATTGGGCACACTAAACTAACACACTCTTATTTGTTAAATAGAAGCTCTCCACCAATTTGGGAAACATCTAAAAGAACATTAACAGTAGAACATATTATACTAACATGTCCAATATTTAAAGATAATAATAAATGTAGTCAGGTTGGTATGCCCAGAAATATTTCTACAGTACTCAATGATGCAACTTTCATCCAGAAAGTAATTATTTTTCTTAAATTAATCAATATACATCAATACACTTAGCCAAATTGTAACCTTATATGTATACATAACGTGTAAGCATTATCACTGTAATCCAATACTCCAAGCAACTGTAGATATATGGAAGGTCGTAATAAAACCTAGCAAGGTTAAAACGACCCTAAATAAAACTTTTAAAAAAAATGATATGTTACACTCACATGACTTTCTCTACTCTTGTAAAAACTATTTTTACAAACTCTTATTCTCCATCTATTTCATATTAATCGAGATAAACATTTGCAGAAACGATCTTATTGCCAATTCTCTTGTAGGTGCAAGGGGAATTGGTAGGTTTTAAGCGATAGTCAAATATTTTAAGAGCTGGTTGCTATGTGAAGCATTCCATTCTCTTTGTATGTCCAGGACATACACTAAGAAAAGAATGAAAAATAAAACGAATAACAAATTTCCATTTGAGAAAAAGTATTAAGTATTCGAAAATTCCAACAAATAACAAGGAATATGTCGGAAATGGATCACTGTACACTGTTTTGTGGTAAAATTGTGTCTATCTCTTACGCTTTACCAGTAATATAAAAATGAAGACAGACTTTTGGGGACATTCCGATAAAATTCTAGATATGCCCTTCATTTGCCATGAAAGCGTCTTAAAATATGATATTTTGATCAAAATCGTTAGTGCCATTTCTGAGAGAAAAACAATTCGAAAAAGGTTCCATGTAAAGGGCAGTCTGGAAATGGGGGGAGTTTCTTGAAAATCTTCGTGTCGCATCCTTTAAAAATGCTGAACTTAAATACCAAGTTTGGTGTTTATCCGACTTTTCGTTTTTGAGTTACGCTGTTCACAGACACACACATGGGCCTTTTTTTAAATGTTTTTCTTTTCTTTGCATTATGGGGCTTCAAAACATGTATTTCCGGTGAAATCTCAATATCGAATTTTTAGGTGAAATGCAATATTTCTACTTACTGTACGTATTAGAGAAAATAATAAGCTTAAATAAAAATACTTTTTATACACACTAATAAACGATAGAGGGTGGGGAAAGTAATGTGAATGTATCACATCAGATTTTATTTTTCTAGTTTACTCCTTTGCTGGAAACACGCGCTGCCTCACATGTACCTCAATTTTAGCCTTATCCGAGTGCACTTCCGCTCGTTTATAGTCACACTTTGCTTTATCCACACACATCACTACTTCCGTTCGTATACAATCATATCTTGCTCTGTGTTTTGGTTTTCGGTATCCTTGCTTGTATTACAAATATCATTTTGACTGTATTACGTTCTCATTTCTCTTACGCCCATGGAATATATTTTTATGTTCTTGGCATGCAAAGAGAATTACATCTTACATATAGCGACCAGCTCTAAAAATATTTGACTATCGCTTAAGGCCTACTATGTTCCCCTTGTTTTGTATTTGCAAGCACAATATAGAAATACAGTAGCCTTTAAGCATAGACATATCTCTTAATAGCTGGTTGCTATGTGCAGCACCATTCTCTTTGCCACAGATTAATACTCTTTGCATATCAAAGTCAAAAAAATAATAACGAATTCCCATTTGAGAAAAAGTGTATTGGAAACTTTAAGGAATAACAAGCAATATCTCTAAAATTGTTCACTCAAAAAAATAAAATGTATATGACCTAAAGCGCGTATTTTAACGTGATCTATATTTTTTGTGCAGTAAAATTTTGTCTCTCTCTTATGGTTTACCAGTTATGCAGAAGTCGTTCACAATGAAGAATACTTTTGGACACATTCCCAGATAATTCGAGATATAAAATTCATTTGCCATAAAAATGTCTTAAACTTATGGTATTTTATTTGAAATCATTAGAGCCATTTTTGAGAAAATTAAAACTTTCAAAATATGTTACATGTAAAGGGTAATCTGGGGTGGGGTATTTTTTGAAAACCTTCGTGTCGCATCTCTGGAAGATACTGAACCTAAATACCAAGTTTGGTGTTTATAGGACTGTTCGTTTCTGAGTTATGCTGTTCACAGACACACACACATACACACACACACACGGACATGTTTCCAAAAGTGCTTTTTTTACTTTCTCTACTACGTATAGTAAGTAGGGGAAGTATTGCATTCCACCCAAAAATTCGATACCGAGATTTCACCGGAAATACATGTTTTGAGACCTCCTGAATCCAAAAAAAAGCATTTTTGGAAACATGTCCGTGTGTGTGTCTGTGTGTGTGTGTGTGTGTGTCTGTGTGTCTGTGAACAGCATAACTCAAAAACGAACATTCGAATAAACACCAAACTTGGTATTTAGGTTCAGTATCTTCCAGAGATGCGACACGAAGGTTTTCAAGAAAATCCCCCCACCCCAGACTACCCTTTACATGGAACATTTTTCGAAAATTTTAATTTTCTCAAAAATGGCTCTAACGATTTTGATGAAAATATCATATGTTTAAGACAATGTCATGAGAAATGAAATGTATATCTCGAATTTTCTGGGAATGTCTCCAAAAGTATTCTTCATTGTGAACGACTTTTGCATAACTGGTAAACCATAAGAGATAGACAAAATTGTACTACACAAAAAATTTAGATCGCGTTAAAATACACAACTTATGTCATATACATTTCTTTTGTTGAGTGAACCGTTTTCGAGATATTGCTTGTTATTTCCTTAAATTTTCCAATACTTATACGTTTTCTCAAATTCGTTATTCATTTTTTTTATGTCCTGGACATGCAAAGAGAATGGAATCCACCCCATAGCAACCAGCGTTAAAATATTTGACTATCGCTTAAAAGCTACCATATTCCCCTTGCATCTACAAGAAAATTACCAATACGATTGACATCTCGATATCTCGATTAACATGAAGCATATGGAGAATAGGCGTTTGTAAAATTAGATTGTACAAGAGTAGAGAAAGTCATGTGAGTGTAACACATCAGATTTTTATTCATGGGGTCTCAAAACATGTATTTCCAGTGTAATCTCGGTACCGAATTTTTGGGTGGAATACAATACTTCCCCTACTGACTATACGTAATAGAGAAATGAATGATACCACAAGAAAATGGAAATAAATTGTATGTTTTAAATAAATATGTTTTATGTAGTATGTTTTTATTTATCTCTTATGATTATACAAAATTCCTTCCGAATAAAGAGGGCTTCACAAGCAATGCCGAGAAGATTACGGATGTACATTTATTTGTCATGTAAATATATTCACTATCTCGTAATTTAATCAAAATCATTAGAGCCATTTTTAGATAAATCAAAAATTTCAAAATTCCTTCCATATAAATTGAAACGGCAACTCTAGGCCGGGCCCGAGAACAGTAACTCTAGATAATTTATTAATTAACTTTTATTGATGTTAAATCGTACTATGTAAATATCTTTTTCTCAATACTGCTTGTATATTTTAAGAAGGGTGATTTAACATTATGTATCTATCTAGGTTACTAATATTAGTAGAGTTATAAATGGTTTAATGTAAATAATTTAAGCGCTATGTTAAAATACTGTCCACGATGGAATGTTTTAGCTACAGGAATAGTGCTTTCGAAGGCAGAAAACCTAGTTTTATTACCTCTCTTCGGTCGCAGTGCTATTATTCCTACAGCGAGGGTGTAGAGCCTTTGTCCCATTATTTGATAATTCGCCGTGACCAAGTGAGCGAGAAAGACAACGTAACGGTAAATGCAGGAAAAGCCGCGATTTATATTAAACTTGGACCAATGAGATCCCTGAAAGTTTATTCGAAATAGTTAGACGCGTCGAGTCGCGCTAAAAATGAACCAATAGGAAAGGAAGCAGCCTCAGAAGCCTGAGACTATAAATGGACCTGTTTGGGGAAAATTCGAGACAGTTTATGTCATGTGTGGTCAGGGAGAGATGCTGCAGGATGTGTGAGATATCGCGCCAAAAAGGGAATCAAGTCAAATTTGTCATGTCAGCTTAGTATTGCATTTTATTCGAGAGTTTTTGTAATGTGTGGTCAGGGAGAGATGCTGCAGGATGTGTGAGATATCGCGCCAAAACAGGGAATCAAAATAGTTTTAGCAACACACCTAAGATCCGCTACTCTGAAAGCGACAATAAGAATAGTTATATTTCGTGCCATATCCACGCCATAGTTTAACAGCGGTGGACAGTATTTTACAGCGGCAATATCAGTTTTGATACTACGAGTGTTAATTAAATAAACAGAAACGGCAGTGTCATCTTTTCATAAACAAAGCAAGTCTATGTCTTCCTATATCACCACCCGAGATCTACGTTTTCCTTTACCGAGGATAAGTCCATGCTCCCATATAATTTAAGGAAAATTACTGCAGCTAGCCGAGGATAAATTGAAGAACCAACACGCTGAGAACTTCTGGAAGCAACGGGAGAAGCATCAAGGTAAGCTACAGCAACGGATGAGGAGGTGATCGCCGCAAACTGGCTCCCAAACGTGGGGCTAACAAACTTTGAGATCGCCGCAAACTGGCGCCATAACGTGGAGCTCGAAGGGAAGAACGACACAAACGGAGGACTAGAAAACAACGAATAGACGAAGAATCTTCAGAGGAAAGGGGCACAGCAGAACAAAATTACAACGCGAACTTCTAGTCTACCTACGTGGGACAACAAAACAGCTGAGAGCATCGCTTCTAGAACTTCACCAGGATTCGAACCCGGAACGCATCAGTTAACATTAAAAAAAATACAGGTTAGAACATTTATTCAAAAACAAACAAAAAGGCATGCAGAGTAGTGACTCAGTTTTGTGAACACATGTTATTGAGAGGGGGTAAAGTCATTACTAGGGAGGTAGAACTTACTAACGGAACCATGAGTAGGTCAAGGGAAGATTTGAAAGAACTGAATGGGGAGGCTATTGTAAGTATAACAACAGATGGAGAAAATATGGGTGCAGCAGAAGTTAGGCTAGAAAGGCAATCACCGATTGAGCAGGTCATTGACGCAGGTCAAAACCAGCTGCTAATATTGCTTCAACATTTGAGCACAAAGATAGACGAGATGGGTAAGGACTTAAATGAACTGAGTAAGGAGTCAAAAAATTCGAGTGAACAAAGTAAAAATTTAGAGGGGAAATTAGGTGAGCAAAGTAAAAACTTAGAAAAATTAAGTGAACAAAGTAAGAATTTAGAGGGGAAATTAAATGAGCAGAGGAAGGACTTAAGTGAACAAAATAAGAATTTAGAGGGGAAATTAGGTGAGCAAAGTAAAAACTTAGAAAAATTAAGTGAACAAAGTAAGAATTTAGAAGGGAAATTAAATGAGCAGAGTATACAGATAGGTGAATATGTCAGAGAGGAAAACAGGAAGATGAGAGGGGAATTAGCTCAGGAGATGAGGGAATATTTAGGTGAACAGGTCACCCGATTACAAAGTCAATTGGACTCCAAATTCAGTCAGCAAGGGAAGGTAGTGCAAGAAATTCAGGCAGGACAACTATGTCTAAGAAACGATGTAGAAAAACTAAGGAAGGATGTGGAAACAGAATTAAGTGTTACCAGCTTAGCCATAAAGGAGCAATTGGATGATGACTTAAGAGCTGTAAATGTTTCTTTAGAAAAAAAACAAAGTACCTTAGAATCTAACATTCAAAGGGAGTTCAAAGAATTTAGAATAGTGTTGGAAAAGGATCAGGGAAAGATGAATGAACTTTCGTCAAAAATGACTGAACAGCTCTCAAATCATCATGAAATTGTGAAGAGGGTGGAAGAGCATGAAAATTGTGTAAAGGAGTTAAAACGCTCTATTGGTAGACTAGGAATAAGTGTGAGACAGAGTGATGATAGCTCACCCAGTGAAACTAGCACTACTTTTAGGGAGGCAAATGGAGGCCAAAGTCCAGCTGCCGACCCATATAATTTCAATTCAGGGCACCAATGTACATCTAACCATGCAAGTAATGCAAACTACCATTTATTAAATGAGATAGGGGTACCTACTTTCGAGGAAAATTCGGCTGATAATCCTAAACAATACCTAAATGACCTTGAGGAGTATTTCCGTTTGAAACAGATTCCGGACGAGCTAAAGATGTTAATCGTTCGTAAAGGTTTACGTCAAAGGGTTCTCCAATGGGTAAGATTGACTTTGGGAGAGAATAATAATTTTGAATATTTCAGAAGGGCATTTTTGAATAAGTATTGGAGTACTAATACTCAGAACCAAGTGAGATCTATCCTAGTTAATGGCAAGTACGATGAACGCGGAAACCTAAGCATGGTAGATTATTTGCTAACTAAAGCACAGAGTAGTAGACTAATCGAGCCACCCATAAGCGAGAGGGATTTCATTAATATGATTGTACCACATTATCCAGAACGTATACACCATTACCTACTCATTGCGAAGCCAAATTCTATTCCCGAATTGATTGAGTTGGTATCATCATTCGAGACAAGTAGTAGGAACAACGTACAAAACTATACAGTTCGACCAATACCGGATAATGCAAGGAATGCGAATTGGAGAGGAAACGCGAGAGGGAACTATAACCTCAGAGAGAGATATTGGAACGACGTGCCGCAATCCGGGAACAGAAACTGTCAAAATAACCGTTTCAGGAGGGAAGGTGATAACCAATATCACATAAATGCTATACAAACCAGACCAAGATACAGGGGCCGTTTTAACTATAGGAGAGGCAGGAACGATGAAAACAGATCCAGGGAACATTATTTTTCTGACCGAGGGGAAAGCGATGTAGGAGAGAGGTATAACGAAAATTACCCAGAAAGAAACGAAAGGAGAGAGAGACCTTCCCGGGGACATTTTAGAGGAAGCAGAGGAAACTATAGGCAGATGCAGAGAGAGGGAAATGTGGAAGAGAACAGCGGAGCACCAAATAGTGTCGACAACCCGGAAAACTAAGACGGGATCCATTCAAGAGCTCGGAGCGGATTCTAAGCGCGAAAAATTCTCAAATAAACAGAAAATGTGAAACAGGGCTCAAAAATGACTTTATACTGGGAGAACTGATAACGACTATTCAAAATCACTCGGAAAAGGATCTGACAGATTCCCCTAGCATAAAAGTAGTATTATTGGATGAAGAATATAACGCTTTAATAGACTCTGGAGCCAATGTGAGTGTATGCAGCCTGAGGTTATATCAGAACCTGGTAAATAAAGGAACTAAGCTAATGACATTACCTATAAGGAACACGGTATGCCGGGTAGCAGTTAACAAAGAGGTTACCCGAATAAAAATGCAAGTAATGTTGAACATGAAAATAGGAGAAGAAAATTTTGAGTTTATTTTTCTGGTAATTAATAACTTGATTTGTGACATTTTGATTGGGTGTGACGTTTTGTTTGAATTAAGAGCTAGGGTGGATTTTGCTGATAAAATTTTGAGAATAGAGAAGAACAGAAAACTATTAGAAATCCCTTTTGTAGAGGGCATGAAGCAGGATACTTATAACAAAACCCAAGGAGAAGAAGATATCGCCGAAGAAAGATTTTTCGTACAATTAGTACAAACAGGTAGGAGTGAGAAATTAATTGCTATAGTACAAGGGGAAGAAACTGATGAGATGCATGCGTTCGCTGACAGGTTTTACAACGGGTATACGGAGCACAATGAGAAAGATTATGGTTACGCCCGAAAGAAAGAATTACAAGATACCGGCAGCCAGGTAGAAGAAGTGGAAGAGAAAGTGACCCTTGCCGAGAACCTCACAGACACACAAAGGCATCTATTAAGGCGAATGTTACAAGAAAACAAAACGGTATTTTCGGACGTCCCAGGCAAATGCAAAGTATACAAACACAACTTTACAGTACAAAATATTGCACCTTTCACACATAAGTATCGGGATATTCCGATTGCATTAAGGGAGAAAGCCAAACAAGTGATCGATAAAATGTTGAGAGACCGAATAATACAAAAGTCAAATTCTCCATACAGCAGTCCATTATGTTGGGTGACGAAACGCAATGGCGAACTTAGGATGACGATAGATGGTCGAAAGATAAATAAACATACTCAACCAGACAGATTTCGGAGCGAAAGTGTAGAAAAATTGATGTCAAAAATAACCAAAGGCAAGTATTTCTCCACTATTGATTTAACTGCGTCATACTGGCAGATTGAGCTTCACGAGGATGTTAGAAAGTATACTTCTTTTTTATTTTTTGGGAAACAGTTCGAATTTTTGAGAATGCCTTTTGGTATGCTTACGTCATGTAGTGGACTATTAAGAGCCATCGATAAAATATTTGGCGACTCAGCCGACGAATTTTTGATCCAATATATCGACGATTTTCTAATAGTTGATGAAAATTTTGATGAGCATATTAAACATGTGGATTATGTGCTTAGAAAGCTGAGAGAAAACGGTATGACGGTGAACATTAATAAATCCAAATTTTGCATCCGTGAGGTGGAATTTCTAGGTTATGTAATTAATGATAGAGGAATGAAGCCAAATGAAGAAAGAGTAGCGGCTGTGAGAAGAATACCAGCGCCCAAGAGTGTTAAGCAGGTTAGGTCGTTTCTTGGAGTGCTAAATTATCAAAGCAAATTTATCCTGAGGTACGCCGCAGAAATAGCACCTTTGCGCGAATTACTTAAAAAGAAAGTGCGATGGAAATGGGACGAGGTACACCAGAAAGCTTTTGAAAAGATAAAAGAACTATTTGCGAAATCAATTCTACTAGAGAGACCCAAGGACAACCTACCATATGTAATTTACGTGGATGCTTCAGGTCACGGATATGGGTGTGTCCTAGCCCAATCAGATGAGGAAAATCAACTGCACGTGATAAGTACCGCTTCAAGAGGTTTAAGTCAAATAGAGAAAAATGCTTCGGTCACTGAATTAGAGATCTGTGCTGTGTATTACGCACTACAGAAATTTAGATCATATATATATCTACAGAAGGTTACTATATACACAGACCATGTGAGTCTTTCATTTATGAAACGTTGTCGGCTTACGAGTACTAAATTATCTAGGTACATCCATGAGATTCTTTCGTATGATGTTGAGGTGAAACACATTCCAGGAAAAACAAATGTCTTTAGCGATTTGCTGTCTAGGTTACATAACAACCAAGAAATACCGGAGAGAATAGAACGCCCTAAAAATGAAGTAACCTTAATGAGTATTGAAATACCCTTGAGTAAAAGTTTGATAAAGGAATTAAAAGGAATGGGGGACCAGCAGCGACGAGATGAGAAGTTAAATAAATTAATAAAAAAAGGCCCCAGAAATAGATGAAAATATCAAGGGAAACATAGGGGTAAAAGGGGGCGTGTTGTATAAACTACATGGCAGTGAAATACAGAAATGGAAGACGTATATACCTAAGAACATGGAGAATGAACTCATAAACACGTTCCATCAAGCTCTAGCACATTCTGGCTCAGAACGCACCGTTTTAATGATCCAAGAAAACCTGTATATTCCAAAATTACACCATAAAGTAAGGAGAATAATTTCGACATGCTTACAATGTCAAAAAGCAAAGCCACTGAATATACAATACGAATACGAGACAAACTCAATACTAAGAGAAAAACCAGGCATGTTAGTGACCTTGGACTGTCATGGTGAGATGCCTTGTAGTAGATTTGGATTTAGGTATATAGTAGTGTTAATAGATGTATTTTCAAAATTTGTGAAAATTTACCCAGTCAGGAAGATTACAAGTGAAACATGCCTAAGGAAGATAATGAAGTCGTATGTTCCACAATTTGGAAAGATGAAGGCAATTTTATGTGATAATGCTTCAATATTTACCAGCAGAAAATTTGTAGACACCTTAAAAGAAAACGAAATCACGTTGTATCATTGCTCAAAATACCACCCACAAAGCAATCCCTGCGAAAGAATAATACGGGACATTTCGGTTTATTTGAGAATTTTGGCCAATAAAAAACACAGTGATTGGGCAAATCACTATCAGCGCATCGAAAGTATTTTAAATGAAAGTGTGAGCCCTACTACCGGTTATAAGCCCATCGAGCTGATGAAGGGGAAATTAAAGGAAACACTTGAAGGGGAATTACCACAGACACTAGAAGCTAAAGATCCGAAAGCACTAACGGAAGAAGAGATGTTTAAGAAAGCTTTTGAAAGAATGGCAAGTAAGGCGCAGAAAAGAAAAGAAAAGTTTAAGAAAAAGAAACGAAAACACTGGCTGATCGAATTGGGAGACTTAGTATTGGTACGGGACAAGAAAAAGTCTAGCATTCTGAACAAAAGGTATCATAGAATGGAAAATTTATTTAAAGGTCCATACCGGGTGATTAACATTTTTGGCTCGGATACATTTGAGTTACAAGAAATAAAGAATTCCAAGATCGTAGGGAGATACCATAAACAGTTGCTCAAACCGTACAAATGTTTAGAGAATGAGAAGGGTGAAGAATGTAATGAAAATAGTCAGGTTAGTTTTACTCGAAATGAGGTAGCAACCCTATGAACAAATAGCAAAGGTAATACACCCGATAAATAAGGAGGTAAAGAAATAAATAAATGCATAATAATTATGTATCAATATGTATGTAAATAGATTTAATTTTAGAACTTAATTTAGGTATTAGCGTATTTCTCTCCACCACAAGTTATTCGTGTGCGGGAAATGTATTGTGTAAGAATGTCTCTCGGAAACCTGTTTTTAAATGGTGAGAGGGGATCAACCATAACAAATGTAGAGTGAATGACCCAAATATAAACACCACTGGTTTGGCAGAACCCTTGTGAAGGAACAGGTATAGCGAAGGGTCTCTGTCAACAAAACAAACCTACAAAGGCCATAATCAGAGGAATTATTCTGGAAAAGAAAATTGTATCAAGTGCTGAAAAATTTATTCTTTTCCAGAACAGGGCAATTTGAAACGGCAACTCTAGGCCGGGCCCGAGAACAGTAATTCTAGATAATTTATTAATTAACTTTTATTGATGTTAAATCGTACTATGTAAATATCTTTTTCTCAATACTGCTTGTATATTTTAAGAAGGGTGATTTAACATTATGAATCTATCTAGGTTACTAATATTAGTAGAGTTATAAATGGTTTAATGTAAATAATTTAAGCGCTATGTTAAAATACTGTCCACGATGGAATGTTTTAGCTACAGGAATAGTGCTTTCGAAGGCAGAAAACCTAGTTTTATTACCTCTCTTCGGTCGCAGTGCTATTATTCCTACAGCGAGGGTGTAGAGCCTTTGTCCCATTATTTGATAATTCGCCGTGACCAAGTGAGCGAGAAAGACAACGTAACGGTAAATGCAGGAAAAGCCGCGATTTATATTAAACTTGGACCAATGAGATCCCTGAAAGTTTATTCGAAATAGTTAGACGCGTCGAGTCGCGCTAAAAATGAACCAATAGGAAAGGAAGCAGCCTCAGAAGCCTGAGACTATAAATGGACCTGTTTGGGGAAAATTCGAGACAGTTTATGTCATGTGTGGTCAGGGAGAGATGCTGCAGGATGTGTGAGATATCGCGCCAAAAAGGGAATCAAGTCAAATTTGTCATGTCAGCTTAGTATTGCATTTTATTCGAGAGTTTTTGTAATGTGTGGTCAGGGAGAGATGCTGCAGGATGTGTGAGATATCGCGCCAAAACAGGGAATCAAAATAGTTTTAGCAACACACCTAAGATCCGCTACTCTGAAAGCGACAATAAGAATAGTTATATTTCGTGCCATATCCACGCCATAGTTTAACAGCGGTGGACAGTATTTTACAGCGGCAATACCAGTTTTGATACTACGAGTGTTAATTAAATAAACAGAAACGGCAGTGTCATCTTTTCATAAACAAAGCAAGTCTATGTCTTCCTATATCACCACCCGAGATCTACGTTTTCCTTTACCGAGGATAAGTCCATGCTCCCATATAATTTAAGGAAAATTACTGCAGCTAGCCGAGGATAAATTGAAGAACCAACACGCTGAGAACTTCTGGAAGCAACGGGAGAAGCATCAAGGTAAGCTACAGCAACGGATGAGGAGGTGATCGCCGCAAACTGGCTCCCAAACGTGGGGCTAACAAACTTTGAGATCGCCGCAAAATGCTAGATTGAGGTGGGGAGATTTTTACTTTCTCTACTACGTATAGTAAGTAGGGGAAGTATTGCATTCCACCGAAAAATTCGATATCGAGATTTCGCAGGAAATACATGTTATGAGACCCCCTGAATCCAAAAAAATAATTTTTGGAAACATGTCCGTGTGTGTGTGTGTGTCTGTGTCTGTGTGTCTGTGAACAGCATAACTCAGAAACGAACAGTCGGATAAACACCAAACTTGGTATTTAGGTTTAGTATCTTCCAGAGATGCGACACGAATGTTTTCAAGAAAATTCCCACACCCCAAACTACCCTTTACATGGAACATTATTCGAAAATTTTAATTTTCTCAAAAATGACTCTAACGATTTTGATTAAAATATCACATGTTTAAGATATTTTTATGACAAATGAAATGTATATCTCGAATTTTCTGGGAATGTCTCCAAAAGTATTCTTCATTGTGAACGACTTTTGCATAACTGGTAAACCATAAGAGATAGACAAAATTTTTCTGCACAAAAAATTTAGATCGCGTTAAAATACACAATTTATGTCATATACATTTTTGTTGTTGAGTGAACCATTTTCGAGATATTGCTTGTTATTCCTTTAGATTTTCCAATACTTATACTTTTTCTCAAATACGTTAATCATTTTTTTATGTCCTGGACATGCAAAGAGAATCGAATACGCCACATAGCAACCAGCTCTTAAAATATCTGACTATCGCTTAAAGCCTACGAATTCCCCTTGCACCTACAAGAAAATTAGCAATAAGATTAACATCTCGATATCTCGATTAACATGAAGTAGATGGAGAATAAGGGTTTGTAAAAATAGTTTGTACAAGAGTAGAGAAAGTCATGTGAGTGTAACACATCAGATTTTTTAGTTCAGCGTCCTTTAACCGTTTAGTCATATCGGACGATAGATGAAATTGCTCAAATGAGCCAGGGGTCCACAGAACTTAAAGTTACCCGACATTAGTCTTTTCGGATAATTCACCCCAATCCAGGTTCGAGCTCGGAACCTCTTGAATGTGAGTCACCCCTACACCACAGAGGATGAAGAAATTGTGCGAAACTGTGTTTTATTAGTTGTATATTTAAACATGGTTATTATATGTGATGACGAGTAAGGCTCATGCTCAAGGTTATAAACCGTGACTTCGTCCTGTTTTTCAACTTTCATTCAATTCTGTCATTGTTTCGTTTTATATAGTTCATCTTCACTGGGAGTTCATTTCACCAATGTCACTTCACTAAGGTGAACTAGTTCAATTCTCCGTCAGTTCACTCCCTTCGTGACGCAGCCTCTTCACGCCGGAGGGTTCACTTCACTCGGGCGTTGTCGAACACAAGACCTCTACAAACATCGCTCCGCGCTGCATGTCACCGAAGCCGTCACCAACTCGCTCTTGATGTCACACGAGAAACTGACACGATATTTCACTCGTTCACTGACTGCCAACGCGACTCACTCTTCTGTCGCCACTCGACTCGCGACAAACTGCGCGAGAGCGCTCGCTTATATACTCAGTGCAATCTTTCCACAAGGTTCTCGAACGTTCTAGAACTACTTCTAGAGAAGGGGCAGCTAAAGTTTCCAAATGGTTCTGTTTAACTGCCGATACCGCACCCGGTGTTTACACTGGTGAGCGGCCGTTATCGTTGTTTACTCGACCTCCCGATATCCTTGGACCATAACCGCTGCGTCACAATATTCATATGCAAATAATCAAGAACTATGCACATAAAACAGAACGCCACTGAGTGCACGAAAAGGTAAGCAGATACACACCTCCTCCTTGCTATACATACTCCATCTGTGAAGGCAGTAGAATGCCATCTGAAGCTGCGGTGACGGCATAAATGGAAGGGAGTGTACATCCTGCGCCCTGACTCTTATTCCCGGCACTCAGGTTCGCTCCCACCCATGGTGGTGCGGATTTTATGTTCCTGGTATAGCAGTGGTCACCACTCAGCATCGTGAGGAAATTGAGGAGCTGCGAGAGGCGGTGACATTCTGATTGGGGGATGCGTGGTAGTGGCCACATTACCTCCCCGTATCGTTGGATGGTCCTTCACCTCTGCTGTGCGTAAGTGGGTGTGAAAACGGCAGACCGGATGGTAGGCTCAGACTGCAAACGTACTGCAGCGCCACGAGATTATTATTTTTATTATTAGTGACTTGACAGTGCCACTATTTGTCATACTCACTTTATAAAAACTGTAAAGGCGACAGCTTGTTCACTGAACTATGGTCTTAGTAGTTTTTTACTTTCTCTACTACGTATAGTAAGTAGGGGAAGTATTGTATTCCACCCAAAAATTCGATACCGAAATTTCACCGGAAATATGTTTTGAGACCCCCTGAATCCAAAAAAAGCATTTTTGGAAACATGTCCGTGTGTGTGTGTGTCTGTGAACAGCATAACTCAGAAATGAACAGTCGGATAAACACCAAACTTGGTATTTAGCTTCAGTATCTTCCAGAGATGCGACACGAAGGTTTTCAAGAAAATCCCCCCACCCCAGATTACCCTTTACATAGAACATTTTTCGAAAATTTTAATTTTCTAAAAAATGGCTCTAACGATTTTGATTAAAATATCATATGTTTAAGATATTTTCATGACAAATATAATGTATGTCTTGAATTTTCTGGGAATGTCTCCAAAAGTATTCTTCATTGTGAACGACTTTTGCATAACTGGTAAACCATAAGAAATAGACAAAATTTTACTACACAAAAAATGTAGATCGCGTTAAAATACACAATTTATGTCATATACATTTTTGTTGTTGAGTGAACCATTTTCGAGATATTACTTGTTATTCCCTTAAATTTTCCAATACTTATACTTTTTCTCAAATGGGAATTCGTTATTCACTTTTTTGTCTTGGATATGCAAAGAGTATTAATCTGTAGCAAAGGGAATGGTGCTGCACCTAGCAACCAGTTATTAAGAGATATGTATGTGCTTAAAAGCTACTGTATTTCTATATTGCCCTTGTAAATATATATTCCCGTTACATCTACAAGAAAATTAGCAATAAGATAGACTCTGCAAATGTTTATCTCGATTAACATGAAGTAGATGGAGAATAAGCGTTTGTATAAGTAGTTTGTACAAGAGTAGAGAAAGTCATGTGAGTGTAACACATCAGATTTTTGTGTATAAACACATGTAATCAATTTTGTATTGTATGCAAATTCCGAAATTGTTCCGATTTGATATTCTCCAGATAGCAGCAATGTTTTTATATTGATAATGCCACAGATTATACATCCCCTATTGTTAATCAAGGCTAATAATAATAATAATAATAATAATAATAATAATAATAATAATAATAATAATAATAATAATAATAATAATTTCTTGGCTTCCCTCTTCATAGAAAAACAAATACTAGACATTCTTCTTATTCTACAAGCTTGAAAATATAAACCAATTACTTTACATGAAACTCCAACAACTAAAAACAATGTGTGTATTAAACCATTCTACCACTCTTCACAACTACCACACAGCATGTATTTTTTTCATCCGGTAATAAGTAATTAACTACATAACACTCGAAAATATAGTAAGTTTGTAGATTAAGCCTCTCATTTACACCACTACCGACATACATTGTCATATACATGTTTAAAACAAAGGTATATTAGACAAAATTAAACATTTGAAGAAAAAAATCAAGGAAGTGTTATATGAAACCCACGGTTATAAAGGAATCAAAGATTTTTATTTAAGAACACTACCATTCATGAAAGATCGAAATGTTTCCATACGCTGTATTAACTCACGTCATAAGTTTTGATTTGTTTCTGCTGGATTTACAGATTTTGGTCATCGGAGTAAGTAAATATAATGGCTAAGAGTGAGTCATCAAGACAGGCTATTGCAGAAACGTGATTTAGTGAGTGAACTAAATTAGCTTCATTCACAACTCAGTTAACTCTGTATGTTACATTAAATACCCCTTCTCCAATTTTTTGTATGTTTTCATTTACACACAGGAGTCTATGAAATGTTGCGTTCATCACAGTCAAGGTTTATCAAGAACTATAGTCCAGCAACTCTTTGGGGAAACGTGCAAGGTAGTAACGTCAAGTCCTGGCTCCTTTCATTCCTTACCTAGCATAAAGCTAAACGTAACAACTTTCAATTATGCACAACTTAAAAATTTAGAAGTATCGAAAAAGTATCGAAGGTTTATCTCGAAGTATTAGACATACTTGACACCACCCAGTATCAAGAGTATCGAGATATCGACGGTATCGAGGTACCATCCCTAGTTATTATTATTTATATCCTTGTTATACCTACAACAAATGTATAAGTATGCAGTGAAACTGTGTTTCAATTAACAAGAATATATAGAAAAAAATCAGCTTTTGTAACGAAGTGGGATGGCGCGGCGGTAACGTGCGAGGCTCGCATTCGGGAGGTCCTGGGTTCGATTCCTGGGACAAGCCCCTCTAACCATGGGCTTTTCGTGGATTTGCCTGATTTCCAATGCGAATGCTGGGATGGTTTCTCTTCTACCACGAATCTCCTTTCCTATCATTTCTCTTCCCCTTTCAAGTTTGTAGGTTTAGGGGCAGTGTAGTGTCAATCGGTGTCGGGCAGATAGCGTTGATGGTTGTTCGTTGAAAAGTTGTTCTCGGCCTTGACAGATGGCAGCCTTCTCGCCTCAGGAACTGCCTCACGTGGTTCGAGTTCTCCCCGATTTCATCAGAGGGAAGCCTTCTTTGAGCAGCCTATCGGTGTGACCGGATCATCAAATTTGAAATCGTTAGCGACCTCTGCGCGTCTCTGTTGGCCGGCTATAGCCTGCTGCGGTGCCCCATTCCTCCTGGAGGTGGTAAGCATAAAAGATCCGCGTTGGGTCGAGGTGAGGGGTGTCTTTCCGTACCCTGGATAGGTATTAATACTCAAGCTTTTGTGAGAACAGTCTGTAGAAGAGTGAGTAGAAGGTGCCGTGTGAATGTGACACATCGGACTTTTCTCTGTCAGTCCCAATCTTTAAAGGAATCTTTTGAGACACCTTTTTGAGCACCCAAGGCCCACAGATCAGACGCCGTTAGTTATGTTAACAAGCCAGTGATAAGATCGGTGTAACACTGAAGCTCTGCCAGAAAACGACTGCTTCAAAACGCGGGCTCTCCTTAGTGTGTTTACACTCCACATATTTTAGTAGACTGGGAAAAGTACAAGGGATCCATTAAAATATTACTCAGAAAGGGCGAAAAAAAAACACCAAGAGAAAGGCTATTGCTGAAAGAAAAGCAAACTATGGTAAGTGCTAATTTATAAACATTAAACCAACTCTTACAGATGTTAACTCCAAAGGCTATGTAGATAATTGTTTTTTACTTGTTCTACCATGTACCTAGCAGGCAGAAAAGGTATTCCTTTCCGCCCAAAAATTCCATTTCGAGATTTCACCAGAAATGCATGCTTTGAGGCCCTCTGAATCCAAAAGAAACGGCATTTTTGGAAATTGGTACGCGTGTGTGTCTGTTCGAGTGAGTAAGCGAGTGTGTGTGTGTGTATCTAAAGCTACCATTTACATGGAAATTTTTACGAAGGTTTTTGTTTTCTCATAATGGCCATAACAGGTTTTTAAATACCATACATTAAATGTGTTTACATGACGAATAAAATGGATATCTTGAATTTTCTGGGAATAAGCTGTGAAGTCCTGTTCATTCAATGAATCTTGTATAATTTTGTACAACTGGTAAACGCTAAGAGGTAGACAGGAACGTACTACATTAAAATGTAGATTTCTTCAAAACGAACACTATATTTCAAATAACTTTTTTTAGCATTAGCCGTTTCCGAAATATCTGTTATTATTGGTTTACATGTTTCTATACTTTGTCATTTTTTAAAAAAATGTATTCGACATTCATTGTTTTCTACGATGTCGTGGAAAAAGTATCTATGGAAATTTAAGGCCAGCGTGTAGCCACTCGTATTTAAACATCTGATAATGATTCGAGTATTTCTCTTGTACATATATCGAAATGTTAATGAAACTATTTGTTATTATTATTATTATTAACTATTTATGGACGCTCTATAACTACTATGGTCCTTAGCGTCCTATTCTACATTGGGCATGGCAGACCGGAAAATTTGCTCAGAGGCCTCTTTATCAGGCTTGAGGTTCTTTTACGTGCCGTAAATCTACGACACGGGACCACCGGCTTTACTTCCCTTCCAAAGGAGGCCATGCTAAGGATTTTTACACCCGAAAAAGTCCATCGTCCTCCGCCGGGTTTGAACGCTCGACCTCGGGAACCGGAGGCTAGCATGGTACCCCAAACTATCTGTTCAAAGTTTATTTCGATGAACATGAAGTATATACAAAATAAGAATTCTCAAGAATATTTTGTAGTAGCTACATACAAATAAAGATAGTAGGTAAAGCCATAGCTTCCTAACCGCACATTTTTGGAGAGACACCCTGTAAAGATACTGAGATGCAGTAGTTTTTTTTAATGGATTGCAGCATCTCTGTGGCAACGGGGACAGGTTATTAAATTGCAGAGTAATTTAAATCATCTCCACCCATCTAGGTGACGTTTGGACCGATTCCCAAAGGGACTAGGTGTTCTTTATAATAAGGTATCTTAACATCTGGCGGAATTTCAAAGGCAAGAATAGATGACTGTCAATGACTTGGTATTCGGTGCGTAATGATGCCCACGCTAATAACACGGGCATTTCAAGTGCAAAGGTAACATCACATCGAGACTGAAGAGACCTCGCGAAACGAGTGTGGATCAGAGCAGTATTCACTTCAACAGATCATGCTTCTTTAACTAATGCTCAGTAAGAACCATTAATGGGTTCAACTTTTGTTGTTACAGATTAGGAAATGTGCGTTTTATTACTGTAGTTCAGCAACTTGGAAAAAAACCTTGGGAGGGTTAACTCTCCTGGTATGTATTCTCCCTCTCTAACTGCCTTAGGCGGGCTTGCCTCTCCTACTCTACACCAGAGGCGCTGCTTAAGCACCACACGCCATAATTTCGCCTAACCCGAGTTTTACTTTATTTTATTCTCACAAAATCGTTTATCTTAATCACACCAGTGTTGTAGCTATCCAACTGTAGAGGCAGGACCAAAGACGCAAGATCATTGCAACAAAAATGCTGCGTTGTGCGAGGGGTACCTGGTT
The DNA here is from genome assembly GCA_030765065.1 of Deroplatys truncata. NCBI lineage: Eukaryota > Metazoa > Arthropoda > Insecta > Mantodea > Mantidae > Deroplatys > Deroplatys truncata. Next base: position 241,560,441 of record CM060984.1, on the reverse strand, counting down.
CGATTCCCGGCTGGGGGTGGGAATTTTTCTCTAGCCAAAATTAATCCCTATTCTCCCCAGAGTCTGGAAGTATGAATGAGAGTGCGAATGTGTGTATGATCCAATGAATAAAAACTAAAGTGCAAGAAACCCAACGACAAGAGTTACACGAGTTAACACCATTGCCAATAGGCCATAAGTTCCAAAGGAAAGGTCACCGATAAGAACAATGTAGTTAAAAGCGCGGTATAAATGGAACTAAAAAAATGCTGTGTTTGTAGATTGCTGTGACAGACCACGTGCAGCGGGTGTGAAAACAAATGTTTGCACATAACAAGCGATAGCATTCACATACATACGGTATTATCATGGGATATCTTCCAAAACTTAATTCACACCTTTTAGGATATTTCATAGCCTCCACTCCACCATCTATCTCTTCAAGCAAAAAAGTTCCTCGCTGATTGATTTTCATAATACAAATTATTTCAATTGAAGTTTTACAAAGAAAAATTGCTGCTTTAACTTTTTTACACGGAGACCAATCACACATCATCATAATCATCATCTTAAAACCGTGTTCGTTAACATGTCTATTACAGAACTGGAATAAGGAGTTTAGTTTTTGAGTTATCACAATGTAAACAAGAAATTATTAAATGTTTCTACACTATAAAATTGCTGTGATCACAACAGTGACGTGACACCTGACTACTTCCTCTTTAAGACACCTCCTTGGATAACTCAGTAGCTAAAGGCAAAACACAAGTAGGGTGGGGGCGATTTAGCCCTTCTGAATGCTTGCGCAGTCCGTAGACCGAGGGATATACTAAATCTTTATACTGTAGTATTAGCATTAATTTTCACCGAAAATATTTGTTTAGAGGCTTCCTGAATCCAATAAAAGCATTTTTGGAAAAAGGTCCATGTGTGTATGAACGCCATAATTCTAAAACTAAAAGTCGGTTAAAGACTAAACTTCGTCTTAAATAACAACCAGCGTCTGCCAAGGATGCGACAAGAAGATTTTTAAGAAACTCCCCACATCCCAAAATTACTCTTTACATGAATAAATTTTCGTTATTTGTGATTTTCTCAAAAATAGCTGTAACGATTTTGGTTAAAGCACCAGATGTTTAAGATATTTGCATAACAAACAAAACGTATATCTTGAATTTTCTGCGAATAATCGGTGAAGTGCTCTTCATTCTGAATGACTTTTGTAGAAGTGCTGAATTGTAAGAAATAGACAAAATCTTACTGCACAAAAAGTTAGATGTCGTTAAAGTGCACAATTTATATCAAAAGTTTTGTGGTTAACCATTTATAAGATATTCTTTGTTATTGGGCTGTGTTATCAAATATTTATTCATTCTTTCAAGCTGTAGCAGATTATCACGGTGCAGGTTTGAAATGGTTACTAATGTGTTGTATTTGATTGTGAATGCAAATGATTTTCATGCCCTTACACATTGACATTTATTAATCCATGAATTGTTATTAATTGTGTTCATTGTGAATCGCTATTCTGTTGGCACCATGCTAGGAAAGTTGCATTATGCTTTATTCTAAATTAATTTAGCATAGTCATCATTAATGTACCATCTATATGTTACAGGATGCGCGCGTTTGTTTCGCTACTCGTCCATGGAGAATAAACATACAACAAAGTGATTACTCTGCGCTACGGCAACATAACAAGGAATCAATGGTTACACAACATTTTCATCACTTCTCTCCAGCATATTTCGGAAGCAGATGTGTTGTGGCACGCAGATAAAATTAAGTCGGAGAGAAGGAATTATTGCGCCGTAAATTGTACTGGGTACAAAACTAATACATTAGCGTACTTATTAGCAGAATTTTATGTATTGAATTCTTCACGAAGATAACAAATAAATTGTTCAGAACACATACTTCTACTATACATTATTGCTCTCCGGATACCGCCCACTGGAGATATAATAGAAGCTCATCACTTGCCACAAATAAATAATAATAATAAACAATGGCTATCAGCCTTTCCATTAAAATCCACTACGAAATGCTAAGTCACTGTTCGACTTTTTTGCTTTCTCTACTACGTATAGTAAGTAGGGGAAGTATTGTATTCCACCCAAAAATTCGATACCGAGATTTCACAGGAAACACATGTTTTGAGACCCCCTGAATCCAAAAAAAGCATTTTTAAAAACATGTGCGTGTGTGTGTGTCTGTGGACAGCATAACTCAGAAACAAACAGTCGGATAAACACCAAACTTGGTATTTAGGTTCAGTATCTTCCAGAGATGCGACACGAAAGGTTTTCAAGAAAATCCCCACACCCCAGATTACCCTTTACATGGAACATTTTTCGAAAATTTTAATTTTCTCAAAACGGCTCTAACGATTTTGATTAAAATATCATATGTTTAAGATATTTTCATGACAAATGAAATGTATATCTCGAATTTTCTGGGAATGTCTCCAAAAGTATTCTTCATTGTGAGCAACTTTTGCATAGCTGGTAAACCATAAGAGATAGACAACATTTTACTACACAAAAAATGTAGATCGCGTTAAAATACACAATTTATGTCATATACATTTTTTGTTGTTGAGTGAACCATTTTCAGATATTGCTTGTTATTCCCTTAAATTTTCCAATACTTATACTTTTTCTCAAATTCGCTATTCAGTTTTTTTTGTACTGGTAATGCAAAGAAAATAGAATACTCCACATAGCAACCAGCTCTTAAAATATTTCACTACCACTTAAAGCCTACCATATTCCCCTTACATCTACAAGAAAATTAGCAATAAGATTAACATCTCGATTAACATGAAGCATATGGAGAATAAGCGTTTGTAAAATTAGTTTGTACAAGAGTAGAGAAAGTCAATGTGAGCGTAACACATCAGAAATTTTCTCTCGCAACCTTGCTAGTAACATGGAATTTCAAAGCCATCACCTATCGACACTGTTTTTAAAAATGTGACTATCGCTTTAGCCTACTGTATTATTTTTATACCCACAACAAAATGTGTAATGAAGGTTATCTCTATGAACAAGTGAGTCATGTTGGGCTCCGCTCCTAGGTCATCATTATCGTCCCCATAACTGGCGGCGATAAAAATCATACATCGCCTTTATGCACGACATCAAACTGCTATTCGCCTGAGCATCAGAGCATGCAACCCGCAGAGTCCGCCGGTCGAGCCGTCTCCTTAACCTAGGTTGGTGTTTCGGCAGAAACTTAGTAAAGATCCGAAGCATGAGAAACCAGTGCACAAGGAGCAGGTAGAGGAATACGTTTTATAAATGACTGCCTCGTGATCTGTGGTGCTTAGCCTCCAAATCCAGAGGTCCCGGGTTCGATTTCCGGGCGGAAGGTGGGACTTTTTTCTTTAGTCAGGATTTCCCCAATCCTCCCTAGAGTCTGGAGGTGTGAAACAGAGAGTGAGTGTGTTTGTGTGTGAATTCAAAGACAACTTAAAGTAAAAACACAGCAGTAAAACGAGTGAGCATAATCTACAATGAGAAATTGTTCCAATGGCAAGCCGCCGATATGACCTAAGATGTTAAAGGCAGCATATTTAACCCCTCCAAAAGCAGTTTTTTAAGAATATTTTGTAGATGAGTCAGTAGCAAAAGTCATGTGAATGCAACACATCACATTTTTATAGTCGCCTTCTGCATTCGTGACAACATGCTACAAAGGCTAGAAAATTTCAAGGCAATACAACGACCAATGTCTAAGATTTTAGTATTTTTGTTGATAAATTAATATTTCATCAGTTTAATGCAAGCACCATGTTTTAAATACTTTATAATATGTCACTCAGAATTTTATTTTGACTTTAAAGGAGCACTACAAAACGGTTTCACTATTAGTGTGTAACAGTGTATATTGTTTCCATTTATATAAAGTACCAGCTGACTTACTCTACCTTTCACGGTTAATTTTTTTAAACTCGAATGACGAATTAAATAGCTAATTTCATTTACCTCCCCCGGTCTTTATTAAATTATTATTTTAGTTCCATTTATACCCCATCTTTAACTACATTGGTTTTATCGGCGGCCTTTCCTTTGGAACTTATTGTGTGTTGACAATGGTGTTAACTAGTGTAACTCTGGTCGTTGGGTTTCTTGCACTTTTTTTAAAATTATTGTACGATGATCTAAATTAATTTTATGGTAAACCCTCCCCATTACCTCTTATGATTGAAGCTATTCTTAATATGAATGAAAAATTTCGATATTCACGCAAAAGAATGTGAAATCTCGGCGGAACGTCTGATATCCTTAACCTCCCCCTGACAGTCTTTAAGTTCTGGAAATGCTAAATAGTCTGTAAGTGTCTATCGTTTGGCAGTGGAATAATCATCGCTCTGAATGGTCCAGTAACTTTTTAGATAATTACAGTTGGTGAAATTTTAAACCTTTTTACGTTAACTTTGGTCTCGTAGTTGTTTAATAACATAAAGGTACATAGTTTTCACGTAATACAGAAACCCGTAACATATAGAACGAAATAGAGGTGAAGCTGTGAATATGAACGATTCCGCACTCCCAGGCCACCAAGTTAACTTCTGTAGAAAAGAACACATAGTCTGTCACCATCTAAGAAATAATCGTCTCTGATGTTAACTATAAAATATCGGTTGACTGATTTCTAATGTCAGGTGGACACATTTTTTCTCTTTATAAAATAGTTTCGCATGACCTTCTAACGAACTTTATTACACAAGTACAAAGGAAATAAAGCAAACACTTTCTTATATGAGGTTATTAAAATACTTTGACAATGATATTGCATGCGTAGTTTGAGTTATAAGCAGACGCTATTCTCTTTTGTTTTGCTGCGTTTTCATAGTTGCTAAATCATGGCATCTATATATATATATATATATATATATATATATATTTCGAGTGAAATATCGGCATAATTTGGTTTATTTTCCATACATATTTCGTGGAGTAACAGTAACTATTTTCTATTCCATGCCAATTTCAGCTAAAATTTCTCATCCTTCTTCACAATGCTCTTTTATAACTTCTATGTCTCATATTCAAGTACAAAGGCTTTGTAACTCCTTTGTAGTCTTTTATTAATTTATGAATTGAAATTAGTATTGTATAGCCGCATATCCGTCAGAAATAATAGGGTTTTTCAGTGGAGAAAGAATTATCCAATTGGTTGAGGGTTTTTTAGATTCAGCTACACACACAGACACATGCATAAAGTTTCTCTCTTTATAATATTATTACAGATTATTTATAATTTACGAATACCAAATAGAAAATTTAAATTACTTGAGAGGTGTGGAAAATATTTGGCAGATCTGTGAAAAATTGAGGCATGTGATCGTTTAAGTCACTGAAATATAATAAAAAATCTTGAGAAAGCTAACATTTAAAATTCAAACTTCAACTGTCGCTTATGTGAACAGGATAATTAAGGTACCCGCTAGTGAATTTTAATTTTTGTGCAAACTTAGTCAAATTAAATTATTAGTTTTAAACAGAATAAAAATATCAACATTTTTGCGAGATTTTCCAACAGAATTCCTCTTAGGACTAAACATGGCTTAAAAGTGACTGCCAACTTCCTCTGAAAAATATCAATATTTGCATGTCATGTTAAAAGTGACTGCCAACTTCCCCTGAAAAATATCAATATTTGCATGTCATGTCAAAAGAATGCAACGAGTTTTTATTGGACAGGACATGGGAATGTATGAGATACTTCTCCGCCTCCTGAGAAGATGGCGGGCGGCCAGAGAAGTTCTGCACTGCTGCACCTTGCCATGCATGAGGAGTGAGAGATATGTGGGAGGTGAGAGGGTGGGACGATATCACCGACATCTGTCCAACCCGTGTTAGCCATTTCTGGCAGACACGAGCGGGTCCCACATCTTGTAGTAAATCTAGTCTCAATATGGCTTAACTTCGTTGTTATACCTAGTGGCAGCTCTCTCTAAAGGGCACATGTTTGCCCTTTAATTTTGAACCATAAATACTTTAAAATAATTTCTGCATAAATTTTCAATTACATTTTAGCTCAAACCCTGAATGTTTCAGCACCTATACAAAAGAAGAGCGCTTCTCAGACAACTTGGCCTCGTGTCCGGAAGAATGCTTTAGATTAAAATGAGTTGTTATTATGGGCAAGAGCAAGCAGGATCTGTGTACCTTCCTCGCACATGCGCACTGAGCTTATCCTCCCTATCGAAGCAACGTTATTAAATCCCATCAGCTGTTTACTCTTGTCTAAATCTACATTACAAGAAACTCTTCCACTATAAAGGCAACCCAACTAACGTACCCTTAAATAACATTACGTTTTATCATAAGAGTAAACTCGAATAGTTAACGAGAGGATCGCAGACTGGACTTCATCTATAGAGAGGTTAGTGCTTATTGCATCCTCTAACCTTACATTTTAGTATTGCCTCTAATTCATTTAAACTCTCCCTCCCAAAAGAAGAGCGACGTAAAGGATTTTCTCCCTGGCACTTGGATAGCCAGCTGGTGCCCATTCCTGGGGATTCCTAGTTCCCGGGACGAGACTCGCGCCGGCGTCAGGATTGCTGTCACTCTGGAATCGCTAGGGACCTTGCTAGCGGGCTTCGTCGTCCGGATCTGGTGGCCCTCTGGGTCTCCCATTCATTCCTTTCTCCCAGAGGTCATGTAAGGCACACTGGGCCTGTGAGAGCCTAAAATGTGATGCTGACCTCCAGTGGCTCGCTACTCTTCCGTCTGAATATCTTACATAAATATTAGCTAGGTATTTTCCGTTATGCAACCAAACATTTTGTGGGTACATTACAACTTTTAAGATTTTAAATAATACGCAGTGCTTTTCCATCACTATCGCCACCGCACGGTTTCTCGTGTGCCGGCCGCTGCAGTTCGGACTTCCGCCGAAACAGTTGCAATATCCCCGCAGCCACCTTACGTTCTCATAGTTACAATTACAATGATAATAAACACATACCTTATCACAAGAGAGGTTGCCCCTCTCTATCCACACATTTCCGGCATCTTCTCAAGAAATTTTTATTCACACTGGAGAGTTCAACATACGAAGTTGAGTGAATTTCTCGCCTGAAGCTATTCTTTATCCCTTACAATCTATGGGGGTTTATTACACGCACATAATTTTTATGTGATCATCAGAGTGTTGTAAAGTTGTATAAATGTTTTGCAAAATTATGTATTAATTGACTTTCACTTAATATTCTTCATTGACGAAACAAGGTTCTATTTATATGGCTGTGTTTCGTCGCAATTAAATTAAAATTGAATTCAGTTCTATTTATGGACGTTCTTTAACTACTGCGGTTCTTAGCGTTGTATTCTATATTGGGCGTGAAAGACGGAAATTTTGCTCAGAGGTCTTATATCGGGCTTGAGGTTCTTTTACGTGCCGTAAATCTACGACACTGGACCACCGTTTCGTTGTAATAATAATAGATATTGAAGTACAGAGAAACCCGATTTTATACGCGACATTCCCTTGCATGACACGAAATTTGGTATGCAGCAAATGTATACAGAATAAAACGACCTACATTTTTTAACAAACAATAAATGCAGAGAAATGCAGGAATATCTTACTTACAAAAATTTTGAACAGCTGATCGACGTTGAATGTCAGTCTGAATTTTTCCAACAAGACTTAACCACCGCACACACAACTAATGAGTCATTAAATTTAATTAGGAAATGTTTGAAGATAGTTTAATTAGTAAAGAACTATGGACCTCACGAGCCACTGATTTAACGTATGTGATTTTTATCTCTGGAGGAACTTGAAAAATAAAGTATATGTAACAAACTCCCACACCAAGCTACCCTTTATATGGATAATCCTTCGAAATTTATTTTCTCAAAAATGGCTAATGAGTTTTATTAAAAAAAATCTGATGTGTTACACTCACATGACTTTCTCTACTCTTGTACAAACTATTTTTACAAACGCTTATTCTCCATCTACTTCATGTTAAGAGCTGGTTGCTATGTGGCACATTCCATTCTCTTTGCATTACCAGGACAAAAAAAATCTGATGTGTTACACTCACATGACTTTCTCTACTCTTGTACAATCTATTTTTACAAACGCCTATTCTCCATATGCTTCATGTTAATCGAGATATCGAGATGTCAATCTTATTGGTAATTTTCTTGTAGATGCAAGGGAAACATGGTAGCTTTTAAGCGATAGTCAAATATTTTAACGCTGGTTGCTATGTGGCGAATTCCATTCTCTTTGCATGTCCAGGACATAAAAAAATGAATAACGAATTTGAGAAGAAGTATAAGTATTGGAAAATTTAAGGAAATAACAAGCAATATCTCGAAAACGGTTCGCTCAACAAAAGAAATGTATATGACATAAGTTGTGTATTTTAACGCGATCTACATTTTTTGTGTAGTAAAATTTTGTCTATCTCTTATGGTTTACCAGTTATGCAGAAGTCGTTCACAATGAAGAATACTTTTGGAGACATTCCCAGAAAATTCGAGATATACATTTCATTTCTCATGACATTATCTTAAACATATGATATTTTAATCAAAATCGTTAGAGCCATTTTTGAGAAAATTAAAATTTTCGAAAAATCTTCCATGTAAAGGGTAGTCTGGGGTGGGGGGATTTTCTTGAAAACCTTCGTGTCGCATCTCTGGAAGATACTGAACCTAAATACCAAGTTTGGTGTTTATCCGACTGTTCGTTTTTGAGGTATGCTGTTCACAGACACACACACACACACAGACACACACACACACACACACACACACACACACACACAGACACACATACGGACATGTTTCCAAAAATGCTTTTTTTGGATTCAGGAGGTCTCAAAACATGTATTTCCTGTGAAATCTCGGTATCGAATTTTTGGGTGGAATGCAATACTTCCCCTACTTACTATACGTAGTAGAGAAAGTAAAAATGTAGATCTCTTTAACACAAACAATTTATTCCAAATAACATTTTTGTGGTATGAGACATTTTCGAGATATCCGTTTATATTGGTTTCGATTTTAGAATGATTTACAATTTCTTAAAAGTTGTGTCGCTATTCAGCTGTTTGTTGCGATGTCATGGAAGAAGAATGGGATTTCAAAGCCAGCATAAAACATTCGACTGCCATGTCTCGTGTATGGTCTTTGTGCCTACGGCGAAATGTGTAATGAAACTAATTCTTCAAGTTTTATCTCGATGAACCTAGAGTAGATCACAAAAGCTTATGTGTTACTTTCTCTTCAACAAACTATTGTTATAAAAGTTTATTGATCTGTTTCATATTAGGACAGGACTAGAAGCGGAGGGGGACTTAGCAGCTCGACCTACGCAAATCTATTGTGTCTAGGTCCCTGACCGGGCGCCCCGGGAGGAAGGGATGAGCTGAGAAGAGACAGAGGGTGGCCGGACCAGGAGACACGACAGGCAGAGGGCAGGGTCCCTAGTGTTTATAGATTTAAACTCCCCGGGTGGTGGCTGGTGTGCAGCCGACTTCCCTCTCCCCTGTGGTCTTACACATCTCCTGGGGGCCCGGGTCCCGGAGACCACCCTCATTCAGAGGGACGGTCTTACTCAGGGCATCCTTTTCTCCTGCCATGCAACGCCGAGACTGCCGAGACTCCCGCCGACACTTGCAACCTTGAAAGAGACGAAGCAGATGAAAGGTGAAGTGAAATGGAGAGACAGGAAATTCGGGGAATGTGATGAACCTTCCCAGCATTCGCCTAATGACACGGGGAAATCCCCTAAAAACCCAATGGATTACGAAGCTCGGCCGTGGGAAGCGAATCCACGAGCTGCCGAAAGTGGGCCACAGACGTTGCCGCCTGGGCCATCCCGCTCGGTCTCGGCGTTGCATGGCAAGGGAAAAGGATGCTCTATGCAATCATTCATTCCCGGAATGGGAGCGGTATACGAGTCCCGGAACCCCCAGTTATAAGCCTGCAGGGGGAGGGGAGCCGATTGAACCAGCTGCCATCCGGGGGGTTTCAATCTGTAAAAGGTAGGGACCATGGCGTGCCTCTTGGTCCGGTCGCCCTACGTCTCCCTCCCGGGGGCACCACGTCAGGGGCTTAGGCACAAAAGATCTTGTAGGTCGAGATGCTATGTTCCCCTCCGTACCTAGTCCTACTCCTACCTTCTATAAAAGTTGCATACGTAGTTATTTCCGCTCCCTCCTCAAAAGTATGTCATTGTGTCCATAGTTTGTCATGTTTGAAGAGCAGGAGATGCAATACGAATTGAAGATCAAGGTCTCCTGATAATTAGTGGTGGAGTTAGTGATAATCGATTTAGTGAAAATTGCGTTGGTAGGGACCGTTGCCATGGAAACACTTGTAAATAAACAAAGTTCTCTGTGGTCGCCATTTACAGTTATTGTAAAATACGAGTTTCTTAAATTAAAATTTAAATAACATGAGCTCGAAAAGCGACAGAAGTGTTATTCCACAAGACATACAGGAATCTGCAGTACAATACTAACAATCAATTTATTAAGTAAATGAAAATCGTGTTGTATGTTATGTTGAATAAAATGTTTGTAACTTAGTTTATTTTATTTTGTAAGTTGTGTGCAAAAATGACAAACTTTCGTAACTTAAATCAGTTCAAGAATCACATACTTTTGAGGTATATAGTGGAAAAAACAATAATACTTTTGTAACAACGGATTACAGAAAGATATAGAGAAAAACGATAGTGGAATAGAGAAAGTCATGTGAATGTAACACATCAAATGTTTAGCACCCTGTAATGCACACATTATACTGGACGCAACCCGACCCCAACTTTAACCAGAGTGATCTCGCAGAAAGTGCAAGCCTACGCTGGGTTATAGAATAAAGATTGCAAACCTACGTACTGGCAAAAACACTTGACTGGCGAATGCGTGCAGGGACGGTATTAACGAATATGGCGTGAAGCTGCGACGTGTGAACTGCCCACGCGTTCCGTCACCCGCCAAAATGCCACGTCACAGGAACACGTGACTTGTAGAGAGGCAAGAAATCAAATGGAACGTCAGCTGTAATCCAAACTACTTGGCAAGCACGAAACCTTCAGGTGGTAAACTACAAGCCAACAGTTCCACAAATGTTATTTTTCTTGGATGTCCTCAAATTTGCAGCGTCGGCCACAACAAGCTGCGTCGTAAAACATGTTGCCTCTTTCTTCTTGCGCATCTTCAACTTCAATTATTATTCAGTTTTTACTCGATTCCTTCATTAAATCCATTTCTTTATTTTGTGTCTCCTTTCTCATTTATTTAATTCTTCTCTATCTTCTTTCCATAATTCTTTTTTCTCCCTCTCTCTATTTTATTTTACGTCGCTTTAACTCCTTGGTCATATCGCGACGGATCTGTTGGTGGATATCTCTTAGAACGATATGTGATGGACAGTTAGCCTTCTAGGTTTCATCCCTGTAACCACCCGCTTCATGTCGTACAGATGGCATTAGGGTGCCGTCCAGTCTAACCGCCGCCCTCACACAGAAACCATAATTGTTCGCCATTCCTCCAAATTGTTTCTACATTTTTAAATATTTACTTTAAACCAAGTAAAATTTTTTCTCAAAATCTTAAAAGACTTTAAAAAAAATACTGCTTCTTATTAATATTTATTATAGAGTAGACCCAATAAGAAACTTTCCAATAAATGAATACACAAATTAGTACGACATTTTGTTATTACAACAATATTGTAACAAATGAGAAACACCAGTTGTTGCTAAAAACACTTTGTCACTTATATGTTCAGCGTAGCATAAACTTTACACTTGAGACACTTTTGACAAACTTTCAGAACAGAACACAACTGATCCGTCGAATCGTATCACAACTGAACTGCTGAGTCCAACTCGGCACTGTCCACTTTTAATTGACCAAACAATTATAACTCTTGATTTCACTTAACTTTATCAGTTCTTAACTAACCGATTCAACTAAACTCCCGGGCAAGAGCAGCCCCTTATATAGGCCTCGCATACAAGGTTGAATGTTCTAGAAAGGAGGCTACTAGAACATGCGGAAAGAAATGTTCTGAAACAGGCAAGCGGCGCATAATGGGCTATTGTCCCGCACTGGTTATTGTTCCGACGGCCGGTCGAAAGCCCCACCCAGGTGCCCATCGAGAGGTGCTTACTGTCGGCCCGTAGGTAGCTTCGCGCGCGCGGTCACAGTATTCCTAAGCGCAATTCTGTTTAATATTTTAAGCATCATAAGTATAATATTTATATTTTATTTAACCCCATTGCATAACAGTTTCAGTGACCGTTTCTATACGTGTAATAAAGATATCTCTAAATAACGTCAAGCATTTCAACACATCTTGTTTATATATTTATTCTAAAACTGCGTTTCTTACAACACTTTCTCTAACACTATCAGCATTAACTATCTAAAATTCACGCACTAGCTTAATGAAATTATATACAGTAAGAAGAGTAGCATTAAGACAAGTGGTTTTTGTTAATTGAAATAAACTTTCACTACATATTTACGCATTTCATTGGAGGTATTAAACACAGTAGATAAAGCGATAGTCAGATTTTTAAAGAGTCAGTCAGTCGCGGTCTGGCCCTTGGCCGGTGCACATCGCGAGTTGGAGAGCGCTTGGTAGTTGCCGCGCCTCTTGTTTTCGTGTTGGTGGTGTATTGAGTGTCAGCAGTGAAATGGAGCAACAGAAGGCAGTACGTAAAAATACTATAAAAGTTGCGTTTAATAAGAGTATGCAACGGCCCACGGCTTTTGAAATTCACGAATGGATGCACCACACTTTGGAACTCACTCCAGCGCAGGTACATACAATTCAGTTGGTGGGAAGAGAAAACGCTGTTTATATCAAGTTTCAACAGTGCAGTGTTTATGAAGAAGTACTACGTAAATACGAGGGAGCATTCCAATTTGCCTTAATGTCCGGTGAAGTGACGGATGGGCAACTTACGGCGGCAGATAAAGAATATACTTTGGTTCGCGTCTACAATGTGCCACCTGAAATCAGTAACGACAGGGTAGTTTACGAGCTTCAGCATTACGGCAAGACACTGCACATCACTACTGACGGTTGGTCTGGCCGTTATAGATTTGCAGTTTACACTGGTATACGTTAAGTGCATATTCAACTTACTAAACCGATACCTTCCACGTTAAAGATTGCCGGGTTTGAGGCCTACATTACCTACAGTGGACAAGAACAGGTTTGTTTCATTTACAAGGATAACACACATCTGAAAGCAGATTGTCCTCAACGCTGGTTACGAGCATCTGTTCCTCCTCAATCCCGGCTACGGCATCAGCTGATGAGTGAGTTGTTTAAACCAATCTCCGAGAACGACGTTGTTTCACCTGATGCGGTGCCTCCAGCGGACGTGGCAATGGTTGCTGCAGTTACTTCGGCGGTTACGGCTGCCGCAGTGCCCATCTCAGCGACTTCAGTGACTCCTACTAATGACCAGAGGGCTGCACCTTCCATCACATCTGACAATGCTGTTACCGACTCTTTGAAACGCAGTCATTCGGAAGGCGAACCTGATTCTAAGAAGCTGAAAGGTGAGGCAGTAGCCTCTCAAGCACCGAGAGTTGCGACTGTAAACCGGCAAGTGCTACCTGAGAAAGCGACGCAGTCACGGGATCCACGGCTTCGCAAAACAGAACCTCCACCTCAGGATGGCGATACGATACCTCAACCCTGGTCAGAGGACGTGGACCGCGCCTTACCGTTGGTGGCAAACGATTTGGATACTTCCGAGTTGCCTGGCCTGCCTGCCGTGACTCCGGATGGTGATTATGAGAAAGCTGATACACTGAAAGACAAATCTTCGCAGAAACACAGAGTGCATCCGTATGTCTTACCTACATTGCCGCGTGACAAACCAGGCGAGAAAGGTGGCGGATCAGTTTAAATCTCCCGTTCTTGGTGTCCAGTCCCCTAGTAGTGCTGTATTTCCTTGTCTGTGCTGTTCCTTCTGGAGACTCTTTCATTCGTGGTTTTTCATATATGACACTTCTTCACGTCTTTGTTTCTATAAACGTTAATGGTCTTCGTAATCCGATAAATCAGCATTTACTTGCTGCATTTCTACACTTATATGATGTGGATGTTGGATTTTTACAGGAAATCAATGTGCCCAATCTTGATTTTCTGTGTCATTATGAGAACATCGTCAATCTTGGACCGGACGGTCGAGGAACGGCGTTGCTTTACCGCAAAGGAATGCGTCTCACCAGTGTCGACTTACATCCTTCTGGACGCCTCATCTCCGCCCTGTACACTGACATAGTCTTGATCAATTTGTATGCACCTTCTGGCTCTCAACGTCGGTCTGAGCGGGAACTATTCTTCAAAACCGCTCTTCTCAATGCCCTTTCTAAGGGTTCAGCATATCTCATTGGTGGTGATTTTAACTGTACTGTTGCTGCCAAAGATCAGCGTGGGTTGCCCAACCTTAGTCCTATGCTCAAGCAAATCGTGACGCATTTTGACCTTGTGGATGCCTGGGAGTCCAAATATGGTTCTCGTGTGGACTTCACCTTTGTCCGTGGATTGTCGGCTTCTAGAATTGACAGATTTTATTTCTCTCGCACCTTGGTTCTTACGGTCCATGTTCTTCGAGTGCATCCCCTTGCGTTCAGTGATCACCATGCAGTCGTCTGTCGGATTACGCAGATTGCACCTGTTCCCACGCCTGGGAGAGGTTACTGGAGGATTCCTGTATCCATTTTCGCGGAGGAAGATTGCCATCGAGACTTCCGCTTACTGTGGGGAAAGTTGCGTCCCTCGTTCCTCAATTCCCGCAACAAACATTCCTGGTGGCTTTATAAGGCTAAACCAGCAATTATTTCCCTTTTTAAACGGGCAGTTCTCCAACGAGCCAGGGAACGGCGAGAGCTGCTGGATTTCTATTATGCTGCATTACAGGATCTCGCTGAACTGCAAAGAGCCGGTCATGATGTGTCCCAAAGTCTGCATGCTATTAAGGAACAAATTTCGTTAAAGCAATTGGAAATGCTCCGCCTTCGAGACGTCTCCCATCGTCCACATATGGCTGCAGAAGAAACCTTCTCCCTTTTTCATCTTGCCGGAGAGCGCCAGCAGGGCAGGCAGCGTTTTATACCTGAACTTTGTCACGCTGGGCGGATAATTTCTGGATCCTGTGCTATCATCCGCTGCTTTCATGACTATTTCAGTGCTATGTTTTCCAAAGTTTCCAATACTGGTGCCGCCTCGTTCCCGCTGCATTGTCATCTGCCTTCGCAGAGCGGCTCCTCTCTTTTGCAACCTATTACCTCTGCAGAACTAGCGGCTGGGTTGCAGAGTGTGAAGCAGAACACTGCTCCTGGTCCGGATGGTATTCCGTATGCCTTCTATTCCACGTTTTGGGACGTCATTGCTACCGAACTCACAGCAGTTTTTGCAGAAATTCAGCGCACCTCTAAGGTTACTGAGAAGTTTGTTGAAGGTGTAATACTAGTGCTTCCGAAGCATCGATGTGCGAGAACCGTTACAGAGTTTAGGCCGATTACCTTGCTCAATTGCGACTACAAGTTACTGGCGAAGGTGCTTTCTTCAAGGCTGAATCTGGTTTATGGAGCAATTCTCTGCAACGTCCAGACTGTGGTTCCGAGTGGCAGGAACATCATCCAATATATTGGCTTATTGAGGGATGTGATTTGTCATGTTGAATCCGAGAAGCTTCCAGTGGCATTGGTTAACCTTGACTTTGAGAAGGCCTTTGATAACGTTAGTCATTCTTACCTATGGTCGCTTATGCGGCACTTGGGGATCCCAGGGCGGTTTCTTTCATTATTACAAAACCTTTATGCTGCTGCAACATCCAGGATACTCTGCAACGGATACCTTTCTCCGATTCTCCGCATAGAGCGGTCCGTCAGACAGGGTTGCCCACTGTCTATGGGTTTATTTGCGTTGAGCCTCGATCCCCTTTTGAGAAAACTACAGTCATCCCTCGGCGGCATAGAACTACACGGTCAGCGATTCCGACTTACCGCCTATGCGGATGATGTGACTGTCTTCCTGGCAAACAACGCGGACATGGTCACCTTACATCGGTGCCTACGCGACTATTGTTCCGTTTCTGGTGCCCAACTAAATTTTACCAAGTCGGAGGTGTTACAGTTTGGTCATTGGCCAGAACCCCTGAACCTTCATGGTATGCGGACAGTAAGCCGCACGAAGATCTTGGGCGTTGTGTTTACGCAGTGTTTTCGCGAGACTGTGGCAGTTAATTGGGCTGACAAGCTGACGAAGTTACGGGTGCTCTTAGTAGAGCAGCGGACTCGGTCACTAAACCTTTTCCAACGAGTGTGGTATGTGCATACTTACGCCCTCAGTAGGATTTGGTACATTGCTCAAGTGTTGCCTATTGCCAAGCAATTTTCTCAGAGGATCGAATGCCTGATTGGTTATTTTCTCTGGTCCGGAGCTGCTTATCGGGTTTCCAGGGAACAACTACGTCTACCAGTTAATAAAGGTGGTTGTGGGTTGATCGCAGTGGATGTGAAATGTCTGGTACTTCTTGGGAAAACTATACTGCGTGTTCTGGACGGTGAGGGCCTTCCGCTACAGCGATCGCTTTGGGCAGCTCAACTTCGTCTTCCAGATAGGCGGCTACCCGAATTTCGGCGGTGGTGGAAGACATTTGCGGACCTACCCACCATTACTACGCAGAGGTTGGCCTTTACTCGGTCAGCCTTCTTTTACAAACATCTGATGTCTACCACCAGTGTTCTACCGCGGGTACAACAAAACTATTCGCTTAGACGATGGAGTACAATTTGGGAAAAATTTCAGAATCCGAAGATCCCCACTGACTGGAAAGCTGCGGTTTACTCGGCTGTCAATGAGGTTGTTCCGACAGCTGACAAATTGTGGCGGCATGGCAGAGCAACATCAAATCTCTGCCTCAGGTGTTCTGCGGTGGAGACATTGAGTCACAAGTTGGTGGATTGTGCCCTCGTACGCCCAATATGGGACTGGATATATGGTCGTATAGGAGTGATTTGTAGTGGCGTGCTGATGTTTCCACGGGAGGTCTATCTGACTCTCGAATTCAAACACGGTGACAAGAAACTGACAGATGCCCTTACTTGGCTCATCTTTGCCACCTACTTTTGGGTACTAAAAGTTGGGGACGCAGTGAATCTGCAGGCTTTCCAGAGATTTATCCGGAAGGAACGCTGGGAGTTGGACAAAAGGACCACTTTGGCCTTGGATCTCCCGCATTTGAGGAAGCTCTAAGTGTCCACTGCAGGAGATAGAATAGGGATAAGAAGAAGAAGAAACAAAAGTGATCTATCCTTCTTGTGTAGTAGTTTCCATATTCTCCTAAAAACCTAACCCAAAATAAAGTAAATAAATGCATACTTTGCACCAAAATTAAAAAAACAAAACCTTGAGAAAAAAAAACTAAATAAAATAAAATACAAAACACAATCTAAAACAGGAAAAAATAAAAAAAAAACGGAGAGGAATGCTCATTGTTAATATGAAAACAAAAAGAAAAAAAATAGTTTGTATACGCACTAAAAAAAATAAAAAAATAAAAAAAAACAAGTAGTTAAAAGAATTACTCTACGAACAAAAAAAAATATAATGCGGGTGGCAGTAGTGATGAGATCAATAGCTCTTTCGCAATCACGTGATCACTCTCGACGTTCACACCCTTTCACGGTGACCTAAGACAATGATACATTGATTGGAAGTAAAATTTTTTTTAAAAAAAACAAAAAAAAAACCTTTGTATATATATATATATATATATATATATATATATATATACATAATATTTCGAGCCAGGGAGTAAGAGTATAAGTTGAAAAATTCCATTTTCTGTTTTTGTAACATGTATAATTTAGAGCATTAGCTTTGTGTGGGTCTAAGTGTTTATGTCTTATGTATACAACTTGCAAAAAAAAAAAAAAAAAAAACATGGTTGTAGCAACGCCATCTAAAGTACAATTTCTGTTGCTGTCGTCTTTGATCTTATTGCCAAGACATGCGGCGAAAATATAGGGGGAAAAAAGCAAAAAAAAAATAAATAAAAAAAAAAAAAGAGCTTGTCACTATTGTGATAGATTTGAAATTCCATGATCTTTACATGGCCACGGGAAAAAATGAATAGGAGCTTAATACTTTATGAAAGGAAAAGTATTTGAAAATTCAAACCAATAACAAAGAATATTTCATGTGACATAAATTGTGTGCTTTAACGAGATATATGTTTTGTTAATTAAGATTTTTGTCTATCTCTTACGGTTTACCAATTATACGAAAGACATTCAGAATGGAATGGACCTCAAAGGCTATTCCCAGAAAACTCAAGACATTTTATTTGTCATGGAAATATCTTCTTGAACATATAGTATTTTAATAAGAATCGTTACAGCCATTTTTGAGAAAATAATAAATAAAGGTCTTCCATGTAAAGGGTAGTTTGAGGTAGGAGATTTTCTTAAAAATCCCTGTTCGCATCCTTAGAAGATACCGAACATGAATACCAAGTTTGGTACCTAACACACACACAAATTCGCCATGACTATGATGGAAGTAAAGAAGAATAGGTAAGGTGCCCATCGAGGAGAGCGATGGATTCTTCACGAACACCGTGTAGACGTACACATTGTTCTTCTGTTTGCCGTCACTTTCGATGGTTCCCAGCAGCTGGAGCACGGAGATGTCAGCAGAAGTCGCAGTAAGATATGAGGTGTGTCGCGAGCTATGTATCCCATATGTACACGAGTAAAAGAAAATCAGGGTCAACTTAAAAATACACCCCTTGACTTAATGTTCTACTTGGCAACAGGCAGAAGGAGTCGTAGCTTTATAATATCCAACTTACAGAACAAGAAGAACACATTACTGCAGATATTTCAATGCAAAGTGCATCGAGAAGGTCAAAGGCAATTTTAACCATTTAGAAAATCTTCATCCAACATACAGTGCGATCTTTAAGTCTCTCCGCAGTGATGGAATAAGCGAGATATGGGAATGTGGTGGTAATCCTGACTACAGCGACTTGTGATGCTACATAGTGGACTGTTTGGAATGGAATTGAAAAAAGCGTAGAAAGAGAAAACATGTAAATTAAAATTATAATTAACTTACACATTCACAGGTATTGAAAATGTTCCCCTTTCTGTTGAAGCACAGACCGACACGTTTAATTTTATTGTTAAACACCTTGATTACATCTTCTACTGTCACTGAATTAGTGCAATTTATTACTGCCAAATTTAGTTCAGCGGATTATTTTTATACAAATTGCAGCACCCCAAAAGAAATAATCAGGGTCTACCACTTCTGCCGGTGTCATATACAGAACCACTCTCACGAAATTTATTTATCAAATGTATGTATAATTATGTATAATCACCACCGTCTCTAAAACATTTTCCACTAAAAACACACACTGTTCAATAGAAAACATTTTCGATCTTTTACATTTAGGAACTAGCTGACCCGACACACGTTGTTCTGTATAAATTTCAATAAATTTCTTTCTGATCGTTTTGTGAATTTGTGAAAACTATTGAAATGTGTAAATAAAGTAAAAACGAGAAGAAGAAAAAACGTATTTTTGAGTGATCATTGTATCTGCAGGTGAGCCAAAAAACTACGAAACGGCTGCGCGGTGTTTTTCCTGTCCGCGTCCTCGGCGCTCGCTGCCGTCTGCCGCTATCATAGAAAGGCGCGGATCAAATCATACAAGATTTTAAAAACTACTTTTAAAAGCTTTACTTACCAACTTTATGAAAGGATATGTTGAAACTGGCCACCGTCGTTGTCCATACATTTTTGGCACCTCTTTAGGAAACTATCCATCACTCGTCGTAGTTCACGTTGAGAAATGCTGGCAATTTCCTGGGGGATATTTTGTTTTAATTCTTCCAGGGTGTGTAGGTTTGTCTTGTACACTTTGTTTTAAGTTACCCCAGAGATAGAAATCGCAGGGGGCTAGGTCGGGTGCCGAGGGGACCATAAATCTCTACTAATAATTCTGTCCTCAAACACACTTTCAATTGATCTCATCGAAATATCGGCCGTATGAGCTGTTGCAGAGTCTTGTTGAAAAAAAAGACAAAATCACGCTCTCTGCTAATTCTCAAAAAAAAAGGAGTGAAATTGTATTCACAAATGTACGGGCTTCAACTGTTGACTCGAAAAAAGTTTGCGAGTGATTGATAGTTTTCTAAAGAGGTCCAGAAATGTATGGACAACGACGGTGGCCAATTTCAGCATCTCCTTTCATGAAGTTCGTAAGTAAAGTCTTTAAAAGTAGTTTTAAAAATGTTGTATGGTTTCATCCGCTCCTTTCTGTGATAGCGGCTGACGGCAACGAGCGCCGAGGACGCGGACAGGAAAAACACCGCGCAGGCGATTCGTAGTTTTTTGGCTCTCCCTGTATTAACGAGCGTGGCCATGGATATTCAATTTGAGGAGTACATTCAAAAGTACGCCAATGGGAAATTTTACATGCTGGATGAATTCTATCGGAAGTACACCAGTGAAATGCTGGAAATATGTGATATGCCTGGAATGTGATCGACTTGGAACCATGCGATGTTATTCCAAAATTTAAGTCTCAATTGAATTAAGTCAGAATTTCATGTCAACCAAATTATTTATTTTATTCCATTAAATTTGAAATCGCAATGAATCTCAGGTTATTTTGTTTACATTTGCTTTGTTTGACTGGTTTGCAAAAATTATGATTTTTGCAGTTTGTCCGAATTTTCCGTATTTTCTTTGTAATTTTATACAATTTTTTCTTCCTTTAAATTTTCCAGGACCATAACAAACCAACCCAAAACATAATTACGCCTATCCATCATTCGAATCGTGAGTTATAGTATCGAGTTCGTACAAAAATCCCATAGAAAAAAACACGTTTAGTTTTACCAAATTTTACAGTTTTTCTTTCTCTAAAAACCTTATTTGGACTATTACGAACATTAAAAAGAATTAGCCAAATCGGTGCAGCTGTACTCAAGTCATACGCTTACCAACCAAAGGCATTTAATTTTTAATTATATAGATTATTTATCACACAGCAGTTTTCCTACAATCTATACATGTTTGTATTTCTTCATAAATAGCTATCCTCTGCATCTTCATCTGTTAGCCTTCTAGACGCCACGCTTCTTCGGACCATATCCATTCATTGTTCTCTCGGTCTTCATTGCCCTCTGTTTCCTTCAGCTTCCCAGTTCTGCAGCACTCTTGCTATTCTGTAAGTGTTCCATAAGTGAAAATGTAATATAAATATTAAAATCTATATATTTGGGAAATAAGTGCAAAGTAAAGTTGGGAAATAATGTTACACCATTTAGAGACTGTTACAAGGATGTTGTCTATCACCAGCACTCTAACATATAGATGCAGGTTTACGCCAATGGTTCACAAAATGCAATACGATGGCAATTGCAATAAAAGAAAATAACACCCTACATCAATTACTTTTGCAGACGACCAAGATACTGAGGACGCTTCATGCATGATGAGAAATGTAATTTAAGAACATAAAATGTGGGGACTTAAGATTAACTTTAATTAAACAAAATATTTATTGGAAAGGTAGAATCCAACCCAATTCCAGGCGACTGAAAAATTCAGTGACATAGCCGGGATTTGAACCACGGATCTCCCGGTCTCCGTCCGGTTGCTCTAATCACTGAGCTACCATGGCAAAATGCCGGCACGACACTAAATTCTCCAAATAAAACACGACTAATGGCATATACTTTCCCCTATAATACCAAGGAACTTTTATTCAAGACATTTCTTTGTACAGCACTTAGTTTTGGAGATATTGTACGGTCACAACTTATATGGTCTACCCTGTATATGGCGCGGACGGACGTTCCGACGACTGGCCGGGTGATAAGTGCTCTTGTGCAGTGTAAACAGCAGAGGCCCTATCGAGAGAGAACCATAATCTTCTGGAAGTTTCCCTTCTTCCCGCTTCTCGAAAGTTCTGGAACTCTGTTGGAGATTCCGACTGCTATATAAGCGAGCGTTCTCGCAAGTGAGTCGGTTAGTTAGTGAGTTATTAGGATTATGATTAGGAATTCAATCGTAACAGAATTATTTTAGCTATGCGTTATTCAGCACATACTTGTAATGTTATGTTCTATAACTCTCACAATTACACGAGGATTGTAATATTATTCTGTGTTTTTATTGCGACATAAAGTGCGTTCTCCGAGTGAGGTCATGACATACAATGAGCGCTACTATTGCAAGGTATTAAGAGAGGTCTTGTGTGCGACTCCCGGCGGGTAGACCGTCCGGAAGAAAAGTCTACGTAGTGCGTATTTTATTACGTCGCGAAGAAAGTGAAGTGACAGTGAAAACTGGACACAGTCACAATATACATGGTCGCGATTTAGCAACTAAGACACGGTAAAAGAAAAAGGAATCGAATATACACGAATATCAATGTCAAAATATTCTAATAACTCCTGTGTAAAAAAGCTTCGTTTTATTTCTGCATGTTGTAATGAAGCTCGTTAGCAGGGCACATTAAATGTTGTATAAAGAGAGAAAACTGTCTCCAGGTAAAGTTAGAAATCAGTCAACCGATATTTTATGATTAACAGCTGAGACGGTTATTTTTCTTGATGGTCGCAGACTATGTTTATTTTCTAAAGAGGTTAACTTGGTGGCCTGGGAGTCGGGTATCTTCATATTTACCACTTTACCTCTAATTTGTTGTATATGTTGACAGTCTCTGTATTATGTGAAAACTTTGTAGAGGTTTAAAATTTCACCTACTGTAATTATCTAAATAATTGCTAGAACATTCTGACCGAAGATTGTTCCACTGACAAAGGGCACTTATACGCTACGCAGCATTTCCAGAACGTGGAAGACTCTCGGAGAGAGGCTAAGGAAGGCAGACGTTCCGCCGATGTTTTACATCAGGGAATTTTTCATCCGTTGTTAGGAATACCTTAGGCTATATATAGGGAATAATTGACTAAACCGTCTTCTATATCATTGTACAATACTTTCATAACGGTAAGAGAAAAATTAAAGTAATTAAATTATCATTCGAGTTTACAAAGCCACTCGAGAATGGTCCGCTCAGCCAGTTAATATTAAAATAGGTTATTGAATGACATTTGGGGACGTGACCTCAATTTTTAAATAGCACAACTCTTAAATGGCCCCCATCACTTAAGATGTATTCCTGCAATCTGTCACACAGAGTCTGTATCACTGATTGCAGCATGTTGTTTGGTATGACTGTGATTTCCTCCTTGAGTCCCTTGGTTTCCTAATGTACGCTTTAGACTTGAGGCAACCCCAGAGATAGTAGTAGGATATTTATTAACTACTTAGTATCACATTAATTGCATAACACAAAGAGCGTACATGCTCTCTAGAAAAATACCTGCTCTGTAAACGTGACTTGAGAATCGACCAGAAAACAACTATTTTATAATGACAACACTATATACATACATATAAAATTAAAAATACTCTGAATCACACACACATACACACACACACTCATGCACATAGATGCTCAAACGCCACATATACTTAAAGAAAATTGTACATAAACACCTTATCTCTTAGTAAACGTACTTCCATTAAGTATGTGTCCAAGCTTGGCCAGTGTGGGCTGTTTAGAATCAAGTCCCAGCATGCTGTCCTCTGTCTGTTGGAAGCCAAAAATACTTCCGGTAATAATTTTTTCCTAACACCCTCTGTTTGTACGCATGCTGCCAAAATATACATCCAGTCTTCTTGTTCCCCGCATTATGGGCAAATCCTCCTGCCATCGTCATCAACAATCTTGCGAGCTTTCCACCCTCCCAACCTAAGCCATGCTATTCCCGTCCTCTCTTTTATACCCAATTCCAAAATATATGTTTCCTTACCCCATCCAGTTTTATTTCACTTTATAGCTCCAATGTTTATCTTTGTCTACATTCAGATTCTATTTTCTGCCTGTTTGTATCACATAATCGTCTTTTGACTTTCTCACGCCACTGTGTGTATTTTCATTACCCCTTTGCCAGATATCGTTTAAGCCAATTTTTGATAATTACCGTTGTAACCCCGCCACCCACCATTTTGGATGCTCTATGTTGTTCATTTGGTGACGATAACATATTGCTCTCAGAGTTGTTTGGTCACCTTTAATTATTCGCAGCTTGCACCTAACTACATTTAGTTTTGCAAATACAGCATCTTCCCAGCATCCTACCTCACGAAGAACTCCGTAGTTTGAAGTACCCCTCCCCAACCCTAGAATGCGCTTCCAGAAATTACATTCCCAGAGAAAGTAGTCACATATTGATGGGTCACGAGCCACGAAATGTCTCCTCCCCTAGAAATCACATGCTAGTATTCGGGATGTGTAGAAAATCGAGTAGCGGTTACCTTATTGCAATGGAGTCAGAGAGTAACTGAAGCTTGTTTCTTTATAACTTTTCCCACTGTCTTTCTTCCGAGCACCATTAGTTTCTCCTTTCCCCTGACTGGCTAATCTTTTAGGCGTCATAGGTGTGGCTTTCATATCACGTGGAAACTTCAAGTAAACGTCATAATTCCTAGGAACACAAATAAATAGGTTCAAATAAAGAAAATAAGATGTGAAGGATGTAAAAATAAAACTTTATAATGGAACTCGACTCACAAACTTATGGAGAATATTGTCTCCAATTCTCGTCGCAATGTACCTACGGATCGAACACTTACACCCAAGTTCAGAACAGAGCTGCTCGACTTCTCTCACTGACAAAGACTGATTCTTTGCGAGTGCATTGAATACAGGCACCACAATCAACTTTCACCGCTTGTAAAGGTTTACCCTCGCGATGCTTTAGCGAAAAAGCCGCGTAGATTCTGTCATTATGCAATAATTACACGCAGTATAAGAGATCACTAATGAATTTTCGCACTCGGTGCAGTATACCCTTGAATGGCGATGTATTATAAGTGATGTGCACTGTAAGTTGAGGCGAAAACCTTTAAGAAAGTATTCGTTTTCACTTTAAAAAATCTGAAGTGATACGAGGGTCGTCCAATAAGTAAGTTTCCCTATTTTATAAAAAAACATTACACACAATTGATCATGTTGAAATAAATTTATTTATATTGTACAATCCTTCTGTAACTTTTCTACATAGTCAACCTGTTTTTCCAAGCATATTTGGGGACGTGACACAAGGTTTTCCAAAGCCAGCGTTTTACCAGGTCGGGTCCTGTGCTCGCAACCAGCTGTTCACTTCTGATTCATCTTCGTCACGGTGTTAAAAGTGCTTACCTCCACGATGACCTTTGAGACAGGGGAACATGTGAAAATGACTTGGGAAAACATCCGGTGAATACGGAGGATACGAGAAAACTTACCAATTGAATCTTCTGAGCTCCACCTGGGTCAAGATTCAACTTGGGAGTTTTCTCGTATCCTCCGTATTCACCGGAGCTCGCCCCAAGTGATTTTCACATGTTCCTCCAACTCAAAGGTAAACACTTTTAACACAGATACGAAGTCAAATCGGTGAACAGCTGGTTGCGAGCACAGGACCCGACCTGGTACAACACTGGCTTGGAAAAACTTGCGTCACTTCCCCAAAAATGTTTGGAGAAACATGTTGACTATGTAGAAAAGTAACAGAAGAATTGTAAATATAAATGAAATTAATTCAACATGATCAATTGTGTGTAATATTTTTTTTATAAAACAGGGAAACTTACCTATTGGATGACCCTCATACATTCACATGACTTTCTCTACCCTCTATCTTTATTAGTGTGTATACAAACTATTATTACTAAAGTTTATTTTTCTATCTACTACATTTAATCCAAATAAACCCTTGCAAAAATATCGAGTGTCCCAAAATGATGTATACATACTTTGAAACGTTATTTCTCACCAACGAAATGAGGCACAAAAGCAATTTTTATGTATGATCCAGAAGGCACTGAAAAAGCATATCAACACGTTCATCGTTCTTCATGTGTTTATAAACAAACAAAATACCAGTATGATTAGTATAAAGAAAAGCAGTGTTCATCGAATTGTGCGAGGTCAAAACTGAAAGCCTTCTATTCCGAGACTTCTCCACGTACTAAATGAGGACGATCCAGAGAGGCGACTGTCATTTTGTGAGTGGTTACTGAACAAGTGTGACGAAAGGGAAGATTTTCGAGACTCAATTGTTTGGTCAGATGAAGCCACATTCAAACTTAATGGCAGAATTGTGTGTACTGGGCTAAGGAGGATCCACACATCGTTGAAGAAAATGATGTCAATCTTCCAGGAGTAACGGTATGGTGTAATATATCTTCCAGAGGAGTAATTGGACCCTACTTCTTCGAAACGTCTGTCACAAAATTGAGTTTTATTTATGTACGCTCTTTAACTACTGTGGTCCTTAGCGTCCCATTCTATACTGGGCGTGAAAGACCGGTAATTTTGCTCAGAGGCCTCTTTATCAGGCTTGAAGTTTTTTTACGTGCCGTAAATCTACGACACGGGACCACCGGCTTTACTTCCCTTCCGAAGAAAGCCATGCTAAGGATTTTTACGCCCGGAAAAAAAAATCCATCGTCCTCCGCCGGGTTGGAACCCGCGACCTCGGGAACTAGAGGCTAGCATGCTAACCACTACACCACGGAAGTCGATAAAGACTGTCACGGGTCAGACTTATCTGAAAATGTTGGAAATAATGATTCAACGTCTTAATGATCTCTTTGAGAATGAAAATGAGGTTTACTTCCAACAAGACGGGGTACACTTCACTTCCGTGTTGTGAGAAATTTTCTCGATCGCACATTCAATCAGAGACGGATAGGACGAAGAGGAAGTGCTGTAGGGTTTGCTACCTCGATCTCCCGATATAACCCCTACAGTCTTGTACCTTTGGGAAACTCTAAAGAACATGGTGTACGCCACAATACCATAAACACTGGAGGAGATGAGAGATCGGATTAAATATGTCATCAATGATAACCCATTACCAACAAATCCAGTCGTTATGTCACTCTGTTCGACGTCATTGGAAGTGCACTGTGGCGGAAGGTGGGCATTTTGAACATGTAGGGTCTTAAGGAAGTTTAAGTAATAGAACACACAGAAAAAAATTATTTCTGTCTCATTTCATTGCTGAGACATACGTTTCAAAGTGTGTATACATTAATTTAGGACACTCTGTAGTGAAGTGATAAGATCCGCCTGAATAATAGGAATAATAATAATAATAATAATAATAATAATAATAATAATAATAATAATAATAATAATAATAATAATAACCATAATAAGAATATTAATAAGCATCTAATCAAAATAATGAGGGGAATACTAATAAGATGGAAGAACAAAAGAGAATATTAAGGATTAGAAAAGGGGGAATAAAATCATAAAGAGAGAAATAAAGTAAAGAGTAGATATGAATAAATAATCAGAACGTGAAATAAAATGTAGAAAACGCGTATTTTAGAACGAAGAGACTTGGCGAAAACTATAAAAAGATTGAAGACTTAGGAACGTACAGGAAGAGAGACATTAGCAAACGCTTTAAGTCCTATTGAAATTTTGTAGAACTCACAGGAAGCAAAGACAAGGGAACGGAAATCGGATTCAGTCAAGCGCACAGAAAATTCAGTCTAGCGAACATAATTTGTTAATGGCAGACGCGGACGATGCCAGGGCGACGAAACAACGAGCCAATGGCAAACGGGGAAAAATTTAAATAAATAACCAATAAGAATTAATAAAAGTCACGTGCATAGCAACAAGAAGGATCGAAACTATAAAAGAGGCGTGAAATAGAAAAATTATCTATGGCAGAGAGCAACTTTCAGACATGGGTAAGATGCATCACTTCGTGTCGGACCGTAGGGTAGAGAAGGTGACTTCGTGTTATATAGGAAATAGCAAGATAGATGTAGAAATTCAAAATATTTTTATATCAGAGGAAGAAACAGTGCGGATGTCTCAAAGTAATTCTTTATGCATTTGAAAGTTAGTGTAAAGTAAAATTATGTGAAGGGTAGCTAGGAAATGACAAGAGTAGGTCATTAAAGTAACGTCGTAATATGTTTCAACTTCTCAAAAGTACTTAAGAAAGGGTAAAGCACGAATACAATAGCAGGGGATGACAGTAGTAATGGCGTCTTGTGTGAAAGGATATTCGGACGAGGAAAACAGTGTGGATCTTCAATAAACGGGCCATCTGAGAGGAGAACAGTGAACATCATTCATCCACATCCACACTCCCTGAGATAAGAGTCACACAACCAATATTCCTCTACCTGAGTAGCCGGCAGCAACATCAATCCTTCTGAATAACAAACCCAACACCAACAACCAACCCATTACCCATTAAAAACCCCGCTACAGTAGCCACATTACACATTACACATATAGATACATAGAGAACAGCGACAGTCAAATGTTTAACAACTGGACGCTGTATGCTGCCTTAAAATTCCATACTGTTTCCATGACATCGCGAGAAACAACTGAAAACCGATGGAACTTTAAAAGAATGACAAGTATTGAACAATTCGAGGCTTTAATAACAGATATCTCAGAAATGGATGCCAAAAAAAGCCTATTTTAAATAAATTGTATGTTTTAAAGAGATGTACATTTTTTGTGTGGGCGTTTCTGTCCATCACTTAATATTTACAAGTTATTCAAGATTATAGGAGATTCCTTCCGAATGAAGGAATGAAAATCCTCGTGTCGCATCCTTGGAAGACAACTCAAGTACCAAGTTTGGTATTTATTCGACTTTTCATTTTTGAGTTATGCTGTTCACAAGTACACACAGAGACATACACACACGGACACGTTTCCAAAAATGCTTTATTTGGATTTAGGGCGCCTCAAAACATGTATTTCAGGTGAAATCTCGGTATCGAATTTTTGGGTGGAATGCAGTACTTCACCTACTTACTCTACTGGTAGAGAAAGTAAAAGTTCTAGCAGCCAAATTAATGGAGGGAAAAATATAATTTTTAGGGGAACATAAAGATCAAATGGTAATACAGGCAGAGCAAGTATGACATTCCAAAATTCGATATCGACATTTCACCGGAAATACATGTTTGAGACCCCTGAATCCAAAAATAGCATTTTTAGAAAAAGGACCGTCTATATGTGTGTCTGTGAACAACATAACTCATAAACGAAAGCTCGGATAAATACCAAACTTGGTATTTAGGTTCAGTACCTTCCAAAGATATGACACGATGATTTTCAAAAGCAATTCCCCCAATCCAAATACCATTTACATGGAACATTTTTCGAACTTTTTTTATCAAAAATGGCTCAAGCGAGTTTGATTAGAAAGCATATATTAAAGATATTTACATAACAAATAAAATGTATATCTTAAATTTTCTGGAAATAGCCGTGACGTTTTCTTTGTTCGAAAGGAATTTTGTTAAACGTTAAGCGATAGACGAAAACGCACTACACAAAAAATGTAGATCTCTTTAAAACACGTAATATATTTCAAATAATCTTTTCGTAGCATAAGCCATTTCCGAGACATCCGTAATTAATGCTTCGATTTGCTCAATACTTTTTCATTCCTTTGAAGTCCTATCAATATGCTATTGTTTCTCACGATGTCATGGAAACAGTATGGAATTTTAAGGCCAGCATATAGCGTTCAGTTGTTAAACATTTGACTATCGCTGTTCTCTTTGTATTTATAACGAAATGTGTAATGTAGCTGTTTCTGCAAAGGTTTGTCTCATTAAAATGAAGCAGATATGAAAATAGGCTTTCGTAAGAATATTTCATATATCTACTAATAAACGATAGAGGGTAGTGAAAGTCATGTGCATGTAACACATCAGATTTTTAACATATATTTAAATGTAAGTATTGTGCTTCCAATTAGTAAAACCCTCTTGAGATTCTGGGTCTCACATAAAGTGGTCGCTGTTCTGCACGAACTGCGGAAATGGCAACAGTTAACGTAATATAAATATAGTTCCCTTTGATTACTAGCAGGTGTAACCATTACTTGGAAATGTGAAGTGCATCCAAGATTAATATTTGTCCCAGCTTCAATATCAGCGGCTCTCCTGGCTTGTTTCCGTTTCACGTGTTTTTGCTAATTTTATTACTGTACCTCTGTAGCCAGCATCTCCAGGAAGTTTATTCTTTTAAACAAATTATTTCAAGACCAGCAGATATTTCTTACATGTGGTTTCTCATAAACAACATTAATTTGAACTTTGGACTCATAAACAAAGACGTCAAGACTATAAACGCACAGTCTTGTATGTCCTTTGATATTTTCTTGAAGTTAAATTTGAATCACATAAAATAACTTAATCCACTTATAATCGTCACCATCTATTAATAGTTTCACTGATATACAGGTCCGTCAAAAAATGTACACATGCAATTCCGGGTTGCATCGAATCCTCTGTGTAATATGTAGTATGGTGCTTTCTCAAAAGATGTCTGTACACGTATGGCTCACATGTGATGTATGATAGTGAATAAAAATGATCGGGTATACCTGACGTTTGAGGAATAGTGGTTAGTAATGCGAGTGTATGACGCATTCTAAAGTCGCTAAGTAGTAAGCGTACAGTCGAATTCGTAGAATAGTGCCAATATAATGCGCAGTGGGAAATACTAAAACATTCAGCCCCTCCTCTTAACTATTTTCATCACTCGATTTAATGTTTGCCTTAGTCCCCCGCTTTTCCTTCGCTCTTGAGCCTGAAACCGACCTGCGGGCATGGGTTAATGCTTGAATGCCGTAATCTTGACATCAAACCAATACGAGAGGACTCATCTGAGGGCTGGTGAGGATTGTCGTTGCGAAGCATGCCTTCCAGCCAAATAGGTGAAATATTTATGTATTCCTCCACTTTCGCCGCTCGCCTAGGACTAACGTTTGTTCATAGAAAAGTTAAGTAGCAGAGAAACTGAGCTAAGTCACAATAGAGAAGTGAAGTGGCAGAGAAAACAGAACTAATTCACTCTAGAAAAGTGAAGTAAGATTGAAAACTGAACTAAGTGGCACTAGAAAAGTGAAATGACAGGGAAAACTGAAATAAGTGACACTAGAAGAGTAAAATGACAGGGAAAACTGATCTAAGTGACACTAGAAGAGTAAAATGACAGGGAAAACTGATCTAAGTGACACTAGAAAAGTGAAATGACAGGGAAAACTGAAATAAGTGACACTAGAAGAGTAAAATGACAGGGAAAACTGATCTAAGTGACACTAGAAAAGTGAAATGACAGGGAAAACTGAACTAAGTGACACTAGAAAAGTAAAATGACAGGGAAAAGCTGAACTAGGTGACACTAGAAAAGTAAAATGACAGGGAAAACTGATCTAAGTGATACTAGAAAAGTGAAATGACAGGTAAAACTGAGCTAAGTGACACTAGAAAAGTGAAATGATAGGGAAAAGCTGAACTAAGTGACACTAGAAAAGTAAAATGACAGGGAAAACTAATATAAGTGACACTAGAAGAGTGAAATGACGGGGAAAACTCAACTAAGTGACACTAGAAGTGTGGAATGACAGGAAAAATGTATCTAAGTGACACTAGAAGAGTGAAATGGCGGGGAAAACTGAACTAAGTGATGCTAGAAAAGTGAAATGACAGGGAAAACTGAACTGTGACACTAGAAAAGTAAAGTGACAGGGAAAACTGATCTAAGTAACACTAGAAGAGTGAAATGACGGGGAAAACTGAACTAAGTGACACTAGAAGAGTGAAATGACGGGGAAAACTGAACTAAGTGACACTAGAAAAGTGAAATGGCGGGGAAAACTGAACTAAGTGACTCTGGAAAAGTGAAGTAACAGTGAAAATTGATCTAACCCACACAGGTAATTGAAGTGACAGTCATAGCTGAACTAAGTCACAATATGGACACAAACGTTGTAAAAGTTCTGCCACCATTAAAGGTTTGATATGAAAGCAGAGCGCATTACTTCGCTTAGGGGCTGTGACAATTTAGAGAAACTATAAATTTCGGACAGTTGGAGCTAGCCTGTCCAGTTATTCGCACACTGTTGAGATGAAATCATTCAGTTCTACACTCCGATCTCCATCATAAAAGCTGTACACACATATAATATTTTAAAGAAACATTAAAATACAAAGTTGATTTTTGTTTAAAAGTGGGGCGAAGGCCACCGGAAAGTAAAAGTGGGGTGAAGACCACCGGAAAGTAAAAGTGGGGTGAAGACCACCGGAAAGTTTGTGTCGTACGTGGGGCTGCAACTATTTCAAGTTTGGCGCCTAAAGAGTGGTGCAAATAATGTAAAACGAATGTATTCAATGTAATTAACCGAGTATGCTGCTATAAATGGAGCGATGCTCTGTAGCAACAAATGGAAATAAAATAAGTAAATATCCCAAGTTTTCTCTATTCTTTCCCGCATTCATTTGGGACCACTCTCGACAGATTGTAGCCACTAAGGGACTGCTCTGTGAGGAGTTGGTCCTATCAGCAGCTGCCTAATGGAAACTTAATTCCCTTGATACGGAGTCTGTGTAACTTATTTGAATGAAAGTCCCCGCTTCTGATATCGACAGCAAGCGGTTGGTGATTTATGAGAACACTGCGCCCTGGACGTGATTTGTTGAATACTCCACATAGGAAGCTCCAACATGCCAGAAAGAAACGCCAAGGCAGAGAACCACTGCGTCATTTCGCTAGTACAATCCTAAATGCCATCCATTACCACTACAAGTCAAAACGTTGCCAACTTAACAACTCAAGCCGTTCAATCTCTCATCAGATCGATCTCGGATATTACATTCACATAACTTTCTCTACCATTATCGTATATTATTTTCTCCACTACTTACCTACCTATAGTCGCACCAAGCGGGATGGCTCAGGCGGTAACGTCTGTGACCCCCATTCGGGGGGTAGTGGGTTCGATTCCCGTGGCCAACCTTCCTGACTCCAGTGTATTTTCGGGGGTTTCTCCGGCTTGTCAGGCGAAAGCTGGACGAATCATTACATCCCCCAAATTTCCTGTTCCTCCATTTCTCTCATTTCACTTCACCTTTCATCAGGGTTGCAAGAGTCGGTGGGAGGTCTCGGCGTGTGCATGGCGGGGGAAAAGGATGCTTTAAGTAAACCTTCGTCCCTGGACTGCGAGCCGGCTGCATCAGCCACCACCCGGGGAGTTCAAATGAGTAAATGGTAGGGAACCTGCCTCCTGTGTTCTCTCACTTCATCCCTCCCTCCAGGGGGTGTCGTTAGGGGCCTAGTTATGAAAGATGTGCTTAGGTCGAGGTGCTAAGTTCCCCTTCGCTTCTAGTGCTATCCCTACTAGTGAATAGAGCAAGTATTGTGTTCCACCCAATAACGGATATCGCCGGAAATATGCGTGTTGAGACTTCCTGAATTCAAAATAAGCATTTTTAGAAAAAGGTTCGCGTGTGTGTCTGTAACTCAAAAACGAAGTCTAACATAAATACCAAACAAAGGATACGCCGCCACCCCAAACTGCCTTTTACATGGAACAATTTTCATTACTCTTTACTCGTTGAAAATCGCTCTTAACGATTTTAATTAAAATACGGTATGTTTTGAATATTTTTATGAAAAATAAAATGTGCATTTTGAAATGTCTGTGAAGTCCTCTTTTCTGAAATACTTCTGTATAATTGCTAAAACGTAAGAGATACACAATGTCTTATCACACCAAAAATGTAGATCTCGTTAAAGCACACAATTTATACCAAATACTGTATATTAACTTTGGTGTTTCGTTTTTGGGTTCTGCTGTTCACAGAAACATACACGGTCCTTTTTCCATAAAGGGTTTACTGGATTCGGGGACCTCAAAACTTATATTTCCAGTGAAATGTAGATATCGAATACTTGGAGGAATACAATTACTTCCTCTACTTACTATAGGTAAGCAACAGAGAAAGCAAAAATGCGTTACTTAGGCTTTTTTTCGGACTAAGAATGGAACTTGAGCACTGCCACTGAAAGGCTTGCCTGAGTATCATTTGTTGCAATTCTGCGATAACTGTGTTTCAGAGAAATCGGCCTGTGGTCCACTTCTACTCTGACCTGATTTCACAATTTGGTCCAGAATTCTCCTGACTATTCATAGCACGGAAAGTGGAGACGGTCCTGGCGGACACGGTAGCTTGGACGCATAATTAGTATGACGAGGAATGAAAAAATGAACCAACACTTTTTCATTCCCAGAAACACCTCAAAATTACACGAGTTCATGGCTGGTAAACACGATGGCTCCTCCAGACACCGCGCTGTCGCCAAAGCAAGTGACACTCGGGAACGTTTCCAGATAGTCTTACTCTCCAACAAACTGTTTGTGTAATTAGGCCTGGTATAATAAATGTAGTTTGACCGGTGGTTTAGTTAAACCGAAGAAAATCTCAACTGCAGGTGACACTTTCTAACCTTCTAGTTAAGTTAAACCACGGTGTTGCTATACCTGAGGCTAAGGACAGAAGACGGTTCCTTCTTGTTTTACCGCAACTAAATGCTGTTGGTAGATCTGCCAGCTTAAAACAAACGACAATAGGTGATGTTGTTTAGCAAGATATAAAGGTGTTCCTTAATCAGATCCGTTTCCTATCAAGAAGGCAGGAATTGTTATTCTTATCACACGGTGTAATTTGCATCTTCATAATTTTGATATCACTACACCTTTATATAATAATAAACCATGCTTCTTTAAAATGAACATCACGAAAGATCTTATGATTATATAAAAATAAAATAGCTCTCACCCCTGATCCACAATTTAAATAAGACAAAACCGTTAGCAACAAAAGTTTGTGGTCTTTTTTGGCAATTTAGATCATATTTTATTTGGTTGTCAATACAGTAATCAAAATATTAAATTATTATTAGAATTGTATAAATTAGGTTTTTATGGGCCTATTAAAATTATTAACTGCTTCAATATGACTCCAGTCAAAGTATTTATAAATCACATCCATAAATGCAAAATTAAAATCTAAATTATGATTACTTAGCCATTGTGGATATTAGGAGTTTTCAATAAATATTACATATGGGAATATCAGACATTAAGTAGCATTCCAGAAATCCAGAATGTCTTAAAATAGGCAGAAAGAAGAAGAATGACTGTTTATGCAGCTCAAAACAAAATGGCTGAAATAAACGCAAACATAGCGAAGAGATGTGCAAACATTTCCACGGGATTGGTGGGTATGTGTACAGAACATAACATTACAGAAGGCCAGGTGGCAGGCAAATGTTTATAGAAGTATGTACATGTTTACGTTCTGCATAAGTCAATTTATTGCATTACAAGGTCCCTAAGTTATATGTTTACGGCTAAGTCTCACCAGTGTATTGTTATTTTAACAGAAAGACAATGATAAAATGCACCGTTTAACAGTTCATCTTCTCGTTGCGTGGCGCATCCAGTTTCGAATTTGACCAGATGAGGTTAGGACAGTTCACACGCGCGCGCGGATGTTTTACCAATTTTTGTTTATTCGCAGACTCTCAAAACGTGTATTTCGGGTGAAATCTGGGTGTAAAATTTTTTAGATGGAATGCAACATTTCCCTGTTTGCTACAGGTAAGTAGAAGAGAAAGTAAAACTCAGAAGGTGGCGTACAGCTCTTTATATAGACCCCATAACACTTGATTACTCGCGCTGTCTGTTGAACTTTTGCAATTTGATCGTTGCCAGTTTGGCTTAGGTAAGCTTGTGGTTTAAATAACTCAACATTTTAAAACACGTATTCTTTAATCAGTTTGAAACCTATTATTTGTACAAACGGTATATATCTTCAGTTAGTGATGCATGGACATTAACTAAAATTGGAAAGAAAGGGAAAAAAACAATATTTTGATGGTGTTGGGATAGAACAACTTTAAGGATTTCAGACTCTCAAATTGAAAATAAGGCTTATTCTGTTACGGTGTGTAGTATTCTAGAGACTAAAGTAGGATTACAAATATTGGATTATATTTTCTGATCTTGAAACTAAAATAAAGTTTATCACTTGTAGAAAACTTGTGTTACACAGTTTCTGCAGAATATATTGCTTTCCAATTACGCACACATTTGAAGTGAAGCTGATCAGTCAACACATTCACGACGACAACTTGCCGCTGGCAGGCTGAGGTTCAGCCTGAGTGTTTTTGCTGCGTGCCCACCCTCAGAAGCGTTTAAACGCAGGGTGTTGGTGTCAGGATGACTGTTTAGTTTGGGATGGATAATGGGTAGGAGGTAGCATGTTGCTCCTCGACAGCTTGCAGTTTGAGTGCAGTGGCCCTTCTGCACCTGTGGAGGATATGAATTTGAATTTATTTTGGATGGGAATGAATTTTGAAGCCAATCATCTCTTCGTTGGATTACAAATGGAGCTCAGCTGTTGGAGGTGCTCCAGTGCCACCTGGTGTGCCTGCAAGGCACGCAAGGAACCCGGTATCGACTGAACGCGACTTCTGGGATTGTAATTCCCAGAAGACCTAACCAGGGCTCTCTGATGATGAGGCAAACTGTCGTATAACAGCAGTAAATATGTTGCTATTTCCAGCTATATTTAACAAAGCATATCGCAAACAATATTATTATAAAATTCTCTGGATGATGAAAGGGGATATACCACACAAACACACGCACATATATATAGACATATAAATAAACAACAAACAAGAATTGTACATAATAATATAATTCAGCAAGAAAGATGTTAGAATAGTTAGCAACCAAGAGATGTACAAAGCAAATTGCAACTTGGGTAAGTAAGGGACGGGCGAGCTAGCTAATTCCAGGTAGAAGTACACCACCTTTCACCAAGCTAATGGGCACGGAACTTGAAGGAATAACAATAAATAGAAAGAGACAGATATAAAAAGGAAAGAGACAGAGATATTGAATTTGCTTCCCCACGCGTCACTGGGACGCGTATGCGAAAAGCTTTGGAGCAGAATATTTTCATGCGTAATAAGGTAACGAGGTCTGTGGACCAATTAGAAATGTCGTTACATTTTAAGGCGCGAAGATGGGCGTCACTAGGTTTGGGTATAAAAGGGGGAAGCAGACCCCAGATTTTCACTCTCTTATAGAATCTCTTCGACACAAAGTGATACTCTCTGGATGACGGATGCACGTGTGTGCACATGGGTGGGGAAGCATATACGTTAGATTAGGCTCCTAATTTATTATTATGGTGGGAGTTGTTACAATGGGAAAAGCTAGCCGCCCATGAGTATTTATTTGATAATAAACTACACTTTAAGGGAAATGCAGTGAATTTTAATTTGCCTCACCTACGAAAACCTGAGATTAGTGAAATTAGTTAGATAGGTAATTTATTAGAAATGGAGAAATAAGCAGCCGCTGAGCAGAGGTAGCCGGAGACCAGAACACTACAGCAGAGGGCATCAACCAGAGGACCAACGTTTTCCCGCTATAGTGAATTGTTGTAAATGAAATGAATCAACGACTCATTTTATTTAGCCCAGTGAACTCCTAGATTCTAACAGAAATAAAAGCACAGATTAAACTGCAGCAAACTTTGACACAATTCACTCTTAATTTAAGGTTAAGGTCTGAGGAACACGATACATAATAAACAACCGCACACAACAATTTGTATTTGATAAACTGCTAAGCAGTGCTGCCAACTAGTTTCCGTTAACATGACAATTGACGTTCGTCGCGCATCACCTCCCAACGAAAACAGGGCACATTATTAACTGAAACAGCAAAAACAAGGGACATGGAAATCCTCGTACATTTCCTTAAAAAAGCCGTACGCGTGGCACTCCTAAACAATCTATAATGAAATAGGAAACAATACAATGTTATTCAGCAGGTAATTTTAAGCCGACCTTTCCTGATTGTGCGCAAATAGTGGGCTTGACACAGCTGTTCACCTCAGTGTAACAGCTGCACTTTACACAAGACATTATATCACCGTTGCGTCAGAGTGACATAATGGTCTTATTGTGCGCCTTACTCTGTCTTCTTACACATTAATTAAATATATTGTTACCGCTTCTTGGAACAGAACGCTTATTACATGCGAAGTTACAGCAAAGAGGAGACTAATTACATATTCATTTAAAAGCCAAATGTATAACGTGTTGCAATATAAACAGACTAACTTACGGCTGAAATTATAAAAGAATACAGTAAAGTAAACAACGCGGAGGAAATTCATGCCACCAATATCTTTCCTATGCACGATCCAGAGATAACGCATACACATGAAAGCAATTCAGAGATTCCCTCATTCTTCCCTTCTAGCCTTCTAGCCATTCTTCCCTTTAAGTTACAAAATTATCTTCTGAGAGTAATTACAGCGTAAGGATAGAGGACCGATTTTTGCATGTTTACACTTTTCCTCCCTTGAAAGTTAAACGTAAGGATGGGTGACAGGGCATAAAGGGATAACAGGCAATGAAAAAGCAGACACCCCAGCAAAGA
This sequence comes from Deroplatys truncata, assembly GCA_030765065.1. Classification (NCBI taxonomy): domain Eukaryota; kingdom Metazoa; phylum Arthropoda; class Insecta; order Mantodea; family Mantidae; genus Deroplatys; species Deroplatys truncata. The sequence goes on along the minus strand of CM060984.1, from coordinate 241,521,986 downwards.
AAGGTTCTGCTCAAAAGTTGATTGACCCTGGGCCAGTATTTGGCAATCTCTTAACCATTATAAACATGACCATCTCAAAGTGGATAACAAAAAACCATCAGTAGAAATAGGCGCAAGTACAAGGACATAGACATAGAGAATGTTGTTGAGACCAGCTCTATCTCTTACTAAAGATGTGTTAAATCTCAATAGCCCACAAATAAGGCTGATAATAGACCTCTTTACAGGTAAATGTGGACGAAGAAAACACCTGCATATAATCGGTGTCTTTAAGGAAAACCCAATTTGCAGGTTATGTGGTGAGGGGGGGGGACTGCCGCTCATAAAATCTTCGACTGCAAAGCGCTAGCCAGACGGAGATATGAACATCCGGGAGTGATAGGCGATCTCCTAGGAGAGAGTCTAGTTAGATCTCGTGTATAGCTTAGCGTTTACCAGTTTACTACAAAATTACTTCCGAATGAATAGGACTTCACAGGCTATTCCCAGAAAATTCAAGATATACATTTTATTTGCCATGTAAATGTCCTTAATAGGTATATATTTTTTTTAATCAAAATCGTTAAAGCCAATTTTCAGAAAATAAAAAAAGTTCGAAGAGTTTTCCATGTATAGAATAGTCTGGGGTGGGTATTTTCTTGAAAATATTCGTGTCATAACGTTAGAAGATACTGAACCTAAATGCCAAGTTTGGTATTTATCCGACTTCTCGTTTGTAAGTTATGCTGCTCAAGACACACACACACACACACACACACACACACACACACACACGGATCTATTTCTAAAAATGATTTTTCTGGGATCACGGGCCTCAAAAAATGCATTTTCGCTGAAATCTCGGTGTCAAATTTTTGGGTGAATGCAATTTCTTCCTTTACCTACTATATATGTGGTAGAGAAAGTAAGCATTAGTAAGAATAGTTTGTATACCCACTAATAAACGATAGAGGGTAGAGAAAGTCATGTGAATGTATCACATAGATTTTTTACCATATTTCAGCTTGTTTACTGCATAAACGCATGCATATATTCATGTTTTAATGCAAACAAATCCACTCTCTGGTCATAAAGTTATCTTTCTTAAAGTCTTTCCTCAAAATCCACTTTTCCCAGTAATACTAATCAAAATATTAGGAGCAAAACATAAATACGCATAAAATCTCTAGAACTCACTAAAATATACATTAATGTCAAATTACAGTTCAAGTAGTGTTAACTGTTCCCGAAATATCCGTTGGCGTTTGTTTAAAAAGTTTTATTGGGTTGGTATTAGCTGCACTGGAGCGTGCTCTAAAAGGTGCGATTTTTTTTTCTTTTACAAACTTGTTATGTGGATACTGTTTGTACATGCTGCATGTAAATTAAGTTGGTTAGTTCGAAAAGATTTCTAGACATATTTATCCTGATTCATGATTAACGTGGCGTGGATAAAATAATTTATTTTATGAATACCAACGGCCTTCCATGGCGTACAACTATATTTATTGTGATGCAGAAGCTATGGCCCAAAGTTATCGGGAGGTCGGCGCCAGGCAGTTGGAGAGATAAACAGAGATAAGTACACGTGGTAGCGCTCTTGCCCAGCGCAAACACTACAAGCGCTATCGATAACCGGAATCTTCTGGAAGTTTCCCTTTCCGCCGCATCCAGAGCATTCTAAAGTTTCTGTGGAACATTTCAGCGGCTATATAAGCTAGCCCTCTCGCGAGTCAGACAGCAAGTGCGTTTCTGGTGGGACAAAAAGTGTTTGTGACGACTGCGGTGACGTGCTGCTACTGCAAGAGGTTAGAGAGGTACTGTGTTCGATCCCCAGTGGGAGAACCGTTCGGAAGAAGAGGCTACATCGCGCGAATTTCATTACGCGGCTACATCACGAAGACAAATGAAGTCACAGTGAAAGTTGAACTAGATCACGCCAGAGAAGTAACAGTGAAAGCAGGACAAAGTCACATATAATCATATGCAGGGTGAGTCACCTAATGCTACCAGGCAAATATCTACGAAATAAAAATAAGAAGTGTAAAACGACTTTCACCAAGCGAGGAGGCACCGCGGTAATGCGTGCGACTCGCATTCGGGAGGTTCCGGGATCGATTCCCGGTGACTGCCCACTCTGACCCATGCATTTTTTCAGGGTTTTCCCGAGTCGACAGTCGAAAGCTGGAGCTGTTTCTTTCGCCTCCGCATTTCCTGTCCCCTCCATTTCGTTACATTCATCATTTCCTTCATCCTTCACCCCATTATGTCCGTTTTAGGGTTAGAAGTGTTATAAATTAGATTGCGTTTCAGTGTGCCGTGGCAGGGAAAAGGATGCTCTCTGTAGAATTTTCTCCGACCCTCGGCTTTCGGCTGGTCAGTCAGGGGTAGACGGACCGCCCCTTCGGAGCAGAGTGTTGGAGCCCCTGTGTGGGACGGGAGCTCCGGTCTGCCTGTCCGACAGTCGGGGCGTCTCATTATGGAAATTGTAGGGACCCTGTCATTGCTCTGGTTCCGGCCGCTCGGTGTCTCCTCTCACCTTCTCGGTGGGGTGTAGGTACAATATCCTCATAATCAGTTTCCTGATTCCCTTCGATAATCAAGAAAGACAGACATGAAGTTAGGGGAGGGGCTTATTAAATTAGATGGTATGGGCCATTTAAAGATATAAGCGAATACGATTTTCAACAAAATCCAATCTTTTAATAGAAACGTCGTATTACTTTACGAATAACATGCAAAATAGCATTAAGAATGGCATTTGTTGCATCGCAATAGGTCAATTACATCCCACGAATTGTACGAGCGTGAAGTTGGCGCTTGAGATTCAACGAAAGAGATAAATCTTTACTAATTTACTTTCATTCTATTTTTGTGGCTGGAAATGCTGTGTTATTTCCAGCGCAATTTTCAGCGAAAATAACACAAAGAACAGCTTTCGTCGCATGTAATACGTCAATCACGTCACGGTTAACTGCAACGTGAAGTTCACGGTTGAGACTCAAAGTCGCGGTTAAACTTCAGGTGTGCATCTGGTGTGTGTTTCGTTGTCTTCATTTACTAATACGAAATATTAACGAGTCATATAAGTGACTCAAGGCCCTAAATGGGAGATAGTGACCAATCCTGTTTGAAAGAAAGTAATTTTTCAACCAATCACAATTCAGATTCACTCAAACTTTATCGAAATCTCTTTACCATCTTCCCCTTAGGTGAAAACATAGCTTCTCCTTTTTTCATATTCTGAACAGGCCATGACCTTGCACTGTAACTAAATAATAACACCATTCTGACATTATACACAAACAAAGAACAGTGTGCCTACTACTTGGTCGTGTAACATTAAATACAACAAACAATGAAAAATTTCCTTCCAATTCCTACAATTACTGTATGTTCAATAACTCTGTATGTTGCAATAAAGAAAACTCATAACCTATAATGTTGGTTATTTTGAATTCTTACAACAATGCATGCCTAGTTCTAGTTTCGCAAGCCAGATGACACTAAATAATATTAAATGATCAAGTTGCACTGATCAAACAAAGGAAGTGCAACTACATGATTCTGATTTGTTTTCAAACAACGCCGTTTACATTGCAGGTAAATATACATATTTTGTGAATGTATTTTAATAAGAATTATTTTTAGTTAAATCACTTAATCTTATTCGTGCAATAGTACTAGTAAATGCTATATTTGGTTTCCAAATCTCTTGGAAATCACTCGTGGCGTTACCTTAAAGTTCTAGCTGCAGTGTTCAACATTACTTTATAGTTGACCTCTCAATGTTGCCCTCGTCCGTCTTATATGGGAACATTTTATTTTAGAAGGCTAGAGTTTTATTTTTTCCGGAGCTTTTCGGTGTCCTGGCAAGACAACCTTCAACTCAGTGGAGCACCATTTCGTCCATTTCATTTAGCAACAGTGCAGACCTGGTTTGTTATAAAGTACGAACACTTTTTTACTTTCTCTACGTATAGTGAGTAGGGGAAGTATTGTATTCCACCCAAAAATTCGATACCGAGATTTCACCGGAAATACATGTTTTGAGACCCCCTGAATCCAAAAAAGCATGTCCGCGTGTGTGTCTGTGTGTGTGTCTGTCTGTGAACAGCATAACTCAGAAACGCACAGTCCGATAAACACCAAACTTGGTATTTAGGTTCAGTATCTTCCAGAGATGCGACACGAAGGTTTTAAAGAAAATCCCCCCACCACAGAGTACCCTTTACATGGAACATTTTTCGAAAATTTTAATTTTCTCAAAAATGGCTCTAACGATTTTTATTAAAATATCATATGTTTAAGATATTTTTATGACAAATAAAATGTGTATCTTGAATTTCCTGGGAATGTCTCCAAAAGTATTCTTCATTGTGAACGACTTTTGCATAACTGGTAAACCATAAGAGATAGAAAAAATTTTACTACACAAAAAATGTAGATCGCGTTGAAATACACAATTTATGTCATATACATTTTTGTTGTTGAGTGAACCGTTTTCGAGATATTACTTGTTATTCCCTTAAATTTTTCAATACTTATTTTCTCAAATGGGAATTCGTTATTCATTTTTACTTTCTCTACTACGTATAGTAAGTAGGGGAAGTATTGCATTCCACCCAAAAATTCGATACCGAGATTTCACCGGAAATACACGTTTTGAGACCTCCTGAATCCAAAAAAAGCATTTTTGGAAACATGTCCGTGTGTGTGTCTGTGTGTGTGTGTGTGTGTGTGTGTGTGTCTGTGTGTGTGTCTGTGAACAGCATAACTCAAAAACGAACAATCGGATAAGCACCAAACTTGGTATTTAGGTTCAGTATCTTCCAGAGATGCGACACGAAGGTTTTCAAGAAAATCCCCCCACCCCAGACTACCCTTTACATGGAACATTTTTCGAAAATTTTAATTTTCTCAAAAATGGCTCTAACGATTTTGATGAAAATATCATATGTTTAAGATAATGTCATGAGAAATGAAATGTATATCTCGAATTTTCTGGGAATGTCTCCAAAAGTATTCTTCATTGTGAACCACATTTGCATAACTGGCAAACCATAAGAGATAGACAAAATTTTACTACACAAAAAATGTAGATCGCATTAAAATACATAACTTATGTCATATACATTTCTTTTGTTGAGTGAACCGTTTTCGAGATATTGCTTGTTATTTCCTTAAATTTTCCAATAATTATACTTCTTCTCAAATTCGTTATTCATTTTTTTATGTCCTGGACATGCAAAGAGAATGGAATGCGCCACATAGCAACCAGCGTTAAAATATTTGACTATCGCTTAAAAGCTACCATATTTCCCTTGCATCTACAAAAAATTACCAATAAGATTGACATCTCGATATCTCGATTAACATGAAGCATATGGAGAATAGGCGTTTGTAAAATTAGATTGTACAAGAGTAGAGAAAGTCATGTGAGTGTAACACATCAGATTTTTTGTCTTGGATATGCAGAGTATTAATCTGTGGGAAAGGGAATGGTGCTGCACCTAGCAACCAGCTATTAAGAGATATGTATGTGCTTAAAGGCTACTGTATTTCCAAATTGCCCTTGTAAATATATATTCCTCTTACATCTACAAGAAAATTAGCAATAAGATAGACTCTGCAAATGTTTATCTCGATTAACATGAAGTAGATGGAGAATAAGTGTTTGTATAAATAGTTTGTACAAGAGTAGAGAAAGTCATGTGAGTGTAACACATCAGATTTTTTGTCTTGGATATGCAAAGAGTATTAATCTGTGGGAAAGGGAATGGTGCTGCACCTAGCAACCAGCTATTAAGAGATATGTATGTGCTTAAAGGCTACTGTATTTCCAAATTGCCCTTGTAAATATATATTCCTCTTACATCTACAAGAAAATTAGCAATAAGATAGACTCTGCAAATGTTTATCTCGATTAACATGAAGTAGATGGAGAATAAGGGTTTGTATAAATAGTTTGTACAAGAGTAGAGAAAGTCATGTAAGTGTAACACATCGGATTTTTTTAAACAATTGCGGCTAGAGTTACTACTAACACGTGGTTATTTTTTCGACAATAGTGTTTATCGATCCACTTCCCGTTCACACTGTCATGGTTCTAAAGTTGAACTTCCTGCATTCAATGCTGGTAACCTAGTGTTTTGTCTATTTTACATAAAATCAAATCATACGCCACTATTTGATATTGGTCAATAACGTTTAGCAATGCCTCGGATGTCTTCGACCAATCAGTGTCGTTTATCTTATAATATGCTTGCAAGAATGTGATTTTATCGGATAAAACGTAGCACTTGATTATGTAGTGATTAATAAGCTACCTCGTCCATCTTGACGGCAATGTCAAACATGATACAGACTGGAATACTGGAGCAAGAATTAATAAAAAATAACAGGTCACACCAACACATCTTCACTGAAGCCATAACTATAGATAAGTCAACAGCACCATTCATCAATTCTGGAGAAATTTGAAATCTCACCTTCTCAAAATTCACTTCAGTTCCATTTCGAAAATCGGTATATTCCTTAAACTTTCAACTTTGCAAATTGTCTTTTTAATCAATACACGTTCAAATAGCGTCAATTTCCAAAGAAGTTTTGTTCTTAAAAAAGCATATTTTATTCTGATTTAAACTTATTTTAATTTTGAATTTAACTATGTTCTCGTTCCCACATTGGTAGTATCGATTAGTATTCCGTAACTCATTCGATTGTTCATTCATTTAGTATGGCGTGATCTGGCAGCCGACACAATGGTGACTGATTTTAAACAACACAAGTAAGAATGGAATTATTGTCATTTATATAATGCAGCACATTTATTCATGGAATAGTCTTCGTAAATCAGATTCAGGTTACGAGTTTAATCGGATGTACGTGCTTGAGCTTCGCACTTGCGAGTATATTCATTAACTCTAACTTTCGTGGTATTTATCTAACGATTATTTCGAGAAAGGATAGCTGTAGCAAAATTTATTTTCAGGAAATGCATGAGCCTTTTCAAGTTAAAAGGAAAGTCACATATGCTCTTCTAGTTACTTGTAGTTTATAGCATTGGTTAGAGCACTGGCAATTGTAGCACTCACTCTGGTCTGTATTCAGAGCTTTTCTTCTAGAACCATCCAAATAACTAAACGCTGTTACTTTTGCTTTCTCTGTCACATACCTAGGTAGAGGAAGTTTTGCGTTGCACCAAAATTTCGATATGGAGATTTCACAGCAAATACACGTTTTGAGGTCCCAATATAAAAAAGAAAGTTTTTTTTTAAAAAACGGTCCCTGTGTGTGTATGTGAGTGTGTGTGTGTGTGTGTGAGAGAGAGAGAGAGAGAGAGAGAGAGAGAGAGAGAGAGAGAGAGATCAGCATAACTCCAAAACGAAATTCCAGGTAATTACTGAATTTGGCATTTAAGCTTAGTATCTTCCAAAGGCGCAACACGAATATTTTAGTCGTACTCCCCGATGTAGTGGTTACCATGCTAGACTCTAGTTCCCGAGGTCGCGAGTTCAAACCCGACGGGGATGATGGATGTTTTTCGGGCGTAAACATTCTTAGCATGGTTTCCTTCGGAAGGAAAGTAAAGCCGGCGGTCCCGTGTATAGATTTACGGCACATAAAAGAACCTCAAGCCTGATAAAGAGGCCTCTGAGCAAAGTTACCGCTCTTTCACGGCAATATAGAATGGGACACTAAGGACCATAGCAGTTATACAGCGTCCATAAATAAAAAAAAACAAGATTTTAGATAAAATTCACCACCTAAAACAACCCTTTACAACCAAATACTGGATATTTTTTATTTTCTCGAAAATGGCTCTAACGATTTTAATTAAATATCATATGTTTAAAATGTTTGCAAATAAAATGTATGTCTTGAATTTTCTCCGAACAGCTGTGAACTCCCCTTCATTCTGAATAACTTTTAATTGGTAAACGGTAAGAGATGGACAAAATCTTACTACACAAAGAAGTAAATTTCACACAATTTATATCAATAAAAATTGGCGTTAACAATTTGTGAATAATTCTTTGTTATTGGCTCGAATTTTCAATTAATCGATCAGTCCTAGATTTTCCAAGTGGTAGGTCGCTCTCCTTTTTTTTTTCTTTCTTTCTTTTTTTTTCTCGTGCCACGTACAAAGCATAGAATTTTGACTTAGCGATCCGCATTTTAAGAATCAGACTATCGCTTTGTTCTACTGTGTTTTTCTTATGCCTGAAACGAAATGTGTAAGTGTATAATGAAGGTTTATCTCAATTAAAAATAAGTAAATAGAGGAATGAGTAGAGAAGCCATGTGAATGCAAGGCATACGATATCTTATTAAACATTGAAGTTTTAAAACCATAGAATACTGAACTACTGTATCCCTCAGAGTAATAAAACACAATGTTTTATAAATTGGACTTATGCGAGCTGGTGAATCCAAAGATGGAGAAACTGTTAAGAGGAAAACAAAGGTGGAGAAACTGGTGACGAGCTAAGAAACGAAAACTATTGAGCCAGAGAAATGACAGAAATCTTAGAAATAATACGTGAATAATAAAGCTATTTTTAGTTTCCAGAATCGAAAAGCCAGTGTTTCTAGCCCACGCCTAAAGGGCCAAAGGAGGGGGTGTCGGACCGAAGCTAGGATGGAGG